>LR738709.1:337671775-337745478 GCA_902687465.1 Secale cereale | reverse complement strand
TATATATATATGAGAATCTAATTCCCGAGGCAAAGTTGTTTTATGACAGATTCTTGCTTATGCCCAAACTGTTGCAGATCCGATGCTTGTACTGCCATTTAATGTCAATTCATAATTTAATATCTTTCACAAATATCTTATTGAGGATGATTTGATGGCTTATGCTAGAAACCACCGAGAGCATCTTGCTGAGGAAGACTGGGTACCGTGCTTCAGAAGCTTCCCACCTTAAAGACTTGCTAGGGAAAACTCGGTACCTTATGCTAGAAGCTTTTGCGGTTGCTTACTGAAGAAGACAGAGTACCTGGCACGGGAAGTCATCCATGTATCGTACTGAGGAAGATAGAGGAATTTGCACTGGAAACTTCTTTGGTAGCTCGCGAGGGAAGATTGAATTGATTACAGCAGAAGCTTCTCACTGTGATATGCGGACTAATTACCGCATATATATCACCTTAATATTTCTGCTGTTGATTACCTTTGACTCATAATATACTGTCGATCTTGCACACAATTTATCTTTTTGACGATTTGATCATCACAGCTATGAAGAGTGCATACTGAGGTAGACTTGATTATCCGTACTATTGTGAGGAGTGCACACTGATGCAAATTTGATTATCAACAACCAGATCGGATATTCCCCATTTCACCGCAGTCCGCTGAGAATTCCATTCTATTTATCCGAGTTTCCAAATATTTGAATTCCTTGCTGATTCTTTGGGTCCGATGTCGGTCGACGAGCAAATTTAATAAGGGGAAAATAATGCCAAACCGAAGGCCCAAAGAAAGAAACAAAAGAAACGACTAAAATAAAAGCACACAAGCATACTAATAAAATCAAGCAACATCACATACTACCGCTACTCACAACAACAATATGCATGCACACCTAAGCACACAAATCTTGCGGTAACTCCGGTATTGCGGTCTAATATGCTGTGACGGTGTGCACGAAAGTGAACCTGTGTGTGGAAGGAGTTGGTGTAACCGGGGCTACACCAATCGGTGGCTGAACTCCGGTTGCAACTAGATAGATACGGAGGCGAGGACGGACTTGGCGATCATGTAGCGAGTCACAAGGTCACGATCACATCATCATCAAGCGTACGGAAGGAGATCATACACGTCCAAAGAATGGGATGACAGTGTAGGATAGCGGTGGAAAACTAGGCTTGCTGGCATTGCCCTTTTTCTGATAACGAAGATCAGTAAGGGTTGCAAAAAGGGATGAGATGGATAGCATGATTCGGGATAGAAACAAATCTATCACCGAAATAATATGGATGGATGGCAGAAAGATATCGAAGCGATACCTGAGCATAACCCCTGCAAATGGTGTCTGGAACACTCGGTACCAGGGCATCACTCTGCTGGGACAGAGGTGACGCCAAACACTGAAAAACAGGTATGCAATGAGGGATGGTGCATGTAGTGGATCGAAACCGATACCACCTACACGCGCACGATAAAACGTTAACGACCAAATAATAATCTATATGCATGATATGCGACAAACAAATGCAACAATCAAATGCAACAAACCAACTGGGCTCTATACTACCGCTTTCTAACGTTCGTGCGGCCAAGGGCGTCCTACAGCAAGACCTGCTCTGATACCAAGCCTGTAGCACCCCGACTCAGAGAAATCGGAACGCCCGTATTCCAGCCGAGAGATCGAGGAGATGTCTCTGGAATACGGCACTGCTTGACATAGAACAAATCAGCTCTTATTACAAGAATAATAATACAAGGGTCTGATGTTACAAAGAAGCACATTAGCACATCTACATTACGCGTGCGATACTACACTTGCTCTATGCTACCAGCAAAACAACTTGTAGGAGCGGAATACTTCTAGCAGCGGAACAACGACGAAGGTGGTGAACTCCACTCCGCAAGGACTCTGGCTGGGATACGATCTAGCTCGCACGCACAACAACCTCGACAAGCAAGCAAGCAATCATGGCATCACCTGCAATCTGGCATGACACGCCAGGTCAGTACATTGAATGTACTTGCAAGCTCACAACAACCATAAACATCAAGGCAAAACAATAACATAGCATTAAACAGGTTAATTAATCAACTACCATGATGAAGCAACCACTAAGCATGGTATGAAACTGATACAATACTGATAAATCACCATCTCAGATGTCCATAATCATATCTCTCTTGGCTAACCGGCCAAGTAATATACCATCTCGATCACCTCGTGATCAAAACCAAATGGTGATCTTTCCGGCGATCACAACCATGACCAACACTTGGTCGCAAACGGTGATCTTTCCGGCGATCACTACCATGACCAACACTTGGTCTCCAACATCATCATCATCATCCTGCCAATCTGTACTGCTAAAAATATCAACCTATAAATCACCTATAAGTCATTCCATCATGTGAGTATTGATCAAACGGTGTGACCTAGTACGAACCCATGCCCATGACCGAGGACGCGGCTATCGATAGATTAAACAAACACACTCTGCAGAGGTAGCACACTTTACCCACACCACGGAACATGTCAGGCCCAAGATGCGATTCTATCCCGATCATGTGACTCATACGTGATTGGGGCACAACCGCATCTCAGGCGCTTAGCAAGATGGATATCATTACATCATACCATTACATACATACATGGGGGATACAACAACTCATACAAGTCACATGAATACAACAACATCAACACAAGGCATCCGATTACGGATGCAAAACATGAAAAACACAACGACATCCAACTGCTATCCCAGGCTGTCGACCCGGAACCTAACCCAAGGCTGACGAAGAAGAAGAAGAAAGAACTCCAACACAAAGGACATCGCTCTCGCGTCAAAACATCGGAAACCTGCACCTGCAACTGTTGTTGTAGTATCTGTGAGCCACGAGGACTCAGCAATCCCATAACCATGGGTAACAAGACTAGCAAAGCTTAATAGGGAAAGAAGAGGTTAAGTGGAGAGGTTGCAGTAGCGGCTAAGCATAAGTATGGTGGCTAACTTACGAGTACAAGAATAAGATGAGCATCTACGCAAACGGCCGCAAACTAGTAATGATCGCTAAAGATCCTGAACTACCTACGAGTCAAACATAACCCCACCGTGTTCTCTTCTCAAAGTGAAAAGAGACAGCCACGGTTACTCACACAGTTGTGTGTTTTACTTCGGATCCTCTGTCAAGTTTTCTACAACCGGACATTAACAAATTCCAATCTACCACATAACCGCGGGCACGGCTTTCGAAAGATCATAACCCTGCAGAGGTGTCCCAACTTAGCCCATCACAAGCTCTCACGATCAGCAGAAGTAATAATAATATTACCCCTTATCTTAGGGAAGGCCTGATCAGACTCGGAATTCCCGGCGCACAAGACATTTCGACAACGGTAAAACAAGTCCAGCAAGACCTCCCGGCGTGCCGACACCATGATAGTAGCCGCGCGTATCTCGTCTCAGGCCACGACCGAATGAGCACAACGTACAGCAACCAAACCCCAAGTTGCCAAGGGGGGGGGGGGGGCGCAAACGACTCTATTTGGGACCAACACCATCAGCACTAGCCCCCCTAATATGTAGAAAGAATCCTCGAGGGTGCGACCCCCTATGCAAAATTTAATTAATTAATTAAGTTGTTATTATGAGGTAAATTAAAACCAATGTTGGGCCTTGCTGGAGGAGTTTTATTTAGAGACGAACTGTCAAGGGGTCCCCATATACCCAACCGTGTAAGGAATGCAAAATCAAGGAACATAACGCCGGTTTATCGGCTCCTAAGGTGGCATGAGTGGAACAAAACACCGAGCAGAAGGCCTAGCCTTCCACCCATTGCCATGTATATAGGTGTGTTATTATATATAAGATATATTGTGATATTCCAACAACATATTCCAACATGGAATGATCTTCATCTTCACCTGCAACTAACAACACTATAAGAGGGGTTGAGCAAGCGGGTAACATAGACAAACAACGGTTTGCTGGGAAGGTGTCAAAGGTTAGAGGTTTCATGGCAACAAGGAGAGGGGCTGACAAAAAGATAGGTAGCGCCACATATAGCGATAGCATCGAGACATCTAGCATAGCAATGATAGTAAAGGTATCCAAGGTGATGGTCATCTTGCCTGAGATACCGCAAGGAAGAATAACGAATCCATGAAGAAGACGAAGAAGAAGCCTCAAAGACAAACCAAGTGTAGTCGAACGAATCCTCACGATCGCAACGGAAAAGAACTAGCGAGAAGAAAGCACACAACATGGTAAACACTCCACTCAAGAACATGACAAGATGCTCAACCAAGTATGACGCAAGACAAGTTTATATGATGCAAAATATGGCAAGGGATGAATCACACAAGAACAACACAAAACAACAAGTTTAAATGAGGCCGGAATTAACATATAGCAATTCCGGTAAGTCCTCATATGCACATTTCGAAACTGGTCCAGATCAGAACAAACCTTAAGTTCATATTTTTAAACAGCAATTTAACATGAACCATGATGATCTACTCGAAATTCTAGTCAAGTTACATATAAAGTTTGTTTAATTCGAAGCTACGGGCTAGAAGATATGAGTAAAATAAGACAAGCATGGCAACGGTGCAAGATGCACCCAAACATCAAGCAAACACACTCCAAACAAGTAAATAACATGATATTATGCTTCTACACACAAAATCACACAAGTTTCATATAGGACACACCCAAAAAGGAGCAACGGTTCATCACATACACATGAAACAAGATATAACAACAAGCTGACCAAAATCAGCAACAAAGCAACTTTGGAGCAAGGTATATATATGCTACAACACCCAAACATGATAACAAGAGGCATGGATGTGAAATAGACATGATACTTAACAAGCATGAACTTAGAGCACACCCAAAAACTTGCTGGAACACAATTAAACAAGCATGACAAGTTGCAATAAATTTATCCAGACTTAGCCAAAATCTGGGAAGGAAAAAACATCATCACGATGCTGTCTTCGGAGGCACAAAACAACAAGCATATCAACTATACTAAGTATATCAAGATCATGGACATGTAATAGACATAGCATACATCAAACAACTCCATTGGAGCAACTCCATAGGAGGCATGGATCAATAACAACAAGCTTCACCAAATTGATCATGCTGATAAAAGTCTGACAGGTACATTTATAACAACTTGAGAGCAAGAAATAAATAAGCTACAACAGGCCATATGTGCAAACTAAGGCATGGATGTATAGAGCATAACATGGTCAACAAGACATGATCATTGGGCATCTCAAAACAAGCAAGGATGTGAGTGAGGCATCAAGCAAACATAGCATCAGGTTTAACAGATTCCAGACTTGGCAGTTTTTTCACTAAGTATAAAACAACAACATTGGCATGGCATGTTTACAAGCTTGTTTAAGTCACCTCAAGGCATATCATGAAAAGTGGATTGCACCACAGCAAAGACCATATGATTGTGCTTCTAAAACATATATACATGTGACATGAAGACAATCACACCAATAGCAATGAGCAAATCAAATCAGCATCTCATAACAAGTTTCAGCACTTAACAGCCAAATACACTTTTGCAACAGAGATTAACATGGCAATATGACACCTAACATGAATGCTACAGCAACCAACATGTAGAGCACTTCACAATGAACATTTTGACATATCATATGCTCCATTTGGATAAACATGCACAAAGTTACAAGCATCACAAGTATGCAACAAAATTATAGTTACCAGCAGTTTTAAACATATAGCACTCTTGCAACGATGATTAGGGCATCTAAACAAACTCAAAGAAGCATGCCACAATGGAACGAAATGAAGAGCATATCACAACGATCATTTTGACATATTACATGCATCATTTGGATAAACACACAAAAAGTTACAGCCACTCAAACATGCATACAAATGTATGAATTCACAGACTTAGTCATATTTTTGAAACGAAAAGTGAGCGCCTTATAGCAATTAAACGCACAGGCGGGAGATAGGTGTGCTCACCAAGCGGGCCCGGCCCAGGACGGGAGGAGGTGGAGGCCGGCCGGATGGCTGGGCCTAGAGTAGAGTTGGGCCGCGGGCGAGGCTGGGCCGGCTGGAGGAGGCCGCCAGCTGGACCGCAGAAGGCCCAGTGGCGCGCGGGGCTTGGCTGGGGCGCGATCAACGGCGCCGAGCGAAGGCCGGCCGGATCGGGCTCCTCCCGATCTGCGGCGGCGACGGCGCTTGGGAATCCGGTGAGGGCCAGGGGCGGCGCCGTCGGGATGCTGGGCCGGCGGAGATCGCCGAAGACGGCCGGCGGCGGCGCATCTGGAGGCGGGGTAGACGAGCAGGGCGCGGATCCGAAGGGGCTTGAGCTCCCGCAGCTCGAGTTGGTGGCGGCGGGGCACGACAAGGTCCGGCGAGGTGGTGCTTGTCGCCGGCGAGCGCGGACGGCGGGGACGAGTCCGCGGCTGCAGCGGCGCTGGGTCGGATCGGGGCGGCGGCGACCTATGGGCTGGCGGCGGTGGCGTGATCCGGGTCCGGCGGGCCTCGGATGGGCTCGCGGGCCCGCGCGGTGGTGGGAGGTGGCGCCGGGTGACGAGGCGACGCGGGATTCGCCCGGGGCGGCGGCGGCGCTGAGGTGGCGGCCTGGGATTGTCCCGGGTGACATGGAGGCGGGGTGGACATTTTCGGCGGCGGTGTGGACATGTCCGGCGCGCGGAGGAGGACGGGGCTAGGGTTACATGTGCGAAAAAATTCGGGGGGAGACACATATATATAGGTAGAGGGAGCTAGGAGTGTCCAAATGAGGAGCGGTTTTCGGCCACGCAATCCTGATCCGACGACCGAGGGCATGGAGGGGGTTAGGATGGGCTAGTGGGCTGTTGTGAAGGGGTTCTGGGCCAAAAGAGAAAAGGCTTCCGGCGGTTAACACAGTTAACCGTTGGGCTATCAAACGAACTCCAAATGCGACGAAAATTGACAGGCGATCTACCTATGCTATAATAAGACCACACGCCAAGTTTCATCCCATTCCGAGAACATTTTCCGGCCACTCATAAAATAAATATTCAGAGGTGCCACGGGCGCGTGCGAGTGTGTCTGGACTCAGAACGGACAACGGAAAGGACATGCGGACTCGGACGGATGCAAGTTTTTGAAAACATGATGATGCAAGAACATGATGACAAGGCAAAGATGCAACACGCAAGCAGATGACATGGCAACGGCAACGAATAACTGGCTGACACCTGGCGCATCGGTCTCGGGGTGTCACAGAACCCATGGCCTCACACTCCCATTCGGGTGGACCAATGGCATTCCGACAAAACCGATCTACTGCCATGACACTCTCCCGGCCACTCCGACTCACTCCCACTTGGCTAGTCCTGGGTGGCCTCGTGTCTACCAAAGACACCAACGGCCACCATCGTGGCCAAAACAATCAACCGTCCCAAACGGGGACAAAAGCACTTATCATCCAACTACGGGCACACAAGGTTATGTCTGCTTACCGGGCCAGGGTACCGCACGCCCATAACCTTCCCTCGTTGGAGGCACTGGTGAGAGGCATGACAATAGCATCGCATTAGGGCCTTCCCATAAAAGGCAAATGTGGTTGCACTAGAGAAAGCCCGGTTCGGTGGCACCTGACCAACTTAATGACGAAATTTATCCTCAAAAATATAACGGTGATACTAATACTACGATATCAACTATCAAACTATAGTCCAAGTCATAGCAATATCCAACAAATAATCCAAAGCTTAATATAGTCATAACAAACTACTCCAAGGATAACATAACATCTCTATCATGAAGAATCCAAGAACAATAATACCACTACTCAAATATCAGGAACTAACTATCCAGCTATGATCCACATGCAAGCATCATCTCCATCATCATACTCCAAAACATAATATCAACTGGCATCATGATGAAAATAATACTAGCCACTAATAATCGAAAGGCAACATGACATCCAAAACAAATACTCCCAAAATATCATATCCAAAACTACCATGAGAATGACCATGAAAGCCACTAATAATCCAAAGGCAACATGACATCCCAAGAAAATACTCCCAAAGTATCATATCCAAAACTACCATGAAAATGCTCATGAAAGCCACTAATAATCCAAAGGCAACATGATATCCAAAGTAATACTCCAAAATAATACTAGATACCATCATAGCCACTAAGAATCCAAAGGCAACATGATATCCAAAGTAATACTCCAAAATAATACCAGATACCATCTAGCCACAAAGAAACCAAAGACAACATGACATCCGTATAATCATCAAAACATAAGTCCTAGAACTCCAAGCAATTTCATGGCAATATCAAGATCAAAACAATACTCCTAGAAATGCCATGAACAGATCACACATAGCTAATGTAATATTTTAAACAAGTTCAAGTGAATAAACCATGTCACTGCATTGCAATCATGCAAATGGAGGGTGTGGCTTGCCTGGGGTGGAAGAAATCACCGGGAAGAAGTGCAAGAAACTCGCAGAAAGAATCGCCGGAAAACGTTCTCTCTCGGAGGGGGCTGATTAAGTGCATGTGCAAAATGGTCATTTTCAGAATGTCAAAACATGGTGAAAATGATTACATCGGAACGGGCTCGACAAAACGAAGAAGTGGGCTTTGGAATCACCTCAATCGGAGTCCCGAGCAAAAAGTTATAGCCCGACGAAGTTCAGGGACCAATCTATAAAAGATTTCTACAAATAGGCCCCTGAGCTGAAAAACATAAAGCGCATTTAGAGGAATACGCCTTCACAGCAGAGAAAACGCATTTCTAGCCGTAGTTGAATGAAAATACGTCTTCTCAAAAAGAAAACATATTTCCAACCGAACTAAGACCAAAGTGTGCTTTCACTAACCGAAAACGTATCAAACGAAATGTGTTTCCACTTATCTCACGTGGCGAGGGTGGGGCCAACACGTTGAGGCTTACATGCGGGGCCTGCATGGAGGTGGGGCCTGCCTGGCTCGAGGTCGTCTTCAATCTTCCACTTGCCCGCGTGGAGAGAGGGCAGGGCCGGCGCCGACGACCGTTCTAGCGGCTCCGACCATCGTTCACCGAGCTCCGACCACCGACATGCTCGAGGAAATGAGGCACACCCGCCGGTGCAGAGCACAGGCGTTGAGGAGCCCAGGGAGGGAGGAGACGGGGCTGTGGTGGAGGATGGCGTCGGGCTCCGGTGAACTCGCGACTGCAGGCAAAGGCAGGAAGAGAGGGGCTACGGGGTGGCTTCCTGGATGTGGGTCGAGGCTCTGGTGGAGAAGAGGAGGACGGAGGGGTGCTGGCTCACCGAAATTTAGCCGGAACCGAGCGGCGGCCATGGTGGCAGAGAGGGGCGAGGAGAGCTCTAGAGGCTCGGGCGAATGGCAGGAGAGGGGTAGAGGACTGAGGCAAAGTTGTTGGTGAGCTCGAATGGCCTCGGGGTGGCCTATTTATAGGCGAGGAGGGGATGATCGAGGGTGAGTGCCGCCGTGCACGTCTTGCCGAAGCTCTGGCAGCTGCAGCTATCACGGGGAGGCGTGGGATCACGACGAAGGAGGTGCGGACAAGCAACCGTGGTGCATTATGCAGGAGGGGCCGAGTGGTGCAGGGGATAAGGAGCCGAACGCCATTAAGGCTCGGTCGGCCGCAGTGCACCCATGGGCGCGCGGCGACGAGCGCTGATGGAGGGGCTTACGGAGGGGGAGATGGCTCCAGGAGGATGGCGACGACGCGGGGAACACGCTAGACAGGCCTGTGCTCGCTGAGACGCCAAGCAGAGGAGGGGCCCGAGCAAGGAGACGTTCTGGGCGCGGCCATGGCACGCCAAAACGGTGGTCACCGCGCAGTCTAGCGAGGAGAAGAAGCCAAGGGTTGAAAAATGTTGTCTAGTGGTAAGTTCATCCAAGGTAGATTCCTACTATGGTGGTAGTTAGGTTAAAGACGTAGTGGCTAAATGGTAATCAATGTTTGAAGTTTACTGGAGTAAACTTGGATGAGAACTGCTGATCAACAGGAAACTGATTGGGTCAAAAGGTGTTGTCTGTGAGTTTTTGGGTAAGAAGGACTTTCATCTTGGTAACTTTGAGCAGATTTGGACCAATGGTTGATATAGTTGCTTTGCAACTGACCAAAATGGTTCAGAAACTTGAGCATGATGATGCACTCACATGAAGCATCAACTTGAGCTCAAATTTGGCAAGGCTTAGTCATTTGGACATATAGAGATGCTGTAAAATGTTCATACCTATTGGACAAGCCAAAATGGTACTTGCTTCACAAACATCCTTACTGTCCATAAACTTGCAATAATTTCTAAGGGAAAATAGCTAGATTAAATGGGTCCAAACTTTGTGGAGATAGGTTATATGGATAGGATAATGCCTAGGAAAATTTGCTGCCTTAATGGAGCAAGATAAAATATACTTGCTTCACAAACTGAAATTTGGACAGAAACAAAGATTTGAAGGTGTGCTCGCATGGATGCAAGGAATGAGCTCAAATTTTGTGTATGGTCATTATTTGATGATATAGAGGTCATACAAAAATTTCAACTCATTTTGATATGCCTAGCTTGTACTTCCTTCACAATGGCTTCTGTTTGACAGAAACTTTGAAAAAAATTGCTCAGGAATATTTACTAGGAAAATGAAGGTGAATTTTGGCACGAGGCAATTATTTGGACATGAAAAGGTGTCCAAAAAGTTTGGGCTCAATTGGGCAAAGATAAATATCACTTGCTTCACAAAGTGCCATTTAGGGCAGAATAGGAAAAGGAATATTGGAGGATTATTTTTGAACATGGCAAGGAAAAGTTTTGCCATATTTAATGAAGATATGACCCAAACAATTTATGAGAATTATTTGGGAATTTTAGGAGTGATGGAAATATAGGTTGCTTCACAACCTAGAGCAGACAAGGTTATTCCTTTAATAGAAAAATGAATATTCCCTAGAAAAAGAATATTAGGGTTGGGCCAAGATGAAAATGGCAAGGGCTAGGGAGAGATATGAGGATGACAAGCCACTCTGGAAAGAAAGAAGAGGTCATCTTCTTCAGTTTCCAGACCACATAGCCACGTAAAAAGAAAACTCAAGCAAAATATTGAGAAAATCAAAAGAAAAAAGAAAGGACCAAAAATCAGGTTGTGACATGATCATGTTTTGCTTGTAGAAGAGGCTTAGTCAACGGGTCTGCGACATTCAGATCCGTATGTATCTTGCAAATTTCTATGTCTCCCTCATTGACTTGATCGCCGATGGAATTGAAGCGTCTCTTGATGTGCTTGGTTCTCTTGTGAAACCTAGATTCCTTCGCCAAGGCTATTGCTCCAGTGTTGTCACAAAAGATATTCATTGGACCCGATGCACTAGGAATTACACCTAGATCGGATATGAACTTCTTCATCCAGACTCCTTCATTTGATGCTTCCAAAGAAGCTACGTACTCCGCTTCACACGTAGATCCCGCCACGACGCTCTGCTTGGAACTGCACCAACTGAAAGCTCCACCGTTCAATAAAATTACATATCCGGTTTGTGACTTAGAGTCATCTGTATCAGTGTCAAATCTTGAATCAACATAACCATTTACGACGAACTCTTTGTCACCTCCAGAAATGAGAAACATATCCTTTGTACTTTTCAGGTACTTCAGGATGTTCTTGACCGCTGTCCAGTGATCCACTCCTGGAGTACTTTGGTACCTCCCTGCTAAACTTATAGCAAGGCACACATCAGGTCTGGTACACAACATTGCATACATGATAGATCCTATAGCTGAGGCATAGGGAATGACTTTCATTTTCTCTCTATCTTCTGCAGTGGTCAGGCATTGAGTCTTACTCAACTTCGCACCTTGTAACACATGCAAGAACCCTTTCTTCGACTGATCCAGTCTGAACTTCTTCAAAACTTTATCAAGGTATGTGCTTTGTGAAAGTCCAATTAAGTGTCTTGATCTATCTCTATAGATCTTGACTCTATAGATCTTGACGCCTAATATATAAGCAGCTTTACCGAGGTCTTTCATTGAAAAAATTCTTATTCAAGTATCATTTTATGCCATCCAGAAATTATATATCATTTCCAATCAACAATATGCCATCCACATATAATATCAGAAATTCCACAGAGCTCCCACTCACTTTCTTGTAAATACAAGGTTCTCCAAAAGTCTGTATAAAACCATATGCTTTGATCACCTCATCAAAGCGTATATTCCAACTCCGAGATACTTGCACCAATCCATAGATGGATCGCTGGAGCTTGCACAATTTGTTAGCACCTTTAGGATCGACAAAACCTTCTGGTTGTATCATATACAACTCTTCTTTGAGGAATCCATTTAGGAATGCAGTTTTGACATCCATTTGCCAGATTTCATAATCGTAAAATGCGGCAAGTGCTAACATGATTCGGATAGACTTAAGCATCACTACAGGTGAGAAAGTCTCATCGTAGTCAACTCTTTGAACTTGTCAAAAACCTTTCGCAACAAGTCGAGCCTTGTAGACAGTAACATTACCGTCAGCGTCGGTCTTCCTCTTGAAGATCCATTTATTTTCAATGGCTTGCCGATCATTGGGCAAGTCAACCAAAGTCCACACTTTGTTCTCATACATGGATCCCATCTCAGATTTCATGGCCTCAAACCATTTTGCGGAATCTGGGCTCATCATCGCTTCCTCATAGTTCGTAGGTTCATCATGGTCTAGTAACATGACTTCCAGAACTGCCGTACCACTCTGGTGCGGAACGTACTCTGGTTGACCTACGAGGTTCAGTAGTAACTTGATATGAAGTTTCATGATCATCATCATTAGCTACCTCGCTAACTGGTGTATGAATCACTGGAACTAGTTTATGTGATGTGCTACTTTCCAATTCGGGAGAAGGTACAATTACCTCATCAAGTTCTACTTTCCTCCCACTCACTTCTTTCGAAAGAAACTCCTTCTCTAGAGAGGATCCATTCTTAGCAACGAATATCTTGCTTTCGGATCTGTGATAGCAGGTGTACCCAACAGATTCCTTTGGGTATCCTATGAAGACCCATTTCTCCGACTTGGGTTCAAGCTTATCAGGTTGAAGCTTTTTCACATAAGCATCGCAGCCCCAAACTTTAAGAAACGACAACTTTGGTTTCTTGCCAAACCACAGTTCATAAGGCGTCCTCTCAACGGATTTAGATGGTGCCCTATTTAACGTGAATGCAGTTGTCACTAAAGCATAACCCCAAAACGATAGTGTTAAATCGGTAAGAGACATCACAGATCGCACCATTTCTAATAAAGTACGGTTACGACATTCACAGACACCATTACGCTGTGGTGTTCTGGGTGGCGTGAGTTGTGAAACTATTCCACATTGTTTCAAATGAAGAAACAACTCGTAACTCAAATATTCGCCTCCATGATCAGATCGCAGAAACTTTATTTTCTTGTTACGATGATTCTCTACTTCACTCTGAAATTCTTTGAACTTTTCAAATGTTTCAGACTTGTGTTTCATTAAGTAGATATACCCATATCAGCTCAAATCATTAGTGAAGGTCAGAAAATAATGATACCCGCCGCGAGCCTCAACACTCATTGGTCCACATATATCAATATGTATGATTTCCAACAAATTAGTTGCTCGCTCCATTGTTCCGGTGAACGGAGTCTTAGTCATCTTGCCCATGAGGCATGGTTCGCAAGCACCAAGTGATTCCAAAAGTCTATCAGTATGGAGTTTCTTCATGCGCTTTACACCAATATGACCTAAACGGCAGTGCCACAAATAAGTTGCACTATAATTATCAACTTTGCATCTTTTGGCTTCAATATTATGAATATGTGTATCACTACGATCGAGATCTAACAAGAATAGACCACTCTTCAAGGGTGCATGACCATAAAAGATATTACTCATATAAATAGAACAACCATTATTCTCTGATTTAAATGAATAACCGTCTCGCAACAAACAAGATCCAAATATAATGTTCATGCTCAACGCTGGAACCAATTAAAAATTATTTAGGTCCAAAACTAATCACGAGGGTAGATGTAGAGATAGCGTGCCGACGGAGATCACATCGACTTTGGAACCATTTCCCACGCGCATCATCACCTCGTCCTTAGCTAATCTTCGTTTAATCAATAGCCCCTGTTTCAAGTTACAAATATTAGCAACCGAACTAGTATCAAATACCCAGGTGCTACTACGATCATTAGTAAGGTACACATCAATAACATGTATATCAAATATACCTTTGTTCACTTTGCCATCCTTCTTATCCGCCAAATACTTGGGGCAGTTCCGCTTCTAGTGTCCAGTCCCTTTGTAGTAGAAGCAATCAGTTTTAGGCTTGGCTCCATACTTGGGTTTCTTCGCGGAGTAGCAACTGTCTTGCTATTCTTCTTGAAGTTCCCCTTCTTTCCCTTGCCTTTTTTCTTGAAACTAGTGGTCTTGTTAACCATCAACACTTGATGCTCCATTTTGATTTCTACCTCCGCAGCTTTGAGCATAGCGAAGAGCTCGGGAATTGTCTTCTGCATCCCTTGCATGTTATAGTTCATCACGAAGCCTTTATAGCATGGTGGCAGTGATTGAAGAACTCAATCAATAACACTATATTCGTCAACTTTGCAACCAAGTTGAGTCATATGATTGTAGTACCCACACATTCTGAGCAAGTGTTCACTGATAGAACCGGTCTCCTCCATCTTGCAGCTATAGAACTCATTGGAGACTTCATATCTATCAATTCGAGCATTTGCTTGAAATATTAACTTCAACTCTTGGAACATCTCATATGCTCCATGACGTTCAAAACATCGTTGAAGTCCCGATTCTAAGCCGTAAAGCATGGCACACTAAACTATCAAGTAGTCATCAGAACGAGCTTGCCAGACGTTCATAAAGTCCGGAGTTGCTCCTGCAGCAGGCCTGTCACCTAGCGGTGCTTCGAGGACATATTTCTTCTGTGCAGCAATGAGGATAATCCTCAGGTTACGGACCCAGTCCGTGTAGTTGCTACCATCATCTTTCAACTTAGCTTTCTCTAGGAATGCATTAAAATTGAAGGGAACAGTAGCACGTGCCATTGATCTACAACATCATAGATATGCAAAAATTATCAGGACTAAGTTCATGATAAATTAAAGTTCAATTTAATCATATTACTAAAGAACTCCCACTTAGATAGACATCCCTCTAGTCATCTAAATGATCACGTGATCCAAATCAACTAAACCATGTCCGATCATCACGTGAGATGGAGTAGTTTTCAATGGTGAACATCTTATGTTGATCATATCTACTATATGATTCAAGCTCGACCTTTCGATCTCCAGTGTTCCGAGGCCATGTCTGTACATGCTAGGCTCGTCAAGTTTAACCCGAGTATTCTGCATGTGCAAAACTGTCTTACACCCGTTGTATTCGAACGTAGAGCTTATCACACCCGATCATCACGTGGTGTCTCGGCACGACAAACTTTTGCAACGGTGCATACTCAGGGAGAACACCTGTACCTTGGAATTTTTTAAGGGATCATCTTATAATGCTACCGCCGTACTAAGCAAAATAAGAAGCAAAATAAGATAAACATCATATGCAATCAAAATATGTGACATGATATGGCCATCATCATCTTGTGCTTTTTATCTCCATCTCCAAAGCCTCGTCATGATCTCCATCGTCACTGGCTTGACACCATGATCTTCATCGTAGCGTCGTGGTCGTCTCGCCAACTATTGCTACTACTACTATCGCTAACTCATAGTGATAAAGTAAAGCAATTACATGGCCTTCGCAATTCATACAATAAAGAGACAACCATAAGGCTCCTGTCGGTTGCCGGTAACTTTACAAAACATGATCATCTCATACAATAACGTATAACTCATCACGTCTTGACCATATCACATCACAACATGCCCTACAAAAACAAGTTAGATGTCCACTACTTTGTTGTTGCAAGTTTTACGTGGCTGGTACGGGCTTAGCAAGAACCATTCTTACCTACGCATACAAAACCACAACGATTTTTCATCAAGAGGACCGGACGTAGCCACACTCGATTCAATTAAAGTTGGAGAAACTGACAGCCGCTAGCCACTTGTGTGCGAATCACGTCGGTAGAACCAGTCTCGCGTAAGCATACGCGTAATGTCACTCCGGGCCGCTTCATCCAACAATACCACCGAATCAAAGTATGACATGCTGGTAAGCAATATGACTATAATCTCCCCGAACTCATTGTGTTCTACTCGTGCATATCATCTACGCATAGACCTGGCTCATGATGCCACAGTTGGGGAACGTAGTATTTCAAAAAAAATCCTACGATCACGCAAGATCTATCTACTAGAAGCATAGGAACGGGAGGGGAGAGTGTGTCTACGTACCCTCGTAGACCGAAAGCGGAAGCGTCTAGTGACGCAGTTGATGTAGTCGAACGTCTTCACGATCCAACCGATCCAAGCACCGAACGTACAGCACCTCTGTGTTCAGCACATGTTTAGCTGATGACGTCCCACGAGCTCTTGATCCAGTTGAGCGTCACAGGAGAGTTTCGTCAGCACGACGGCGTGGTGACGGTGATGATGAAGCTACTGGCACACGGCTTCGCCTAAGCACTGCAACGATATGACCGAGACGTGTATCTGTGGGGAGGGGCACCACACACGGCTAAAATCAACTTGTATGTTCTAGGGTGCCCCCCTGCCCTCGTATATAAAGGAGCAAGGGGGAGGCCGGCCGGCCTTGGGGCGTGCCAAGGAGAGGGAGGAGTCCTCCTCCTAGCAGGAGCAGGACTCCTCCTTTCCTAGTACAACTAGGAGGAGGAAGGGGGAAGGAAGGAGAGGGAGAGGAGAAGAAAAGGGGGGGCGCCCCCCTCCCTAGTCCAATTCGGACTCCCTATAGGGAGGGGGCGCGGCTGCCCCTTGTGGGCTACATCCCCTCTTCCCTATGGCCCATGTAGGCCCAATAGTCCCCCCCGGGGGTTCCGATAACCCCCCGACACTCCGATAATTATCCAGTGACCCCCGAAACTCATCCGGTGTCCGAATATAGTCATCCAATATATCAATCTTTATGTCTCAGACATTCTGAGACTCCTCGTCATGTCCGTGATCACATCCGGGAGTCCAAACTATCTTCGGTACATCAAAACACATAAACTCATAATACCGATCGTCATCGAACGTTAAGCGTGCGGACCCTACGGGTTCGAAAACTATGTAGACTTGACCGAGATTCATCTCCGATCAATAACCAATAGCGGAACCTAGATGCTCATATTGGTTCCTACATATTCTACAAAGATCTTTATCGGTCAAACCGCATGACAACATACGTTGTTCCCTTTGTCATCGGTATGTTACTTGCCCGAGATTTGATCGTCGGTATCATATACCTAGTTCAATATTGTTACCGGCAAGTTTCTTTACTCGTTCTGTAATACATCATCTCATGACTAACTCATTAGTCATTTGCTTGCAAGGCTTATTATGATGTGTATTACCAAGAGGGCCCAGAGATACCTCTTCGACACTCGGGTTGACAAATCCTATTCTCGATCTATGCCAACACCACAAACACCTTCGGAGACACCTGTAGAGCATCTTTATAATCACCCAGTTATGTTGTGATGTTTGATAGCACACAAGGCGTTCCTCCGGTATTCGGGAGTTGCATAAATCTCATAGTCATAGGAACATGTATAAGTCATGAAGAAAGCAATAGCAGTAAAACTAAACGATCAAGTTGCTAAGCTAACGGATGGGTCTTTTCCATCACATCATTCTCCTCATGATGTGATCTCGTTGATCAAATGACAACTCATGTCTATGGCTAGGAAACATAACCATCTTTGATCAATGAGCTAGTCTTAGTAGTTGCATACTAGGGACGCTCTGTTTTGTCTATGTATTCACACATGTACTAAGTTTCCGATTAATACAATTTTAGCATGAATAATAAACATCCCGCAAAAAGTATGAATAATAAACATTTATCATGATATAAGGAAATACAAATAACAATTTTATTATTGCCTCTAGGGCATATTTCCTGCAAGGAGATAATTTTGGATTTAGTTAGGAGATAATTTTGAATGGAGTTTGGAGATAATTGATCTATCAGGGCATTTGAAGGATTCATAGACTTTGGATTTAGTTAGGAGATCATCAGTTACAACAAGTACAATCAATTAAATATTTGTGGATTTAGTTAGGGCATATTTTATACTTACTTAGAGCTTTTCAAGGACTAAGTTAGGTACATGAATCAGATATGAAAAATTAAATCAATTATTTAAGCATAGTAGTGCACAATTATTATGTATGCTATTCATCCATAACACTGACTATCTGTTTTCGTTGGCAGCATAACGACATGGATGATAAAGGGAATGATAGCGAAAACTTGGGTGATACAAGCAAGGATGACAAGGACATGGGTGATAGAGGCAAGGAAGGCAAAGGCATGGATGATAAGGACAATGATTTCGTAGGCATGGAACCGAAAGGAATGGATGGTATGTGCATGGATGATAAGGATAATGAGGATGCATGCAAGGATGGCATAGACATGGATGATGTACACACGCAAGGTAAAGGAATTGATAACAAAGGCATGGCTGGCTCAGACCTGAATGAGTATATGGAATACTTAGAGATTGTGAAGACGACTTTCAGGACTGAGGAAGAAGCCTACATGTTCTACGTAGGCTATGCGAGAAAAAGGGGTTTGGTGTTAGAAAGGATGATCTGAAGTAGAGGGGTCCAGTTCCGAAACAAAATGCATATGGAAGGACATACAAGTACTGCAAACAAGGATGGCAGGCCCTTAAGAACTTTAACAGAGCTGAAAGAAAACGAACACCGAGGGGTCTTTCTCGGTGTGGGTGTCCTGTTCTCTTTGGGGTTGAGCTACAAGATAGCAGTGGCCTTTGGTTCGTCAAGAATTTTGTGGACAAGCATAACCATCCGTTTGTCCCTACTGACCTGACTCCCTACTTATCGGCTCATCGTAGAATGATTATGATGAAGCACGAACTAGGGAGATGCTAATTCGTGCGCGTAGATGACCCGCTCTTTCACGGTGATGTTTGATGAGCAGTCCGTCTCCCTGTTCCTCGTCACAACCTCCAAGAACAATTTTCACCCGCGTACGAAAATACACGAATAAAAATAATGATCCCCTTGGATCAGCACGTAGGTGTCGATATGATGATCAACCCTTCGCCGCTAATAAATTTTCACGATGGAAAATCACAGATGATACACAATATATTGTGGTCCCGAACTCGGATGTTTTTCTGTATATTTCATAACTCTCGAAACAAACTAAAACTCATCTGATACATGAACGCCATCTTCACTTTTATATAACCAACACATGGCCTAAGGCCCACACCACCTGGACTCCTACCTATACGTAACTAACAAAACTTGCCCTCACGGTTTGTATGGCACGTAGTTAGCACAAGGGAAACTTCTAACTAACAAGAAGATATACTTCCTAATTTTAAAAGGATGCATCCGTACGTAAGGTAAAGGGACTAAAAAAATGAACTGATCTCCATGCAATTACGACCCAACGTGCAGCTTAATGGTCCAAATTTTAACCCATCGTGGAGGTGTACGAAAGGTGGGCATAATCTTTTCTGGCTTAGGCTCTTGATTGTGTTCCTTGACAAGCTAATTCAAACAGTACAATATTTTATCTCTTGGTTTAATTGGCTCCAGGCCTGTGCATGCATACGCTAACTTGTATGGGTTGGCTGCAATTTACTCCTTGCTTCAATTTTGGCCGCTGGGTAATTTTGATCCTCTTGTATATTGCGTCCCCACAATTAATGGCACAAAAACCAGGTCCACGGCTCATGTTTCTTGCCATCTCTACCATGGTGCAATCTACTTGAACGTTTGGTAGTTCTTCCAACATTCTCGAATAAGCTCTTCTCGCTCGACTCGGTTTGTTTAACTTCAATAGCAGCCACACTTTGTGATATACTAGACATTGTCATGTTCGTATCAGACTGGCGCGCAAAAGGCCGATGTCATCAAGTATGCCATCAGTGGACTTCAAACACATCAGATTATGAATGTAATGGAGAATAATGCCGGAGGTCCCGACAAGCTTCAATTTATAGATCAAGACCTATATAACCATGTTTCAATCCAGAAGAAGCGCAAGATAGAAGGCAGTGACAATATAATTTTTCTCACCTATATGATTGCACAGAAAAAAGCAGACCCAAAATTCTTTTTCAAATACACAAAAGACAGCAAAGGCCATTTGAGGAACATATTCTGGGCTGACTCACAATCCCGGATTGACTATGTTGCCTTTGGTGGTGTCGTGGTGTTCGACAGTACATATCGGTGTAACAAGTACATGCTTCCATTTGTCCCATTTGTTGGTCTGAACCATCACCGCAACACATTTTTGTTTGTGTTCGGTCTAGTGTCAGACAAGACAGTTTCATCATACCACTGGCTTCTTCATGTATTTTTGGAGGCAATGTCCCAGATGCCACCCATTTTAGCAATAACCTATGGGTCCGGTTCAATGGCTAAATCAATAGCTACTGTTTGGACTGGAACAGATCATCATTTGTGCACGTGGCATATCGAGGAGAATATGGTGATGCACCTCCGAAAGAAAAAGCTTGAGGAATTTAGGGAATTAATTTACCATCGTTGGGATGTTGATGAGTTTGAGGAAAGATGGGAGGCTTATAAGGTTCGGTTCAAAATAACACCAACGGGGAAGAGGTCATCATGGGATAACATGATGTACGAGCCGAGACACAAATGGGATGTGGCGTACACAAAGGGTAGATATTTCCTAGGCATGATGAGTAATCAGAGGAGTGAGTCTCTCAACTCAAGGCTTCATGTGCACCTGAACAGGAAGATGCAACATGTTGATTTGTTGCAGCATGCTGATCACTCTGTATCCAAAATGCGTAAGAATGAAGAAGCATTAGACGCAGTAGCGTCACATACGATACCCTTCACTAAGGTGAATGCACACCCTCTGGATATTGCTGCCTCTTATATTTATACTCATGTGATGTTTCCAAAGGTAAAGCGTCAGATTATGGAAGGAACAAATTGGCAGGTCCCAGACCGTGTGGTGTTTGATGCTTTGGTCATGTTTGGAGTTTTGCACAAAGTCCCATATGATAAAGTCCCATATGCCAAGGATGCTACAGAATTGCAAGGTAAGGATGGTAAGAACTCTCTAAGGTTCCTAAAGACTTTGAAGGTAAGAATGGTGAGGACTTGCATGCAAAAAACTTGGATGCTGAGGATCCCAATGACTTGGAAGACAAGGATGGTGTGGACTTGGATGAAAAAAACTTGGATGGTAAGGATCCCAATGACATGGAAGGTAAGGAGAGTGAGGAGTTGGATGCACAAGGTGTGGATGCTAAGTCTGTGGATGTTAGATATCACGTGACTTGTCTGTTTACAGGAGCATGATTGGATGCTGCAGCTTGTAAATGTAAAAAGTTGGAAAGTGAGGATTACACATGCGCACATATATTCTGCATTCTGGATCATCTTGGTGTACGCACATTTAAAAAAACGTGAAGAAAAGATGGACAGTGCATCCAAGCCAGCGTTCCCTTCTTCGAGGACTGCGAATACTCATGTATGGTCTGATCACATGAATAAGTATCATCAACTACGCAACATGGCTAGTGACACTTTATTCACAACCACAACTATCGATTCACAGTCAGAACAGGTGATGGAGCTCCTCCAGAGTATATTGGTTGATGGAGAAAATTTTGATTTGGATGAAGGCTAGAAATTGTCTGTTCCTTTGACGACATACTTCTCTGCTGCTCACGAATGCTGCACTGATGACATGGAAAATCCAATTAAAATAGCTCCAAAAGGGAGACCAACTACCGGAGAATCGAACAAGAGGACTAAATCCAGGCGCTAGCAGATGAGAGGAAAAAAAGTAACAAAGTTAGTGCACATGTTTATCTCATTGTTCATTTCCATACATGCTTACAATGTTAATATGTTCTCCGGGAGAGTGTTCACATGTTTTTATTCAATTTACGCAGGAAAAAGTCAGGGAAACCAAAGGTCACAAGGAGGAAGAAGCGAAAAGATAAATACACAGAGACAGAAGAAGAGACAGAGTCAGATATAGAAGAAGAGGAAGATTCAGATGCAGAAAAAGAGGAAGATTCATATGCAGAAGAAGAGGCAGATTTATATGCAGAATATGGTGGGCTGTGGAGGGCTAGGAAAAGACCATTGAAGGATGGTAGGCTGCGGAAGGGTACGAAGAGACCGTTCAAGGATGGTAGGGTGTCGAAGGATAGGAAGAGACCATTGGAGGTTGAAGGAGAGGATTATGCAAAACCAAACAAGTGAGCATTACCACAATTGTGCGTAGTTAAATATGTTTTCGAATGCTTGCTGCATATTCATCTATTTCATTTTTGCAGGAAAAGCAAGTGCACTCGAAATGTCAAAGCTGGGAGGAAGAAAAAGCAAGATGACAAGGAAGTGCCTACTAGGGATGTTGCATCAAAGGGTGCGTGAAGAAAACCAGTGAACTTAGTGTGTGTACTTACATGTCCGCTCTACAAGTCAGGTCTTTGTTAGTACTGTGTTGACGTTTCTTAACTTTTCCAGGAAAGACTCTTGGAAGGGCGATAAAGAACATGCCAAAGGGGTGATAAAGGCAAAAAGTCCTGCTTGGAATGTACCAAAGACTGTGGGAATAAGAGCTATGAAGTTAGCTTCTACAGCTAGGAAGAGAAAATCAGTGAAGTTAGTGTTTTTTGTGTTCACGTCTAATGTACATGCTCAAATCTTCTTTGCTATCCTATTAACAAACATTTTTTCATGCAGGAAAGCTAAAGTGAAGTCGAGACAGGATGTTTAGATGCATACGGTCACGCAGAGAAAATAGAAGGATTTCTGGGGTGCAAAAATTGAGAACAAACTGAATTAGACAGTTTTCCATGCCGTGATCCACCTTGTTTCGGATGTATTTGATCTATTTGATGGACTGGCACAATTTTTTCTAAATTCCCAGTTTGATTGGTACCCTCATTTTGTTATGGACATGCCGAGATGGTAGGCTAGTTATGATTTATCAACATCGATCAAATAATGCATTTTTAGTGAAGTTGGTTTTCTGTATTTTTTTATTTTTTTAACATAAAATATTACCAAAATTTGTTCAAAGTGTAGTCAAATTCCATACTTGAAATATAAAATAGAAACCAAAAAGTTATATATATATATACGAAAATAGAACGTTGGATTTCCTCAGAAACCTATTATTATGAGCACAAAATTTCAAGTTTGTATCAAAATAGGAACCTCGTTTTCAAATAACCTTGAAAAATGTTTGTTTTGAAATAGAGTATAAGCTACTAATATTTTATTAATTAGAATGCTCATTTGAAAACAACATGTTGAATTGAAAATAGCATGAATATACAGATTAAAAAATAGCATGCTGCTTTGAATATGTTGTTTTTCAAATGAAAAATCTATTTTAAAAATAGCATGCTTATTTTAAAAATATGATGCCGTTTTTAATATGCCTTTTTAAAATACAAAAAATAGCATGCTGATTTTAGAAATATAATGTTGTTTTCAATATGCTGTTTTTAAAATAAGCATGCTGATTTTAAAAATAGCATGCTGCTTTTAAAAATATAATGCTTTTTTCAATATGCTATTTTTAAAATAGCATGCTGACTCAAAAATAGAATGCTGATTTTAAAAATAGCATGTTCTTTTGAATATGTTGTTTATAAAAATAGCAAACTGATTTCAAAATAGCACGCTTATTTCAAAATAACATCCTAATTTTAAAAATATAACGTTGTTTTCAATATGCCATTTAAAAAATAACATGTTGATTTCAAAAATTGCATGCTTTTTTAAATATGCTATTTTTAAAGTAGCATGCTGATTTTAAAAATAGCATGCCTTTTTGGTATGTTGTTTTAAAAATAGCATGTTTTTTAGTATACTGTTTTTAAAAGTAGCATGCTCTTTTTAAAAATAGCATGCTCTTTTTAAAAATTACATGATTGTTTGCTCTGTTTTTGAAAATAGCATGCCATTTTGAAAATAATAGAAATATCATTTTTTAAATATGAAAACTTTGACCTGAAGTCTTTGTTTTTGCAGTGCATTTTTTTGTGTGCAACACATACAAACCTCATTTTCAAAATAACTCATACTAGCCAACACAGAAACCTCGTTCTAAATATGAAAGTAGCATCTAATCCATATGAAACCCGGTTAGATTTGATTTTAAAAATACTAGCATCCCTTTAAAACTATGGCAAAAAAGGAAATATCATTGCAATCCATAAAGGTAATGATATCAAGGACGGTATCATGGTGTGTTGCACTACATGCCATATATATACACTTGCATAGCAAGTACATTACGCCACATAAGTTCATACTACCACCAACCAGTTAGTGCCAAGTTCCACTTACTAGACGATCTTCATAACCAGTCGGACCCAAAAGTTATACTACCAAAGTACCAGTTGTTGGGAACGTAGCATGCAATTTCAAAAAAAAAAATCCCACGCTCACGCAAGATCTATCTAGGAGAAGCATAGCAATGAGACAGGAAGAGTGTGTCCACGTACCCTCGTAGACCGAAAGCGGAAGCTTCAGATTAACGCGGTTGATGTAGTCGAACGTCTTCGCGATTCAACTGATCAAGCACCAAACGTACAACACCTCCGAGTTCTGCACACGTTCAGCTCGATGACGTCCCACGAACTCTTGGTTCATCAGAGTGTCGAGGGAGAGTTCCGCCAGCACAACGGCGTGTTGACGGTGACGGTGAAGTAGATCGCGGAGGGCTTCGCCTAAGCACTACGACAATATGACCTGAGGTGTAAACTGTGGAGGGGGGCACCGCACACGGCTAAGAACAATTTATGTGTATTCTAGGGGAGCCCTCCCCACGTATATAAATGAGGGAGAGGGAGGGAGGAAGCCATAGGTGCGCGCCAAGAGAGGGGAGTCCTACTAGGACTCCTAGTCCTAGTAGGATTCGCCCCTCCCCTCTTATTCCTTCTCATGGAGGGGAAAGGGGGAAGGAGTGGGAGGGGGAGAAGGAAAGGGGGGTGGGGCCCCCTCCCCTACTCCAATTCGGCCTAGTACCTTATGGGGGGCGCGCCACCCCTTTGTGGGCTGGTGTGTCTCCCTCTTATGGCCCATAGGGCTCATAACTTTTCCTGGGGGGTTCCCATAACCCCTCGGAACCCTTCCGGTGTCCGAATACTATCATCCAATATATCAATCTTTACCTCTCGAGCATTTCAAGACTCCTCGCCATGTCCGTGATCTCATCCAGGACTCCGAACAATCTTCGGTCACCAATAACACATAACTCATAATACAAATCGTCGTCGAACGTTAAGCGTGCGGACCCTGCGGATTCGAGAACTATGTAGACATGACCGAGACACTTCTCTGGTCAATAACCAATAATGGAACCTGGATGTTCATATTGTCTCCCACATATTCTACAAAGATCTTTATCGGTCAAATCATAATGATAACATACATTATTCCCTTTGTCATCGGTATGTTACTTGCCCGAGATTCGATCCTCGGTATCTTCATACCTAGTTCAATCTCGTTACCGGCAAGTCTCGTTACTCTTTCCGCAATGCATCATCCCGGAACTAACTCATTAGTCACATTGCTTGCAATGCTTCTTATAATGTGCATTACCGAGAGGGCCCAGAGATACCTCTCCGATACTCGGAGTGACAAATCCTAATCTCGATCTATGCCAACCCAACAAACACCTTCGGAGATACCTATAGATCATCTTTATAATCGCATAGTTACGTTGTGATGTTTGATAGCACACAAGGCATTCCTCTAGTATACGGGAGTTGCATAATCACGTAATCGGAGGAATATGTATTTGACATGAAGAAATCAATAGTAGTAAAACTGAACGATCATTATGCTAAGCTAACGGATGGGTCTTGTCCATCACACCATTTCTCCTAATGATGTGATCCCGTTCATCAAATGACAACACATGTCTATGGTTAGGAAACTTAACCATCTTTGATTAATGAGCTAGTCTAATAGAGGCTTACTAGGGACACATTGTTTTATCTATGTATCCACACATGTATCAAGTTTCCGGTTAATAAAATTCTAGCATGAATAATAAACATTTATCATGATATAAGGAAATATAAAATAACAACTTTATTATTGCCTCTAGGGCATATTTCCTTCATTCTCCCACTTTCACTACAGTCAATAATCTAGTTCACATAGCCATGTGATTTAACACCGATAGTTCACATCGTTATGTGATTAACACCCATAGTACACATCACCATGTGACCAACACCCAAAAGGTTTTACTAGAGTCAATAATCTAGTTCACATCTCCATGTGATTAACACCCAAAGAGTACTTAGGTGTGATCATGTTTTGCTTTGTGAGAGAAGTTTAGTCAACGGGTCTGTCATATTCAGATCCGTATGTATTTCGCAGATTACTATGTCTACAATGCTCTGCATGGAGCTACTCTAGCAAATCACTCCACTTTCAATATGTATCTAGATTGAGACTTAGAGCCATCTAGATCAGTGTCAAAGCTTGCATCTACGTAACTCTATACGACAAACTCTTTATCACCTCCATAACTGAGAAACATTTCCTTAGTCCTTTTTAAGGTCACTAAGGATAATTTTGATCGCTGTCCAGTGATCTACTCCTGGATCACTATAGTACCTCCTTGCTAAACTCATGGCAAGGTACACAACAGTTTTGATACACAGCATGGCATACTTTATAAAACCTATGGCCGAGGCATAGGGAATGACTTTCATTCTCTCTGTATTTTTCTGTCGTGGTCGGGCTTTGAGTCTTACTCAACTTCATACCTTACAACTCAGGCAAGAACTCCTTCTTTGATTGATCCATTTTGAACTACTTCAAAATCAAGGTATGTACTAATCAAAAGTCTTATCAAACATCTTGATCTATCTCTATAGATCTTGATGCCCAATATGTAAGCAGCTTCACCGAGGTCTTTTATAGAAAAAAAATTCTTTTAAACAATCCTTTATGCTTTCTAGAAAAATTCTACACTATTTCTGATCAACAATATGTCATTCACATATACTTATCAAAAATGTTGTAGTGCTCCCACTCACTTTCTTGTAAATACAAGCTTCACCGTAAGTCTGTATAAAACCATATGCTTTGATCAACTCATCAAAGCGTATATTCCAACTCCGAGATGCTTGCACCAGTCAATATATGGATCGCTGGAGCTTGCACACTTTGTTAGCACCTTTAGGATCAACAAACCTTCTTGTTTCATCATATACAACTCTTCTTTGAGAAATCCATTAAGGAATGCAATTTTGACATCCATTTGCCAGATTTCATTTTCTTAAAATGCGGCAATTGCTAACATGATTCGGACAGACTTAAGCATCGCTACGGGTGAGAAGGTATCATCGTAGTCAACTCCTTGAACTTGTCGAAAAACTTTTGCAACAAGTCGAGCTTTGTAGACGGTAACATTACCATCGGCGTCAGTCTTCTTCTTGAAGATCCATTTATTTTCTATGGCTTGCCGATCATCGGGCAAGTCAACCCAAATACATGGATCCCATCTCAGATTTCATGGCCTCGAGCCATTTCACGGAATCTGGGCTCACCACTGCTTCCTCATATTTCGTAGGTTTGTCATGGTCTAGTAACATGACTTCCAGAACAGGATTACCGTACCACTCTGGTGCGGAACGTACTCTGGTTGACCTACGAGGTTTGGTAGTAACTTGATCTGAAGTTTCATGATCATCATCATTAGCTTCCTCACTAATTGGTGTATGCATCATGGGAAGGATTTTCTGTGATGAGCTATTTTCCAATTCGAGAGAAGCTACAATTACCTCATCAATTTTTACTTTTCTCCCACTCACTTCTTTCGAGAGAAACTCCTTCTCAAGAAAATATCCATTCTTAGCAACAAAAGTCTTGGCTTCAGATCTGTGATAGAAGGTGTACCCAATAGTTTCTTTTGGGTATCCTATGAAGACGCACTTCTCCGATTTGGGTTCGAGCTTATCAGGCTGAAGCTTTTGCACATAAGCATCACAACCCCAAACTTTAAGAAACGATAGCTTAGGTTTCTTGCCAAACCAAAGTTCATACGGTGTCCTATCAGCGGATTGAGATGGTGCCCTATTTAGCGTGAATGCACCTATCTCCAATGCATAACCCCAAAATGATAAAGGGAAATCGGTAAGAGACATCATAGAACACACCATATCTAATAGAGTGCGGTTATGACGTTCGGACACACCATTACGCTGTTGTGTTCCAGGTGGCGTGATCTGTGAAACTATTCCACATTGTTTCAAATGAAGACCAAACTCATAACTCAAATATTCGCCTCCGCGATTAGATCGTAGGAACTTATTTTCTTGTTACGATGATTCTCTACTTCACTATGAAATTCTTTGAACTTTTCAAATGTTTCAGACTTGTGCTTCATCAAGTAGATATACCATATCTTCTCAATTCATCTGTGAAGGTCCGAAAATAACGTTACTTGCCGCGAGCCTCAACACTCATTGGTCCGCATACATCAGTATGTATTATTTCCAATAAGTCACTTGCTCGCTCCATTGTTCCGGAGAACGGAGTTTTAGTCATCTTGCCCATGAGGCATGGTTCGCAAGCATCAAATGATTCATAATCAAGTGATTCCAAAAGTCCATCAGCACGGAGTTTCTCATGCGCTTTACACCAATATAACCTAAACGGCAGTGCCACAAGTATGTTGCACTATCATTATCAACTATGCATCTTTTGGCTTCAATATTATGAATATGTGTATTTACTACGATCGAGATTCAATAAACTATTCACCTTGGGTGTATGACCATAGAAGGTTTTATTCATGTAGACAGAATAACAATTATTCTCTCACTTAAATGAATAACCGTGTTGCGATAAACACGATCCAATCTTGTTCATGCTCAACGCAAACACCAAATAACATTTATTTAGGTTTAACAGTAATCCCAAAAGTACAGGGAGTGTGCGATGATGATCATATCTATATTGGAACTTCTTCCAACACACATTGTCACCTCACCCTCAACTAGTCTCCGTTTATTATGTAACTCCTGTTTCGAATTACTAATCTTAGGACCCGAACAAGTTTCAAATACCCAGGGGATACTATGAACACTAGCGAGGTACACATTATCAATATGTATATCAAGTATACCTTTGTTCACTTTGCCATCCTTCTTATCCACCAAATATTCGGGGAACTTTCGCTTCCAGTGACCATTTCCTTTGCAGTTAGAAGCACTCAGATTCAGGCTTAGGTCCAGCTTTGGGCTTCTTCACAGGAGTGACAACTTGCTTTCCATTCTTCTTGAAGTACCCTTTCTTCCCCTTGCCCTTTTCTTGAAACTAGTGGTCTTGTTAACCATCAACAATTGACGCTCTTTCTTGGTTTCTACCTTCGTTGATTCCAGCATCACGAAGAGCTCGGGAATCGTTTTCGTCATCCCTTGCATATTATAGTTCATCACGAAGTTCTAGTAACTTGGTGATAGTGACTAGAGAACTCTGTCAATCACTATCTTATCTGGAAGATTAACTCCCACTTGATTCAAGCGATTGTAGTACTCAGACGTTCTGAGTACATGCTCATTGGTTGAGCTATTTTCCTCCATCTTGTAGGCAAAGTACTTGTCAGAGGTCTCATACCTCTCGACACGGGCATGAGTCTGAAATACTATTTTCAACTCTTGGAACATCTCATATGTTTCGTGGCGTTCAAAACGTTTTTGAAGTCCCGGTTATAAGCCGTAAAGCATGGCGCACTAAACTATCAAGTAGTCATCATACCGAGCTTGTCAAACGTTCGTAGCGTTTGCATCTGCTCCTGCAATAGGTTTGTCACCTAGCGGTGCATCAAGGACATAATACTTCTGTGCAGCAGTGAGGATAATCCTCACATCATGGACCTAGTCCGCATCATTGCTACTAACATCTTTCAACTCAGTTTTCTCTAGGAACATATCAAAAACATAGGGGAGCTATAACGCGAGCTATTGATCTACAACATAATTTGCAAATACAATCATGACTAATTTCATGATAAATTAAAGTTCTATTAATCATATTACTTGAGAACTCCCACATAGATAGACATCCCTCAAGTCATCTAAATGATCACGTGATCCATATCAACTAAACCATGTCCGATCATCACGTGAGATGGAGTAGTTTTCAACGGTGAACATCTTATGTTGATCATATATACTATATGATTCATGCTCGACCTTTCGGTCTCCAGTGTTCTGTGGCCATGTCTGTACATGCTAGGCTCGTCAAGTTTAACCCAAGTATTCTGTATGTGCAAAATTGTCTTACACCCGCTGTATTTGAACGCAGAGCTTATCACACCCGATCATCATTTGGTGTCTCGGCACGACGAACTTTCGCAACGGTGCATACTCAGGGAGAACACTTATACCTTGATTTTTTTGTAAGGGATCATCTTATAATGCTACCGCCGTACTAAGCAAAATAAGAAGCATAATAAGATAAACATCACATGCAATCAAAATATGTGACATGATGTGGCCATTATCATCTTGTGCTTTTGATCTCCATCTCCAAAGCATCGTCATGATCTCCATCCTCACCGGCTTGACACCATGATCTTCATCATAGCGTCGTGGTCGTCTCGCCAACTATTGTTACTACTAGTATCACTAACTCATAGTGATAAAGTAAACCAATTACATGGCTTTCGCAATTCATACAATAAAGAGACAACCATAAGGCTCCTGCCGGTTGCCGATAATTTACAAAACATGATCATCTCATACAATAACGTATAACTCATCACGTCTTGACCATATCACATCACAACATGCCTTGCAAAAACAAGTTAGACGTCCTCAACTTTGTTGTTGCAAGTTTTACGTGGCTGCTACGGGTTTAGCAAGAACCGTTCTTAAGTACGCATCAAAACCACAACGATTTTTTGTCAAGTGTGTTTTTTAACCTTCACAAGGACCGGGCGTAGTCACACTCGATTCAAATAAAGCGAGAGAGACAGACACCCGCCGGTCACCTTTAAGCAACGAGTGCTTGTAAGGGTGAAACCAGTCTCGCGTAAGCGTACGCGTAATGTCGGTCCAGGCCGCTTCATCTCACAATACCGCCGAATCAAAGTATGACATGCTGGTATGCAGTATGACTATTATCGCCCACAACTCATTGTGTTCTACTCGTGCATATCATCTACGCATAGACCTGGCTCTGATGTCACTTTTAGGGAACGCAGTATTTCAAAAAAAATTCCTACGATCACGCAAGATCTATCTAGGAGAAGCATAGCAACGAGCGGGGAGAGTGGGTCCACATACCCTCGTAGACCGAAAGCGGAAGCACTTAGTAACACAGTTGATGTAGTCGAACGTCTTCGCGGTCCAACCGATCAAGTACCGAACGCATGACACCTCCGTGATCTGCACACGTTCGGCTGGTGACATCCCCCGTACTCTTGATCCAGTTGAGGCCGAGGGAGAGTTTCGTCAGCACAATGGCGTGGTGATGGTGATGATGAAGTTATCGACGCAGGGCTTCGCCTAAGCATTACGACAATATGACCGAGGTGTTTAACTATGGAGGGGGGCACTGCACACGGCTAAGAACTCAACTTGTGCGTCTATGGGGTGCCCCCTCCCGACGTATATAAAGGACGGAGGGAGGAGGAGACCGTCCTAGTAGGGGCGCGCCAAGGGGGGAGGATTCCCACTCCTAGTAGGAGTAGGTTTCCTCCTTTCCTAGTCCAACTAGGAGAAGGGGGGAATGAGGACGAGGGGAGAAGGAAGGAGGGGGCGCCGCCCCTTCCTAGTCCAGTTCAGACCAGCCCATGGGGGGGGGGGCGGACACCCCTTGAGGCCCTTCTCCCATTTCCCGTATGGCTCATTAAGGCCCACTACTTCCCCCAGCGAATTCGCGTAACTCTCTGGTACACCAAAAATACCCGAATCACTCGAAACCTTTTCGATGTTTGAATATAGCCTTCCAATATATCGATCTTTAGCTCTCGATCATTTTGAGACTCCTCATCATGTCCGTGATCTCATCCGGGACTCCGAACAACCTTTGGTACATCAAATCACATAAACTCATAATACCAATCATCATCGAACGTTAAGCGTGCGGACCCTACGAGTTCGAGAACTATGTAGACATGACCGAGACTCATCTCCGGTCAATAACCAATAGTGGAACCTGGATGCTCATATTGGTTCCTACATATTCTACGAAGATCTTTATCGGTCAAACCACACAAGAACATATGTTGTTCCCTTTGTCATCGGTATGTTACTTGCCCGAGATTCGATCATTGGTATCATCATACTAAGTTCAATCTTGTTACCGACAAGTCTCTTTACTTGTTCCGTAATGCATCATCCCGCAACTAACTCATTAGTCACATTGCTTGCAAGGTTTATAGTGATGAGCATTACCGAGAGGGCCCAGAGATACCTCTCCGATACACGGAGTGACAAATCCTAATCTTGATCTATGCCAACACCACAAACACTTTCGGAAACACCTGTAGAGCATTTTTATAATCACCCAGTTACGTTGTGATGTTTGATAGCACGCAAGGTGTTCCTCCGGTATTCGGGAGTTGCATAATCTCATAGTCAGAGGAACATGTATAAGTCATGAAGAAAGCAATAGCAATAAAACTAACCGATCATTGTGTTAAGCTAACGGATGGGTCTTGTCCATCACATCATTCTCTAATGATGTGATCCCGTTCATCGAATGACATCATGTGTCTATGGTTAGGAAACATAACTATCTTTGATCAACGAGCTAGTCAAGTAGAGGCATACTAGGGACACTTTGTTTTGTCTATGTATTCACACATGTACTAAGTTTCCGGTTAATACAATTCTAGCATGAATAATAAACATTTATCATGATATAAGGAAATATAAATAACAACTTTATTATTGCCACTAGGTCATATTTCCTTCACTAAAAGGTAGTGCCACAAGTATGTTGCACTATCATTATCAATTCTGCATCTTTTTGGTTTCAATATTATGAATATGTGTATTACTAAAATCAAGATTTCAATAAACCATTCTCCTTGGGTGTAAGACCATAGAAGGTTTTATTCATGTAAACAGAATAACAATTATTCTCTCATTTAAATGAATAACCATATTGCAATAAACACGATCCAATCTTGTTCATGCTCAACGCGAATAGCAAATAACATTTATTTAGGTTCAACACTAATCCCGAAAGTATAGGGAGTGTGCGATGATGATCATATCAATTTTGGAACCACTTACATCACACATCGTCACCTCACCCTCAACTAGTCTTTGTTTATTCGAAAACTCCTATTTCGAGTTACTAATATTAGCAACCGAACATGTATCAAATACCCAGGGGCTACTACGAGCACTACTGAGGTACACATCAATAACATGTATATCAAATATACCTTTGTTCACTTCGCCATCCTTCTTATCCGCCAAATATTTCGAGTAGTTCCGCTTCCAGTTACAATTTCCTTTGCAATAGAAGCACTCAGTTTCAGGCTTGGGTCTAGCTTTGGGCTTCTTCTCGGGAGTGGCAACTTGCTTGCCGTTCTTCTTGAAGTTCCCTTTCTTTCCCTTGCCCTTTTTCTTGAAACTAGTGGTCTTGTTTAACCATCAACACTTGATGTTCTTTCTTGATTTCTACCTTCGCTGATTTCAGCATCGCGAAGAGCTTCGGTATCATTTCCGTCATCCCTTGCATATTATAGTTCATCACGAAGTTCTAGTAGCTTGGTGATAGTGACTAGAGAACTATATCAATCACTATCTTATCTGGAAGATTAACTCCCACTTGATTCAAGTGATTGTAGTACCCAGACATTCTGAGCACATGCTCACTAGCTAAGCTATTCTCCTCCATATTGTAGGCAAAGTACTTGTGGGAGGTCTCATACATATTGACATGGGCATGAGTCTGAAATACCAAGTTCAACTCTCGGAACATCTCATATGCTCCGTGGCGTTCAAAACATTTTTGAAGTCTCGGTTCTAAGACGTAAAGCATGGTGCACTAAACTATTAAGTAGTCATCATATCGAGCTTGCCAAACGTTCATAACATCTGCATCTGCTCCTGCAATAGGCGTGTCACCTAGCGGTGCATCAATGACAGAATTCTTCTATGCAGCAGTGAGGTAATCCTCAGATCCCATACCCAGTCCGCATCGTTGCTACTGCCATCTTTCAACTTAGTTTTCTCTAGGAACATATCAAAAACATAGGGGAGCTACAACGCGAGCTATTGATCTACAACATAACTTGCAAATATTATCAGGAATAAGTTCATGATAAATTAAGTTCGATTAATCATATTACTTAAGAACTCCCACTTAGATTGACATCCCTCAAGTCATCTAAATGATCACGTGATCCATATCAACTAAACCATGTCCGATCATAACGTGAGATGGAGTAGTCTTCAATGGTGAATATTTCTATGTTGATCATATCTACTATATGATTCACGTTCGACCTTTCGGTCTGTAGTGTTCCAAGGCCATGTCTGTACATGCTAGGCTCGTCAAGTTTAACCCGAGTATTCTACACGTGCAAACCTATCTTACACCCGTTGTATTTGAACGTAGAGCTTATCACACCCGATCATCACGTGGTGTGTCGGCACGACGAATTGTCGCAACAGTGCATACTTAGGGAGAACATTTGTACCTTGAATTTTTTATTAAGGGATTAATGCTACCGCCGTACTAAGCAAAATAATATGCATAAAAAGATAAACATCACATGCAATCAAAGTATGTGACATGATATGGCCATCATCATCTTGTGCTTTTGATCTCCATCTCCAAAGCATCGTCATGATCTCCATCGTCACCGGCTTGACACCATGATCTTCATCGTAGCGTCGTGGTCGTCTCGCCAACTATTGCTTCTACTACTATCGCTAGCTCATAGTGATAAAGTAAAGCAATTACATGGCGTTCGCAATTCATACAAATCTGGCCACCAAATGGAATCCATATCTGGCCTGCCGGCTGAAAGCACAAGTGCTCCATGAATGATTTCAGTAATTAATGTCAACATATCTCTTGTTGCACTAATACTTTTACCTAGTATATTTCAGATGAGTTCAATAGTGGAGTGCCATGGACAAGAGAATGTGGAACCCCTTCAAGATGCTAAGGAAAGAAGATTGGCAAAAGCTCAAAGCTCAGGACTCTACATTTTCTATTTTAGTGATCCAAGATCACATTGAGTCCATAGGAAAGCCAATACTATTAAAAGGGGATGAGGTGTTGCTCAATGGCTTACTTGCCCAAAGTGCTTAGTGATATGATCCAAAGCCCTCAACCACTTTCTCATGTCCACATATGTCCTAAACCTAAAGTCAAACTCGGCCCCACCGATTTCATATATCCGGCGCCACCGATTTCAGTTAACATAGCCACTGCCAAAACACTCACCAGTTCGATCTCACTGATAGGGATCTCGATCTCACCGAGATGGGATTGCAAACTATCTGCTTCCTATTTGAAACATTTTGGTCTAACCGAGATGTGAGAATCGTTCTCATCGAGTTCGCAATGCAAACTTTCTGTTTCCCATTCATAACATTTTGGTCTCACCGAAATGAGCGAATCGGTCCCACCAAGTTTGCCTGACCAACCCTCTGTGTGCCTATTACAAAAATCGATCTCACCGAGTGTATGTGATCGGTCTCACCGAGATTACATTATGCCCTAACCCTAATGAAATCGGTCCCACCGAGTTGATCGTATCGGTCCCACCAAAAAGCCTAACATTCACATTTGAACTGAATCGGTCTGACCAAGTTTCACCATTCGGTCCCACTGAGTTTGGTGAATCTGTGTGTAATGGCTAGATTTTGTGTGGAGGCGATATATACCCCTCCACCCACTCTTCATCTGTGGAGAGAGCCATCAGAACAAGCCTACACATCCATCACTCATTTTTTGAGAGAGATCCACCTACTCAAGTGTTGAGATCAAGATATTCCATTCCTACCACATAAATCTTGTTCTCTAGCCTTCCCCAAGTTGCTTTCCACTCAATCTCTTCTTCCACCATATCCAAATCTGTGAGGAGCTATTTGAGTGTTGGGGAGACAATCATTTGAAGCATTTGAGCATGGAGTTCGTTATCAACACACTGTCTATTACCTTTTGGAGAGTGGTGCCTCCTAGATTGTTTAGGTGTCACTTGGGAGCCTCCGACAAGATTGTGGAGTTGAACTAAGGAGTTTGTAAGGGCAAGGAGATCGCCTACTTCGTGAAGATCTACCCTAGTGAGGAAAGTCATTCGTGGGCGATGGCCATGGTTGGATAGACAAGGTTGCTTCTTCGTGGACCCTTCGTGGGTGGAGCTCTTCGTGGACTCGCGCAGCCATTACCCTTCGTGGGTTGAAGTCTCCATCAACGTGGATGTACGATAGCACCTCCTATCGGAACCATGGCAAAAACATCCGTGTCTCCAATTGCGTTTGCACACTCCAATCCCATCCCTTTACTTTCTTGCAATTGCATGCTTTACTTTCCGCTGCTCATATACTCTTGGCATGCTTGCTTGAAATGTATTGTGAATGTTTGAAATTATGCTCAAACTCTACCTCAACTCTAAGAACTTAAAAACTACTACTTTTCTTGTTGAGTGTCTAATCACCCCCCTCTAGACACCTCTTTTTCGATCCTCTCAATTGGTATCAGAGCTTTGGTCTCCATTGCTTTGGTTTAATCACCATTGGAGGAAGATGGATGAGTCTACGATTTGGAGTATTAGACGTAGAGTGCCTATGCTTGATGGAGGATTTTATAAGGGATGGAAAAATGAAATGCTTGAGATCTTCAATGAATATCATTTGAACAAGTATATTGTTAGTCCCTGTGTGCCCCCCATTGATGCTTCGAATCCTACTTGCAATGAGAAACTTGACACGATTCGAAATCTTAGAACTGTTGGTCTTATCACTAGAGGATTGCCTAGAAACTTGCTTGCTTGTTTGCCAACTTTCGAATGTGCTTATACTATGTGGAGATTCCTTGAGGAACTATTTCCGGACTACTCTTTGAAAAATATAGATGTGATCCTTCAAAAGTCCATTGCTTTAAATAAGATGAACTCTAGTGATCCCAAATTTGATGAATGTCTATTTGAGCTTCGTGACCTTATGTGTGCCAAAGGAGATGTAGGAATCATTATTAATATCATCTCAGAAGTCACTAGAATTCATAAAGATGAACATTGTCATGATCACATAACTAATGAATTACTCTCTCTAGGTGTTGATCTATCTCAAGACAATGTTGAGCATAGTTATTATGATGAGGATGATGATAGTGACTTTGACCTTGATGAACAAATGAGACATTTTGGTCTTATGGAAAATCTTCGTGGTTACGCAGCCGGAGGAAAGGAATGGGTGCTTGATAGCGGATGCACAGATCATATGACTGGAGATAAGGACATGTTTGATGAGCTTGCTAGAAATGATGGTCCACGAAAGTATGTTACCTTTGGTGGCAACTCTAAGGGTAAAGTTGTTAGCCTTGGTAAGGTGGCCATATCCAACGATAACTCTATCAAGAATGTCATGCTTGTAGAATCTCTCGGATATAATCTTCTCTCCATGTCTAGATTAGCTGATTTTGGTTTAAATGTGCTATTCAATCTTGTTAATTGCCAAGTCTTTCGTAAAGATAATCATAATATGGTCTTTACCGGCATTCGTAGAGGCGACCTACACATTGTTGACTTTACAAAGAAAGCCCAACCTCGCACTTGTTTTATTGCTAAATCTTCTAAAGATGGGTTGTGGCATAGAAGGTTAGGTCATGTCGGTATGAGAAATCTTGATAAGCTTATTAAAGGTGATCATATCCTTGGTGTTAAAGATGTTATATTTGATAAGGTGGGATAGACTTTGTAGTGCTTGTCAGGAAAACAAGTTGGAGGAAGTCATCCCGTGAAGAACATCATGACCACAAGAAGACCGCTTGAGCTACTTCACATGGATCTTTTTGGTCCCAATGCTTACAAGAGTCTTGGTGGTAAATCTTTTGTATTGGTCATTGTTGATGATTTTTCTAGATTTACTGGGTGTTCTTTCTTGATGATAAATCACAGGTCCAAAAGATCTTCAATAACTTCGCTAGGAAGGCCCAGAACCAATTTGAAGTGAACATCAAGAAGGTTCGGAGCGACAACATAATGGAGTTCAAGAATGCAAATGTGGATACCTTTCTTGACGAAGAAGGGATTTCACATGAGTTCTCGGCTACGTACACACCTCAACAAAATGGAGTTGTTGAGAGGAAGAACCGGACACTCATCGAAATGGCGAGAACGATGCTTGATGACTACAAGACGCCAAGACACTTTTGGGCAAAAGCGGTTGAGACAGCTTGTCATGCTACAAATCGCCTATATCTTCACAAACTCCTCGGCAAGACGGCATACGAGCTTCTCACCAGTAACAAACCCCAAGTTGGATACTTTCGAGTATTTGGCTCATGGTTCTACATTCTTGACAAGCATCGTCGTTCAAAATTTTCCCCTAAATTTCATGAAGGTTTCCTACTCGGTTATGGCTCAAACTCTGACACTTACAGTGTCTACAACAATTTCACCCAAAAGGTTGAAGAGACGGTAGATGTGAAGTTTGATGAATCTAACGGCTCGCAAGTAGAGCAACTACCAATTGATGTAGGAGACAAAGACCCTTCAGAGGCAATACAAGAATTGTCTATTGGTAAGATTCGGCCAACGGAGGTAAAGGAGAATACTTCTTCCATTCAAGTGGAAGCCTCATCTTCACGACAAGGTGAACCACAAGTTGACTTGGAGGCATCCACAAGTGGGACACGCGATGATGAAGGAAACGAGGAAGTGCTTCAAGATGAACCTCATCGACCTCCTTCTCCACCTCCACAAGGGGACATCAACATCAACAACAATGAAGAAGGACAAGAGGAAGAAGAAGATGAAGAGGATGTTCCACCACGACCCAAGCAAAAGATTTCACGAGTTAGAGCAAAAATTGCTAGGGATCATCCCTTAGAGCAAATCTACGATGATATCCAAACCGGGAGAATCACTCACTCTAAATCTTGCCTAGCTAACTTTTGTGAACATTACTCTTTAATATCTAACCTTGATCCTATGAAGGTTGAAGATGCTCTTGATGATCCGGATTGGGTGAACGCTATGCGCGAGGAACTACATAACTTCGAGAGAAACCAAGTTTGGACATTGGTTGAGAAGCCCGAAAACAACCAAAACATCATCGGTACCAAATGGGTGTTTCGCAATAAGCAAGATGAAGATGGACAAGTTGTGCGCAACAAGGCCCGTCTCGTCGCCCAAGGCTACACTCAAGTCGATGGTATGGACTACGGTGAGACATATGCCCCCGTTGCTAGACTTGAGTCCATACGCATCTTACTTTCTTATGCAAATCACCATGATACCACGTTATACCAAACGGACATTAAAAGTGCTTTTCTCAACGGTGAAATTGAGGAGGAAGTTTATGTTAAACAACCTCCCGGCTTTGTTAATCCCAAGAAACCTAATCATGTTTACAAACTTCACAAAGCTCTTTATGGTCTTAAACAAGCTCCTAGAGAATGGTATAAATGCTTGACCAAGTTTCTTATTGAAAAAGGTTTTGAAATTGGGAAAATTGATTCCACACTTTTTACTAAAAGGGTTAATGGTGAATTATTTGTGTGCCAAATTAATGTTGATGATATTATATTTGGTTCGACTAACCCCCATTTTTGTGAAAAGTTTGGAGGGCTAATGTCGGAGAAGTTGGAGATGTCTATGATGAGTGAACTCAAGTTCTTTCTTGGTTTGCAAATCAAGCAAACTAAGGAGGGTACATTTGTTTCTCAAACAAAGTATACCAAGGACTTCTTCAAGAAATTCAATATGCAAGAATACAAAGGTATGACTACACCCATGCCTACTAGTGGACATCTTGACTTGACAAAGGATGGCGAACCGGTTGACCAAAAGGTTTACCGCTCTATGATTGGTTCATTGTCATATCTATGTGCCTCCCGTCTTGATATTATGCTAAGTGCGTGCATGTGTGCACGATATCAAGCGCCCCCAAAGAATGTCATCTTAAGGTTGTGAAAAGGATAGTGAGATACTTAATTCATACACCAAATTTTGGCATTTGGTATCCTAAGAGGTCCTTTTTTGATCTTGTTGGCTACTCTGACTCGGACTATGCCGGTGACAAGGTTGATAGACAGTCCACTTCGGGTACTTGTCAATTTCTTGGCAGATCTCTTGTGCCTTGGTCCTCCAAGAAACAAAACTCGGTATCCTTATCCACCGCCGAAGCGGAATACATTGCCGCCGGTTCATGTTGTGCTCAATTACTTTGGATGACCCAAACTCTTAAAGATTATTGGATCTATGTGAAACATGTTCCATTAATTGCTTTGTGACAATGAAAGTGCTATTAAGATTGCTCACTGTCGGTGTACTAAGGTAGGGGTACCTCAGTACCCCAACTTGTGCACGGGCAGTAGCAGCTTCCCGCGGCAGGGCCTACCGCGTGCTTGCCGGAGACCTTTCTGCCCCATATAAAGCCATTCAAAAACAAAGTATACAAGACAGAAGCTCAAGGCCCCGGCAAGTGGGGCTTGCCGGGAAGGCCGTCCCAGGCTCAAGATTTCCTTATCAACTCAAGGCCCTGGCAAGTGGAACCTGCCAGGAAGACTAGAAGATTACACTTCAGAAGACATGCCTCGGCGCAGCATGCGCCCCGGCAGGGCCCAGGGAGCGACAAGCTTCAGAGCCCGGCAAGCTCCCGGGCCCGGCAAGGTTGAGGCCCCGGCAAGGTGCTTGCCGGGGAGAGTTACGCTGTGTGCCCACGCTCCAGCTCATCGGTCCACGCGTCGCCCTGGGGCCACTCCAGGGACGCGTGGCGGATGGCTGTGCAGCCTGGGGGACACGGTGGCACTCCACGGTAATAAAGCCATCGCCGTGGCAAACGGAGACGCAAGGGCGGGCGCTTTTGGGGTCGACGGCGACGGGCATTAAATGCTCTTGTCCCCCACTGTCAAAGTAGGTGATGACCACTGTTCATGCACTGTTCATCCACTATTCCCGCACTGTTACAACTACCACCGCTATTACATTTTTACCCCTTTCTCCTACGTTGACACCTGTCGGTGACCCCTTGAGCTATAAAAGGAGGCCCATGCACAACGTAGAAGGGGTTCGAAACCTAGATCGCTCATTTGCTCGGTGTAGCTAGTTCTTCAAGCTCCCGAGCTCTCCAATTCAATACAATCTAAGCAGGAGTAGGGTTTTAGGCGTCCATCGCGGCCCGAACCTGGGTAAACTGCCCGCGTGCTCACCATGATCTGCTCTTTGTGCTCCCTCCGCTCCCTCACCGCACGAACAAGGCGCGTCGCCCTGGGGCCACTCCAGGGACGCGTGGCGGATGGCTGTGCAGCCTGGGGGACACGGTGGCACTCCACGGTGATAAAGCCATCGCCGTGGCAAACGGAGACGCAAGGGCGGGCGCTTTTGGGGTCGACGGCGACGGGCATTAAATGCTCTTGTCCCCCACTGTCAAAGTAGGTGATGACCACTGTTCATGCACTGTTCATCCACTGTTCCCGCACTGTTACAACTACCACCGCTATTACATTTTTACCCCTTTCTCCTACGTTGACACCTGTCGGTGACCCCTTGAGCTATAAAAGGAGGCCCATGCACAACGTAGAAGGGGTTCGAAACCTAGATCGCTCATTTGCTCGGTGTAGCTAGTTCTTCAAGCTCCTGAGCTCTCCAATTCAATACAATCTAAGCAGGAGTAGGGTTTTACGCGTCCATCGCGGCCCGAACCTGGGTAAACTGCCCGCGTGCTCACCACGATCTGCTCTTTGTGCTCCCTCCGCTCCCTCACCGCACGAACAAGGGGCTCCGGTCCCATAGGTGCTCGTGGTGGACAGTTTCCCCCGACATCTTTGGCGCGCCAGGTAGGGGACGTCGAGGTTGTGCGAACCTGATCCGGCGTTCACGCGGGCGCATTCTTCATCAACCTCTCCAGCCACTTCAACTTCATCAGCAACAGCGACATGGCCCCGAAGAAGAAGGCTTCGGAGGTCGCAGGCCCGTCTGCGTCTCATCCGCCGCCACCAGAGCCAACGATGGGCGGAGGAGACGCCGTCGGAAGGGTGGTCGCCGGCGAGGAAACTCGCGGCACCACCAAATCCAAGGACAAGACGGACGACCGAGCCTCGGTCTCCGTGGACGCGCCATGTCCATCTCAGCAAACAACAACCCAGCAGCGCCATGGCACAGGAGGTGGCATCCGCTTGCTGGGCCAAGGGCAAACCGGAGGCTCGCGGGATGCTCCGGGCCATCGTCCTGGCACGAGTAAGGCGCGGTCGCCGGGGCGGGACCCTGCTCCTTCTAACCCCGTTAGGAGTCCGAGCATATCCCGCTCCTCGCGCCGCTCGCCCCCGCTCCCCTCCTCTCCAGCAGAAGCGCTCGCAAGGGCGCAACTGCTCCTCGATTTCCCTCCAGCGGCAGACAAGGCCGAAGACTGGAGGGCAACCATCCAGAGCCTGATCGCCTTCGCCAACAACGATACGCCGCAGCAGCCGGTGACCTCGCGGCCACGGCAAGTCGAGAAGACGAAGGCCGACGGCGACAAGACCGCCGGGGGTGCAACCACCGTACACTCCCCGCCGCGGAAGCAGAAGACGCCGCCCCGCCGGATCAACCTCGACGACGACTCCACGGCGTCGTCGGATCCGCGGGCTCGTCGGGACCAGCGCCAGGTCCTTGACGACCGGCGACAAGAAGACGCTCGAACGACGATCGAGCGCCGCTGAGAAGCTCGGCGACAATCAGATCAGCGAGCTGGGAACGCTGTCGACACGTGCGCGCCCGGTGAACCAGGCGACTTGCCGTACGCGGCAGGTTGCCCTGCGTTTACCTGTGAGCTGCGGCGCGTCCAGTGGCCCAGCATGAAGAACTTCAAGCCTGACGTACCGGAGAAGTACGACGGCAAGACGCACCCCTCGGAATTCCTCAGCATTTACACCATCGCGGTGCAGGCTGCCGGGGGGCGCGACGAGAAGATACTGGCGAACTACTTCCCGCTGGTGCTTAAGCCAAACGTCCGTTCTTGGCTTATGCACCTGCCGGAAAGCTCCATTTCTTCTTGGGTGGACCTTTGCCACCAGTTTGTTGGCGCCTTCACGGGCGGCCACAAACCCCACGGCCAGGAGAGTGATCTCCACATCTTGGCCCAGAAGGAAGGAGAACCTCTGCGCAAGTACATCCAGCGCTTCAGTCGCGTGCAGCACAACATCCCCGACGTCCACCCTGCTGCGGTTATCAGTGCGTTCCACCAGAACGTACGTAACCTCCGCATGCGTGAGGAGATGGCCATGACCAAGATACGGGATGTCAGCGAGCTCTATGCTCTGGCTGATAAGTGCGCGCGCGCGCCGAGGAGGGGAGGAGACTCCCCGGAGAGGATGCTGGCGCAGGGGGAAGCGACAGCGACGACGCCGCCCCGGCAAAGAAGAGCCGGCGGCGGAACAATAGGAGAAAGAACAAGAAAGAAGTGCTCGCCGTCGAGAAGTCCGGCAAGGAGGCTCCCGCCAAGCAAGCACAGGCTGGCGGCTCCGGCAAGGAGCCTGCCCCTGTAGCGGCAGCCGACAAGCAGGACGGCTCCGACAAGCAATACTGCAAAATCCACCGCACCAAGGGCCATGACCTCTCCAACTACAAACACGTCGAGTACCTCGTCGAGCAGCAGAAAGCTGAGTACGAGCGGCGCGACAAGGAGAAGGCCCAAGGTGGCGGGGGAGAGCCAAGCAAGAAGCGGCCATTTAATGGCCGGGGAGGACGCCGCGGCAAGGCCAAGCAGCGGCAAGGTGACCGACCTCCCCGGGGCCGCGACAAGGATGAAGACGACGACGATGGCATGGAGGAAGAAGATAACAGCGAGCAGGAGTTCCAGAAGGCCACGGAAGTCCTGTGCGTCGACGGCGGCGCCTCTCTGCATACTTCCCACCGCCAACTCAAGCAGTGGGTGCGGGAAGTAAACGCAGCAGAGCCGCCCGTGGAATCGCGCAGGCTCCTCAAATGGTCCAGCACGCCCATCATTTTTGACCTTGAGGATCACCCTGACCGCACCACTGCGGTCGGGTGCTTGCCGATGCTGGTCTCACCCACCATCCGCAACCTCAAGGTCACCAAAATGTTGGTTGACGGCGGGGCCGGGCTGAACTTGATCTCCTCTGCTGTGATCAAGAAACTCCAAATCCCAGATGGCGAGCTCGAAGAGACCGGTTCGTTCCAAGGAATAAACCCGGGGAGGAGCAAGCCCAAGGGGAAGATAACTCTGCCGGCGACCTTTGGCGGGGAGCTCAACTTCAGAACTGAGCGCATCACATTCGACGTCGCCGATATACCATTGCCATATAATGGGATACTCGGCCGTCCCGCCCTCGCCAAGTTCATGGCAGCTTCCCATCACGCCTACAACGTACTCAAGATGCCGGGGCCGATAAGCGTCATCTCTGTCCATGGCGACAAGAAAGATGCGCTTGTCTGCGCCGACAAGATATACCGGGATGCAGCAGCCGCGGCGGAGAAGGACACACTTGCCGCTGAAGCTCCCGGGGGGAAGAAGACCAAGACCAAGTCCGGCAAGTGCTCTGGGGCCCACTCCGGCAACCGCACCTCTTCGGAGTGCTGCGCTGCCGTCGAGGACGTTCCATCGAGCTCCACCGGCAAGTGCAAGAAGGGGATGGCCGCTCCTCCGGCAACCAAGAAGGTGTCCGCCAATGAGGACGGCACTGGTGGTACCTTCACCATCAGTGCCACGCTTGACAGCAAATAGGAAAGCGCGCTCGTTGCCTTCCTGTGGGCGAATGTCGATGTGTTTGCCTGGCAACCGTCTGACATCCCCGGTGTTCCCAGGAGGGTGATTGAGCACAAGCTTGCTGTTTGTCCTCATGCGCGGCCCGTCAAGCAGAAGGTCAGGAAGCAAGCCGTGGAGCACCAAGAATTCATCAACGAAGAGATCAAGAAGCTAGAAGCAGCGGGCCTAGTTAGAGGCGTGATCCATCCGACGTGGTTGGCAAACCCAGTTGTCGTGCGTAAGGCCAACGGGAAGTGGAGACTGTGTATAGACTTCACCGATGTGAATAAAGCATGTCCCAAGGATCCATTTCCCTTGCCGCGCATTGACCAGATTGTTGACTCCACTGCTGGATGTGAGCTGCTCTCTTTCCTTGATGCATATTCAGGCTACCACCAGATTTTCATGGCCAAAGAAGATGAAGAGAAGACTGCATTTATCACTCCATGCGGCACATATTGCTTCATACGCATGCCCTTTGGATTGAAGAATGCAGGTTCAACATTTGCAAGGGTAGTGCATACCGCTTTTGAGCCACAGATCCACAGAAATGTAGAAGCCTACATGGATGATATCGTGGTGAAGAGTAAGAGCAAAGATACACTGATCCAAGATTTGGAAGAAACATTTCAGAACCTGCGCAAGATTCAACTGAAGTTGAACCCCGAGAAGTGCGTCTTTGGAGTCCCCTCCGGCAAGCTTCTCGGGTTCTTTGTATCACAGAGGGGGATTGAAGCCAACCCCGACAAGATTAAAGCCATCGAGCAGATCGAAGCCCCGAAGCGAGTCAAGGATGTCAGGAGGCTTGCAGGTTGTGTGGCCGCCCTCAGTAGGTTCATTTCGAAGTCTGCAGAACGCGCCCTACCTTTCTTCAAAATCTTGAAGAAGGCAGGTCCTATGAAGTGGACTCCGGAAGCGGAGGCGGCGCTGCAAGACTTGAAACGGTACCTATCCTCCACTCCAATACTTGTCGCACCTAGGCCACAGGAGAAGTTGCTGCTATACCTAGCGGCAACCAACCAGGTGGTTAGTGCTGCATTAGTAGCGGAGAGGGAGGCCGACGAGGAGTCAGCACCACCGGCAGGCGAATCCAGCGACAAGCAGGGGGCTGCTCCGACAAGCTCTGGCCCCGACAAGAACAACTCTGCGCAGGATCAAGGAGAAGTGCGGAAGAAGATGGTGCAGCGCCCAGTGTATTTTGTAAGCTCCCTTTTACAAGGGGCTAGATCAAGATACTCTGGGGTGTAGAAGTTGCTTTTCGGCCTCCTCATGGCCTCGAGAAAGCTGCGCCATTACTTCCAAGCACATGAGATAACAGTGGTCACTCGCTTTCCGCTAAAGAGGATATTGCACAATCCAGAAGCAACAGGCAGGATCGTTGAGTGGGCACTGGAGCTGTCGAGCTTTGGACTCAAGTTTGAAAGTACTTCAACTATACAGAGCCGAGCTTTGGCAGAATTCATAGCTGAATGGACCCCGACGCCCGATGAGGAAGTTCCAGAGGCAAGTGTACCCATACAAGAAGCGACGAGTGAATGGGTAATGTACTTTTACGGTGCCTTCTCGCTGCAAGGCGCCGGTGCCGGCGTGGTACTCATCGCGCCCACCGGAGAGCACCTCAAGTATGTTATCCAGATGCACTTTCCCAGGGAGCAAGCGACAAACAATACTGCTGAGTATGAAAGCTTGCTTGCCGGCCTCAGGATTGCGGCCGAACTTGGGATCAGGAAGCTGATTGTCCGGGGAGATTCTCAGTTGGTGGTCCGACAAGTTAACAAGAGTTACCAGAGCCCTTTGATGGAAGCTTATGTAGATGAAGTGAGGAAACTTGAAGAACACTTTGAAGGTCTGCAAATGGAGCACGTTCCAAGAGCTCAGAAGAGATAGAGAAGATAACCAGGCAGTCAAGTATGTACCAGTTCGTGGATAACGAGCTGTACAGAAGAAGACTCAATGGTGTCAGGTTGAAGTGCATTTCCAGAGAAGATGGACAAAAGCTGTTGGCAGGAATACATGGAGGCATATGCGGCCACCACATTGGCGCAAGGGCACTTGCCGGAAAGGCATTCCGGCAAGGGTTCTTTTGGCAAGAAGCCCTCCAAGATGCAACTGCACTAGTAACCAAGTGTGAAGCGTGCCAGTTCCATGCAAAGCAAATTCATCAGCCAGCTCAAGCTCTCCAAACAATCCCTTTGTCCTGGCCCTTCTCGGTCTGGGGGCTCGATATCCTCGGCCCTTTCCCTCGTGCTGTCGGGGGCTTTGAGTACTTGTACGTTGCAATCGACAAGTTCACAAAGTGGCCAGAAGTGGAACCAGTGAGAAAGGTGACAGCACAGTCAGCAGTCAGGTTCTTTAGGTCGATTGTTTGCCGTTTCGGGATCCCTAACAGGATCATCACCGACAACGGTACACAATTTACTAGTCACACCTTCATGCAGTACGTCCAAGACCTTGGCGCCAAGGTCTCCTTCGCTTCTGTTGCTCACCCGAGGAGCAACGGTCAAGCGGAGAGGGCAAATGTTGAAGTGCTGCGCGGACTCAAGACAAGGACCTTTGACAGGCTGCGCAAGTGCGGAAGAAACTGGATAGAGGAGCTACCGGCGGCTCTTTGGTCAATCAGAACGACACCAAGTCGAGCCACCGGACAGACACCCTTTGCTCTAGTCTATGGAGCAGAGGCAGTTCTCCCCACGGAACTCGTATACGGATCTCCTCGAGTGCTCGCTTATGATGAGCTCGAGCAAGAGCAACTGCGACAAGATGATGCATTGCTCCTCGAGGAGGAACGTCTCCAGGCTGCTGTACGAGCTGCTCGATACCAGCAGGCCTTGCGTCGCTACCATAGCCGCAAGGTTAAGGCTAGGAGTCTCGAGGAAGGCGACCTTGTTCTTCGGCGTGTTCAGTCCGCCAAGAATTCCAACAAGTTGACGCCGAAGTGGGAAGGCCCTTATCGGGTGAGACAAGTCACAAGGCCCGGCGCTGTCCGCCTTGAGACCGAAGAAGGCTTACCGGTGAGAAACTCCTGGAACATAGAGCATCTTCGCAAGTTTCACCCATAAGGCGCGGTTGCCGTGATCCGCTCCGGCAACCACCTTTTGTACAAGCTTTGCCGCTGTTGCATGTAACCCTTTGTACAAAGCCGGGCGCAGATCCCGTGCATCAGTAAAGTTTTCGTGTTTCTGCACTATTTGCCTTTACCATGCTCTTCTTCGCTATTTGCATGCATCATTTGGCATCTTGTGCAACACACGTATCCGGTGAGCATTAGCACGCCGAAAGGCCATATACTTGTTTCCCTCTTCTTTTTCTTTCCCTCTTTAGCAGAAGGAATGTTCCTCGCGCACAAGTTTGCCGGGGGGAAGGAGATGGAAGATGAACCAAGTGCTGTTCAAGAAAGAGAAGCTTGCCGGAGAACACACAGATTATGAAAGCTAAGTTACTAGAATTTGAGCAGTTCAAATTTTTAAATTTTGTTTATCTTCCTTGAACAACCACACTTTGTATGGAAAACCTGTGCGCGGAGGAACCTACCCGTGGCTAGCCGCACCCTTATCTTGTTTTCGAGTACGCTCAACGACTTAAGTGAGCTGCGACAAGTGTCGCGCCCTTGCTTCGTTTTCGAGTTCACTCAGCAAGCTAAGTGTGTTGCGACTAGTTGCGGCAAGGTTGCTTGCCGATAAGACCTTGGCCAGCAGGCTGCTCAGAGTCCAGTACTCAGCGCTCGCGGCAAGGGCCCCTTGCCGGCAAGTCCCCTGGAAGCGTAGGGCTAAAAGCATACAAAGTAAAGGACCAAAACAAGGGAGATAACACTGCATCAATTGATCGAAATAAGATAATATCTTACAAGGGATAACTTGTCGCAATGACTAATAGGTTTGCGTCCATGGCACACTTTGCAGCAAAAGAGATAAAGAAAAGGAAGAGGCCTAATCTACGTGGTCGCCTTCAATCCTGGAGATCTTATTCACCTTGGCGATGATGTGGGCGACCTGCGCCTTCAGCGCCTCCATATCCGCGTCGGCCGGCAAGCTGCGGAGAACGTTGACGAGGTTTATACCGGGATTGCGGTACACTATCTTCGTCAGAACGCGCTCCAAGGTTCCCGCGCAGAGCTGGCGTGACTCCTCGGCCAGTTGCGCGGGAAGCTTCTTCTGAAGAATTGCAAGTGCCGGCGCGATCCCTCTGAAGAAGAGACTGAGCTTGGTGCTGTGGGGGAGGTTTGGGTCCGGAGAGTATACGAGGTACTCCGCCCTCATCGCCATCAGCTCCTTGTCGATGGCAGCGGCGGAGGCCACCAGGTCTTCGGTCCATACCTCGACGGTCCGGCGGAAGTTCTCAGCTGAAGTGGCGGCGCTCTCCACCAAGCCTCGCTCCTTGCGGAGCTCGTCTTTCAGCTTAGTTTCCCGGTCCCGGACGGCGTCGAGCGAGTCCTTCAGTGTGGAAACCTTCAGCTCCAGATCTGCAATCGAGTCCTTGGCGGCCTTCAGCTCGTCGCCTTGCTTGGAAAGGCGCACCTGGAGTTCAGAGTTAGTATGGGCGTCCTTCTCGCGCTCTAAGTTGAGCGCGGTGACCCTCTCCGTGCTCGCCTTCAGGGACTCCTCCAGCTGCGCAACCTTGGCCTCGAGGTCCTTCTTGGCGGTCTCCGCGGTGGCTGCAGCGGCCTTTGCTTCTTTCAGTTCCCCGCCAAGGGCCTGCTCCCGGGCGGTAAGGTCTTCCTCGTGAGCGTCGAGGTTGACCTTCCGTTGGGTGAGCTCTCCTTCTCGCCGAGACAGCGCTTCTCCGGTGAGTCGCTGCTGCTCCTCGGCCTCGGCTTTCTCCAAGAGCCACTCCTGGTACTCCCCGGCGAGCCTCTCGCGCTCTCCGCCACATCGCGGAGGGCCGCCTGGTTGGCGGCGCGGAGCTCCGCCGCACGTTTCTCCATGTCAGCTGTGGCCTTGGCGGTGAGGGCTTCTCGAGATTCAAGCTTCGCCTGCCTGGCCCGGTAAAGGGCCAGGAGCCGGTGGAGCAACTTCTCCTCCTCGGGCTCGTCGCTCCCGCCAGGCGCCTCGACGATCTTCAGCCCCGCGGAGGCGAGAACCTCCTCATCGAAGGTTTCTCCCTCCTCGGGGGCTCGCGACGAGGATCCCCACGGCACTTGGATGAAGACGCCGTTGGGAGCCTCAAGGTAGTAGGCGGACTGCTCCGTTCCGGCGGAGGGGTCGGCGGCCGGTGCAGCGCCCGACGCTCCTGCCGCCTCCGGGCCGGCAGTGCGGTCGCCGTCCCCCTCCCCGGCCGCTGCGTCTGCGGCCGGGGCAGTCTCCTCCGCGGCAGGCTCGGCGGCTCCCGCCATGTCTTCAACGACAGGGGCGTTGCCGCCGTCGCCCTGCGCGCCCTCCTCCTCGACGACGATCTCCGTCTCCATTTGCTCTGGGGGAGGAGGATCTAGAAGAAGAAGAAAAAGAAGAAGTTCAAGCAAATATCCAAAAAAGACAAGCCCAAGAAGACGAGATTACAAGACTTACCTTGGCGGACTTCGTCGACGACGGGCTCCCTCGCCGGGGAGCTCTCCCTTGGCGGGGTGGCCGCCCTCGCCGGGCTGCTCGCCCTTGGCGGGGTACTCGCCCTTGGCGGAGAACCCGCCCTTGGCGGAGCGCTCTCCCTCGCTGGAGAGTTCGTCCTTGGCGGGGACGGCGGGGCCTGCGGCTCCTCGGGAGTGGTCTCCGGGCGCCCCTGTGGCTGCGGCTCCACCTCTGCACAAGACAATCAAGACAAAACAGAACAATGAGATGCTAGTACAAGACAAAATCCTCAAGTGCGCCCGACGAGCAGAAGAATCAAAAACCAGACTTACGCTGGGGGCTGCGCTGGGGGCTGCTCCTCGGAGCAGCGCTCGGGTCCGGCAAGCTCGTCGCTGGCGGGTCCCCTGTCGCCACGACGGGCGAGTCGTCCTCGACCTCGACGACGGGAACCTTGGCCTTCTTTGCCACTCGCTGGGCTAGGGTCCTGAAATAAAAGCAAGAAGCAAGATCAGAATCATCGAAGGAAGAATCAAGACAAAGTTAAAGAAGATACAAAACTTCAAGTCCTTACTCCTGTTCCTCGTCGTCGTCGTCGTCGCTCAGGGCGGAAAAGTCAAACGCCACCTGAGGCGCGTCCGCGCGAGGAGCGGGAGGAGAAGGCTCCCTCGGGCGCTTGGCGGTCCCCGGGGCTGGGGGCTGCGAAGACCCGGCCCCTGTGGACGCCGAGGCCCGGGGAGCAGGCGGAGCAGCTGCTCCGCTCTGTGAAGTCCCTCCTCCACTTGGCGCTGACGTACGGGGCGCCTCCGCCGTAGCCTGTGTGCGAGGCGCCTCCGCCGCGGTTGGTGCGCCGGGCGCTCCCGTCGCGGCTTGGCTCCCCCGGGTAGCTCGCGCCGCCCGGCGAGTTGGTTGTTGTCGGGGCATTTGCGCCCTCGTCCCCGTCGTCGCCTTGCGGAGGCGCTTCAGCGAAGATCGCCTGGGACTTGCCCGAGGCAGGGAGGTCTCCGATGACGAAGAGACGTCGTCATTGTAGAGCCCCAGAGATCCACCGGAGTCCTCACCGGCCCCGGCGTCCTCCTCCTCCTCCTCGGCCGGCATGCTAGGCCCAGCGCCCTGCCCTACGGCCGTGCTCCCTCCGGCGCCTCCGCTCCCTCCGGCGCCTCTGTTTCCTCCGGCAACGCCGCTCCTCGCGGCGGCCTCGGTCACGACCCCGGGGATCCCAGCATGTCTCAGAGAGGGGACCCCGGCGAGCTCGTCGGGCGGAAGCTTCAGCAGCCTGCGGATCTCCGCCTCCTCTGCTTGGCAGGACGCTTCCGCAGCCTCTGCCTCTTCAACCGTGAAGCCAAACTCTCCTGCCGCTGCGGCTGCGGCGGCCTCTTCTACCCGAGAAGATATATAAGCAATCTCCCGGTCGGTGGTGTCCCGGGTGAGCCCCTTGATCTCATCCTTGTTCTTCGGCACCTCCACCAGGTTGTCGAAGAAGCTCATGATGGCATCTGGCTTGGGCGGTATCCATGTGCGGTCGACGCCATGCGAGTCGCATGCGGGCATCATTGCGCGTAGGGGATCCCGGGCCGTGCTGTTGCAGAGGGGCACCACTCCCCGGGGAGCTCTGAACCACTCTGGGTGGGCCGGGTCGTGCTTAAAAAGTTCCCGGACCATCCCCTTCAGCTCCAGCGACGTGAAGTTGAAGTTTAGCCCTGGGCGCAGTCTCATTATGTCCGCCGCGTTGGCGTACTCCCATGCTGGCCTCTTCCTATCCTGTAGAGGGGCAATGCGGCGGCGGAGGAAGTCTGCTCCCACTTCTCCCATGGTCAGCTTGGCTACTCGGAGACGAAGGATTCTGACAAGGGCGACGTTGAGCTTGATGTCGTCCGAGTCCAGCTCGCTCCAGTCCTTGCCGCGCACTATGGCAGTTGTGTGCGGCGCGGTGAAGGGCTGCGGCTCGTCCTCTACTATCCAGCACCAGTCCGCGCGCCACTCCTCCCACTTGCCGCGGAGCTCTCCTTGCAGGTAGGACTCCTTCTTGTTCAAGCGGAAGACCCAAGAGATTCCTCCGGAGAGGGGAGCGCCGGCCTCTACTCTAGGCGTAAAGAAGTGCCTAAAAAGTGCTACATTCGGATAGATCCCTATATAGTTTTCGCACAGATGTGCGAAAACCGCCATCGTGAGGATGGCGTTGGGGGTGAAGTCTAGAAGGTGGAGGTTGTAGGTGTTCATGATATCACAGAAGAATTCAGAAAAGGGGGGGACAAAGGCCGCAGTGGAAGAAAACAACGAAGAAGAAATACCCGCCGGGGTACAGATCCTTGGCGGCGGCGGGATAAGCTCTGGTCCGGGGATGCGCCTTGGTCTCCTTGGCCCAGAACAAGTAATACTTGTTCCAGAGCTCCCGCGCGCTGAGCCTCGGCGAGAAGACGACATTCCTCTTCCGCAGAAGAGCAAGCCTCGCCGCCTGCTCGGATTTCTCCTTCTTGGTCTTCTCCGCCTTCGCCTTCTCGGTCTTCGGGGCCATGGCGGAGGCGGCGAGGGAAGGAGAACGGAGAGTCCGGCGGCGCCGCGGGTGCGAAGACGGCGGAGGAGGTGTGGAGGCGGAGCGCAAAGGGGAATTTCTGGAGATGGAAGAAGAAGCAATGAAAGCGTAGGAGGGGAACCGCTCCTGCTTCCTCTGCTTTTATGGGGAAGTGGGGGACGTTTCGCTCTTTCCATTAAAAGAACGTGGCCACGTTCCCTCCCACGACGCCGCAATCGATGCGTGCCGTTACGGAGGGACGCGGCGGATGCGGAAGTAGATTCGGCATGCCGTGGGCCGCGCGTGCCCGTGCACTGTTTTGGGCCTGGCCCAACAGCGCTCGGCACCGTGTGTGGCCCAGGCCCGGGGGCTCCTGTCGGTGTACTAAGGTAGGGGGTACCTCAGTACCCCAACTTGTGCACGGGCAGTAGCAGCTTCCCGCGGCAGGGCCTACCGCGTGCTTGCCGGAGACCTTTCTGCCCCATATAAAGCCATTCAAAAACAAAGTATACAAGACAGAAGCTCAAGGCCCCGGCAAGTGGGGCTTGCCGGGAAGGCCGTCCCAGGCTCAAGATTTCCTTATCAACTCAAGGCCCTGGCAAGTGGAGCCTGCCAGGAAGACTAGAAGATTACACTTCAGAAGACATGCCTCGGCGCAGCATGCGCCCCGGCAGGGCCCGGGGAGCGACAAGCTTCAGAGCCCGGCAAGCTCCCGGGCCCGGCAAGGTCGAGGCCCCGGCAAGGTGCTTGCCGGGGAGAGTTACGCTGTGTGCCCACGCTCCAGCTCATCGGTCCACGCGTCGCCCTGGGGCCACTCCAGGGACGCGTGGCGGATGGCTGTGCAGCCTGGGGGACACGGTGGCACTCCACGGTGATAAAGCCATCGCCGTGGCAAACGGAGACGCAAGGGCGGGCGCTTTTGGGGTCGACGGCGACGGGCATTAAATGCTCTTGTCCCCCACTGTCAAAGTAGGTGATGACCACTGTTCATGCACTGTTCATCCACTGTTCCCGCACTGTTACAACTACCACCGCTATTACATTTTTACCCCTTTCTCCTACGTTGACACCTGTCGGTGACCCCTTGAGCTATAAAAGGAGGCCCATGCACAACGTAGAAGGGGTTCGAAACCTAGATCGCTCATTTGCTCGGTGTAGCTAGTTCTTCAAGCTCCCGAGCTCTCCAATTCAATACAATCTAAGCAGGAGTAGGGTTTTACGCATCCATCGCAGCCCGAACCTGGGTAAACTGCCCGCGTGCTCACCACGATCTGCTCTTTGTGCTCCCTCCGCTCCCTCACCGCACGAACAAGGGGCTCCGGTCCCATAGGTGCTCGTGGTGGACAGTTTCCCCCAACACTCACAACCCCGTGCAACATTCTCGAACTAAGCATATTGAAGTTCGTCTTCATTTCATTCGAGATCATGTTGCTAAGGGTGATATCAATCTTAAACATGTTCGCATCGATAAGCAATTAGCGGATATATTTACTAAACCACTTGCTGAGAAAGTGTTTTGCAGGTTGAGTGGTGAATTCAACATTATTGATGCCTCAAACTTGGAGTAGTAACTCCATTTGGATATATGCAAGGCATGAGCCTTTGACTAATCCTTGATATTTCTCTTATGATGATGATCATATGTATTGGATATACTTGTACCCTTGCATGTTATCTAACCCTTGTAGGTACTTGGATAAGCCCAACTCTATGAGATTGCAACTCACTCATTTCTCGAGCGATCTCTACATCACCAAGTCTCTACAATATGGTGGTTGAAGTCAAGGAAGCATGAATCCTTTCAATATATCCTTTGACAATTTCTCTATATCAAATTTCATTTGATATCAAATTTTCATGATTATCATTTTGGATACACAAGTGCTCTTCCTTGCAAATCTAACCCATGTAGGTAGATGAACTCAAACTAGAAGTGGTGCTCCCAATTCCTGATGAGCTACATCAACCTTGAGCATCCCACACAAGTTCAACTACATGATCAAGATCAACACCACCACCCAAGGTATGTCAATCCATCTTAGAGAAGCTTTACCCCAAGTCATGGGTCAAAGCAGCTCAACAAGATGTGAATACATCAAAATGCTTAAACGAAAAATGGCCACCCCATTTTTGAGCTTAAACGATGAGTATGACCTATGATAAAGTGCTCTCACTTGACTCCTAAGTCAATATACTCTAACATAGGTGACTTTGTCGCCGACCAATTCTAGATGAAGTTCTCTAGTGTTTCTTTGTGCTCTTGCATTTGTGTCATGCATACTTGTTTCCCCTTTAAAAAAATACTTCATCTAGATTTCTTTTATTCTCTCTGCATCCAATTCATTGCAAATCTTTCAGTTAATTCCTTGCAAATCTTTGTGAGATTCTATTTGCCTAGTGAGCTGAGATGAAAATTGTTCTCTCTGTGTTGAACTCGGACATACCGATTTGCCTCTTTCGGTCAAACCGAACCATCTCGGTGCCACCGAAGAAAACAACTCGGTTCTATCGATTTCAATACTGAGGAGACACTTTGTCATTTGCATTCTGTATATTTGTTACAGCTCCACTCAATGATTCTTATCCTCTATCAACATCACATTCTACATATTGCTTTGTACTGTGACTCAAGGACCAAACCTACTTGACTCATAATCCAGAAGAGCCCTTCTTGGAAATTGATGTCAAAGGGGGAGAGAGAGATCACATCAAAGCTTACTTACACCAAAGGGAGAGAGAGACCCTATGGGAGAGAGAAATTTCTTAGTCCTCCCAGATGCTTGGTATTAAAAGAGGAGAGAAGTCACATGTCTTCTAGAGGGGAAAGACATGCCAGTATTTGTTATGGTTATTTGTCTTGCTCTGATTTTTGTTTCCCTATCTTCTTCCATTATCAAATATAAGATTCAGGGGGAGAAAGACATCTAAGGGGAGGAAATCTTCGAATTCATTGCATATCTTTCTGGGGACATGTCTATACATCAATAGAGTACTTAGTACTTACTCACTACATGTCATCCCAATCTTGGTACTCCTGTGGTTTGCTACTCTTGCTCTGCTTAGTAGATGTTTTTGTGTTATCTAACCTTGTTTACTCAGATGCATCTCTTCCAAAGCTAGCTCAAGACCACAAGGTAAGTATATGCATCACACTCATGTGCATGATGATCTCTTGCTGATGTACATATTGTTTGCAAGAGGACTCATGAACATGAAGGTACATTTCCTATATCCATTTGCTCTGATGCATACAACCAAGATACATGTAACTCATTGCTTGCTCTGACATGCTTATGCATTCATTTGCATCTATATTCCATATTCATATGATTGCACACATGTAGGGGGGGTCTATGAATGTTACATGTCTTTGCAAAGCTTTACTTGCCATTCTCTATATCTTTATCTAAAGCTTTGATGTATGTTGTCATCAATTACCAAAAAGGGGGAGATTGAAGGCACAAGTGCTCCCTCGGTGATTTTGGTAATTAATTGTAGCGACCCGACCCAAATGGATCGAAGTCTCTGTGCTTAAGTGTCATCCCTGGATCGGTATGCTGACACACACAGTACTCGATGAATTATAACAGAGTTCAATCACACACTTTATTACATCGAGGTCCTCAAAAGAGTATTTATTACAATAATATGGCCGAAGGCCATCCAGATAAAAGTAACTGCCGAAGCATCGAAGGTAAATGAGTCCATCCAACTCCACGGCAAACTGAGTGCAGAACAACGACCTATCGCACCTTTAATCCTCGTCGGAAAACTCTGCAACATGAGACGTTGCAGCCGTGTAGGTCAGCACATTGAATATGCTGGCAATGTCACACCATAGAAATAATAATAAAGAAAAAGACTATCTCTATATGCAAATTTAGCTGGTGGAGGCTCTAAGTTAAATTTTTGCATAAAGCCAATTTTTACCCTACAACAAAGGAATAAATTTTTATTTACTACTAAGTTAAAAATGCCATTATTGAGAAGGTTCCTCCAACTCAATCCCAAAATTCCCAAGTTATTAGTAACCCAATAATTTCATTAAGAAGAGTGATGAGATCAACCAATAATTCACTTCTAGATACTCAAGTTGTCCATAACCGGGGACACGGCTAACCATGATTAGTTTGTACACTCTGCAGAGGTTTGCACACTTTTCCCCACAAGACTCGACCACCTCCATGATCGGAAGATCGAGACATAGTCTTTCTGAAGTATTTCCTCCAAACCCTGGGTAGACCGGTACACCTACTTTCCCCTACATCAGCTAGTCTACCACGGAAAGAGGTCACACAACTTACTCAACTATGCCAGAGCCCATAATGGCTTGTGGCTGCACACGGAAGTTTCTAGGCATGAAATATCTTATGATCCCTTTGAGCCTGGGTGGCGGACCTAGGGTAATCACACGGGTACTCCGGGATTCCCCTTGGGCAAGAACTGGTTTCTCCAGGTGCCCCAAACAATCCACCCAGATGTGTATTGAAGTTGCCACCTTATGTTGTCCCAAAATTATTATCTCTCGCAACTTGCATGTATCACACATACCAGTCCCCGTCTACGAGCATGGCTAAGCAATATATGATATAACGAATATTCCCGGGGTGATAAAAGGTCATAGGTTCCTACCAAATGAACTACATAGCATAACCACATGTTCCCAATCCTACTCATGCAATCTTTGAGGGTGAAACTAGTGCATAGTAAAAACTGGGTATTGAAAATTATGATCAAAGTGTGAACTTGCCTTGCTGACGTTCGTTGAACTCTAAAGATTCGTAGTAGCAAGCTTCGCACTCCGGATGATCTACCGTAAGCAAGCAATAACATACATAATCATACAAGCAAAGAATCAAAAGAAAACGAATAAAAGACTTCGGAAAACTCCAAAAAGACCAAAATAAAGTTTCTATACCGAATATAGTTTTCACAGCAACAAAAATAAATGGTTTTGGTTTTAACAGAAGGTACATGTCACAAGCTTCGATTTGCAAAAAGAATCACCCAAAACGGAGTTACGAAACTCAAGTTATGGCCTAACGAAGTTTGAATTCAGATATGTTTGAATTCAAAATTTAAAATTTTCAAAAATATATTTCGTTAGGTTCTCTGGATAGAGGATATTTCTACGAAACCGTAGGAAAAAGAATCAACTAAATCGGATCTATAGACTAAAAGATATACTAGAAACAAGATTTGGTAAAGAATATGAATTGGAAAATATACTGATAAAAGAGAAAAAAAATTGAACAGGGTGTTCACCGGACTTGTCGCCGGAGACGAGGAAGAAGGTGGCTCCGGTGTGTTTCGGCGAAGGACGCGTACGGGACGGTGTAGAGGACGATGTGGTGAACCACTTGATCAAGGTGTGGTTGTAGATAGCTTCATGTACACACGGTGAGAGGTCGCCGGACTTCACGAACTCCGGCGAGCAATTGGCGAGGTTATGGAGGGGGAAAAACTCCAGAAGGAGAGGGCTTCGGACGAGGGGTGAGAGGGGCTCGCGGGGTGCCTTTTATAGGGCTTGGGGAGGTCTAGAGTTGGGTGGGGCGAGATGTGTTAATGGTGGCTGTTTCTCTGCCTCGTAATGGCCATTACAGGCGACTCCAAGGCGCACTAGGAAGGGGAAGGGGTAGATGAAGGCGAGGGGAACCGATTCCGGGGGTTAGTGAGTGCGGGGGAAGGGAGTTGAGGGGAGAGAGAGGTGGAGCGCCATGGAAGTCCCTCCGTTCGTTTTCCCTCTGTACATGAACGACGAGGAGGAAGAAGGAGATAGCGCTGGGCATGGGCCTGCTAGGCTGCGTTTTTTTTTGACAAAGAGAAAAATATATATATAGATAGAAAATAAAAATATTTTAATATAGGACATATATATATCAAAAAATTCAGAAAAATAAATCCTACATGATGAACTATTTTTTAGAGGCTAAATAAAAACTTTATAAAAAACATTTTTCTTAAAATCCAAATGAAACTCAAATTTGAATTCAAAATTTTTGGCATTGTTTTCTTCTGACTTTTTTTTTGGAGTGTCATGTTCGCTCCTCTCAGAATTATTATTTAGATCTGAAGAAAAATGTTCACATAATAATATGGTCTTATATATGACCTTGTGAACATTTATCCTGCCTATAATGCAAATTAAAAAAAAACATTTTTGTTAAACTAGTAAAATAAATTGCAAATAAAACCCAACAAATATATTTTGGTTCCAAATTCAAATTCCAATATTTTCCTTCTGATTTTGAAGAAGTCATTTTATCTTCTCTCTTTATTTTTGGAATAATGGAAATGATCTTTTTTTATGGAACCAAGTTTGATCCAATTTCCAAATTTTGAAATTTCAAAAGTGGGTTTTAGGGAAACTTCCAACTCTCTCTTTTGGTCCTTGAGTTGCTCAAAGTTCCTTGGATCAGAATCAAATAATACAAATGGGAAAAAAATGCATAAATCATGGATGCATATGAATGATCTATTTATAAACATCCAAATTGAAAATTTGGGATGTTACATTAATGTCAACATATCTCTTGTTGGACTAATAATTTTACCTAGTATATTTCAGATGAGTTCAACAGTAGAGTGGCATGGACAAGAGGATTTCGAACCCCTTCAAGATGCTAAGGACAGAAGATTGGCAAAAGCTCAAACCTCAGGACTCTACATTTTCTATTTTAGTGATCCAAGATCACATTGAGTCCATATGAAAGCCAATACTATTAAAAGGGGATGAGGTGTTGCTTAATGGCTTGCTTGCTCAAAGTGCTCAGTGATATGCTCCATCAACCACTTTATCATATCCACATATGTCCTAAACCTAAAGTCAAACTCGGCCCCACCGATTTGATATATCCGGCGCCATCGAGTTCAGTTGACATAGCCACAGCCAAAACCTTGATCAGTTCGGTCTCACCGATAGGGATCTCGGTCTCACCGAGATGGGGTTGCAAACTCTCTGTTTCCTATTTGAAACATTTCGGTCTAACCGAGATGTGAGAATCGGTCTCACCGAGTTCGCAATGCAAACTTTCTGTTTCCCATTTGTAACATTTCGGTCTCACCAAAATGAGCGAATCGGTCCCACCGAGTTTGCCTGACCAACCCTCTGTGTGCCTATTACAGAAATCCATCTCACCGAGTGTATGTGATTGGTCTCACTGAGATTACGTTATGCCCTAACCTAATGAAATCGGTCCCAGCGAGTTAATCGTATCGGTCCCACCGAAAATCCTAACGTTCACATTTGAACTGAATCGGTCTGACTGAGTTTCACTATTCGGTCCCACCGAGTTTGGTGAATCTGTGTGTAACAACTAGATTTTGTGTGGAGGCAATATATACCCCTCCACCCACTCTTCATACGTGGAGAGAGCCATCAGAACAAGGCTACACTTCCATCACTCATTTTCTGAAAGAGAGCCACCTACTAAAGTGTTAAGATCAAGATATTCCATTCCTACCACATAAATCTTGTTCTCTAGCCTTCCCCAAGTTGCTTTCCACTCAATATCTTCTTCCACCAAATCCAAATATGTGAGGAGCTATTTGAGCGTTGGGGAGACTATCATTTGAAGCATTTGAGCAAGGAGTTTGTTATCAACACACCGCCTATTACCTTTTGGAGAGTGGTGTCTCCTAGATTGGTTAGGTGTCACTTGGGAGCCTCCGACAAGATTGTGGAGTTGAACCAAGGAGTTTGTAAGGGCAAGCAGATCGCCTACTTCGTGAAGATCTACCTTAGTGAAGCAAGTCCTTAGTGGGCGATGGCCATGGTGGGATAGACAAGGTTGCTTCTTCGTGGACCCTTCGTGGGCGGAGCCCTCCGTGGACTCACGCAGCCGTTACCCTTCGTGGGTTGAAGTCTCCATCAATGTGGATGTACGATAGCACCACCTATCAGAACCACGCCAAAAACATCAGTGTCTCCAATTGCGTTTGCACACTCCAATCCCATCCATTTACTTTCTTGCAACTTGCATGCTTTACTTTCCGCTGCTCATATACGCTTGGCATGCTTGCTTGAAATGTATTGTGAATGTTTGAAATGATGCTAAAAACTCTACCTCAACTCTAAGAACTTAAAAACTGCTACTTTTCTTGTTGAGTGTCTAATCACCCCCTCTAGACACCTCTTCTTCGATCCTCTCACCGAGGAAGAACAGGAGGTGGTGGCGGCTCCGTCTTGTAGATCGTGATAATTTTTTCTCCTTCATTTTTTTCTCGGTGAATATGAATTTATAGTATCAGGGTTAGCGTCTGCGGGGCAACCAGGTGGGGACAACCCACCTGGCGTGCCCAGGTGGGTTGTGCCCACCCAGGTGGCTCCCTCCGGTGGTTCTTGGCTCCAGTATTTTTCTTTTATTATATAAAAAATCCTCGCAAAGTTTCGTTCCACTCCGAGAACTTTTATTTCTGCACAAAAACAACACCATGATAGTTCTGCTGAAAACAGTGCCAGTCCGTGGTTAGTTTCATTCAAATCATGCAAGTTAGAATCCAAAACAAGAGGAAAAGCGTTAGGAAAAGTAGATACGTTGGAGACGTATCAACACCCCCAAGCTTAAACCTTTGCTTGTCCTCAAGCAATTCAGTTGATAAACTGAAAGTGAGAAAGAAAAACTTTTACGAACTCTTTTACTTTTGTTTGCATAAATAAGCTTGAACAACACCCAGGTTTTCAGCAAGCATTATAACTAACCATGTCGACAATAATTCTTAAGGATTATAATGAATCATATCAATGACATAATAACCTAACGAGCAATAATAAGATATCTCAAACAACAACACATTATCAAAACAACCATAATACAATATGACAATAATGGTATCTCGCTAGCCCTTCCTGAGACCGCAAAACATAAATGCAGAGCACCTCCAAAGTTCGAGCAGCGACTAAACATTGTAATTCATGGTAGAAAAGATCCAGTCATGGTAACACCCAACATTCACTACACACAATCCATAGGCATGACAACATTGCTCTCAGATATGGCGCTTATTAGAGAAGGTGATGACACAACATAAAAGTAAATAGATAGCCCCTTCGCAGAGGGAAGCAGTGATTTGCAGTGGTGCCAGAGCTCAAGTTTTTAAAACAGAGGTAAATGATATTTTGAGAGATGCACCCTTGTCATTTACTACACGACTATCAGCTATCAAAATCCTCCATGCTAAACAGGCTAGTGGCGGTTCCCAAGCGGAAAAGTAAAGGTTTTGACTCCATTGGGAGTTTTTGTTTGTTTATTTGTAAGCTCTTTTTCTTTTTGCAATTTGGGACTGGGAATCCCTATTTTCGCCCTTTTCTCATGCAATGGTCACTGAATAAACATTCAACCTGAGAATAACCCACTTAGTGTGAAAGATACCGACCACCTCCTGTCGTTCCATGAACGATCCAGGCACACAAAAAGGATATTTATTTAAAGTTTTTAGAGGTGGCACATGAAAATTTACTTAGGACGGCACGGTAATACCGCATATAGGTAGGTATGGTGGACTCATCTAGAATAAATTTGAGTTATAGAATTTGATGCACAAGCGGTATTCCTGCTTAGTACAGGTGAAGGCTAGAAAATAGATTGGGAAGCGGCCAGCTAGAGAGCAACAATGGTCATGAACATGCACCATGCATAATAAACATTGGAAACCAACATGAGTAGGATATGGATACCATGAACATAAATATCATACATGCTATGTTGGTTTTGATTCAACTACATGCATAAACATGTGCCAAGTCAAGCCACTCGAACATTCAGAGGAGGATACCACATCATCATACTACATCACAATCATTTTAATGCAATGTTGATATCCAAGATAAATCATTATTCACTCCTAGCTACTAATGCATGGCATGAGAAACTGTAATCTCTAATTGTCATTGCAAACATGTTTAATCATAATGAGCTGAACCATGGACACTAGGTTAAACATATTTACATAAACAAAAATAAGTTGAGTTCATACCCGTTTCTCTCTGCCACGGCCAGTTCATCGAATATCGTCATTATTTTCTTTCACTTGCACGACCGAACGATATGAAATAATAATAAAGGTGCAAGAATGCGGTGGACTAAGCTGGAATCTGCAAACATTTTATTCAACATGAGAAGACAAGGTAAAATGGGCTCTTGTTAGATTAACAATTATGCATATGAGAGCCACTCAACATTTTCATCGTGGTCTTCTCCTTGGTACAACTCAATAAACAGAAAAGAAATTCAGAGGAACACACTGAAATATTTTTGGAGTTTTTGGTTTTCTAGAACAAGCAAATAAAGAGGGAAAGCAAAAACGAGGAAAACTATTTACACGGGAAAGCTCCCAACAAGCAAAAGAAGAGTAGTTCTTTTTGGGTTTTATTTTTAGTGCTTCTACAAACTATTCTAGAAAGAAAAGCAAAAAGAAGAAGGAAACATTTTTGTAGTTTCTCAAGTTTTTTCAAACACACAAGAAGAAAGCGAGAAAATAAATTAAGCATGGATAATACAATGAAAAAGTGTGAACACCGACAACTGAGATATGTGAACATAATTGTAAAGTCGGTGAGAAACACATACTCCCCCAAGCTTAGGCTTTTGGCCTAACTTGGTATGCAGTCAGTAGCCTAGATAGTCGTTGGGATACTGAGGAGCAGGCATCCACTCATCCCACTGTTGAGGCTCCTCCTCTCCTGCAGCCTGGGCGTTCCGATAAGCAATGATATCCGCATGCATAATCCTGTATCCACCCCTGGCAATAGGATCAAACAAAGCAGGTGCAGGGAGTGGAATGTTATCACGAGTAGTCATGCTAAAAACTAGGTTGTAAGGAAGATGAATGTTAGGATAATCGGCATGAGTAAATTGACGGTGATCCATAGCAACATGATCTAGGTAGACCTTGGGTAAAGGAAAATCATGGAGGCGTATCTGAACGTTAAAGCGAGTCGCCAAACGAGTGGCATAAATACCTCCATGTATTTTACCCTTAGACTTATTAATGTGGAGGTGGCGTGCCACAATAGCTCCCAAGCTATAAGTGTTGTCACCCTCTAGTGCACGATGCAAAATGGCAAGGTCTGGTGGGCTGAGTGCACCCACCTTCTCTGTAGCTAGCAAGCATTTTGTAATGAAAAGAGCAAAATAATGAACAGCAGGAAAATGCAAGCCAGCGGCAGTGATACCCGATACCCCTCTCACATCACCCACTGTCAGAGTACGGTAAAAGATTTCAAACTTTGCGAGTCTAGGCTCCGCCAAACTACCCTCAGTAGGAAGCAAGCATATTTCACAAAATTCAGTAAGCGGTATCTAATGGGTTTCAACATATAATTTAAACTACACTTCAGGAGGATTATTCCTAGGAAGAAAGGTAAAACTTTGCACAAAGGAATTTGTGAGGAGATGATAATGTTCGTATTCATTCGTAATAAAGTCGGTGAGGCCGACATTAGCAGCATATTGTGCAAACTCTTGAAGGATTCCAACATCTTCCATGAACGGGTATGCGGCCATTCGCACAGCCGTAGTTCAGCCCTTCTCCGGAAGTGGAGATCACTATCAGATGACTCCCCAATCACACCCTTGGAGTTCGTCTTGGAAGCAATCATCCTAAAGAAACTCATGGCTTTCCTATGAACAAAATTCTGAAATTTTTAGTGCACAATTTTTTTCTCAATAAAACTTTATAAAATTGATAGCAACTACTCATACGGATACATAGAAGCCATAGCAAGCATTCAAACTACTTAGAACTCTAAGAATTAAACATTCAAGCTCATCTACAGTGGCACCAAGAGTAGCTAATTATTCAAAATATAAACCACTAAAACAAAAACTAATTGGACAAGTGGTGGAGTCACATACCAAGCAACAATCCCCCCAAACATTTTCGGAAACGGAGCTTCGAGCAAAGATATCGAAATCCGCGGGTTTGAGAGCAAGAACATGAGAGAGAGAGAGGAATAGTGATTTTTTCTAGAGGTAGGTGATGAGGTGGTGTAAAAAGATAAGGGAGAGGGCCCACGTGGGGACCACAACCCACCAGGGCGCGCATGGGGGTCCTGGCGCGCCCAGGTGGGTTGTGCCCACCTGGTGCACCTCCCTCTGATATTATTTGCACCCGAAATTCTTAAATATTCGGGAAAAAATCGTGTTAAATTTTCAGGGCATTTTGAGATCTTTTATTTTGGGCCATTTTTTATTGTACGGGAAATTCAGAAAATAGGAAAAACATGGCATTTTATTTTATTTAACTAATAAAGACATAAAACAAAAGGTAGGGTCAGAAGGTAGTGCTTACTAAATTCATCAACTTCATACCGTTCAAAAATGATTCATTAATAAGGTTGATCAAGTCATATTAACAACCACTTCTGATTAGCATGAAACCGAAGAACTTTCGTTAATCACTAACTTACCTCAACGGGGATATGAAAGACCCCAACAATAAGCATCTCATATTTATTTTCAACACTAGGTAGAGGTATTTGATAACTCCCAAAGTGATTGTTGGAGATTTTTCAATAACATGAATACCATTCACATGGAATTGTTTCTTTGGAAAATGCATCGTATGCTCATTACCATTGATATGAAAAGTGACCTTGCTATTATTACAATCAATAACAGCCCATGCAGTATTCAAGAAGGGTCTACCAAGAATAATAGACATATTGTCGTCCTCGGGCATCTCAAGTATAACAAAGTCAGTCAAAATAGTAACATTAGCAACAACAACGGGCACATCCTCATAGATACCCATAGGTATGGCAGTTGATTTGTCATCCATTTGCAAAGATATTTTGGTAGGTGTAAGTTTATTCAAATCAAGTCTTTTATACAAAGAGAAAGGCATAACACTAACACTAGCTCCTAAATCACATAAAGCAGTTTTCACATAATTCCTTTTGATGGAGCAAGGAATAGTTGGTATTCCTGGGTCTCCAAGTTTTTTAGGTACTCCATCCGTAAAAGTATAATTATCAAGCATGGTAGAGATTCCAGCTTCTGGTATTTTTCTCTTATTAGTGATGATGTGTTTCATGTACTTTGCATAAGGAGGCATTTTTAAGATATCAGTTAAACGAGTACACAAAAAGACTGGCCGCAACATTTCAGCAAAGTGTTCAAATTCTTCATCATCCTTCTTTTTAGTTGACTTGGGTGGAAAAGGCATAGGTTTTTGAACCCATGGTTATCTTTCTTTACCGTGTTTCCTAGCCACAAAGTCTCTTTTATCATATCTTTTATTCTTAGGTTGTGGGTTATCAAGATCAACTGGTGGTTCTATTTCAACATCATTATCTGGTTCCTTTTCATTGTTAGGTTGAGTGTCTTCATGAACATTAGCATTATCTTTTTCATTATCACTAGGTGAATGTTCATTACCAGATTGAGTTTCAGCACCAAAGAAAGAAACATCATTATCATTATCAGGAGGTTTTTCTACTTCAGGTTCACTAGTAGCATGCAAAGTCCTATCATTTTTCTTTTTCTTTTTCTTTTTAGAAGGACTAGGTACAGTGGTGTTGTTTCTTTGTGAATCCTGTTCAATTCTTTTTGGGTGTCCCTCAGAATAAAGTGGTTCCTGAGTCATCTTTCCTCCTCTAATTGCAATTCTAACAACAAAGTCATGTATACTGCTATTCATTTCATCTAGTAATTCTCTTTGAGATTCAGCAACTTGTTCTAACTGAGTTTGTACCATAGAGGCATGTTTCCCCACACCTCTAACATCATTTGATTCTAAATAACAAGTCACTCAAGCGAGCAATCATATTAGAATTATATTTCAATTGTTTCATAACATTTGCATTGAAGTGATCTTGTTTCCTAACATATTTTTTAAACTCATGAAGGTGTTGGCTAGGGTGCATATTGTGAGGATTATCATTTTCATTGAATTTCATTAAAGAATTTAACTCTACTACCTTAGGCAGTGGTGGTGCATCAAGCCCATGTATTTCTTCAATAGGAGGTAAATTTTTAACATCCTCAGCTTTAATACCTTTTTTCCTTCATGGATTTCTTTGCCTCTTGCATATCTTCAGGACTGAGATATAATATACCCCTCTTCTTCGGAGTAGGCTTAGGTGGTGGTTCAGGAAGAGTCCAATCATCATAATTTTTCAATATGTTATTCAATAATTCTTCAGCCTGTCCAATAGTTTGTTCCGTGAAGACACAACCAGCACAACTATCTAGGAAGTCCCTAGAAGCATCGATTAGTCCATTATAGAAGATATCTAGTATTTCATTTTTCTTAAGAGGGTGATCAGGCAAAGCATGAAGCAACTGGCAAAGCCCCCCCAAGCTTGTGGGAGACTCTCTTCTTTAGTTTGCACAAAGTTAAATTTTTCCTGTAAGGAAGCTTGTTTCTTATGAGCAGGAAAATATTTTTCAGAGAAGTAACAAATCATATCCTGGGGACTATGCACACAACCAGGAGTAAGAGTATTGTACCAAGCTTTAGCATCACCCTTTAATGAGAACGGAAATAATTTGAGAATATAATAGTAATGGGTTTTCTCATCATGAGTAAAAAGGGTGGCTATGTCATTTAACTTAGTGAGATGTGCCACAACAGTTTCAGTTTCATAACCATGGAAAGGACCAGATTCAACCAAAGTGATTAACTCTGGGTTGACAGAGAATTCATAATCCTTATCATCAATAAAGACAGGTGAGGTAGAAAACTTTGGATCATATTTCATTCTAACATTCAGAGACTTTTCTTTATACCTGCATAATAATTTTTCTAGATCATCTCAATCATTACAAGCAAGAATATCCCTAGTTGTTTCCTCACTCATAACATAACCTTCGGGTACCTTAGGAATTCATATCTAAGAAGGCTAGTTCTAGTAGGTGTTTCAAAATTTTCAGTGTCAAGCTCAACATCAGATTCAACAACATCATGTTGTCTTTCTCTGGTAATTTGTTCATCAAGAAAGTCACCAAGTGGCACACCATCATCATGCAAGGTACTAGCATCAGCATAAGTATCATTCATAGCAGAAGTAGCATCATCAATAACTTGCGACATATCATGAGAAATAACATGTTGTGGTGTTGCAAGTTTACTTATAACAGAAGGTGAATCTAAAGCAGAACTGGATGGCAGTTCCTTACCTTCCCTCGTCTTAGAGGGATAAATCTTAGTCTTAACATCCTTCAGATTCTTCATAGTGATAGATTGATAACAATCCAAGTGACTCAACAAATATAGCTATGCTCCCCGGCAACGGCGCCAGAAAAAGGTCTTGATAACCCACAAGCATAGGGGATCGCAACTGTTTTCGAGGGTACAATATTCAACCCAATTTTATAGATTCAACACAAGGGATGCCAAAGAATATTTGCAAGTATTAGCAGCTGAGTTGTCAATTCAACCACACCTGGAGATTAATTATCTATGGGAAAGTGATCAGTAGCATAGTAATATGATAGTTTTGATAATAGTGGCAGCATCAATAGTAATAGTAACAGTGATAACAATAGTTTTTTAGTAAGTGCGGCAGTAACGATAGCAGTAGTAACTTAGCAATGTCAATATAGGATTAATTCGTAGGCATTGGACCGCTGATTTGTTGGATGATATTCATCATGTGACAGTCATAACCTAGGGCGATATGGCACTAGCTCCAGTTCATAAATATAATGTAGGCATGTATTCCGTAAATACTCATACGTGCTTATGGAAAGAGCTTGCATGACATCTTTCCCCGTGATAGCGGGGTCCATATTGGAAACTAAAGTATATTAAGGCCTCCTTTTAATAGTGAACCAGAACGAAGCATTAACACACAACGAATACATGAACTCCTCAAACTACGGTCATCATCGGGAGTGGTTCCGGTTATTGTCACTCCGGGGTTGTCGGGTCATAACACGTAGTAGGTGACTATAACTTGCAAGATCGGATCTAAAACATGAATATAATGATAATATCATAAACGGTTCAGATCTAAAATCATGGTACCCGGGCCCAAAGTGTCAAGCATTAAGCATGGTAAAGTCACAACAACATCAATCTCAGAACATAATGGATACTAGGGATTGCCCCTAACAAAACTAACTAGATTACATGATGAATCTCATCCAACTCCTCACCGACCAGCGAGCCTACGAAGGAATTACTCACCCCCGGTGGGGAGCATCATGGAATTGGCGATGGAGAAGGGTTGGTGATGACGAAGGACGATGACCCCCCTCTTCGAAGCCCCAAACGAACTCCAGATCTGGCCTCCCAAGGAAGAACAGGAGGTGGCGGCGGCTCCGTCTCGTAGATCACGATAATTCTTTCTCCTTCATTTTTTCTTGGCGAATATGAATTTATAGTATCAGGGTTGGCATCTGCGGGGCCACCAGGTGGGGACAACCCACCTGGATGCGCCAGGAGGGGGGGGGGCGCCCTGGTAGGTCATGCCCACCCAGGTTCCCCCCTCGTGTGGTTCTTGGCTCCAGTATTTTTCTTTTATTATATAAAAATCCTTGCAAAGTTCCGTTCCATTCCGAGAACTTTTATTTCTGCACAAAAACAACAGCATGGTAGTTCTGCTAAGAACAACGTTAGTCCGGGGTTAGTTTCATTCAAATCATGCAAATTAGAGTCCAAAACAAGAGGAAAAGCTTTAGGAAAAGTAGATACGTTGGAGACGTATCAACACTCGGCCCGCGCTCGACCGGCTTGGGGTGGATCTTCTAGATTCTGATAAGCGCCTCGCTAGGGAGCGCCTAAAGGTTGCCTCAAGGTAGCACCAACTTAAGATGGCTTCCCAGGAGCTCCAAGACCAGGCCGTGGCCACCACTCCGGAGAGCAAGAAGGAAGCCACGAGGCATGGGTAGCTCGCGACAATGCGCTCCCTGATGCAGAGGAAGCCACCAAGCGCTGTAGCGAGGTGGAATCCTGCTTGAAGGTGCTTGAGGAAGAACAAGCCATGCGCGCACAGAAGCTCCAGCAGCGGGAGGAGGATCTCAAAGCTTGCGGATCACGACTCCAAGCTGGCGAAGGTGGCGGCCCAACAGACCACAGAGGGCGGGCGCCTGGAAGCACTAAAAACGAGGTGGCCGAAGCCCAAGCGGCCCATGCGAAGCATGTCACTGATACATCTCCAATGTATCTACCTTTGCAAACACTTTTACCCTTGTTTTGGACTCTAACTTGCATGATTTGAATGGAACTAACCCGGACTGTCGCTGTTTTCAATAGAACTGCCATGGTGTTATTTTTGTGCAGAAATAAAAGTTCTCGAAATGACCTGAAAATCAATGGAGAATTATTTTGGGATATATAAAAAATACCGGCGGAAGAAACCATACTAGAGGGCCCACACCCTGTCCACGAGGGTGGGGGGCGCATCCCCCTGGGCGCGCCCTCGGCCTCGTGGGCCCCCTGACGCTCCATCGACCTCAGCTCCGACTCCATATATTCACTTTCGGGGAGAAAAAAAATCAAAGAGAAGGATTCATTGCGTTTTACGATACGGAGCAGCTGCCAAGCCCTAATCTCTCTCGGGAGGGCTGATCTGGAGTCCGTTCGAGGCTCCGGAGAGAGAAGATCGTCGCCGTCGTCATTATCAACCTTCCTCCATTACCAATTCCATGATGCTCACCACCGTGCGTGAGTAATCCCATCGTAGGCTTGCTGGACGGTGATGGGTTGGATGAGATTTACCATGTAATCGAATTAGTTTTGTTAGGGTTTGATCCCTAGTATCCATTATGTTCTAAGATTGATGTTGCTATGACTTTGCCATGCTAAATGCTTGTCACTAGGGGCCGAGTGCCATGATTTTAGATCTGAACCTATTATGTTTTCATGAATATATGTGTGTTCTTGATCCTATCTTGCAAGTCAATAGTCACCTACTATGTGTTATGATCCGGCAACCCCGAAGTGACAATAATCGGGACCACTCCCGGTGATGACAGTAGTTTGAGGAGTTCATGTATTCACTATGTGTTAATGCTTTGGTCCAGTACTCTATTAAAAGGAGGCCTTAATATCCCTTAGTTTCCAATAGGACCCCGCTGCCAGAGGAGGGTAGGACAAAAGATGTCATGCAAGTTATTTCCCATAAGCACGTATGACTATATTCGGAATACATGCCTACATTACATTGATGAACTGGAGCTAGTTCTGTGTCACCCTATGTTATAACTATTACACGAGGAATCGCATCCGACATAATTATCCATCACTGATCCAATGTCTGCGAGCTTTTCACATATTCCTTGTTGCTTATTTATTTTACCGCTGCTACTATTACAATTACTACAAAAACTGATATCGTTACTTTGCCACTGTTACTGTTACTTCCATATTACTTTGCTACTAAACACTGTGCTATAGATATTAAGTCTGCCAGGTGTGGTTGAATTGACAACTCAACTGCTAATACTTGAGAGTATTCTTTGGCTCCCCTTGTGTCTAATCAACAAATTTGGGTTGAATACTCTACCCTTGAAAACTGTTGCGATCCCCTACACTTGTGGGTTATCCAGACTATTTTCTGGCACCGTTGTGTAGCGACCAGACCTCAAACAGTCCGATCTCTGTGCATCAGTGTCATCCCTGGATCAGTAATGCTGACACGCACAGTACTTGAAGGATTTATAACAGAGTGGCAATCACACACTTATTACATCGATAGTTCCAACGATGAACTTATTACAATAAAAATGGCTTAAGGCCATCTAATGACGATAACAGCGGAAGGCTTGGAAGATAAGTGAATCCATCAACTCCAACGGCATCACTGAGTATAGAACCACGATCTAAGAGGCACCTTACTCGTCGTCTGAAAAGTCTGCAACATGAACGTTGCAGCCCGAAAACGGGCCAGCACATGGAATATGCTGGCAAAGTAACACATAGAGAGTAACAAAAGTAAAGCTATACTATATGCAATATGGCTGGTGGAAAGCTCTATGGTTACAGTTTTTGCGTAAAGCCAATTTTCCCTACTGCAAATGAATAGATTTTAATTTCACTATCATGGTAGTTGAAACATCATTGAGAAGGTTCACCCAACTCAATCCCAATTAAAGTAAACATTAACCCAACAATATTAATTAAAGTAACATGATGAGATTCACATGATAATCCAAGTACTAGATACTCAAGACATCTATAATAGGGGACACGGCTAATCATGATCAGTTTGTACACTCTGCAGAGGTTTGTGCACTTTTCCCCACAAGACCCGATCTCCTCCGTTGAGATTCTCGCACTACATGATATTTGAGAAACGGATGACCGAGACATAGACTTTCAGAAGCACTAGCACCTTATGAACGGGTGGACCGTACCAACCTACATCCCCTACATCTGCTAGTCCACCACTGTAAGAGTTCGCACGACTTAGTCAACTATGCTAGACCCATTATAGCTTGTGGCTGCACACGGAAGTTTCTAGTATGAATAATCTCATGATCCCTTTGAGCCTGGGTGGCGGTCCATAAAGAAAACAGGCAATCGCTGGAATATCCAGGTGCCTCAATCCACCCAGATGTGTATTTAAGTTGCCACCTTAAGTTGAACCATTAATTAAATAATCTCACATCTGTCATGGATACACTCACCCAATCCACGTCTACGAGCATAGCATAACCTAATAGCAAACGTAGAAGTAACTCCCAAGGGTTTGAAAATAATGCAGGTAATAGATACTACCTGATCTACTTCCCAGTCCCACATGTTATTTGATCCTACTCATGCAATGTGTTTGAGGATAAACTAATGAAATGAAAACTGGGTATTGGAAAGTATGATCAAAGTGTTACTTGCCTTGCTGATGATCCGCAAAACCTAGAGATTCAAAGTAGCAAGCGGCGCACTCCGGGTACTCTATCGCAGACAAACAAGCACACAATAAGTACTTAACTAATGCACGGGTAAAACTCAAATAAGAGATCTAACCAGAAAGTTCAACTTAAGAACTCCGGTTTGCAAAACAGACAAACCAAACGAAACAACGAAAGTCAAACGGCGAAAAAGAAACAACTACCGTACCAATCTGGACCTAAGTCCAAATTTAACAGAGGAAAACGCTTGGGTGACTAGGTTAGACGGAAAGAGGGTTTCGAGATGAAACTCCAGGCGCTTGAATCGCCTGATTCCGATAAACGAGCAAAAAGATAAACTAGAATGAAGATCGGATCAGAAATCACGATCAGAAAAATAACTACGAAAAGAAAACTAAAAACAGCTTAACGAACGGATGTTCGTCAGCTGAGACTAAACGACGAACTCGTTCGTTAAAACGAACGAACGGGTGAACGCCCCCTAAACAACTAAACCGAGAAAAGAAAAAAAAAACCGATCTAACTAAAAAATGAACTAGGGTTCTAAAAAAACCGGGCGGTTTACTACCGAAAACCGGCAGCGGAGCGGCTACCTCGTTGGGTTCCGGCAGGAGGGCGTCGGCGGCGGGCGGTGGCAGGCAACGGCGGGGCTGCGGCGGCGGCTGCTGCTGCGGAAAGCGGCGGCGGCGGCGGGGTGGTGCTGCGGCGGCGGGGCGGGCTTGCAGCGGCGGCGAGGCTGCGGCGGCGGCGTGGTGCTATGGCGGCGGCGTGCGGCAAGGCGAGGCGAGGCGAGGCGAGGCGAGAAGGGGGCG
>LR738709.1:337629284-337670252 GCA_902687465.1 Secale cereale | reverse complement strand
CGGCGGGCGGTGGCAGGCAACGGCGGGGCTGCGGCGGCGGCTGCTGCTGCGGAAAGCGGCGGCGGCGGCGGGGTGGTGCTGCGGCGGCGGGGCGGGCTTGCAGCGGCGGCGAGGCTGCGGCGGCGGCGTGGTGCTATGGCGGCGGCGTGCGGCAAGGCGAGGCGAGGCGAGGCGAGGCGAGAAGGGGGCGGGGGCGACGGTATTTATAGGAGGGGGTTGTTGCTTGGGGGAGGGGGCAAGCAACGGCCGGCGGCGGTGAGTCCGCCTCAGGCACGGGCGGCGCGGCGCGAGGAAGGAGGCAGCGGTGGCGCGGGCCTGGCTCGGCTGGGCCTTCGCCCAGTCGGGCTCGGGTCTCCTATTTTTTTTAAACATCGAAGCTACGAAAAATACTAGAAAATAAAATAAAAATCTAAAATTGCCAAAACAAAATTTCACCGTCTAAATAGAATATTTAGAACAAGATGAACATTTTTTTGGCACTAAATGCATTTTTGAAAACATGCAATTTTTCCTAATTGAAATAAAACTCCAAAGAAAATTCATTTGATTTTTTATTAAATCCTCAGTATTTCTTTAATTTTGGGAGAGTCATTTTACTCCCTATCTCATATTTTCATACCAGAAATACTTGAAGATAAAATAAATAAAATCAAAGATCCTATTTTCAAAATTTGACAAACCTCAAATATGAAAATATTGAGATCCCCATCTCTCTCCGAGGGTCCTTGAGTTGCGTAGGATTTACGTGGATCCACCAAAAGCAAGAAAATATGATATGCATGATGATCTAATGTATAACATTCCAAATTGGAAATTTGGGATGTTACAAACCTACCCCCCTTAAGATGAATCTCGCCCTCGAGATTCGGGTTGGCTAGAAAATTGGTGAGGGTGGTCCTTTCGCAGGTCTTCCTCTCGTTCCCAGGTAGCTTCATCCTCGGTGTGGTGACTCCACTGAACTTTGCAAAATTTGATAACCTTGCTGTGGGTGACTCGGCTGGCATACTCAAGAATCTTGGCTGGTCTCTCTTCATAGGTCAAGTCACTGTCCAGCTGAATAGCTTCCAATGGCACAGTATCCCTCAGCGGTATCTCCGCCATCTCGGCGTGGCATTTCTTCAACTGGGAAACGTGGAATACATCGTGAACTCCTGACAATCCTTCGGGCAATTCCAACTTGTAGGCTACTTCTCCCATACGTTCCATAATCTTGTACGGTCCGATAAAACGTGGCGCTAGCTTTCCCTTAACTCCAAAGCGCTTAACTCCTCGAAGTGGAGATACTCGAAGATAAACTCGGTCTCCGACTTCGTAAACGATCTCTTTGCGTTTTGAATCCGCGTAGCTCGTCTGCCTGGACTGGGCTATCTTGAGCCTATCGCGAATCAACTTTACCTTCTGTTCCGATTCCTTGATCAAATCTGGCCCACAAAACTGGCGGTCTCCAACTTCGTCCCAAGACAACGGGGTCCTACACCTCCTTCTGTATAATGCTTCGAAAGGGGCCATCTTCAAACTGGATTGATAACTGTTGTTGTAGGAGAACTCCACATAAGGCAAATTGTCGTCCCAACTAGATCCATAATCTAGCGCACAAGCTCTCAGCATATCCTCCAAAATCGGATTAACTCTCTCAGTCTGTCCATCTGTCTGCGGATGAAAAGTTGTGCTAAACTCTAGCCTGGTACCCAAAGTTTCGTGTAACTGATTCCAGAACTTTGAGGTAAACTTGGTTCCTCTATCTGATACGATGCTCCTCGGAACTCCATGCAGGCATATGATTCTGGTCATGTATATCTTTGCCAACTTCGCACTGGTATAAGTAGTCTTTACTGGGATGAAATGAGCTACCTTCGTCAAGCGAACGACTACAACCCAAATCGAGTCATAGCCCGAATGAGTTCTGGGTAATCCCGTAATAAAATCCATGCCTAGCTTATCCCACTTCCATTCGGGTATTGGCAATGGTTGTAACAATCCTGCCAGCTTCTGATGTCTTGCCTTCACTCTCTGACATACATCACAAATGGCTACATACTCCGCAATGTCCTTCTTCATACTAGTCCACCAGAAGATATCCTTCAAGTCCAAGTACATCTTGGTATTTCCTAGGTGAATCGAGTATGGTGAATCATGGGCCTCTTGCAGAATCAACTTCCTGATCCCTGGGTCGTTAGGCACATATACGCGGTCCTCAAACCATAGGGTGTCATGCTCATCCTCATGAAATCCTTTAACCTTTCCTTTGCTCATCCTCTCCTTTATAGAGGCAACCTCCTCGTCAGTTTTCTGAGCTTCTCTGATTTTATCCATCAGGGTAGACTGAATCTCTAGTGTTGCTACATAGCCTCTCGGAACTATCTCCAAACATAGTTCTCGTAAGTCCTCGGCTAACTCTTTTGGTAAATCCTCCGTCATTAGGGTATTGACATGGCTCTTACGGCTTAGCGCATCGGCTACCACGTTAGCCTTTCCGGGATGATAATGCAATCTCATGTCGTAATCCTTAATGAGTTCCAACCATCTCCTTTGCTTGAGATTCAGCTCCTTCTGAGTGAATATATACTTCAAACTCTTGTGATCCGTATATACTTCACAATGGTTTCCAATGAGGAAATGTCTCCACGTCTTCAATGCATGCACTACGGCTGCTAATTCCAAATCATGAGTGGCATAGTTCAACTCATGAGGTTTCAGTTGTCGTGAAGCATACGAGACAACTCTTCCTTCCTGCATAAGAACTGCTCCAAGTCCTCGACGTGAAGCATCGCAGTACACCTCATAGTCCTTATGTATATCTGGCAGAATCAACACAGGTGATGAGACCAAACATTTCTTTAATTCCTGGAAGCTGGCCTCACATTCTTCTGTCCAATTGAACTTGGTATGCTTCTTTAACAACTCCATCATAGGTTTTGCAATCCTCGAGAAATTCTCAATAAATCTCCGGTAGTATCCTGCAAGTCCAAGAAAACTCCGGATCTCTCCAACTGTTGTCGGTGCTCCCCAATTTTTCACAGTGTCCACCTTGGCGGGATCTACTTCTATTCCTTCTCCAGATATAACGTGTCCGAGGAATCCAACTTCCTTCAACCAAAACTCGCATTCGCTAAACTTGGCATACAACTGATGTTCTCTGAGCTTCTCCAATACCAAACGCAAATGCTCTGCATGTTCCTCTTCATCCTTTAAGAAGATCAATATATCGTCTATGAACACCACGACGAACTTATCCAAAAACTCCATAAACACCTTGTTCATCAGGTTCATAAAGTATGTTGGTGTGTTAGTCAGACCAAAAGACATAACGGTATACTCGTACAACCCATACTTGGTGGGAAAGGCCGTCTTAGGTATATCCTGCTCTCGAATCTTCAATTGATGGTACCCTGATCGCAGATCGATCTTGGAAATACCTTAGCTCCTTGCAATCTATTGAACAGATCATTGATCATCGGCAATGGATACTTGTTCTGGATTGTTACTTCATTCAACCCTCGATAATCAACAACCATTCTTAACGATCCGTCCTTATTTTCCACTAGAAGTACTGGCGACCCCAAGGCGATGAACTTGGGCGAATGTAACCTTTATCCAGTAACTCCTTAATCTGTTTCTTAATATCCTCCAAATCCTTTGTGGGCATCCTGTATGGTCTCTTAGAAATTGGCCCTATGCCTGGCAAAAGCTCGATCAAAAACTCAATATCTCTATCTGGTGGCATGCCTGGCAGTTCCTCTGGAAATACGTCACGGAAATCTTTCACCACTGGTACTTCCTCCTGAACAACTCCTGATAAGGAATTTACTCTGTTCCTTTTCGGCACATGCCGGGATACATACTTGATCCTTCTTCCTTCTGGCGTAGTAAGCAAAATGGACTTACTAGCGCATTTAATGTTCCCTACGTACTTAGATAACCAATCCATGCCTAATATCGCATCCAATCCTTGAGATTCCAATACTATTAGGTCTGAGGGGAATGTGTAGTTACAAATCCTTAATGTCAACTGATCACACCATAATTTAGCCATATACTTTGCTCCAGGTGAGGTTACTAACATGGGTGACCTAAGGGATTGGGTTGGCAGCTTATACTTATCCACAAATCCCCTTGAAATGTATGAATGCGTTGCACCAGTATCAAAAAGAACGAGTGCAATAAAGGACTTAACTAAAAACTTACCTATTACTGCATCTGGCTGAGCTTCAACCTCCTCCACGCTAATGTGGTTCACTTGCCCCCTATTAAAAGGGTTCGCCTTCTTTCCAGAGCTTACATTGCCATTTCCATTCTGGGCTTCTGGACATTCATTAGTGTAATGTCCCGTCTTCTGGCACTTAAAGCAAGTGGCTTGACTCAGGTCTCGCTTGGCTGGTGTTGTTGGGTTGGTGCGGTTATGTCCGTTGCTTCCTCCATTCCCATTAACATTCTTGGAGCCATTATGATTGTGTGAGCTCCCTCCTCCATGGGTATGTTGAAAGTGTCCTACCGTTTTAGGGGTAAAACGTGGCTTCTGTTGAGCTCCAGAATTGTACTTTCCTTGTCCATACTTCCTCTTGCGTTTTTCAATCTGTTGATGCTTCCCTTCAATCATTAGAGCTCGATCAACCAGTTCCTGGTAGTTGTTGAAGCTTGCTACCATCAACTGTACGCTCATCTCATCATTCAGCCCTTCCATAAATCTTTCTTGCTTAGCGGCATCTGTGGCCACATCATCTGGGGCATAACGGGATAAAGTACTAAACTCATCTACGTACTGAGCCACAGTACGATTGCCTTGGCGCAAGTTGCGAAACTCCCGCTTGTTCATGCTCATAGCTCTAGTTGAGACATGGGCGGTACGAAAAGCTTGCTGAAACTAATCCCAAGTAACATTGGCTATGGGAAAAGTGGCTGTGTAATTCTCCCACCATGTTGCGGCTGATCCAGACAACTAATGTGCGGCAAAACGCACCTTCTCAGCATCCGAGCAGTTAGCAGTGGTTAAATCCCTTCCAATCTTGCGCAGCCAGTCATTAGCGACTACTGGTTCAATGCTACTAGCAAACACTGGTGCTTGTAACCTTAAGAAACGAGTCAGGTTATCCACGGGTGGTGGTGGTGGAGGGTTGTTGTTGTTCTGGTAGTTCTGAGTGTTCTGGACAAGAAGTTGCATCAAAGTGTTCTGATGCTAGATCAACTGAGTGAGCTCAGGGGGAAACTCAAATCCGGGCTCACGTCTTGGAGGCATCTGATGGGTGTAGAGGGAAGAGATTAGAATAGAAAAGAGGTCTAAGGGAAAATCACTACCCAAATGCACATGAGACAAACACACACATATCATACCAATATCAATTCAAAACAAGGGCTTACACGGATCTAATGTTACAAAATTGCTCTAAGTCTACTAAATTGAAAGAACTACTAGTCTTAGGAAGGTCTTCTAGAAATTTTGATCGGCAGAGGATTCCATGATGTCAGCTCCAGCTTCATCTTCATAGTCCTTATCATCGCTGTCATCGGGGTCTGAGTTCGTGTTGTCAAGGATGATGTAGTCTTCAGGGCATATCTCCTTGGGTTCTTCTTCCTCTTCTTCCCCTCCTGGTGCTGGATCTCCCATGAATACTCCTAGCTTTCATGTCAAATCATCATTCTTCTCCACAAGTATTAACATCTCCTCCTCGTATCCGTCGCGTGTTGACTTGAGTTCCTCCTCTAACTCCAAGTTTCTGGTTAGTGCTTTATTCAAGTCTATCATCCCTGCACACATCTGGTGCTCCTGGCGACGGATGTGCTAGTTTAACTCTTGAATGAACGCGGCAATGGACCTGTCCTTCCGGGTGTTGATCATGTCCCACCGCTCATCTCGACGTCCACAAATCTGGTAGATAGTGTCCTTTAGCTCCTGCTTGTAGATTTCTCCAATCCTTCCCATAGTGATGTGGGCTGCCATATATGCTCCTGCCTAGGCTCCATGTAGGCGCATTAAAGGAAAATTCTATGGGTGCGGTGACGGGCATGAACGTCCTTCCTGGAACTTGAGCTTGAATCAACCAGCGCTCCTCTTCAGGTAAAGTGGCGTTGTAGGTTCCGGTGAAACTGGGTAGTCCGATGTTTAGATATCTTGTGACTTCCTTCAGGTGTCGTCCAAATGGTGTATCTTCATCAGGTTGCGTGAACTTGTTCTTTGCATCCGCCATCCTAAAAGAGTAGAAAAGATGAGGAGTCAGAAATGAGAAGAGTGAATAGTGCTCTAGGGTTTTAGCTTAGTGGTCGTGTCCTACAGTCAGCGTGTGCTCTGATACCATCTTGTAGCGACCAGACCTCAAACAGTCCGATCTCTGTGCATCAGTGTCATCCCTGGATCAGTAATGCTGACACGCACAGTACTTGAAGGATTTATAACAGAGTGGCAATCACACACTTATTACATTGATAGTTCCAATGATGAACTTATTACAATAAAAATGGCTTAAGGCCATCTAATGACAACAACAGCGGAAGGCTTGGAAGATAAGTGAGTCCATCAACTCCAACGGCATCACTGAGTATAGAACCACGACCTAAGAGGCACCTTACTCGTCGTCTGAAAAGTCTGCAACATGAACGTTGCTGCCCGAAAACGGGTCAGCACATGGAATATGCTGGCAAAGTAACACATAGAGAGTAACAAAAGTAAAGCTATACTATATGCAATATGGCTGGTGGAAAGCTCTACGGTTATAGTTTTTACGTAAAGCCAAAATTTCCCTACTGCAAAGGAATAGATTTTAATTGAACTATCATGGTAGTTGAAACATCATTGAGAAGGTTCACCCAACTCAATCCCAATTAAAGTAAACATTAACCCAACAATATTAATTAAAGTAACATGATGAGATTCACATGATAATCCAAGTACTAGATACTCAAGACGTCCGTAACCGGGGACACGGCTAATCATGATCAGTTTGTACACTCTGCAGAGGTTTGTGCACTTTTCCCCACAAGACCCGATCTCCTCCGTTGACATTCTCGCACTACATGATGTTTGAGAAACGGATGACCGAGACATAGACTTTCAGAAGCACTAGCACCTTACGAACGGGTGGACCGTACCAACCTACATCCCCTACATCTGCTAGTCCACCACTTTAAGAGTTCGCATGACTTAGTCAACTATGCTAGAGCCCATAATAGCTTGTGGCTGCACACGAAAGTTTCTAGTATGAATAATCTCATGATCCCTTTGAGCCTGGGTGGCGGTCCATAAAGAAAACAGGCAATCGCTAGAATACCCAGGTGCCTCAATCCACCCAGATGTGTATTTAAGTTGCCACCTTAAGTTGAACCATTAATTAAATAATCTTACATCTGTCATGGATACACTCACCCAATCCACGTCTACGAGCATAGCATAACCTAATAGTTAACGTAGAAGTAACTCCCAAGGGTTTGAAAATAATGCAGGTAATAGGTACTACCTCATCTACTTCCCAGTCCCACATGTTATTTGATCCTACTCATGCAATGTGTTTGAGGATAAACTAATGCAATGAAAACTGGGTATTGGAAAGTATGATCAAAGTGTTACTTGCCTTGCCGGCGATTTGCAAAACCTAGAGATTCAAAGTAGCAAGCGGTGCACTCCGGGTACTCTATCGCAAACAAACTGTAGCGACCAGACCTCAAACAGTCTGATCTCTGTGCATCAGTGTCATCCCTGGATCAGTAATGCCGACATGCACAGTACTTGAAGGATTTATAACAGAGTAGCAATCACACACTTATTACATCGATAGTTCCAACGATGAACCTATTACAATAAAAATGTCTTAAGGCCATCTAACACGATAACAACGGAAGGCTTGGAAGATAAGTGAGTCCATCAACTCCAACAGCATCATTGAGTATAGAACCACGACCTATAAGGCACCTTGCTCGTCGTCTGAAAAGTCTGCAACATGAACATTGTAGCCCGAAAACGGGTCAGCACATGGAATATGCTGGCAAAATAACACAAGGATGCAAGTAACAGAATAAAGGCTATACTACATGCATATTTGGCTGGTGGAAAGCTCTATGGTTATAGTTTTTGCGTAAAGCCAAATTTTCCCTACTTCAAAGGAATAGATTTTAATTAACTATCATGGTAGTTGAAACATCGTTGAGAAGATAGACATGCTCTCAACCCCAATTAAAAATCATCATTAAAACCAACAATATTAATTAGAGTAACATGATGAGATTCACATGATAATCCAAGTACTAGATACTCAAGACGTCCATAACCGGGGACACGGCTAATCATGATCAGTTTGTACACTCTGCAGAGGTTTGTGCACTTTTCCCACAAGAGTCGATCGCCTCCGTTTGGTTTCTCGCACTGCATGATGTCTGAGAAATGGATGACCGAGACACAGTCTTTCCGAAGAGGTCCCCTTAACCAGATAGATAGGCCGGTACACCTACAATCCCTCTACATCTGCTAGCCCATCATGGAAAGGTTTCCCACAACTTACTCAACTATGCCAGAGCCCATATTGGCATGTGGCTGCACACGGAAGTTTCTAGTATGAATAATCTCATGATCCCTTTGAGCCTGGGTGGCGGTCCAAAAGAAAAACAGGCAATCGCTGGAATACCCAGGTGCCTCAATCCACCCAGATGTGTGTTAAAGTTGCCACCTTAAGTTGAACCATTAATTAATAAACTCACATCTGTCATGGATACACTCACCCAATCCACGTCTATGAGCATAGCATGTCCTAACAGCAAACGTAGAAGTAACTCCCAAAGGTTTGAATGTAATGCAGGTAATAGGTACTACCTCAATCTACTTCCCAGTCCCACATGTTAATAGCTCCTTCTCATGCAATGTGTGAGGGTTTGACTAATGCAAGAAAACTGGGTAATTGGAAAGCATGATCAAAGTGTTACTTGCCTTGCTGATGATCCGCAAAACCTAGAGATTCAAAGTAGCAAGCGGAGCACTCCGGGTACTCTATCGCAAACCAATAAGCACACAATAAGTACTTAACTAATGCACGGGTAAAACTCAAATAAGTGATCTAACCAGAAAGTTCAACTTAAGAACTCCGGTTTGCAAAAAGAATCAACTCGAAAGAAGCAACAAAACTCAAACTGCGAAAGAAACGAGCTCTAGTTTGCTAATTGGCCTAAGGTCAAATTTTACAGTATCCAAAACCTTGTTCAAGTTGGTTAAACGTAAAGAGGGCATCAAGACGAAGATCTGGTATTTTGAATCACCTGATTCCGACTCTCGAGCGAAAAGAAAAACGAAAAACAAGATCAGGGCAGACATCGCGATCGGAATAATCGCGGATATATACCCCGAAAAGAAAACGGACGAACAGGCTAACGAACGAACGTTTGCTGTCTGCGGCTAACGGACGAAAACCGTTCGTTAAAGTGAACGTATGGACGAACGTTCGCTAAATAACTAAACCGACGAAAAACCGAACCGATCTAATCTAATAAAAAAACAGATCTACGGTTTACGAAAACCGATCGGTTCTTAAAAAAACCGACAACTACCTCGTAGCGACGAACTCCGGCGAGACGACGGGTCCGGCGGTGGCGGTCCGGCAGCGGGGCGGTGGCGCGGCTGCGGTGGGGTGGCGGCGAGGCGGCGGTGCAGCGGCGGGGCGGCGCGGTCGCAGGCGGCGGCTGCGGGCGCGAGGCGGCGGCGGCGCAAAGTGCGGCTGCGGCGCTAGGGCAGAGACGGTGCGGGGCTGGGCTAGCGTGGGCCCCGGGCGGCGGCTTATAAAGCCCAGAGTCCCGGGCCTCTACGGCTCCAAGTCGGTTTGCACTTTTTTTTTAAATAGAGTCCTGGCGCAGAAAAACTAACGAAAGAAATACTAAACGGACTCCAAAATCCCGAAATAAATTTTCACCGTCCTCTAATAATATTTAGGACAAAGTGAACATTTTTCCCAGACCTAAATGCAAATTTGAAAAACGTGCATTTTTCCTATGCAATTAAAATCGCAAATAAATCCAGAAAAACACCAAAAGTGATTTTAACATTTTTCCTCCAATATTTCTGTTATTTTGGAGAAGTCGTATTATCTCCGCTCATATTTTGTATTTAGAAATATTTTTAGGAGAGAAAAATAATTAGAATCACACTGTCCTCGTACCGGTATTTGAGCGAACTCAAATACGAAAACGGTTAAATTCCCAACTCTCTCCGTAGGTCCTTGAGTTGCTTAGAATTTCGAGGAACGCCACAAACAAAAATGCAAAAGGGCATGCAATGCAATATGATCCATGTATAACATTCCAAATTGAAAATTTGGGATGTTACAAACCTACCCCCCTTAGAATGAATCTCGCCCTCGAGATTCGACTTGGCTAGAGAACAGGTGTGGGTGGTCCTTGTGTAGATCATCTTCTCGTTCCCAGGTGGCTTCTTCCTCGGTGTGGTGACTCCACTGAACTTTGCAAAACTTGATAACCTTACTGCGGGTGACTCTGCTCGAAAATTCGAGAATCTTAACAGGCTTCTCCTCGTAAGTCAAATCACTGTCCAACTGAATTGCTTCCAGGGGTACTGTGTCTCTAAGCGGTATATCGGCCATCTCCGCATGGCACTTCTTAAGCTGTGAAACGTTAAACACGTCGTGCACTCCTGACAATGCTTCGGGCAACTCCAACTTATAGGCAACCTCTCCCATGCGTTCCAAAACACGGTAAGGTCCCACAAATCTCGGGGCTAGTTTCTCTTTAACTCCGAAACGTTTAACTCCTCCCAGAGGCGATACTCTCAAGTATGCTCTATCTCCGATATCATAGGCTATCTCCTTGCACTTCGAGTCTGCATAACTCTTCTGCCTGGACTGAGCTACCTTCAATCTATCTCGAATCAACTTCACCTTCTCCTCAGACTCTTGGCTTAAGTCTGGTCCAAACAACTGTCGGTCTCCAACTTCATCCCACATTAACGGTGTTCGGCATCTCCTTCCATACAATGCCAGGAACGGTGCCATCTTCAAACTGGCTTGGTAACTGTTCTTGTATGAGAACTCCGCGTAGGGCAAATTGTCATCCCAACTAGATCCATAATCTAATGCACAGGCTCTCAGCATATCTTCCAAAATCTGATTGACTCTCTCAGTCTGTCCATCTGTCTGCGGGTGAAAAGCTGTGCTAAACTCTAGTCTGGTACCCAAAGTTTCATGTAACTGATTCCAGAACTTTGAGGTAAACTGGGTTCCTCTATATGATACGATGCTCCTCGGAACTCCATGCAGACATACAATTCGGGTCATGTATATCTTTGCCAACTTTGCACTGGTATATGTGGTTTTCAAAGGGATAAAGTGGGCTACCTTCGTTAATCGGTCCACTACTACCCAGATTGAATCATATCCTACTTTGGTCCTGGACAATCCGGAGATAAAATCCATGCCAAGCCTCTCCCACTTCCATTCGGGTATCGGCATAGGTTGTAACAATCCTGCTGGCTTCTGATGTTCTGCCTTTACTCTCTGACATACATCACAAACTGCTACATACTCCGCGATATCTTTATTCATACCGGCCCACCAGAAAATGTCCTTCAAATCCAAATACATCTTAGTATTTCGTGGGTGAATCGAGTATGGTGAATCATGGGCCTCCTGTAAAATCAACTTCCCGATCTCTAGGTCATTAGGCACATAAATGCGGTCCTCAAACCATAAGGTGTCGTGTTCATCCTCACGAAAACCTTTAGCTCTTCCTTCGCTCATCCTCTCCTTTATAGAAGCAACCTCTTTGTCAGTTTTCTGAGCTTCTCTGATTTTATCCATCAGGGTGGACTGAATTTCTAGTGTTGCTACATAGCCTCTCGAAACTATCTCCAAACATAGTTCTCGTAAGTCCTCGGCTAATTCCTTTGGAAAATCCTCCGTTATTAGGGTGTTGACATGGCTCTTATGGCTTAGCGCATCGGCTACAATGTTAGCCTTTCCGGGATGATAATGCAATCTCATGTCGTAATCCTTAATGAGTTCCAGCCATCTCCTTTGCCTGAGATTCAGCTCCTTCTGAGTGAATATATACTTCAAACTCTTGTGATCCGTATATACTTCACAATGGTTTCCAGTAAGAAAATGTCTCCACGTCTTCAATGCATGTACTACGGCTGCTAACTCCAAATCGTGGGTGGCATAGTTCAGCTCATGAGGTTTTACTTGTCGTGAAGCATACGAAACAACTCTTCATTCCTGCATAAGAACTGCTGCAAGTCCTCGACGTGAAGCGTCGTAGTACACCTCATAATCCTTATGTTGATCTGGCGGAATCAACACAGGGGATGAAACCAACCTTTTCTTTAATTCCTGGAAATTGGCCTCACATTCTTCTGTCCAACTGAACTTGGTGTCCTTCTTTAACAACTCCGTCATTGGCTTTGCAATCCTCGAGAAATTCTCAATAAATCTCCGGTAGTATCCTGCAAGTCCAAGAAAACTCCGGATCTCTCCAACTGTTGTTGGTGCTTTCCAATGGGTCACAGTGTCCACCTTGGCGGGATCTACTGCTATTCCTTCTCCAGATATAAGGTGTCCGAGAAATCCGACTTCCTTCAACAAAAACTCGCATTTGCTAAACTTGGCATATAACTGATATTCTCTGAGATTCTCCAATACTAAACGCAAATGCTCTGCATGCTCCTCTTCATCCTTCGAGAAGATCAATATATCATCTATGAACACTACGACGAACTTATCCAAATACCCCATAAACACTTTGTTCATCAGGTTCATAAAGTATGTCGGTGCGTTAGTCAGACCAAAAGACATAATGGTATACTCGTACAACCCGTACCTGGTGGTAAAGGCTATCTTAGGGATATCCTGCTCTCGGATCTTCAATTGGTGGTACCCTAATCGCAGATCGATCTTGGAAAATATCTTAGCTCCTTGCAATCTATCGAACAGATCATTGATCATCGGCAATGGGTACTTGTTCCTGATCGTTACTTCATTCAGCCCTCGGTAATCAACAACCATTCTTAACGATCCATCCTTCTTCTCCACTAAAAATACTGGCGAACCCCAAGGCGAAGAACTTGGGCGTATGAATCCTTTATCCAGTAACTCCTTAATCTGTTTCTTTATCTCCTCCAAATCCTTTGCGGGCATCCTATATGGTCTCTTAGAAATTGGCCCGGTGCCTGGCCAAAGTTCAATCAAAAACTCTATATCTCTATCCGGTGGCATGCCAGGTAACTCCTCTGGAAACACATCCGGATATTCCTTCACTACTGGCACTTCCTCCTGAACAACTCCCGTGAGAGAATGTATTTGAGTCCTTATAGGCGAATGCCTAGATACATACCTAATCCTTTTTCCCTCCGGGGTGGTGAGCAAAATTGACTTACTTGCACAGTCAATGTTACCTCCATACTTCGATAGCCAATCCATACCTAATATCACATCCAATCCTTGTGACTCCAGGACTATTAGGTCTGAGGGGAAAGTATGGTGTCCTATGATCAATGGCATCTGAAAACATCCTTGGTGTGCCATATAATCTGCTCCAGGTGAACTTACTAACATGGGGGTCTTAAGGACTCGGGTGGACATCCTATGTCTATTTACGAATCCCCTTGAAATATATGAATGCGATGCACCAGTATCGAAAAGAACTATTGTGGTAAATGTCTTAACCAAAAACTTACCGACAACAGCATCTGGTTGTTCTTTTACCTCCTCCATAGTCACGTGGTTCACTTGTCCTTTGTTGAATGGGTTGGGCTTCTTCCCGGCGCTTCCATTGCCATTCCCATTCTTAGCTTGTGGGCATTCATTGGCATAATGTCCATTCTTCCCGCACTTGTAACAGGTGACATGACTGAAATCCTTCTTGGTGGGTGTGGACGGGGTAGAGCGGCTCTGGTTATTACTTGCTCCATTTCCATTTCCATTTCCATTCTTAGGGCCATGGTGATTGTGCGAGCTACCTCCTCCATGGGTATGTTGGAACTGTCCTACTGTTTATGGGGTAAAACGAGGCTTTTGCTGAGCTCCAGAGTTATACTTTCCTTGTCCATACTTCCTTTTGCGACTTTCAATCTGTTGGTGCTTCCTTTCAATCATTAGGGCGCGGTCAACCAACTCCTGGTAGTTATTGAAAGTGGCCACCATCAAATGTACACTCATCTCATCATTCAGCCCTTCCATGTATCTCTCCTGCTTAGCGGCATCTGTGGCCACATCATCTGGGGCATAACGAGATAGGGTACTAAACTCATCCACGTAGTGGGCCACAGTACGGTTGCCTTGGCGCAAATTGCGAAACTCCTGCTTCTTCATACTCATAGCTCCAGTTGAGACATGGGCGGTACGAATAGCTTGCTGAAACTGATCCCAAGTCACATTGGCTATGGGGTAGGTGGCTGTGTAATTCTCCCACCATGCTGCGGCTGGTCCAGACAACTGGTGTGCGGCAAAACGCACCTTCTCAGCATCTGAGCAGTTAGCAGTGGTCAAATCCCTTCTAATCTTGAGTAGCCAGCCATCAGCCACTATTGGTTCGATGCTGCTAGCAAACACGGGTGGTTGCAACCTTAAGAAACGTGTCAGGTTGTCCACGGGTGGTGGTGGTGGAGGGTTGTTGTTGTTGTTCTGGTTGTTCTAAGTGTTCTGGACAAGAAGTTGCATCAGGGTGTTCTGCTGCTGGATCAACTGGGTGAGCTCAGGGGGAAACTCAAATCCGGGGTCACGTCTTGGAGGCATCTGATGGGTGTAGAGGGAAGAGATTACAATAGAAAGAGGTCTAAGGGAAAATCACTATCCATATGCACATGAGACAAACACAATCATATCACACCAATCATTTTCAAGCAAGGTCTTACAATTCTAACTATCGTTACAAAAGTGCTCTAAAACTAATATATGGGGGTAAACTACTAGTCACAGGGTGGTCTTCTAGAAAATTTGATCGACAGAGGATTCCATGATATCCGCTCCAGCTTCATCTTCATAGTCTTCATCTTTGCTATCATCAGGTTCTGAATCCGTGTCGTCAATGATGATATAGTCTTCAGGTGGAATCTCCTTGGGTTCTTCTTCCTCATCTTCTTCTCCCATGAGTATCCCTAACTTCCGTGTCATGTCATCATTCTTCTCTACAAGTATTAGCATCTCCTCCTCGTATCCGTCACGTGTAGACTTGAGTTCCTCTTCTAACTCCAAATTCCTGTATAGTACTTTCTTCAAGTCTATCATTCCTGCACACATCTGGTGTTCCTGGCGACGAATGTGATGGTTCAACTCCTGGATGATGGCTGCAATGGATCTATCCTTCCGGGTGCTGATCCTATCCCAATTCTCATCTCGGCGTCCACAAATTTGGTAGATGGTGTCCTTTAGCTCCTGCTTGTAGACTTCTCCAATCCTTCCCATAGCAATGAGGGCTGCCATGCTCCTGCCTAGGCTCCATGTAGGCGCATTAAAGGAAAATTCTATGGGTGAGGTGACGAGCTTGAACGTCCTTCCTGGAACTTGAGCTTGAATCAACCAACGCTCCTCCTCAGGTAGAGTGGCATTGTAGGTCCCGGTAAAGCTTGGTAGTCCAATGTTTAGATATCTGGTGACTCCCTTCAGGTGTCGTCCAAATGGTGTATCATCATCTGGTTGCGTGAACTTGTTCTTTACATCCACCATCCCAAAAGAGTAGAAAAGATGAGGAGTCAGAAAAGAGAAGAGTGAATAGTACTCTAGGGCTTTAGCTTAGTGGTCGTGTCCTACAGTCAGCGTGTGCTCTGATACCATCTTGTAGCGACCAGACCTCAAACAGTCGTATCTCTGTGCATCAGTGTCATCCCTGGATCAGTAATGCTGACACGCACAGTACTTGAGGGATTTATAACAGAGTAGCAATCACACACTTATTACATCGATAGTTCCAACGATGAAGTTATTACAATAAAAATGGCTTAAGGCCATCTAACACGATAACAGCAGAAGGCTTGGAAGATAAGTGAGTCCATCAACTCCAACGGCATCACTGAGTATAGAACCACGACCTACAAGGCACCTTACTCGTCGTCTGAAAAGTCTGCAACATGAACGTTGCAGCCCGAAAATGGGTCAGCACATGGAATATGCTGGCAAAATAACACAAGGATGCAAGTAACAGAATAAAGGCTATACTACATGCATATTTGGCTGGTGGAAAGCTCTATGGTTATAGTTTTTGCGTAAAGCCAATTTTTCCCTACTTCAAAGGAATATATTTTAATTAACTATCATGGTAGTTGAAACATCGTTGAGAAGATAGACATCCTCTCAACCCCAATAAAAAATCATCATTAAACCCAACAATATTAATTAGAGTAACATGATGAGATTCACATGATAATCCAAGTACTAGATACTCAAGACGTCCATAACCGGGGACACGGCTAATCATGATCAGTTTGTACACTCTGCAGAGGTTTGTGCACTTTTCCCACAAGACTCGATCGCCTCCGTTTGGTTTCTCGCACTGCATGGTGTTTGAGAAATGGATGACCGAGACACAGTCTTTCCGAAGAGGCCCCCTTAACCAGATAGATAGGCCGGTACACCTACAATCCCTCTACATCTGCTAGCCCATCATGGAAAGGTTTCCCACAACTTACTCAACTATGCCAGAGCCCATATTGGCATGTGGCTGCACACGGAAGTTTCTAGTATGAATAATCTCATGATCCCTTTGAGCCTGGGTGGCGGTCCAAAAGAAAAACAGGCAATCGCTAGAATACCCAGGTGCCTCAATCCACCCAGATGTGTGTTAAAGTTGCCACCTTAAGTTGAACCATTAATTAATAAACTCACATCTGTCATGGATACACTCACCCAATCCACGTCTACGAGCATAGCATGTCCTAACAACAAACGTAGAAGTAACTCCCAAAGGTTTGAATGTAATGCAGGTAATAGGTACTACCTCAATCTACTTCCCAGTCCCACATGTTAATAGCTCCTACTCATGCAATGTGTGAGGGTTTGACTAATGCAATGAAAACTGGGTAATTGGAAAGCATGATCAAAGTGTTACTTGCCTTGCTGATGATCCGCAAAACCTAGAGATTCAAAGTAGCAAGCGGCGCACTCCGGGTACTCTATCGCAAACCAACAAGCACACAATAAGTACTTAACTAATGCACGGGTAAAACTCAAATAAGAGATCTAACCAGAAAGTTCAACTTAAGAAATCCGGTTTGCAAAGTTCAACTTAATAAGAGATAATGCGGCGGGACGACACGGGGTTGGGCTGGCTTGGGCCCCGGTCGGCGGCCTATAAAGCCCAGAGTCCCGGGCCTCTACGGCTCCAAGTCGGTTTGCACTTTTTTTTAAATAGAGTCCTGGCGCAGAAAAACTAACGAAAGAAATAATAAACGGACTCCAAAAATCCCGAAATAAATTTTCACCGTCCTCTAATAATATTTATGACAAAGTGAACATTTTTCCCGGACCTAAATGCAAATTTAAAAAACACGCATTTTTCCTATGCAATTAAAATCGCAAATAAATCCAGAAAAATACCGAAAGTGATTTTAACATTATTCCTCCAATATTTCTGTTATTTTGGAGAAGTCATATTATCTCCGCTCATATTTTGTACTTAGAAATATTTTTAGGAGAGAAAAATAATTAGAATCACACTATCCTCGTACCGGTATTCGAGCGAACTCAAATACGACAACGGTAAAATTTCCAACTCTCTCCGTAGGTCCTTGAGTTGCTTAGAATTTTGAGGAATGCCACAAACAAAAAATGCAAAAGGGCATGCAATACAATATGATCTTTGTATAACATTCCAAATTGAAAATTTGGGATGTTACACAAACAAGCACACAATAAGTACTTAACTAATGCACGGGTAAAACTCAAATAAGAGATCTAACTAGAAAGTTTAACTTAAGAACTCCGGTTTGCAAAACAGACAAACCAAACGAAAGAACGAAAGTCAAACGGCGAAAAAGAAACAACTACCGTACAATTCTGGACCTAAGTCCAAATTTAACAGAGGCAAACACTTGGTTGACTAGGTTAGACGGAAAGAGGGTTTCGAGACGAAACTTCAGGCGCTTGAATCGCCTGATTCCGATAAACGAGCAAAAAGATAAATTAGAACGAAGATCGGATCAAAAATCACGATCAGAAAAATAACTACGAAAAGAAAACTAAAAACAGCTTAACGAACGGACGTCCGTCAGCTGAGACTAAACGACGAACTCGTTCGTTAAAACGAACGAACGGGTGAACGCCCGCTAAACAACTAAACCTAGAAAAGAAAAAAATCGATCTAACTAAAAAAACGAACTAGGGTTCAAAAAAAACCGGGCAGTTTACTACCGAAAACCGGCGGTGGCGCGGCTACCTTGTCGGGTTCCAGCGGGAGGGCGTCGGAGGCGGGCGGTGGTAGGCAACGGCGGGGCTGCGGCGGCGGCTGCTGCGGCAGCAAGCGGCAGCGGCGGCGGGGTGGTGCTGCGGCGGCGGGGCGGGCTTGCGGCGGCGGCGAGGCTGCGGCGGCGGCGTGGTGCTGTGGTGGCAGCGTGCGGTAAGGCGAGGCGAGAAGGGGACGAGGGCGGCGGTATTTATAAGATTGGGGTTGTTGCTTGGGGGAGGGGGCAAGCAACGGCCGGCGGCGGCGAGTCTGCCTCGGGCACGGGCGGCGTGGCGCGAGGAAGGCGGCAGCGGCGGCGCGGGCCTGGCTCGGCTGGGCCTTCGCCCAGTCGGGCTCGGGTCTCCTATTTTTTTAAACGCCGAAGCTACAAAAAATCCTAGAAAATAAAATAAAAATCTAAAATTGCCAAAACAAATTTTCATCGTCTAAATAGAATATTTAGAACAAGATGAACATTTTATTGGCAGTAAGTGCATTTTTGAAAACATGCAATTTTTCCTAATTCAAATAAAACTCCAAAGAAAACTCATTTGATTTTTTTTATTAAATCATCAGTATTTCTTTATTTTTGGGAGAGTCATTTTACTCCCTATCTCATATTTTCATACCAGAAATACTTGAAGATAAAATAAATAAAATCAAAGATTCTATTTTCAAAATTTGAGAAACCTTAAATATGAAAATATCGAAATCCCCAACTCTCTCCGAGGGTCCTTGAGTTGCGTAGGATTTACTTGGATCCACCAAAAGCAAGAAAATATGATATGCATGATGATCTAATGTATAACATTCCAAATTGGAAATTTGGGATGTTACACGTTGCTAGGGAGCATAGCTATATTCTTTAAGTCGCTTGGGATTTATATCTGTTGATCACTATGAAGAACTTGAAAGACTCAAAAACCAAGATCTTTCCCTCAACTACGAGGGGAGGTAAGGAACTGCCATCTAGCTCTGCACTTGATTCACCCTCTATTATGAGTAAATTTGTGACACCTACTCCTGCTATTGAATCTGATATGTCGCATGTCCTTGATGATGCCACTTCTGCTATGTATGATGAAACTACTTCTATGCTTGATAATACTGTGCCACTAGGTGAATTTCTTGATGAACAAATTGCTAAGGTTAGAGAGAATGAAATTATTGAAACTGATAATATTGATGAAAGTGATGATGAAGAATCTCCCCCTAAATATGAATTGCCTATTGTTCCCGAGGGTTATGTTATGGATGAAGAAACCGCTAGAGACTTTCTTCCTTGCAATGATAGATATGATCTTAAGAAATTATTACCTAAGCTGAAAGAAAAGTATTTGAATGCTAGAATGAAATATGACCTTGCTTTTGCTACTTCACCTATCTGTGTTCCTGATAAGGATTATGATTTCTCTGTCGATCCTGAGTTAATTACTTTGGTTGAATCTGATCCTTTCCATGGCTATGAATCTGAAACTGTTGTGGCACATCTTACTAAGTTGAATGATATAGCGACCCTATTCACCAATGAGGAAAAAAAATCGTTACTACTATATACTTAAGTTATTTCCGTTCTCGTTGACGGGTGATGCTAAGACATGGTTTAATTCTCTTGATCCTGGTTGTGTGCGTAGTCCCCAGGATATGATTTATTACTTCTCTGCTAAATATTTTCCCGCTCATAAGAAACAAGTTGCCTTACGGGAAATATATAATTTTGTGCAAATTGAAGAAGAGAGTCTCCCACAAGCTTGGGGGAGGCTTCTCCGATTACTTAATGCTTTGGCTGATCATCCTCTTAAGAAAAATGAAATACTTGATATCTTTTATAATGGACTAACCGATGCTTCCAGAGACCACCTGGATAGTTGTGCTGGTTCTGTTTTCAGGGAAAGAACAGTCGATCAAGCTGAATTCCTATTGAATAATATGTTGACCAATGAAAACAATTGGACACTTCCTCAACCAACTTCTAAGCCAACTCCGAAGAAAAGGAGTGTTCTGTTTCTCAGTCCTGAAGATATGCAAGAGGCAAAGAAATCTATGAAAGAAAAAGGTATTAAAGCTGAAGATGTTAAGAATTTAGCACCTATTGAAGACATACATGGTCTTGATAACCCGACACAGGTAGTAAAGGTAAATTCTCTTTATAGATTTGATGAAGGTGATATTCCTCGTTATAAGTCTGCTAGCCAATGCTTAGATGAGTTTGACAACTTTATTGTCAAACAAGAAAACTTCAATGCTTATGTTGGTAGACAATTGCACCGTAATGCTTATATGTTTGAACGCTTGAGTGATTATATGTCTAGAGTTAAATGTGAACTAAAACTCATTAGTAAACATGCTTCTATGGTTACCACTCAAGTAGAACAAGTACTTAAAGCACAAAATGATTTTCTCAATGAATTAAATAGTAAGAAAAATGATAATGCTGTTAGAGTTGTGACTAGAGGGGGCCAGAATGACTCAGGAACCTCTATATTCTGAGGGCCACCCAAAGAGAATTGAGAAAAATTATCAGAGAGCTAATGTAGATGCATCTAGTTCTTCTAAGAAGACGAAAAAGAAAAATGATAGGACTTTACATGCTTCTAGTGAACCGGTTGCTGACACACCTGAGAATCCCAATGATATCTCTATCTCTGATGCTGAAACACAATATGGTAATGAACATGAACCTAGTGGTAATGTTAATGATGACGTTCATGTTGATGCTCAACATAGCAATGGCAATGATGTGGAGATTGAATCTGCTGTTGATCTTGATAACCCACAATCAAAGAATCAACGTTATGATAAGAGAGACTTTGTTGCTAGGAAGCACGGTAAGGAAAGAGAACCATGGGTTCAGAAACCCATGCCTTTTCCTCCTAAACCATCCAAGAAAAAGGACGATGAAGATTTTGAGCGCTTTGCTGAAATGATTAGACCTATCTTTTTGTGTATGCGTTTGACTGATATGCTCATAACAAATCCTTATGCTAAGTATATGAAAGACATTATCACAAATAAAAGAAAGATACCTGAAGTTGAAATTTCCACCATGCTTGCCAATTATACTTTTAAAGGTGGAATTCCAAAGAAACTAGGAGATCCAGGAGTACCCACTATACCTTGCTCCATTAAAAGAAACTATGTTAAAACTGCTTTGTGTGATCTTGGAGCTGGTGTTAGTGTTATGCCTCTCTCTTTATATCGTAGACTTGACCTGTCGGTATTTGTGAGGATGTGCCTGTTCTGGTTGCAAACATTACTATAATAACGAACTTTGTTATTCTTGATATTCCCGAGGACGATAGTATGTCTATTATCCTTGGTAGACCTTTTTTGAATACTGCAGGGGCTGTTATTGATTGCAACAAAGGAAATGTCACTTTTCATGTCAATGGTAATGAGCATACGATACACTTTCCGAGGAAACAACCTCAGGTCCACAGTATCAATTCTATTGGAAAAATTTCAACGATTACTATATGAGGTTTTGAATTTTCTCTTCCTACTGTCAAGAAGAAATATGATATTCTTATTGTTGGGGACATACATAACCCCATTGGGGTAACCTAGTGTTATTAGAAAATTCTCCGGTTTCATGTTATTCGGAAAGAGTTTATTAACAAGACCTGAACAACCTTGTTAATGGATTCATCTTGATGAGCATGAGATGGTTGAATTTAGAAAGCACAACTTTTCGTACCCTCCTTTTACTTTCTGTTAATTAGATTAAAAAAACAAAAATAGTATTTTCTGTCTGTTTTCAGAGTTATCTGTGCAATAAAAAATACTTCGAAAATAAAAGTTCTCCAAATGCCCCGAAAATGAAATATGATTTTTTCCAGAATATTTAAGAATATTTGGCACTGAGAACACAGCAGGGGGAGCCAGCACCTGGCCACGAGGGTACAGGGCACGCCCACCCCCCAGGCGTGCCCCCTGCCTCATGGGCCCCATGTGGCCCCCCTCCACTTACCCCAGCACCCACACACTCCTTCTTCCTCCCAAAAAAATCAACAACCAGCTCAAGCACGAGTTCTAGCTCATCTTGCTGCCATTTTCGATCTCCTTGCTTAAAGCTCCATTCACAAAACTGTTTGGGGATATTGTTCTTCGGTATGTGACTCCTCTAATGGTCCAATTAGTATTTCTTCTAGTGCTTTATTTATTGCAAATTTTTGTTGCTTAGGTGACCCTATTCTTGAGCTTGCATGTAAAATTTATGTTGTCCCAAGTAGTTCCAATGCATGATATAATCTCTAGGCACTTGTGGGAGTAGTTTCTATCAATCTTGTTGAGTTTGGTTCAGTTTTATTTTGAGTCACTAAAAATTTCAGAAATTTCTAGAGGAAGAAAATGATGAGGAGATTGTTGAGAGGCTCTTCTAGTCAAAGCTCAAAGGATAAGCAGAAGGAGGAGAATAAGAAGCCCAAATACAATCTTCCTCGCACTGCGGAAGTTCGGCCGTGTGAATGGCCTTGCAATGAGTTCTTGGAAGCAGCCGGGATTTATAAAGACTTTTATTATTTGGCGGAGAATGCAGGCCTCACCGACTTCCTCCACGACCAGTGCGAAGAGTATCTCTTGCTCACTAATATTTTCACGCAAAACTTTCATTTTCATGCTAAGAAATCACCACCTTCAGTGGAGTTTCATTTATATGATGATGTTAAGGAGATGTCGTTCTATGAATTTTGTCAAGTATGTAAGATACCCTTTGCTGGTAGTCTAGAGGAACCACATCGTAAGGATGTTGAGGGGTTTATCGATATGATAGCTGTAGGGGAAACGAGGAAAGTTTCAGGGGCAAGAATTACTAGTATACATTTTCCTGTTCTTCGCTACTTTGCGATATTTGCTAGTAGATGCTTAATTGGTCGCGGGAATAGTGGGAATCTTAGTGCCCCTGATATTGTTATTTTGCGCCATGCTTTGTTTCGAGATACAACTTTTAGCTTGGGTGTTGTTGTTGCTAAACGATTAGTCTGAATCGTACAAAGGGCCCCATCTTCGGAAGCATCTTTGCTTCACGCCATGCCGAACACTTTAGAATACCTATTAGGCATCATGAGAAGGAAGAAAAGTTGCTGCCCCCGGCTTTTCTAAATTATAAGAGTATGATAGCACATGATTTTATTGTTAAAGATAAGAAGAAGCTGCTTAAGTATAAATTGATGTTTGATGAAAAATATTGTGAGATTATTACCTTGCCTGCACCATCTTTGTTTGATTTACTTTCAGGCACGTACCTCGTTTTTCCGGATGCCGTTTATGCGTACTGGAGCCAAGCACAAGCTTCAGAGCAGGAGCCGGAGCCACCACTTGACCCTTATCGGCAGTCGGTTTATCGGTGGGATCCGATGAGATTGCCAACTAGTGGCACCCAGAGGACGCTCCTCCGTGCACCGAAGAGACTAGCTTTGATCCATGGCAATAGAACAACTTAGGCCAAAAGCCTAAGCTTGGGGGAGTACGTATTTCTCACTGACATTACATTCATGTCCACACATTCATCATAGTAGTCGGTGCTCATACTTTTTCATTGTACTATCCATGCTAGTTTCATTTCTTTTCTTAGTCATTTTCTTGTGTGTTAGAAAAACCTTAAGAAAAACAAAAAGAATTAGTTGTAGCTATTAGCTAGTTTACTTTCCATGCCTGTAGTAGTAGTAATTAAAATAAAACCCAAAAAGATTTCTCGTTCTTCTTTTGCTTGTTGGGAGCTTTCCCGTGTAAATAGTTTCTTTCTTTTCTTTGGGGGTCAAGAGGAGAAGACCATGATGAAAATGTTTAGTGGCTCTTATATGCATTGCTGTTGATTTAACCATGAGCCATATTACCTTGTCTTCTCCCTTGTATTATATGCTTGCAGATTCCAGCTTAGTCCAATGCACGTGCACTATTATTATTATCCACACCGTTTAGTCGAGCGAGTGAAAGGCAATAATGACGATATGTGATGAATTGATTGAGATGGGAAAAGCTGGTATGAACTCAACCTCTCTTGTTTTTGTAAATATGATAGTTCATCATTCCTGATTCAGCCAATTATGAATGAAACATGCTTGCAATGACAATTAGATATCATAGTTGCTCATGCCATGTTTAATTAGCTAGGAGTTTATAATGGTCTTCCTTGCGTGCCAACATGATATTAAAATGGTTGTGATGTGGTATGGTAGGGTGGTATCCTCCTGTGAATGATTCAAGTGGTTTGACTTGGCACATGTTCACGCATGTAGTTGAAACAAAATCAACATAGCCTCCACGATATTTATGTTCATGGTGATTTATATCCTACTCATGCTTGCATTCATTGTTGATTAATTTTAATGCATGTTCATGACTGTTGTCGCTCTCTAGCTGGTCGCTTCGCAGTCTCTTTCTAGCCTTCACTTGTACTAAGCAGGAATACTGCTTGTGCATCCACTTCCATGAACCCCAAAGTTGTTCCATATGAGCCCACCATACCTTCCTATATGCGGTATCTACATGCCGTTCCAAGTAAATTTGTATGTGTCAAACTCCAAACCTTCAAATGAAATTCTATTTTGTATGCTCTAACAACTCATGTATCGACTGGGGTTGTCTATATCTTCCATACTAGGTGGGTTATTCTCACGATGAATGTAATCCGCTCATCATTCATGAGAAAATGGCTGGTAACCGGGATGCCCAGTCCCATGCTCAAATCATAATAATTAAAAAAACTCCCATAGGGCTATTGTTGGTATGGACGGTACCCGTTGTTTCGGGCCAGCCGTGGAGTGTGCTTGTTGGTGGTTGGGGGAGTATAAACTTTACCATTCTGTTTGGGAACCGCCTATAATGTGTGTAGCATTGAAGATATCGAGAAATCTTGGTTGTTATGTTGAAAATGAAAGTATACCGCTCAAAATATTATTCATCTCTATTTCAAAATCGAGCTCTGGCACCTCTACAAATCCCTGCTTCCCTCTGCGAAGGGCCTATCTATTTACTTTTATGTTTAGTCATCATCCTATTATAAAAAAAGCACCAGTTCGAGAGCACCGTTGTCATTTACATGTGTTGCTATTAATTTACATTGAGTATGAATGTGACTGGATCTATTTTACCTTGAATTACAATGTCTAGTTAGTCCTTGATCTTCAGAGGTGCTCTGCGTTTATGTTTTGCGGTCTCAGAAAGGGCTAGCGAGATACCATCTTGTCATATCATATTATGATTGTTTTGAGAAAGTGTTGTCATCCGAGGTTTATTATTATTGCTCGCTAGTTTATTATGCCATTGATATGAGTAGACATGAGACCTAAAAGTTATTGTGAATGTGGTTGGTTCATAATCTTTGCAGAAAACTTGAATGTTGGTTTTACATATTTGCAACAACAAGAGCAAACAGAGTTTGTCAAAGTTTTTCTTTTTCACTTTCAGTTTATCAAATGAATTGTTTGAGGACAAGCAAAGGTTTAAGCTTGGGGGAGTTGATACGTCTCCAACGTATCTACTTTTCCAAACACTTTTGCTCTTGTTTTGAACTCTAACTTGTATGATTTGAATGGAACTAACCCGGACTGACGCTGTTTTCAGCAGAACTGCCATGGTGTTATTTTTGTGCAGAAATAAAGTTCTCGGAATGACGTGTCCTCCCTGGGCGCGCCCCCTTCCTCGTGGGCCCCCTAACACTCCACCGACCTCAGCTCCGACTACATACATTCACTTTCGGGGAGAAAAAAATCAAAGAGAAGGATTCATCACATTTTATGATACGGAGCCGCCCCCAAGCCCTAATCTCTCTCGGGAGGGCTGATGTGGAGTCCGTTCGGGGTCCGGAGAGTGGAGATCATCGTCGTCGTCATTATCAACCTTCCTCCATCACCAATTCCATGATGCTCACCGCCGTGCGTGAGTAACCCATCATAGGCTTGCTGGTCGGTGATGGGTTGGATGAGATTTACCATGTAATCGAGTTAGTTTTGTTAGGTTTTGATCCCTAGTATCCATTATGTTCTAAGATTGATGTTGCTATGACTTTGCCATGCTTAATGCTTGTCACTAGGGCTCGAGTGCCATGATTTCAGATCTGAACCTATTATGTTTTCATGAATATATGTGTGTTCTTGATCCTATCTTGCAAGTCAATAGTCACCTACTATGTGTTATGATCCGGCAACCCCGAGTGACAATAATCGGGACCACTCCCGGTGATGACCGTAGTTTGAGGAGTTCATGTATTCACTATGTGTTAATGCTTTGGTCCGGTACTCTATTAAAAGGAGGCCTTAATATCCCTTAGTTTCCAATAGGACCCCGTTGGCACGGGAGGGTAGGACAAAAGATGTCATGCAAGTTCTTTCCCATAAGCACGTATGACTATATTCGGAATACATGCCTACATTACATTGATGAACTGGAGCTAGTTCTGGGTCACCCTATGTTATAACTATTACACGAGGAATCGCATTCGACATAATTATCCATCACTGATCCAATGTCTACGAGCTTTTCACATATTGCTTGTTGCTTATTTATTTTACCGAAGCTACTGTTACAATCACTACAAAAACTACTATCGTTACTTTGCCACTGTTATCGTTACTTCCATATTACTTTGCTACTAAACACTTTGCTGCAGATATTAAGTCTTCCAACAGTGGTTGAATTGACAACTCAACTGCTAATACTTGAGAGTATTCTTTGGCTCCCCTTGTGTCCAATCAATAATTTGGGTTGAATACTCTACACTCGAAAACTATGCAGGGAGGAGTTCGAGGCTCCGCTCACTTCCTGTGATGCTGGGTACACCTCCTTTTCCTCCAAGCTCATCGAAGAACTCGAAGGTGCCGTCTAGAAGGTGGATGGTATCCTGGAGGAGGAGTGTCGTGACCTCTTCTCCGCGGCGGCGACCCGCGTCTTCAGCCACCTTCTCCTCCGTGATCTCGGCTTCAACTTCGACGAGGTGATAGGGCCCAACCCTGAAGAATCTCACGACGTCATAGCGGAAGAAGTGGAGGGCCATGTGATTGTGCTGATCGGGAAGTTTTCTTGCCGCAACATCGAAGAGCTTGCCAGGTTTGAGACACTCGATGACAGTGGCGGCGACGATCATGCTCCTTGAAGTCCCCCGCCTTTCTTCCTAAAATGGACTGATTTTGCCTCGTGGAGGCGTTAGACAATGATTTTATTTGTTGAGACTTGGTGTCTATAATAATTGTTTGTGATTCATGGATTTCCTTTCCATGCTTGGCTTTCTCTTGCTTGCCTTGTGTTCTGCGTCGGTGGGGCGCAGTCGCGCGCATACCTCAGTTGCCGTTGGGGTGTTGGGTCGCAATGCCCGAACAAGGCCAGGGGGTGATGGGCTTCGGTACTAGTGAAGGCTCCTGAGTCGCAATGCTCAGGAGTCCCCCCTTGACCCGTAAGCAACCCGCATGAGGGAGAACATCGGCACTGGCCAGGCTATCTAGGAGTTTCACATACCTTTCTCCCATCGGCTTGCGCCTAGGTGTCGCGCGAGGAGACTAGACACCAAGGGACTTGGTGGGGTGACAAGCACGGGAACAGGCCCGCGAGCCAGAGCCCGATTCCTTGGATTTTTCAGCGCTGCTAGGACTGACTATAGCACATGCATCGTGTCCATCCCACGGTTGCATGAGGACCAGGGAGAGCCACGAGAAGTTTCACTGAATGGTTGCACAGCGGCCACAGTGGGCACAGGCCGCCCTGAGGTTCATGCTGCCCGTTGGGCGACCTCAATGTGCTTCTCCACCAGTGTGGAGCATGGGGCTTCCACTGGGCGTGGGCGGGAGATTTGTTTTAGAGTTTCCAGGGCGTGTACTGTTGGGTAACGTAGTATTTAAAAACATCATATGAACACACAAGATCTATCTAGGAGAAGCATAGCAACAAGCGGGAGAGTGTGTCCACGTACCCTCGTAGACCGAAAGCGGAAGCGTTTAGTAACGCGGTTGATGTAGTCGAACATCTTTGTGATCCAACCGATCAAGCACCAAACGGACGACACCTCCACGATCTGCACATGTTCAGCTCGGTGATGTCCCTCGAACTCTAGATCCAGTTGGTGACGAGGGAGAGTTTCGTTAGCACGACAGCGTGGTGACGGTGTTGATGAAGTTACCGACGCAGGGCTTCGCCTAAGCACTGCGACAATATGACCGAGGTTTGTAACAGTGGAGGGGGGCACCGCACACGGCTAAAACAATTGTCAACTTGTGTGTCTGTGGGGTGCCCCCTGGACACGTATATAAAGGACTGAGGGGAGGGGCTGGCCGGCCTCATATGGTGCGCCCCAAGGGGGGAATCCTATTCCTACTAGGAGTAGGTTCCCCCTTTCCTAGTCATGCTAGGAGGGGAAGGAAAGAGGAGGAGGGAAGGAGGAAAGAGGGGGCCGCCCCCAAGCCCTAAACCAATTCGGTTTGGGCCTAGGGGGGCGTGCCCCACACCTCCCTTACTGCCCTCTATCTCCACTAAGGCCCATGAAGGCCCATTAACCCCTCGGGGGGTTCCGGTAACTCCCCGGTACTCCAGTATTTGTGCGGTGACCCCCGAAACCCTTACGGTGTCCGAATATAACCTTCCAATATATTAATATTTATGTCTCGACCATTCCGAGACTCCTCATCATGTCCGTGACCTCATCCGGGTCTCCGAACAACCTTCGGTACATCAAAACACATAAACTCATAATACCGATCGTCATCGAACGTTAAGCGTGCGGACCCTACGGGTTTGGGAACTATGTAGACATGACCGAGACACATCTCCAGTCAATAACCAATAGCGGAACCTGGATGCTCATATTGGCTCCTAAATATTCTACAAAGATCTTTACCGGTCAAACTGCATAACAATATACGTTGTTCCCTTTGTCATCGGTATGTTACTTGCCCGAGATTCGATCGTCGGTATCATCATACCTAGCTCAATATCGTTACCGGCAAGTCTCGTTACTCGTTCTGTAATATATCATCTCGTGATACTCATTAGTCATTTTCTTGCAAGGCTTATTACGATGTGTATTACCGAGAGGGCCTAGAGATACCTCTCCGACACTCGGAGTGACAAATCCTATTCTCTGTCTATGCCAACACCACAAACACCTTCGGAGACACCTGTAGAGCATCTTTATAATCATCCAATTACGTTGTGATGTTTGATAACACACAAGGTGTTCTTCCGGTATTCGGGAGTTGCATAATCTCATAGTGAGAGGAACATGTATAATTCATGAAGAAAGCAATAGCAGTAAGACTAAACAATCATAGTGCTAAGCTAACGGATGGGTCTTGTCCATCACATCATTCTCATAGTGATGTGATCTCGTTGATCAAATGACAACACATGTCTATGGTTAGGAAACATAACCATCTTTGATTAACGAGCTAGTCTAGTAGAGGCATACTAGGGACATTCTGTTTTGTCTATGTATTCACACATGTATCAAGTTTCTGGTTAATACAATTCTAGCATGAATAAAATACATTTATCATCATATATAAGGAAATCTAAATAACAACTTTATTATTGCCTCTAGGGCATATTTCCTTCAGTCTCCCACTTGCACTAGAGTCAATAATCTAGTTCACATCGTCATGTGATTTAACACCAATAGTTCACATCGCCATGTGACCAACACCCAAAGGGTTTATTAGAGTCAATAATCTAGTTCACATCACCATGTGATTAAGACCCAAAGAGTACTAAGGTGTGATCATGTTTTGCTTTGTGAGAGAAGTTTAGTCAACGGGTCTACAACATTCAGATCCATATGTATTTCATAAATTTATATGTCTACAATGCTCTTCATGGAGCTACTCTAGGTAATTGCTCCCACTTTCAATACGCATACAGATTGATACTTAGAGTCATCTGGATTAGTGTCAAAGCCTGCATTGGCGTAACCCTTTACGACGAACTCTTTATCACCTCCATAATCGAGATACATTTCCTTAGTCCTTTAGTTACTAAGGATAATTTTGACCGATGTCCAGTGATCTACTCATGGATCACTATTGTACCTCCTTACCAAACTCATGGCAAGGTACACAACAGGTTTGGTACACAACATTCATACTTTTTAGAACCTATGGTTGAGGCATAGGGAATGACTTTCATTCTCTCTCTATATTTCTATTGTGGTTGGGCTTTGAGTCTTACTCAACTTCATACCTTACAACTCAGGAAAGAACTCCTTATTTGACTGGTCCATTTTGAACTACATCCAAATCTTATCAAGGTATGTACTTCTCGAAAGTCTTATCAAGCGTCATGATCTATCTCTATAGATCTTGGTGCCCTATATGGAAGCAGCTTCACCGAGGTATTTTATTGAAAAACTCCTTTTAAACAATCCTTTATGCTCTCCAGAAAATTCTACATCATTTCTGATCAACAATATGTCATTCACATGTAGTGCCCCTACTCACTTTCTTGTAAATACAGGCTTCGCCATAAGTCTGTATAAAACCATATGCTTTGATCACCTTTATCAAAGCGTATATTCCAACCCCGAGATGCTTGCACCAGTCCATAGATGGATCGCTAGAGCTTGCACACTTTGTTAGCACCTTTAGGATCGATAAAACCTCCCGGTTGCATCATATAAATTTCTTCTTTGAGATATCCATTACGGAATGCAGTTTTGACATCCATTTGCCAGATTTCATAATCATAAAATGCGGCAATTGCTAACATGATTCGGACAGACTTAAGCATCGCTACGGGTGAGAATGTCTCGTCGTAGTCAACTCCTTGAACTTTCCAAAAACCTTTTCGCAACATGTCGAGTTTTTTAGACGGTCACATTACCATCAGCATCAGTCTTCTTCTTAAAGATCCATTTATTTTCTATGGCTTGCCGATCATCGGGAAAGTCAACCAAAGTCCATACTTTGTTCTCATACATGGATCCCATCTCAGATTTCATGGCTTCAAGCCATTTCGTGGAATCTGGGATCATCATCGCTCCCTCATAGTTCACAGGTTCGTCATGGTTTAGTAACATGACTTCCAGAACTGGGTTACCATATCACCCTGGCGTGGAACATACTCTGGTTGACCTACGAGGTTCAGTAGTAACTTGATCTGAAGTTTCGTGATCATCATCATTAGCTTCCTCACTAATTGGTGTCGGAATCACTGGAACTTGTTTCTGTGATGAACTACTTTCCAATTCGGGGGAAGGTACAATTACCTCCTCAAGTTCTACTTTCCTCCCACTCACTTCCTCCGAGGGAAACTCCTTCTCTAGAAAGGATCCATTTTTAGAAACAAATATCTTGCCTCTGGATCTGTGATAGAAGGTGTACCCAACAATTTCTTTTGGGTATCCTATGAAGACGCATTTCTCCGAGTTGGGTTCGAGCTTATCAGGCTGAAGCTTTTTCACACAACCATCGCAACCCCAAACTTTGAAAAATGACAACTTGGGTTTCTTGCCAAACCATAGTTCATAAGGCGTCGTCTCAACGGATTTAGATGGTGCCCTATTTAACGTGAATGCAGCTGTCTCTAAAGCATAACCCCAAAATGATAGTGGTAAATCGGTAAGAGACGTCATAGATCGTACCATATCTAATAAAGTATGGTTACGATGTTCGGACACACCATTACGCTCTGGTGTTCCAGGTGGCGTGAGTTGTGAAACTATTCCGCATTGTTTCAAATGAAGGCCAAAATCGTACCTCAAATATTCGCCTCCGCGATCAGATCGTAGAAACTTTATTTTCTTGTTACGATGATTCTCTACTTCACTCTGAAATTCTTTGAACTTTTCAAATGTTTCAGACTTGTGTTTCATCAAGTAGATATACCCGTATCTGCTCAAATCATCTGTGAAGGTTAGAAAATAATGATACCTGCCGCGAGACTCAACACTCATTGGTCTGCATACATCAGTATGTATGATTTCCAATAAGTCAGTTGCTCGCTTCATTGTTCCGGAGAACGGAGTTTTAGTCATCTTGCCCGTGAGGCATGGTTCGCAAGCACCAAGTGATTCATAATCAAGTGATTCCGAAAGTCCATCAGTATGGAGTTTCTTCATGCGCTTTACAGAAATATGACCTAAGCGACAGTGCCACAAATAGGTTGCACTATCATTATCAACTTTGCATCTTTTGGCTTCAATATTATGAATATGTGTATCACTACGATCGAGATCCAACAAAAATAGACCATTTATCAAGGGAGCATGACCATAAAAGATATTACTCATATAAATGAATAACCGGCTCGCAACAAACAAGAACCAGATATAATGTTCATGCTCAACGCTGGCACCAAATAACAATTATTTAGGTTTAAAACTAATCCCGAAGGTAGATGTAGAGGTAGCGTGCCGACGACGATCACATCGACTTTGAAACCATTTCCCACGCGCATCGTCACCTTGTCCTTAGCTAATCTTCGTTTAATCCGCAAAACCTATTTCAAGTTACTAATCTTAGCAATCGCACAAGTATCAGATACCCAGGGGCTACTATGAACACTAGTGAGGTACACATTATCAATATGTATATCAAGTATACCTTTGTTCACTTCGCCATCCTTCTTATCCGCCAATATTCGGGGAACTTCCGCTTCGAGTGACCATTTTCTTTGCAGTTAGAAGCACTCAGTTTCAGGCTTAGGTCCAGCTTTGGGCTTCTTCACGGGAGTGACAACTTGCTTGCCATTCTTCTTGAAGTTCCCTTTCTTCCCCTTTCCCTTTTCTTGAAACTAGTGGTCTTATTAACCATCAACAATTGATGCTCTTTCTTGATTTCTACCTTCGTTGATTTCAGCATCACGAAGAGCTCGGGAATCGTTTTCGTCATCCCTTGCATATTATAGTTCATCACGAAGTTCTAGTAACTTAGTGATAGTGACTAGAGTACTCTGTCAATCACTATCTTATCTAGAAGATTAACTCCCACTTGATTTAAGCGATTGTAGTGCTCAAACATTCTGAGCACATGCTCATTGGTTGAGCTATTCTCCTCCATCTTGTAGGCAAAGTACTTGTTAGAGGTCTCATACCTCTCGACACGGGCATGAGTCTGAAATACTATTTTCAACTCTTGGAACATCTCATATACTCCGTGGCGTTCAAAACGTTTTTGAAGTGCCGGTTATAAGCCATAAATCATGGCGCACTAAACTATCAAGTAGTCATCATACCGAGCTTGTCAAACGTTCATAACGTCTGCATGTGCTCCTGCAATAGGTTTGTCACCTCACGGTGCATCAAGGACATTATACTTGTACGCAGCAATGAGGATAATCCTCAGATCACGGACCTAGTCCGCATCATTGCTACCATCATCTTTCAACTTAGTTATCTCTAGGAACATATCAAAAATATAGGGGAGCTGTAACGTGAGCTATTGATCTACAACATAATTTCCAAATACTACCAGGACTAATTTCATGATAAATTAAAGTTCAATTAATCATATTAGTTAAGAACTCCCACTTAGATAGACACCCCTCAAGTCATCTAAATGATTGCGTGATCCATATCAACTAAACCATGGCCGATCATCACGTGAGATGGAGTAGTTTTCAACGGTGAACATCTTATGTTGATCATATCTACTATATGATTCACGCTCGACCTTTCGGTCTCCAGTGTTCCGAGGCCATGTCTGTACATGCTAGGATCGTCAAGTTTAACCCGAGTATTCTGCGTGTGCAAAACTGTCTTACACCCGTTGTATTTGAACGTAGAGCTTATCACACCCGATCATCACGTGGTGTCTCGGTATGACGAACTTTCGCAATGGTGCGTACACAGGGAGAACACTTGTACCTTGAAATTTTGTAAGGGAACATCTTATAATGCTACCGCCGTACTAAGAAAAATAAGAAGCATAATAAGATAAACATCATATGCAATCAAAATATGTGACATGATATGGCCATCATCATCTTGTGCTTTTGATCTCCATCTCCAAAGCATCGTCATGATCTTCTCCATCGTCACCGCCTTGACACCATGATCTTCATCGTAGCGTCGTGGTCGTCTTACCAACCATTGCTACTAGTACTATCGCTAACTCATAGTGATAAAGTAAAGCAATTACATGGCTTTCACAATTCATACAATAAAGAGACAACCATAAGGCTCCTACCGGTTGCCGATAATTTACAAAACATGATCATCTCATAAAATAACGTATAACTCATCACGTCTTGACCATATCACATCACAACATGCCCTGCAAAAACAAGTTAGATGTCCTCTACTTTGTTGTTGAAAGTTTTACGTGGCTACTACAGGCTTAACAAGAACCGTTCTGACCTACGGATCAAAACCACAATGATTTTTTGTCAAGTGTGCTATTTTAATCTTCACAAGGACCGGGCGTAGTCACACTTGATTAAACTAAAGTGAGAGAAACAGACACCCGCCGGTCACCTTTAAGCAATGAGTGCTCGTAATGGTGAAACCTGTCTCGCGTAAGCGTACGCGTAATGTCATTCCGGGCCGCTTCATCTCACTATACCGCCGAATCAAAGTATGACATGCTCGTAAGCATTATGACTATTATTGCCCACAACTCATTGTGTTCTACTCGTGCATATCATCTATGCGTAGACCTGGCTCATGATGCAACTGTTGGGTAACATAGTATTTCAAAAAAATTCCTGTGAACATGCAAGATCTATCTAGGAGAAGCATAGTAACGAGCGGGAGAGTGTGTACACGTACCCTCGTAGACCGAAAGCGGAAGCGTTTAGTAACGCGGTTGATGTAGTCGAACGTCTTCGCGATCCAACCGATCAAGCACCGAACGCATGGCACCTCTGTGATCTGCACACGTTCAGCTCAGTGAAGTCCCTCAAACTGTTGATCCAGTTGAGGCCGAGGGATATTTTCGTCAGCACGACGGTGTTCTGACGGTGTTGATGATGTTACCAACGCAGGTCTTCACCTAAGCACTGTGACAATATGACTGAGGTGTGTAACAGTGGAGGGGGGCACCGCACAGGGCTAAAACAATTGTCAACTTGTGTGTCTATGGGTGCCCCCTGGCCACGTATATAAAGGAGCAAGGGGAGGTGGCCGGCTGGCCTCATAGGGTGCGCCCAAGGGGGGAATCCTACTCCTACTAGGAGTAGGTTCCCCCTTTCCTAGTCCAACTAGGAGGGGAAGGAAAGAGGAGGAGGGGAGAAGGAAAGAGGGGACCGGCCCCCCAAGCGCTAAACCAATTCGGTTTGGGCCTAGGGGGTGTGCCCCACACCTCCCTTACTGCCCTCTATCTCCACTAAGGCCCCCGAAGGCCCATTAACCCCCCGGGGGGATCCGGTAACTCCCCGGTACTCCGGTATTTATTCGGTGACCCCCGGAACCCTTCCGGTGTCCGAATATAACCTTCCAATATATTAATCTTTATGTCTCGACCATTCCGAGACTCCTCATCATGTCCGTGATCTCATCCGGGACTCCGAACAACCTTAGTACATCAAAACACATAAACGCATAATATCGATTGTCATCGAACGTTAAGTGTGCGGACCCTACGGGTTCGAGAACTATGTAGACATGACCGACACACATCTCCGGTTAATAACCAATAGCAGAACCTGGATGCTCATATCGGCTCCTACATATTGTACGAAGATCTTTATCGGTCAAACCGCATAACAACATACGTTGTTCCCTTTGTCATCGATATGTTACTTGCCCGAGATTCTTTGGTATCATCATACCTAGTTCAATCTCGTTACCTTTAGAGCATCTTTATAATCACCCAGTTATGTTGTGATGTTTGATAGCACACAAGGTGTTCCTCCGGTATTCGGGAGTTGCATAATCTCATAGTCAGAGGAACATGTATAAGTCATGAAGAAAGCAATATTAGTAAACTAAATGATCATAGTGCTAAGCTAATGGATGGGTCTTGTCCATCACATCATTCTCATAGTGATGTGATCCCATTGATCAAATGACAACACATGTCTATGGTTAGGAAACATAACCATCTTTGATTAACGAGCTAGTCTAGTAGAGGCATACTAGGGACACTCTGTTTTGTCTATGTATTCACACATGTATCAAGTTTCTGGTTAATACAATTCTAGCATGAATAAAAGACATTTATCATGATATATAAGGAAATATAAATAACAACTTTATTATTGCCTCTAGGGCATATTTCCTTCATGTACAACCCTACATTTTCTGTACGCATGACCAGCACGGCAGGACTCGAGGAAGGGTCAAATGCTCGTGAACTAGCATGGGGTTCAGGAGATCCTTCCTCGGTCTCCAGGCGGGTTGCGCCTATCTCTGGGCACGATTGGGTGCTCATGCAACCTGAATATGGGTACGATGTGTGATGAACTCTCGCGCTCCTGGCGCGTGACGTCGTACTCTTTGCTCGCGGGGGCGCGCGTCAAAGCGCACATCCAATTGGTACCCGAGCTCCTCCCTCATCGCGCGGGTCAGGTTAGACTCTTCCAGGCGCAAGCCCCCGAGCCCGCCCTAAGGGAGGCGCCGGCCGCGCCTTCCTATGTAGGACGGAGGCAAGCCTCGGCGACAAGCGCGGCGCTTGAGGAGTCGCCAGCTGGTGCCTTTTTTTGCCTCAAGATGGCTCTTGGGGAGGAGCTGATTCTTTGAGGGGCGGCCTCGGGAGGCATAGTACCGCCCTCACCATCACAGTTCTTAGTAGCTGCTGCTCAGTACACATGCTCGAGGGAGCAAAACGCATCCTTCTCATCACAGGCGACGGTGATGACACCACTGCATCCTGGCATCTTGAGGATGTTGTAGCCATGATAAGTCGCTACCATGAGCTTGGCGAGCGCTGGGTAGCACAGGATGGCATTGTACAGGAGGTTGATGTGGGACACGTAAAAGTCAATGAGCTCAGTGTGGTAGTTGTTGTGCACGCCGAAGGTGACACGGAGGCGCACCTGCCCCAGGGGAATGGTCGACCCCTCGATTACCCCCAAGAAAGGCTTGCTGGGCATCAACTGGTCGTACGATACTGGGAGCGTCTCGAAGGTTGCAATGGAGATTACATTGAGGTCGGCGCCACCGTCGATGAGGGTCTTGGTGACTGTGACGTTGCTGATGGTGGGAGTGCACATCGTGGGGAGTGCGCCAGAAGTGGTCATGCACCTGAGGTGGTCCTTGGAGTCGAATACGATGGTGTACTGTGACCACTTGAGGGGCCGCACCACCTCGAGCCTCGGGAGGGCAGTATTCACCTCGCGAGAGAACTTATTGAAGAGACGGTTGGATGCGGGAGCTTGAGCTCCGCCGAGGATGGAGGCCACCACGCGAGGCTTCTGGTAGCACCCAACCCCGTCGTCTTGGTGGTTGTTGTCGTTCCTCCTCGGTGGCTGTGGAAGTGGCGGAAGGGATGCGTTGTCCTAAGGTCGGACCTTGTGAGGTGGGTCTCGCGAGGCACCGTTGCGAGGCTGGTCAATCCAGGCACCGTCGCGAGCTGATCATGCGAGGCGCCGTTGCGAGGCTGGTCACGCAAGGCCTGACGCTGCGCACCGCTGCAGTTGTCCCATCGGCCACCGCTGCGGCCTCCTCTGTGGCCGAAACCTCGGTCGCTGCGGTCAAGGCAGCGGCCCACTCGCTTGCCGCGGAGCGCCCTAAGCTCCTAGTAGTCATCGTTGTTATGGGTGCACACCTTGTGGTAGATGCGGAACAACCGACCCTCCTTGACAGGTTCGTCCCGGTCGCGGCCATGCTTCTTCTCGGGCTCTGCCTCCAGCACGATAGGACCCTTGCGCTTCACTTCCTTGACCTTGGCCTTCTTCTCATCAAGCTCGACGTCAGGGTTGCTGCGGAGGGAGAGGCGGCCCTCTTCCGCCCTGGCGCACGTATCTGCCATGTTGAACAGCTCCAGCGATGTACTCAGATCATCGTTGATGGCGAGCTTCTCACACATCCTGGTGTTCGTGACGCCATTGGTGAATGCTGAGATGATGGATTTGTCCGAGGCCCGTGGGATTTTGTGACACACTTGGCTGAAGCGATGTATGTACTTGCGGAGGGTCTCGCCAGGGCGCTACTTCACGCGCCACAGGTCATTGATGGGGGCGAGCGCGGTCACGGGTGCCTTGGAAGTTGGAGATGAACTGCTCGCGGAGATCATCCCAAGAGGATATTGATACGTCTCTAACGTATCTATAATTTTTTATTGTTCCATGCTATTACATTATTCATCCAGGATGTTTTATATGCATTTATATGCTATTTTGTATGATTTTTGGGACTTATTAACCTAGAGCCCAGTGCCAGTTTCTGTTTTTTCCCTTGTTTTTGAGTATCGCAGAAAAGGAATACCAAACGGAGCCCAATTGACCTGAAACTCAACGGAGGTTGTTTTTGGACCAGACGAAGCCCAAGGAGTACCGAGGATGGACCATAAGAGTTCCGGGCTGCCCACGAGGGTGGGGGGCGTGCCCACCCCCTGGCACCCCCCTACCTCGTGGACAGCCCGAAGACCCCCTGACTTGTTCCCGACTCAAACACCTCTTATATATACAGAAACCTCCAGAAAATAATCTAGATTGGGAGTTCCGCCGCCGCAAGCCTCTGTTGCCACCAAAAACCAATCTAGACCCGTTTCGGCACCCTGCCGGAGGGGGGAATCCCTCTCCGATGGCCATCTTCATCATCCCGGCGCTCTCCATGACGAGGGGGGAGTAGTTCTCCCTCGAGGCTGAGTGTATGTACCAGTAGCTATGTGTTTGATCTCTCTCTCTCTCTCGTGTTCTTGAGATGGCACGATCTTGATGTATCGCGAGCTTTGCTATTATAGTTGGATCTTATGATGTTTCTCGCCCTCTACCTTCTTGTAATGGATTGAGTTTTCCCTTTGAAGTTATCTTATCGGATTGAGTCTTTAAGGATTTGAGAACACTTGATGTATGTCTTGCATGGGATACCCGTGGTGACAATGGGGTATTCTATTGATTCACTTGATGTATGTTTTGGTGATCAACTTGCGGGTTCGGTGACCTTGTGAACTTATGCATAGGGGTTGGCACACGTTTTCGTCTTGACTCTCCGGTAGAAACTTTGGGGCACTCTTTGAAGTTCTTTGTGTTGGTTGAATAGATGAATATGAGATTGTGTGATGCATATCGTATAATCATGCCCACCGATACTTGAGGTTAAAATGGAGTATCTAGGTGACATTAGGGTTTTGGTTGATTTGTATCTTAAGGTGTTATTCTAGTACGATCTCTATGATAGATCGAACGGAAAGAATAGCTTCGTGTTATTTTACTACGGACTCTTGAATATATCGATCAGAAAGAATAACTTTGAGGTGGTTTCGTACCCTACCATAATCTCTTCGGTTGTTCTCCGCTATTAGTGAATTTGGAGTGACTCTTTGTTGCATGTTGAGGGACAATTATATGATCCAGTTATGTTATTATTGTTGAGCGGACTTGCACTAGTGAAAGTATGAACCCTAGGCCTTGTTTCAAAGCATTGCAATACCGTTTATGATCACTTTTATCATTAGCTACCTCGATGTTTTTATATTTTCAGATTACAAAAACATATATCTACCATCCATATTGCACTTGTATCACCATCTCTTCGCCGAACTAGTGCACCTATACAATTTACCATTGTATTGGGTGTGTCGGGGACACAAGAGACTCCTTGTTATTTGGTTGCAGGGTTGTTTGAGAGAGACCATCTTCGTCCTACGCCTCCCACAGATTGATAAACCTTAGGTCATCAACTTGAGGGAAATTTGCTACTGTCCTACAAACCTCTGCACTTGGAGGCCCAACAACGTCTACAAGAAGAAGGTTGCGTAGTAGACTTCAAGCTCTTTTCTGGCGCCGTTGCCGGGGAGGTTAGTGATTGAAGGTATATCTTTAGATCTTGCAATCAAATCTTTTAGTTTCTTGTTTTATCACTAGTTTAGTTTATAAAAGAAAACTACAAAAAATGGAATTGAGGTTGCCTCATATGCTTCATCTTTTTAATATCTTTCGTGAAAATGATGGAAAGGAAAATTGTGCCCAAGTACTAGAAGAAGAATGCATTAAAATGTATGGCACTAAATACTTGAATGATGAGCATGATTGCTATGTTGTTAGAACAAACTCCTTGAATATCCATAGTACTAATGATGATTGCACTAGTCATGATGAAAATATCTCATATAAGCATGTCAATTTTTGTGGAGTGCATAGAGTTTGCAAGTACACACCAAATAGGGAAGATAGATTTTGTAAGAGGCATAAGTATTTAGAAACTAAATGGTTGCAAGAAAGGCTAGATGTTTGTGCTGAAAATTTATTTTTTCTTAGTCGTACTTGTGAACTTTGCAATGAACGTGGTCATTTAAATCTCCAATGCAAATTGTTTCATGATCGAATCATGTCCAAAAATTGTGATGACTTGATTTCCCTTGCACATCATAATGAGTTTGGTTTGCTTTTGGGTTATGAAGAAATGAAACGTATAACTAAGAATATTCCAAAATTTGCCCTTGATAAAGTTCTTGATTTTGATCTAGAGGAAATTTATATGTATTGTGTGGTGAATTGCATTGAAAATTCCAATTACATAAAGACAAGAAAACAAATAGAAGATGAAGAGAATACTAATGAAAGGGAATAGATTTCCCAATATCCTCCTATTATTTCTTATGA
>LR738709.1:337523671-337629274 GCA_902687465.1 Secale cereale | reverse complement strand
AGGCTAGATGTTTGTGCTGAAAATTTATTTTTTCTTAGTCGTACTTGTGAACTTTGCAATGAACGTGGTCATTTAAATCTCCAATGCAAATTGTTTCATGATCGAATCATGTCCAAAAATTGTGATGACTTGATTTCCCTTGCACATCATAATGAGTTTGGTTTGCTTTTGGGTTATGAAGAAATGAAACGGATAACTAAGAATATTCCAAAATTTGCCCTTGATAAAGTTCTTGATTTTGATCTAGAGGAAATTTATATGTATTGTGTGGTGAATTGCATTGAAAATTCCAATTACATAAAGACAAGAAAACAAATAGAAGATGAAGAGAATACTAATGAAAGGGAATAGATTTCCCAATATCCTCCTATTATTTCTTATGATGAATCAGGTAACGAGGAGGAGTCTTCTATTCAACGAATCTCATTAATAAGGAGCTCCAAAAAGAAGATTAAACCCACACATAATGTGAAGAAGAAAAAGAAAAGACGGAGAAGCAAAGGTAGAGAGGTATCCCTTCCAAATGATTTTGCTCGTATTACTCATTGTGATGATGATAATTGCTATACTATCAGTGCTATCCATACTATTAATGATGACAGTGATTATGCTTAGGATACGAAAAGGCCCAAGATTGGGGATGCTATGTTTGATGAGAATGATATGTTTGAGAATTTATTTGCTTCAATTAATGTTTGTCCCAAGCTTGGGGATGCTATGTTTGATGAAGATGATATTTTTAGCCTCCCAAGTCTTGATATGCAAATCTATTATGATAATAGCATGCCTCCTACTTATGATTATTATTGTGATGACACTTATGCTATAAAAAGTAGTGATGATTATATTTATAAAACTTTTCATGATTATGATTACCCTTTTTCTGAACATTACTCTTTTAATGTGGAAACAATCTATAGTATTCAAGTTTCTTATGATACTCCCACTATTCCGAATAAGAAGAATTTTGCTTATGTGGAGAGTAATAAAATTTATATGCTTGGGGCTAATGAAAATAATGCTTTATGTGATGGTTATATTGTTGCATTCATTCATGATGCTACTGAAAATTATTATGAGAGAGGATCATATGCTTGTAGGAATTGCAATAATATCAAGTTTCCTCTCTATGTGCTTAAAGTTTTGAAGTTATGCTTGTTTTGCCTTCCTATGCTAGTTGATTATTGTTCCCATATGTTGTTTGCTCACAAAATCCCTATGCATAGGAAGTGGGTTAGGCTTAAATGTGTTAGTTATATTCTTCATGATGCTCTCTTTGTGTTTCAATTCTTATCTTTCATGTGAGCATCATTGAAATCATCATGCCTAGCTAGAAAGGCATTAAAGAAAAGCGCTTGTTAGGAGACAACCCAATATTTACCCTTACTATTTTTTTGTTCACATGATTAAGCTACTGTAGTAATCATTTTTTATATCTTTTGTTTCAATAAAGTGCCAAGTAGAACCTTTGGGAAGACTTGGGTGAAAGTTAATGTGATCTTGCTGTAAAAACCAGAAACTTTGCACTCAGGAGATTAGAAGACATTTTTTTACTGGAGAGTGCTTTTAAGTTCATTCTTTTTGCAAAATATTAATAGACAAATTCCTCACATACACCAATTTATTTCAGAATTTTTGGAGTTACAGAAGTATTTGAAAGTTACAGATTGCTATAGACTGTTCTGTTTTTGACGGATTCTGTTTTCTATGTGTTGTTTGCTTATTTTGATGAATCTATGAGTAGTATCAGAGGGTATGAACCATAGAGAAGTTGGAATACAGTAGATATTACACCAATATGAATTTAGAATGAGTTCACAACAGTACCTAAGTGGTGGTTTTATTTTCTTATACTAACGGAGCTTACGAGTTTTCTGTGGAGTTTTGTGTTGTGAAGTTTTCAAGTTTTGGGTAAAGATTCGATGGACTATGGAATAAGGAGTGGCAAGATCCTAAGCTTGGTGATGCCCAAGGCACCCCAAGGTAATATTCAAGGACAACCAAGAGCCTAAGCTTGGGGATGCCCCGGGAAGGCATCCCCTCTTTCGTCTTCGTCTATCGGTAATTTTACTTGAGACTATATTTTTATTCACCACATGATTTGTGTTTTGCTTGGAGCGTCATTTTCTTTTATTTTCTTTTGCTTGCTGTTTGAATAATATCACAAGATCTTAAATTCTTAAATGTTAGAGAGTCTTCACATAGTTACGTAATTATTCAACTACTCATTGATCTTCACTTATATCTTTCAGAGTAGTTTGTCGTTTGCTCTAGTGCTTCACTTATATCTTTTTAGAGCATGGTGGTGGTTTTATTTTGTAGAAATTATTGATCTCTCATGCTTCACTTATATTATTTTGAGAGTCTTTTAGAACAGCATGGTAATTTGCTTAGGTTATTAATTTAGTCCTAATATGATGGGCATCCAAGATGGGTATAACAAAAACTTTCATATAAACTGCATTGAATACTATGAGAAGTTTGATGCTTGACGATTGTTTTGAGATATGAGGATGGTGATATTAGAGTCATGCTAGTAGAGTAGTTGTGAATTTGAGAAATACTTGTGTTGAGGTTTGCAAGTCTCGTAGCATGCACGTATGGTCACCGTTGTGTGACAAATTTGAAGCATGAGGTATTTCTTTGATTGTCATCCTTTGTGTGTAGGTCGGGATCGCGCGATGGTTAACTCCTACCAACCCTTCCCCTAGGAGCATGCGTGTAGTATTTTGTTTTGATGACTTGTAGTTTTTTGCAATAAGTATGTGAGTTCTTTATGACTAATTTTGAGTCCATGGATTACACGCACTCTCACCCTTCCACCATTGCTAGCCTCTCTTGTACCGCGCAACTCTCGCCGGTACCATACACCCACCATATACCTTCCTCAAAACAGCTACCATATACCTACGATAGCCATTCCGAGATATATTGCCATGCAACTTTCTACCGTTCAGTTTATTATGACACGCTCCATCATTGTCATATCGCCATGCATGATCATGTAGTTGACATTGTATTTGTGGCAAGGCCACCATGCATAATTTTTCATACATGTCACTCTTGATTCATTGCACACCTCGGTACACCGCCGGAGGCATTCATATAGAGTCATACTTTGTTCTAGTATAGAGTTGTAAATCAATAAAAGTGTGATGATCATCGTTATTAAAGCATTGTCCCAAAGAAAAAAAGGCCAAAGAGAAAAAGAGAGGCTAAAAAAAGAAAAGAAAAAGAAAAAAAGAAAGAAAAAAAAGATTAAAAGGGACAATGATACTATCTTTTTCCACACTTGTGCCTCAAAGTAGCACCATGATCTTCATGATAGAGAGTCTCTTGTTTTGTCACTTTCATATACAAGTGGGAATTTTCATTATAGAACTTGGCTTGTATATTCCAACGATGGGCTTCCTCAAATGCCCTAGGTCTTTGTGAGCAAGCAAGTTGGATGCACACCCACTTAGTCTCTTTTGTTGAGCTTTCATACATTTATAGCTCTAGTGCATCCGTTGCAAGGCAATCCCTACTCACTCACATTGATATATATTGAGGGCATCTCCATAGCCCATTGATACGCCTAGTTGATGTGAGACCATCTTCTTCTTTTGTCTTCTCCACAACCACCACTCTATTCCACCTATAGTGTTATATCCATAGCTCACGCTCATGTATTGCGTGAAAGTTGAAAAAGTTTGAAAAAATTTAGGTATGAAACAATTGCTTGATTGAAACAGGGGTTGTGCATGATTTGAATATTTTGTGTGACGAAGATGGAGCATAGCCAAACTATATGATTTTGTAGGGATGAACTTTCTTTGGTCATGTTATTTGGAGAAGACATAATTGCTTTGTTAGTATGCTTGAAGTATCATTATTCCTATGTCAATATCAAACTTTTGTCTTGATTCTTTCGAATCTGAACATTCATGCCGCAATAAAGAAAATTACATTGAGACTTATGTTGGGTAGCATTCCACATCAAAAATTCTGTTTTTATCATTTAGCTACTCGAGGACGAGCAGGAATTAAGCTTGGGGATGCTTGATACGTCTCTAACGTATCTATAATTTTTATTGTTCCATGCTATTATATTATTCATCTAGGATGTTTTATATGCATTTATATGCTATTTTATATGATTTTTGGGACTAACCTATTAACCTAGAGCCTAGTGCCAGTTTTTGTTTTCCCCTTGTTTTTTGAGTATCGCAGAAAAGGAATACCAAACGGAGCCCAATTACCCTAAAACTCAACGGAGGTTGTTTTTGGACCAGAAGAAGCCCAAGGAGTACCAGGGATGGACCAGAAGAGTCCCGGGCAGCCCACGAGGGTGGGGGGCGCGCCCACCCCCCTTGAGCGCGCCCCCTACCTTGTGGACAGCTCGGAGACCCCCCTGACTTGTTCCTGACTCCAACACCTCTTATATATACAGAAACCTCTAGAAAATAACCTAGATCGGGAGTTCCGCCTCCGCAAGGCTCTGGTGCCACCAAAAACCAATCTAGACCCGTTCCGGCACCCTGCCGGAGGGGGGGAATCCCTCTCTGGTGGCCATCTTCATCATCCCGGCGCTCTCCATGACGAGGGGGGAGTAGTTCACCCTCGGGGCTGAGGGTATGTACCAGTAGCTATGTGTTTGATCTCTCTCTGTGTCTCATGTTCTTGAGATGGCATGATCTTGATGTATCGCGAGCTTTGCTATTATAGTTGGATCTTATGATGTTTCTCCCCCTCTTCCTTCTTGTAATGGATTGAGTTTTCCCTTTGAAGTTATCTTATCGGATTGAGTCTTTAAGTATTTGACAACACTTGATGTATGTCTTGCATGGGATACCCGCGGTTACAATGGGGTATTCTATTGATTCACTTGATGTATGTTTTGGTGATCAACTTGTGGGTTGAGTGACCTTGTGAACTTATGCATAGCTGTTGGCACACGTTTTTGTCTAATTCTCCGGTAGAAACTTTGGGGCACTCTTTGAAGTTCTTTGGGTTGGTTGAATAGATGAATCTGAGATTGTGTGATGCATATCATATAATCGTGCCCACGGATACTTGAGGTGACAATGGAGTATCTTGGTGACATTAGGGTTTTGGTTGATTTGTATCTTAAGGTGTTATTCTAGTACGAACTCTATGATAGATCGAACGGAAAGAATAGCTTCGTGTTATTTTACTATGAACACTTGAATAGATCGATCAGAAAGAATAACTTTGAGGTGGTTTCGTACCCTACCATAATCTCTTCGTTTGTTCTCCGCTATTAGTCACTTTGGAGTGACTCTTTGCTGCATGTTGAGGGGTAGTTTTCTGATCCAGTTATGTTATTATTGTTGAGAGAACTTGCACTAGTGAAAGTATGAACCTTAGGCCTTGTTTCGAAGCATTTCAATACCGTTTATGCTCACTTTTATCATTAGTCACATTGCTGTTTTTTATATTTTCAGATTACAAAAACCTATATCTACCATCCATATTGGAGTTGTATTACCATCTCTTCACCGAACTAGTGCACCTATACAATTTACCACTGTATTGGTGTGTTGGGGACACAAGAGACTCTTTGTTATTTGGTTGCAGGGTTGTTTGAGAGAGACCATCTTCATCCTACGCCTCCCATGGATTGATAAGCCTTAGGTCATCCACTTGAGGGAAATTTCCTACTGTCCTACAAACCTCTACACTTGGAGGCCCAACAACGTCTACAAGAAGAAGGTTGCGTAGTAGACACCAGAGATCGAGTCCTCGGGAAAGTTCATGAGCCAAGAACGCACGCCATCCTTGAGGGCTATGGGGAACCAGTTCACCATGACCTTGCAATCACTGTTCACCGCCTTAATGCTCAGTGCGTAGAGCTGGAGGAACTCTACATAGTCGGGGATGCCGTCATAGCGCGGGGGCAGATCCGGCTTGAACTTAGTCGGCCACACCACCCGGTGCAACTCGCGAGTGAAGGCCCGATAGCCAGTGGCACTCGGGGTGCGCCTCAGGCTGGGGCATCGCTGTCTTGGCGCCTAGTCACCGTGACCTCTTAAGCGACATGGTCTAGGTGGAGACGCTGCTTCTCGAGCGGCGCTGGTGCCTCGGGGCGTGGCCGACGCATAATCTGGGAGATGGTCTCGTCTCACGCCATTGTTGGCGTTCCGTGCGGCGGGTCACAATGCCACGCGTCCTAGTGGGGCTCGACGCCATCGCCGCGCAAGGAAGGAGGTGGTGGCGCGCCATGCGCCATGTCGCAACATTGGCAGGAGGAGGACGGAGCGGGTGAGATGGTGTCGGGGCCTCTCCCGTGGCATTGACGAGCTCAGTGATGTGGCCAAGCCAGGCGCCGTATCCCTCATTGGCTGAGCGATAACGCAATAGCTCACACACCATGAGCAGCGCAGCCCGCGCGTTCGCCTGTCTATGGCGGGCAAGGGACAAAGATGTGACACCCCGAGACCGGTGCGCCAGGTGTCAGCCAGTTATTCGTTGTCTTGCCATGTCATCTGCTTGCGTGTGCATCCTTGCCTTGTCATCGTGTGTGTTGCATCATCATGTTTTCGAAACTTGCATCCGCCCGAGTTCCCTCGTCCTCTCCGTTGTCCGTTCTGAGCCCAGATACACTCACACGCGCCCGCGGCGCCTCCGAATATTTGTTTTGTGAGTGGCCGGAAAACGTTCTCGGAATGGGTTGAAATTTGGCGTGTGGTCTTATTATAGCATAGGTAGACCGCCTGTCAAGTTTCGTTGCATTCGGAGCTCGTTTGATAGCCCAACGGTTAACCGTGTTAACCGCCGGAAGCCTTTTTTTCTTTTGGCCCAGCACCCCTTTCACACAGCCCACCTAGCCCATTCTAACACCTCCATGCTCTTGGCCGTTCGATCACGATCGCGTGGCCGCGAACGGCTCCTCATTTGGACACTCCTAGCTCCCTCTACCTATAAATATGTGGCTCCTCCCGAAATTTCTCGCAGATCAAACCCTAACCCTCTCCCTCCGCGCCGTCGGACACGTCCGCCGACGGCCGGACATGTCTGCCGCCGCGCCCTCAGCGAATCCGCTGCCGCCACGTCACTTCCCCCACAACCCCACTTCCCCGGACCTTCCAGCCCGCACGAGGCCCGCCCGGGCCCGACCGTCTCCGCCGCCAGCCGCGAGCGCCCGAGCCCCCGCTCCCTCGTCGGATCCGCTGCCAGCGCCTCGCCGCCCCGCCGCCGTGAACCACCTCGCCGAAGCCCGTCGACCTCGCCGGAAATGGAGCTCCGCCGCCACCACCCTATCAGGTCGCCGCCGCCGCCCCGATGTCCCTCCGGTCGGATCCGGGCCCGGTGCCCCCGGATATGCCTTCGCCTGCCGCCCTCGAGGTCTCCTCGCTGGAGACCGGCAGGTACCGCCGCCGGCGTTCTGCCTGGTTCGATCTGCGCGAGGACGATGCCTCGCCCGACCCGCGCGGCTGGGCTCCATTTCGGCCCAGCTCGCCCCTCCAGCTGTGGCCTCTCCAGCCGGCCCGCCTGCCTGCCGGGCCACCTCCTCCCGCGGCCCGTCTTCCCCCGGGCCACCTCCACCAGGCTCGGCCTGCCTCACCTCCTCTCCAATTGGGCCGGGCCCTCCGGTGAGAACCCTTTAAGTTCTGCCCCGGTCACATTTTAGTTATTAAGCACCGATGTGTTTTTTTTTCCTAAGTCAAATTTCTGCCAAGTCATTTGTTCTGCCATAATTTATTGCATTCTTGTGGAGCTAATAACTTTTTGTGTGGTGATCCATTTTGAGTGTATAATATGTCAAAATGATCGTGGTGATATGCTCTACACTTTGTTCCATTGTGCCATGCTCATTTGAGTTCATCTAGATGCTCTAATCTCTGTTGCAAGAGTGCTACTTGTTATAAACTGCTGCTATTTGTTATTTTGTTGCCATGTTTGAGATATGATAACTTGGTGCATGTTTATCCAAATGATGCATATGATATGTCAAAATGTTCATCATGAGATGCTCTACATGTTGGTTGCTATAGCATGCATAATAGAGTTCATTTTTCCATGTTTATCTCTGTTGCAAAAGTGCATGTGGCTGTTAGGTTTTATAACTTGTTACGAGATGCCTAGTTGAGGAGCTCGTTGCTATTGATGTGTTTGTTCCCATGTCACATGCCCATATGTTTTAGATTCCCCATCATGTGTTCTTTGCTGTGGTGCAAACCATTTGCCATGTTATGCTTTAAGATGACTTAAACATGCTCGCAAACATGCCATGCTAATGTTACTATTTTAACACTTGGTGAAATTTCACTAAGTCTGGAATCTGTCATATCTTGATGCTATGTTTGCTTGATGCCCTAGGCAAATCCATGTTAGTCTTGGGGTGGCCATTGATCATGCCTGGTTGTACATGTTATTGTATATCCATTCATGCCCTTACTTGTTCATATGGCTTGCTGTAGCTTATTTATTTCTTGCTCCCAAGTTGCTATAAAATATTGCTGTCAGGTTTTTAACGTCATGATCAAAATGTTGTAGCTTGTTGCTATTGATCCACACCTCCTATGGAGTTGCTCCAATGGAGTTGTTTGCTGTAGGATATTTCCAGTTCATGTCAATGCTTCTTGTCACCATGTTTGAGTGCTGTAAAGTATATATTTCGTGCTCCAAAGTTGCTATGTGGCTGTTAACTTCAGCTTGTTGTTTTATCTTGTTTCATGTGTATCTTTTAGCCCGTTGCTCCGTTTTGGGTGTGCTTTATATGAAACTTGTGTGATTTTGCATGTAGAATCATAATATCATCTTGTTAACATGTTTGGAGTATGTTTGCTTGATGTTTGGGTGCATCTTGCACCGTTGCCATGCTTAACTTGTTTTGCTCATATCTTCTAGACCGTAGCTCCGTTGTAAACAAACTTTATATGAAACTTGACTAGAATTTCGCGTAGATCATCATGGTGCATGTTAACCTACTGTTTAACAACTTTAACTTAAGGTTTGTTCAGATCTGTACTAATTTCAAATTATGCATATGAGGGTTTACCGGATTGCTATATGTAGTTTCCGGCCTCATTTAAACTTGTTGACTTGTGCTGCTTTTGAGTGCTTCATGCCTTGCCATGTTTTGCATCATATATAGACTTGTCTTGCATCCTACTTGGTTGAGCATATTGTCATGTTCTTGTGTTGTTTTCCTGTGCTTCCTACCTTGCCATGTATTGCTTCCTGTATAGACTTGTCTTGCATCATACCTTGCCATGTATTGCATCATATATAGACTTGTGTTGTTTTTCTGTGCTTCCTACCTTGCCATGTTTTGCTTCCTGTATAGACATGTAGTGCATCCTATATAGAACTGTCTTGCGTCATACTTGGTTGAGCATATAGTCATGTCTCGTGTGGTGTGTTTACCGTGTTGCTTGCTTCTTCTCGTTAGTGCTTATTCCGTTGCGTTCGTGAGGATTCGTTCGTCTACCTGTGGTTCTTCTTCAAGGCTTTTTCTTCGTCTTCTTCATGGATCCGTTCTTCTTCCTTCGGGATCTCAGGCAAGATGACCATACCCTTGGATACCTTTACTATCATTGCCATGCTTAGTGTCTCGATGCTATCATTATATGTCGCGCTACCCATCATTATTGTCAGCCTCTCCTTGTTGCCATGAAACCTCTAACCTTTGAAACCTTCCTAGCAAAACCATTGTTTGTCTATGTTACCCGCTTGCTCAGCCCCTCTTATAGCGTTGTTAGTTGCAGGTGAAGATGAAGATTGTTCCATGTTGGAACTTGATGCTTGGGAATACCACAATATCTATTATTATTATTAACACACCTATATACTGGGCATGGGTGGAAGGCTTGGCCTTTTGCTCGGTGTTTTGTTCTACTCATGCCACCTTAGGCACCGATAAACCGGCATTATGTTCCTTGATTTTGCGTTCCTTACACGGTTGGGTATATGGGGACCCCTTGACACTTCGTCTTTGAATAAGACTCCTCCAGCAAGGCCCAACATTGGTTTTAATTTGCTCATAATAACAACTTAATTAATTAATTAATTGCATAGGGAGTTAGCGCTACCCGAGATTCTTTCTACATAACAGGGGGCCAGTGCTGATGGTGTTGGTCCCAAATAGAGTCGTTTGCGGCGCCCCCCTTGGAAACTTGGGGTTTGGCTGCTGTACGTTGTGCTCATCCGGTCGTGGCCTGAGACGAGATACGCGCGGCTACTATCAAGGTGTCGGCACGCCGGGAGGTCTTGCTGGACTTTTTTTACCATTGTCGAAATGTCTTGTGCACCGGGATGCCGAGCCTGATCGGATTTCCCTAAGATAAGGGGTAATAATTATTATTACTTCCGGTGATCGTGAGAGCTTGTGATGGGCTAAGTTGGGACACCCCTGCAGGGTTATGATCTTTCGAAAGCCATGCCCGCGGTTATGTGGCAGATTGGAATTTGTTAATGTCCGGTTGTAGAAAACTTGACAGAGGATCCGAAGTAAAACACACAACTGTGTGAGTAACCGTGACTGTCTCTTTTCACTTTGAGAAGAGAACACGGTGGGGTTATGTTTGACTCGTAAGTAGTTCAGGATCTTTACCGATCACTACTAGTTTGCGACCGTTTGCATAGATGCTCATCTTATTCTTGTACTCGTAAGTTAGCCACCATATATTGCTTAGCCGCTGCTGCAACCTCACCACTTTACCTCTTCCTACCTATTAACCTTTGCTAGTGTTGTTACCCATGGTTATGGGATTGCTGAGTCCTCGTGGCTCACAGATACTACAACAACAGTTGCAGGTGCAGGTTTCCGATGACTTGACGTGAGAGCGTTGCTCGTTGTGTTGGAGTTCTTTCTTCTTCTTCTTCTTCTTCTTTAGTCTTGGGTTAGGTTTCCGATGACTCCCGAACTACCTCCCCAGTACTGGGTGATGTCGGGGTTATCTTGCCACTAACCGCATAGGAGAGTTTTCGATGTCGGCCGTCTTAAGTATTCCAGAACCGATGCGATATATTTATGACGACAACACCTCGGAGCTCAACTCCCCGGGACACTGCCACAACCCCTAAATGACAGGAGGCATCGAGAACAATGTTCTCGTCACAAAGACATCGGAACAATCCAAACAATACTCGCGTGATCCTAAAAATAATTTGGTGCATTTTTTAGAGTAGAAGAGACAAGAGTACTCGTTAGGAGTCCTCACCAGAGTGAAAAGAGATGAGCAGCAAAACAAATCCTACTCTCCGATATATATATAGGACTCAAAACATTTTCATGTGTGTCCCTAGACTCAACCGTCAGTGATTCGATCAATCAGTGGGGGCTCCTAGGCCGGAGAAGGCTCTGAATACCAACTCGTAATGCCCAGGATGGGACTATACCTCCTACGTGTCGAGGCACGACTTAAAGGTATAAGCCTATTCTGGAATGATCTCAAGTTTGGTATCTTTGCACGACTCATGTAAAAATAGGGATGAAATTGCAAAAGGATAGTTGGCTTACACTCGCCACGTCACACAATACATTACATAAGCAATCATCATCCAAAACATCACAACCCGACTACGGGCGAAGATCCAAAAGAAAGATACCAAATACATAAAGCCACAGGTCCGAATCGCCCCTAGTAGAAACCACTACTGATCGTCGAAAACGTCACAAGCTTACGGCAACTCTCTTCCTCGAGCTCCCAGAAGTTCTGACCCATCTCCTGCGTCAACCTCGGCTGAACCTGCATCTGATGTTGTAGTATCTGTGAGCCACGAGGACTCAGCAATCCCATAACCATGGGTATCAAGACTAGCAAAGCTTTTATGGGTAGGAAGAGGTAAAGTGGTGAGGTTGCAGCAGCGGCTAAGCATAATATGGTGGCTAACTTACGAGTACAAGAATAAGATGAGCATCTACGCAAGCGGTCGTAAACTAGTAGTGATCGCTAAAGATCCTGAACTACCTACGAGTCAAACATAACCCCACCGTGTTCTCTTCTCAAAGTGAAAAGAGACAGTCATGGTTACTCACACAGTTGTGTGTTTTATCTGAGATCCTCTGTCAAGTTTTCTACAACCGGACATTAACAAATTCCAATCTGCCACATAACCGCGGGCACGTCTTTCGAAAGATCATAACCCTGCAGGGGTGTCCCAACTTAGCCCATCACAAGCTCTCACGATCAGCTAAAGTGATAAATATAATATCATCACCCATTATCTTAGGGAAATACGATCAGGCTCGGCATCCCAGTGCACAAGACATTTCGACAATGGTAAAACAAGTCCAGCAAGACCTCCCGGCGTGCCGACACCCTGATAGTAGCCGCGCGTATCTCGTCTCAGGCCACGACCGGATGGGCGATTCTACAGGTTATACCAGATACCTCGAGTTTCCCCGTGGCGGCCCCGCAGAACCCCCGTTTGGGACCAACACCATCAGCACTGGCCCCCCTGCTATGTACAAAGAAATCCCCGGGGACGCGACCCCCTATGCAATTTTAATTAATTAATTAAGTTGTTATTATGAGGCAAATTAAAACCAACATTGGGCCTTGCTGGAGGAGTTTTATTCAAAGACGAAGTGTCAAGGGGTCCTCATATACCCAACCGTGTAAGGAACGCAAAATCAAGGAACATAATGCCGGTTTATCGGCGCCTAAGGTGGCATGAGTGGAACAAAACACCGAGCAAAAGGCCAAGCCTTCCACCCATGCCCAGTATATAGGTGTGTTATTATATATATAACATATTGTGATATTCCAACAACAAGTTCCCACCTGGAACGATCTTCATCTTCACCTGCAACTAAGAACGCTATAAGAGGGGTTGAGCAAGCGGGTAACATAGCCAAACAATGGTTTTGCTAGGAAGGTTTCAAAGGTTAGAGGTTTCATGGCAACAAGGAGAGGCTGACATAAAAGATGGGTAGCGCGACATGTAACGATAGCATCGAGACAACTAAGCATGGCAATGGTAGTAAAGGTATCCAAGGGTATGGTCATCTTGCCTGAGATCCCGCAAGGAAGAAGAACAGATCCATGAAGAAGACGAAGAAGAAGCCTTGAAGAAGAACCACGGGTAAACGAACGAATCCTCACGAAAGCAACGAAACAAGCACTAACGAGAAGAAGCAAGCAATACGGTAAACACACAACACAAGAACATAACAATATGCTCAACCAAGTATGATGCAAAACAAGTCTACATAGGATGCACTACAAGTCTATACAGGAAGCACAACATGGCTAGGTAGGAAGCACATTAAAACAACACTAGTCTATATATGATGCAATACATGGCAAGGTATGATGCATGACAAGTCTATACAGGAAGCATTACATGGCAATGTAGGAAGCACAGAAAAACAAAACAAGTCTATATGATGCAATACATGGCAAGGTATGATGCATGACAAGTCTATACAGGAAGCAATACATGGCAAGGTAGGAAGCATAGAAAAACAACACAAGAAACATGACAATATGCTCAAGCAAGTATGATGCAGACAAGTCTATATATGATGCAAGGGGTGAAGCAAAAGTAAACTAACTATTTAGACAAGTTGAAATGAGGCCGAAACAACAAACAACAATTCCGGAAAATCCCCATGTTCATATTATGAATTTGGTACTGTTCTGCCTATTACACCATTTTAAAGTTGTTAAACAGCAAAACAAAGTGCATCATGTTATTCTACACATTTTTCCACCCCATTTACATATAAAGTTTATTGAATTTGAAGCTACTATTATTTAGTTATGAATAAAACCATTTTAACATGTCATTTAACCAAATTAATGCAAACATAAATCTAAACATTTTACACAGGGATGGAAGGGGCATATTAAGAAACTAGATGAAATTCTAAGCATTTTACATATATATAACATGGTTAAATCCGATGCACGGTTCTTTAGTTGTGAGCATTCTAAAACAAAGGCATTTTCTGTGATTATGCATGCACATGATTAAATGACAAAATCACTCTGCTGGAAAAAAACACATGATAGGCCGAACTGCAGTACACCGCAGCAGCCCAGAAGCATCTGGCCCAAGTGGTTGAGTGACTGAGTGTGTGCAAAATAAAAGAAAGAACAAAAAATACAAAGCCACATGGGATTTGAACCCAGGACCTCCTGGATGAGTGCACAATGGAACAACCACTAGGCCAGTGACTCTGTTGATGCTAGAAAATGGTGGCGACTCTAGATATCATCTATATGCCAGAACGGATCTAGGAGAAAGAAGAAGTTTCAGTTACGACAGGAGTTTGCTCACAGTGGGGAAAGAAAGAGGCATGCGGCCATGGCGACAGGACCTGGCGGTGCGAATCAGGTGCCGGCGACGGGGACTTGGCGCGGTGGCGCAGAGGCTTGGCGGACGGCGGCGAGTGGCGCTGGGCATCCTTGGCTTGGGTCGAAGATGGGGCACCGGTATCGGGGGAAACCACCTACTGAAGATGGCGCAGCGGTTGGTCAGGAGCTTCAGGCAGAGAGCAAGAGGGAAGGGAAGGAGGCACGGCACGGGCCTACTAGAGGTGGCCGCCGGCGGAGCTGCTGCTCACCTAGGCAACGACGACGCCGTCAGAGGCGTGGGTTGGAGTACTGGAGGAAGGGGCGGCGCTCGAAGGAGGCCAGTGGAGGAAGGCATCTCCGACGCGCTCGGAGTCGCCGACGACGGGCGCCATGAGGCTCGGCTGCGGCTCTGTGGGGGCGCACTCCGGCGATGCCAAACGGAGCAGAGAAATCGAGGCCGCGACGGGGTTGAGCTGTAGCCTCCATGACGTCCTGGTTTGGGAGGAGCTCGTATCCATGGATGGAGGAAGCGAGTAGGCGCGGCAGATGCTGGTGCCCCTGGTGGTGGACGCCGGCAGCGTCGGCGATGGCCAGAAACAAGGCAGAGGCATGATCGGGAGCTCCTCTCCTAATCGAGCTTGTGGATGAGGGAGTTGAGCGCTCGGGCTCTGGGTCAAGAGGAGGAGCTCAGGGCCTTGGGGTAGAGGAGGTGGCGGATGTGGTTGGTCGGCGGCGCAAAACAAGGGGCTTGGCGGAGAAATTTGGATCGGGGGGAGATCCTGAGGTGGGAGGTGGAGTGTGGCGGCGGCGATTGGATAGGGGAGGAATGGATGGGACAAGGTCCCTAGGCTTTAGGGTTGGACTAATATATATATAGCTGGTGGATTAGATTAGGTGCTATTTGGGCCCTCCGTTTTAGATCGGACGGTCAAGAACAAAATAGGTAGGGAGTCCAAATAAGAAAACAGAGATATTTTAGGGATGTTTGGGGATGATTCGGATCCATCGGTAAGGACAACCCGGATCGGGTTCGGGGCAGTTTTGGACATGGTTGCGAGGGGTCTAAGAGAGGTCGACGAAGACAAGGGGGCGTGACAAAAGGTCAACGGAGACAAGAGAGAAGCGACAACTACGAACAACTATGAGTTTTAGAAAACATGCATATGCGAACCAACAATGCAATGCAAAAGATGACATGATGAATGCAGCAACAAAATAAATCACACGGCGACAACGAAATAGTTGAAAGTCTTCTGGAACGTCGGTCTCGGGGCGTCACAACTCTCCCACACTAACAGAGGATCTCGACCCGAGATCCTGGAGAAGGCACCGGATAAAAACGGAAAAGAAGAGGTAAAACAAAGTTGCTTCTTCGACAAACGAGTGAAACCACGAACTTTGAGAGGTTGAACAATCTTGAAAGAAAGAATACAACGGAGATGAACGAAGTTAAGAGCACTCAGGTAGAAGGAGGAACAAGGAACATTATGAGAACCTTGTAAGGTTAAAAGACATGAACAAGAGCTCACGGATCATGGAAGAATTTAAACCACTCCGGTTGAATAAAGCTAGAGAAGGAATAAGAACGAAAGAATTTGGACAGCATTTCGACTGTAAATGGAAGGAATTGGACATGAACTTGAGGAGATGGGAATATACTTGATGAAATCAACAACACACTGCCTCCGGAACAATTGAAAGGATGGCACAAGAGGTAAGAAAGATTTCAGACAGCACTCCAGTTGAAAAGAGAGGCAAACTTTGATAAGATGAGAGAACTCAAACGTTGGGCACAACACTCCAGTTAAATAGATAAACAAGGAAAAGAACATGATCTTGACAAAACGAGATTATGGGACAAAGAGGGCAATATCACAATGCCTCCGGAATGAAAGAATATATGCTAGATCGTTGGAAAGAAAAGAACGGAGAAGAAAAGACAACTTCTCCGACAAATGAATATGAAAATCATCCTTACGAAGAAGGGTTGAACGGAGTTGTTGAAAATAATCAACAACAAAAGAATAAGCTTGTTGTGGCCTTATGGAAAACATCTCAAATTTATGAGGTGACAACCAGCCACTAACTTAAACAATTGATTTGATTGAGAGCAGCAAAGGGATGAAAATTTCTTTCACCGAAAGGATAATAGGGAACTTGGGTCATTATTAAGCACCATAATAGCAACTATTCTCAGGGAAAGCTCTTAGGTGAAATACAACCCAAGATAACTCCAACGAATAATTGAAGGGTTGAAAAGATCTCCTGAACAAGGAAAAATGGTTTTAAATATCTCATTCTTGATAACTCGTGAATCATAATTAATGAAGGAATTGTCAAGAATGACATAACACCATCTAAAAAGATAAGGTAGAAAGGATTGCACTTGGAATGCATGATGAAGAATGCTTGAGCTCCAACAAGAATCTTGATGAAAACTTTGAGGATGAATTAAAACATGATGAAGCACCATGAGAACTCCGGTAATGAAAGCATGAGAAGCGAAAGATGAAAAGAATAAGATTCAAGGCCTGCGATTAATTAGATGGAGCTTTGAAATGATATAATTGAAATAACTTGGAGCTCCGGAAAACAAGATGAAGAACTTAGAACCGAGAATATGATATGATGAACAAGCTCCGGAAAAAGAAATTATCACTTCGAGGAAATAAGAATAAGATTTACTGTATGCTTATCCTTGATCAAAATAAATTGATGACCAACAACGAATTTGGCCTACTACTTATTCTTCTTGAAAAGGATTGGAGAGAGATATAGCCAAACTTGAGAATAATCTTGAACGACTCACCGGTAGGATTATGAAAAGAACAAATGAATTAATACGATAACAACGGAAGAGTAATCTTGAACGAACCACTGTAAGAATTGAGACCGGGTGATGAAAGAGGATAATCACTGGGAAGAATAAGCACTTGAGGAAATTTAGATACAAGAGGACGAAGAGATCGCGAACCGATTAAGAGTACTTGAACAAAGCACCGATAGAATATGGAGACGAACGAAGAGACATCAATGAAGAATATTTGAAGGACGAAGTTGAAAACTGAGAACAAGGAATCTTCTGCAATGATGGCCTTCGGAGGATCACAATGGAAAGAATTCAAGAAATGCTTCAGATGGGTATAAAAATAATTCCTCACAATCGAAACAATAATGAGGATGGCATGAAGCTAGAACCACGAATCTTGAGAAAATGGCCAAGATTTAAGAGAAACACTTCTCCGGTCTTTAAATGTTGAGACTGAAGACGAGAAATGCCATGAAGAATTTCAAGATACTCCGGACGAATGACAAGAGGAAGGTAGAGCTAAAGATGGAAATAATTGAAAACAAGCTTGGATAAGGCGTGTGACTGATGGAAATCATTCTTACGTCACACTTTGAAAAGAATTCTCCGGAAAAGAAGAGTCAGGTAAGATCCTGGGAAAAGACCTATGGGTTAAGGCCCACTAAAGAAATCACCGTTGAAAAAGATTGCTTAAGAGATATTGCACCGGTTGAATTAAATGGCTTGAATAAGATGACAATCCTCAAAATAGTTTGAACGGATTAAGAATGGAATTATGAATCTTCTGAGTTGTCTTGAACAATCCGGATAAGAATAGGAGAGTTGACTAACCAGGAGAGACTTTGGATAATAAATTTCAACATGGGAAAACATGTGAAACATAAAGGAAGAGATATGATCATTACCAAAGCTTGAATTTAGTCCACCGGAGAGGAATATTAGAATTAAGAATGATGAACTTGAAACTCTTGAGCATCTTCACGATAAATCACCGGATAAGAACATTGAAGGAAATGAATGAAGAAACATCACATGAATAATTGGGTATTTCATTTGAGAATTTCTGGCTCCATAAAGAAAAAGGGGTGGGAGGGTGGGGAAAAACAAAGACAGCTTGGGATGAATGAAACAGACAATTGTCAGATTTCTCAACGGCGTCCGTATGGAATAACTTGAAGAGAAGGCACACCGGTTGAAAAGGATTAACATGAAAATCTAGATGGTCAAGAAGAATTAGCACTCCCATAGAAATATGAGAACACCGATTAGGAAAGGTATGGAATCAACATTTGACATCGAAGCAACTCGAATACTAGAATCAAAACAAGAAACAAAGGATAGATATGTTGCAACATAATCTCCACAATATCATCCGAACAGAGAATTGAACGAATGAATTCCGCAGGTACATCAACTTGTCGAGAAGCCACTTGGGAGAACAAAAGGTAAATAAAAACAATAAGGAGCAGATGGAACAAATACAAGATAGAAGCTTCGTTCGGCATATTCGTGCTGAAAGCTTATGGAACGAGTTACAAAAGGTTTTGCAATCCCTGGATCAGCATAGCCAAGGACCCTTTAAGATGCAACTCCCGATTGGAACAAACGCCCATAAAACTTCTTCACTAAATGTTGAACCCCGAACTCCATATCGTGCACTCGTTGGAAGAATACCTACGAGCTACTAGAAGAACCCACCTATTAATTTCCGAAAGTTTCTAGTTATGCCATCAGGTGTTGGGGATACAGGGGAAGCACCGCGCACTCAACTCTAATCCTACATCCAGCTGTATCCATCCTTCAACACATAACCAGTTATTTTCGGAAACCGTTTACCTCGGACCTTCGAAACGCATCTACTATACAAGCTATGGCAATACTCCCGAACTACCTCCCCAGTACTGGGTGATGTCGGGGTTATCTTGCCACTAACCGCATAGGAGAGTTTTCGATGTCGGCCGTCTTAAGTATTCCAGAACTGATGTGATATATTTATGACGACACACCTCGGAGCTCAACTCCCCGGGACACTGCCACAACCCCTAAATGACAGGAGGCATCGAGAACAATGTTCTCGTCACAAAGACATCGGAACAATCCAAACAATACTCGCGTGATCCTAAAAAAAATTTGGTGCATTTCTTAGAGTAGAAGAGACAAGAGTAATCGTCAGGAGTCCTCACCAGAGTGAAAATAGATGAGGAGCAAAAGAAATCCTACTCTCCGATATATATATAGGACTCAAAACATTTTCATGTGTGTGCCTAGACTCAACCGTCAGTGATTCGATCAATCAGTGGGGGCTCCTAGGTCGAAGAAGGCTCTGAATACCAACTCGTAATGCCCAGGATGGGACTACACCTCCTACGTGTTGAGGCACGACTTAAAGGTATAAGCCCATTCTGGAATGATCTCAAGTTTGGTATCTTTGCACGACTCATGTAAAAATAGGGATGAAATTGCAAAAGGATAATTGGCTTACACTCGCCACGTCACACAATACATTACATAAGCAATCATCATCCAAAACATCACAACCCGACTACGGGCGAAGATCCAAAAGAAAGATACCAAATACATAAAGCCACAGGTCCGAATCGCCCCTAGTAGAAACCACTACTGATCGTCGAAAACGTCACAAGCTTACGGCCACTCTCTTCCTCGAGCTCCCAGAAGTTCTGACCCATCTCCTGCGTCAACCTCGGCTGAACCTGCATCTGATGTTGTAGTATCTGTGAGCCACGAGGACTCAGCAATCCCATAACCATGGGTATCAAGACTAGCAAAGCTTTTATGGGTAGGAAGAGGTAAAGTGGTGAGGTTGCAGCAGCGGCTAAGCATAATATGGTGGCTAACTTAGGAGTACAAGAATAAGATGAGCATCTACGCAAGCGGTCGTAAACTAGTAGTGATCGCTAAAGATCCTGAACTACCTACGAGTCAAACATAACCCCACTGTGTTCTCTTCTCAAAGTGAAAAGAGACAATCATGGTTACTCACATAGTTGTGTGTTTTATCTCGGATCCTCTGTCAAGTTTTCTACAACCGGACATTAACAAATTCCAATCTGCCACATAACCGCGGGCACGGCTTTCGAAAGATCATAACCCTGCAGGGGTGTCCCAACTTAGCCCATCACAAGCTCTTACGATCAGCTGAAGTGATAAATATAATATCATCACCCATTATCTTAGGGAAATCCAATCAGGCTCGGCATCCCGGTGCACAAGACATTTCGACGATGGTAAAACAAGTCCAGCAAGACCTCCCGGCGTGCCGACACCCTGATAGTAGCCGCGCGTATCTCGTCTCAGGCCACGACCGGAAGGGCGATTCTACAGGTTATACCAGATACCTCGAGTTTCCCCGTGGCGGCCCTGCAGAACCCCCGTTTGGGACCAACACCATCAGCACTGGCCCCCCCTGCTATGTAGAAAGAAATCCTCGGGGACGCGACCCCCTATGCAATTTTAATTAATTAATTAAGTTGTTATTATGAGGCAAATTAAAACCAATGTTGGGCCTTGCTGGAGGACTTTTATTCAAAGACGAAGTGTCAAGGGGTCCTCATATACCCAACCGTGTAAGGAACGCAAAATCAAGGAACATAATGCCGGTTTATCAGCGCCTAAGGTGGCATGAGTGGAACAAAACACCGAGCAAAAGGCCAAGCCTTCCACCCATGCCCAGTATATAGGTGTGTTATTATATATATAACATATTGTGATATTCCAACAACAAGTTCCCACCTGGAATGATCTTCATCTTCACCTGCAACTAACAACGCTATAAGAGGGGCTGAGCAAGCGGGTAACATAGCCAAACAATGGTTTTGCTAGGAAGGTTTCAAAGGTTAGAGGTTTCATGGCAACAAGGAGAGGCTGACATAAAAGATGGGTAGCGCGACATGTAACGATAGCATCGAGACAACTAAGCATGGCAATGGTAGTAAAGGTACCCAAGGGTATGGTCATCTTGCCTGAGATCCCGCAAGGAAGAAGAACGGATCTGTGAAGAAGACGAAGAAGGAGCCTTGAAGAAGAACCACGGGTAAATGAACGAATCCTCATGAACGCAACGGAACAAGCACTAACGAGAAGAAGCAAGCAATACGGTAAACACACAACACAAGAACATAACAATATGCTCAACCAAGTATGATGCAAAACAAGTCTACATAGGATGCACTACAAGTCTATACAGGAAGCACAACATGGCAAGGTAGGAAGCACAGTAAAACAACACTAGTCTATATATGATGCAAAACATGGCAAGGTATGATGCATGACAAGTCTATACAGGAAGCATTACATGGCAAGGTAAGAAGCATAGAAAAACAAAACAAGTCTATATGATGCAATACATGGCAAGGTATGATGCATGACAAGTCTATACAGGAAGCAATACATGGCAAGGTAGGAAGCACAGGAAAACAACACAAGAAACATGACAATATGCTCAAGCAAGTATGATGCAGACAAGTCTATATATGATGCAAGGGGTGAAGCAAAAGTAAACTAACTATTTAGACAAGTTTAAATGAGGCCGGAACAACAAACAACAATTCCGGAAAATCCCCATGTTCATATTATGAATTTGGTACTGTTCTGCCTATTACATCATTTTAAAGTTGTTAAACAGCAAAACAAAGTGCATCATGTTATTCTACACATTTTCCCACCCCATTTACATATAAAGTTTATTGAATTTGAAGCTACTGTTATTTAGTTATGAATAAAACCATTTTAACATGTCATTTAACCAAATTAATGCAAACAGAAATTTAAACATTTGAAACAGGGATGGAAGTGGCATATTAAGAATCTAGATGAAATTCTAAGCATTTTACATATATAACATGGTTAAATCCGATGCACGGTTATTTAGTTGTGAGCATTCTAAAACAAAGGCATTTTTTGTGATTATGCATGCACATGATTAAATAACAAAATCACTCTGCTGGAAAAAAATACATGATAGGCCGAACTGCAGCACACCGCAGCAGCCCAGAAGCATCTGGCCCAAGTGGTTGAGTGACTGAGTGTGTGCAAAATAAAAGAAAGAACAGAAAATACAAAGGCACATGGGATTTGAACCCAGGACCTCCTGGATGAGTGCGCAAGGGAACAACCACTAGGCCAGTGACTCTGTTGATGCTAGAAAATGGTGGCGACTCTAGATATCATCTATATGCCATAACGGATCTAGGAAGAAAGAAGAAGTTTCAGTTACGATAGGAGTTTGCTCACAGCGGGGAAAGAAAGAGGCCTGCGGCCATGGCGACAGGACCTGGCGGTGCGAATCAGGTGCTGGCGACGGGGACTTGGCGCGGTGGCGCAGAGGCTTGGCGGACGGCGGCGAGTGGCGCTGGGCATCCTTGGCTTGGGTCGAAGATGGGGCACCGGGATCGGGGGAAACCACCTACTGAAGATGGCGCAGTGGTTAGTCAGGAGCTTCAGGCAGAGAGCAAGAGGGAAGGGAAGGAGGCACGGCACGGACCTACTAGAGGTGGCCACCGGCGGAGCTGCTGCTCACTTAGGCAACGACGACGCCGTCAGAGGCGTGGGTTGGAGTAGAGGAGGAAGGGGCGGCGCTCGAAGGAGGCCAGCGGAGGAAGGCATCTCCGGCGCGCTCGGAGTCGCCGCCGACGGGCGCCATGAGGCTCGGCTGCGGCTCTATGGGGGCGCACTCCGGCGATGCCAACCGGAGCAGAGAAATCGAGGCCGCGGCGGGGTCGAGCTGTAGCCTCCATGGCGTCCTGGTTTGGGAGGATCTCGTATCCATGGATGGAGGAAGCGAGTAGGCGCAGCAGATGCTGGTGCCCCTGGTGGTGGACGTCGGCAGCATCGGCGATGGCCAGAAACAAGGCAGAGGCGCGCATGATCGGGAGCTCCTCTCCTAATCGAGCTTGTGGATGAGGGAGTTGAGCACTCGGGCTCTGGGTCGAGAGGAGGAACTCAGGGCCTTGGGGCAGAGGAGGTGGCAGATGTGGTTGGTCGGCGGCGCAAAACAAGGGGCTTGGCGGAGAAATTTGGATCGGGAGGAGATCCCGAGGTGGGAGGTGGAGTGTGGCGGCAGCGATTGGATAGGGGAGGTATGGATGGGACAAGGTCCCTAGGCTTTAGGGTTGGACTGATATATATAACCGGTGGATTAGATTAGGTGCTATTTGGGCCCTCCGATTTAGATCGGACGGTCAAGAACAAAATAGGTAGGGAGTCCAAATAAGAAAACGGAGATATTTTAGGGATGTTTGGGGATGATTCGGACCCATCGGTAACGACAACCCGGATCGGGTTCGGGGCAGTTTCGGACATTATTGCGATGGGTCTAAGAGAGGTCGACGAAGACAAGGGGGCGTGACAAAAGGTCAACGGAGACAAGAGAGAAGCGACAACTACGAACAACTACGAGTTTTATGAAAACATGCATATGCGAACCAACAATGCAATGCAAAAGATGACATGATGAATGCAGCAACAAAATAAATCACACGGCGACAACGAAATAGTTGAAAGTCTTTTGGAACGTCGGTCTCGGGGCGTCACATGAGCGGCTGGGTCAGTGGCGGCATTGCGCCCGATGGAGGCGGAGTGGCGGGGGCGACCACGGCTCACGAGCTCCGTCTGGGCGATACAAGCAGCCCGACGCTCGGCGCGGACACGACATGCATTGTACATGAAGTCGATGAAGCAAGAACTGGAGCAGAGTGGAAGAGCGGCTAGCACAACCCTACCTAGCGCGCCAAATGTCGGAGTCTGGGATCCGAGGTCCCAATAGAGGTTTGAACACTTGGGTGTCTGTCGGTGTCAAAACTGGCAGATCTCGGGTAGGGGTGCCCAAGATGGGCGTCTAAGGATCGATTGTAAAAGGAGATTGGGACACGATATTTACCCAGGTTCAGGCCCTCTCGATCGAGGCAATACCCTACTCCCTACTTGATTGACCTTGATGAATATGGGGTTACAAGAGTTGATCTACCTCGAGATCGTAATGGCTAAACCCTAAAAGTCTAGCCTATATGATATGATTCGGTTATCTCTACGGACTAAACCCCTCGGCTTATATACACGCTGGAGGGGGCCTAGGGTTACAAAGGTGACTTGGGGAGGAAGGAATCGTTACATCTGGTCATCTTTCCTGCCTTACTACATACATAGGCGTCCTAACCGAATACGGGGGAGGGCCTTCTGCTTCTATCTTCATGGCCCATCAATTCGGCCCAGCATCAATGGCCCGGACGCCTGAGGACCCCTTAATACAGGACTCCCTCAGTAGCCCCCGAACTTGCCTTCAAGGACGAGGTTGTATCCGACTTCATGCCTTCGGTCTTGCAAGGTGAGTCCTCCTTTGGGTCAGATGATAGTTTGACTCCATATTTAATATTATATCCTCTTGATTCCCTGCCGCCATTCTCTTGGCTTCCACGTGTCAGACGAAACCTCGACTGCAAAAGGAAGGAGCCTATTTAAAGAGACTAGATCTCAGATGCCATTCCATTCCACGCAGAAAATCCTTAGAGCCTGCGACAGAAAATCTTCAAACTTGGTCGGCGTTCTCAGTTCTTCCTCGCGCCCTCATGGCCCTCAAGCAGGCGATTAGGAGAGTTGCTCGGTATCTCATGCACATCTGAGAAAACTTCAGACGCAGGGATATCTCCCTCCCGAGGATCTAGTCCCCGTTCGGGCTGGATTAACTTCTATTGACAGTCAAGCCCTGGCGGAAAGTTTCCCCAATCCTTCCAAAGAAGAATGAGTGTGCTTTGTCCCCTTCCTCCTAAGAGGCGTAGGATTTCCTATCCACCCTTCCCTCAGGGGATTTCTGGAGTTCTACGGCCTCCAACAGCACGACCTTACACCGAGGTCTATCCTTCACATTACGGGCTTCGTCGCTCTTTGTGAGCTATTTCTGGGCTGTGAGGCTCATTTCGAGCTATGGTGAAAGTTCTTTTGCCTTGGCCCTCGGAGTGGTTTTATATCGAGGACGTTGTCCTGCTCGACCCAATTCGGCAAGGCCTTCCCGAATATTGAAGTGCTCCTTTAAATAAGCGTTTCAACTGGTGTCCCCGCAATCTCAAGGACAAAGTCAGTGCGGAGGTCAAAAGACTTGTAAGCAAGATCAGATTACTTTCCCACCTCGAGCTGACGATAATTGAAATGATGACGATCTCAATAATGTGATGCGTGCAGCCGCTTCAGGCCAGAGGGTTTCCTATGTGGCACTATAATGGCCAGGATGATGCCTCGCACTGTCTATGCCAGGGTCCGGACAACCCCGCCGCTTTGGCCGCCATCCTAGATGATCTCTACAAAGGGGATGAGGATTTTCTTCGCTTGAAGTGTCGGGAGGGTTTCTCTATATATAAGCCTTTCTCTGATCGCTAGTTTCACTCAATTTTTATTTTGAGATATATTAACCGAACTGAATTTGGTTATTTCCAATAGGAGTGGAGGAAGGTGGTCGAGGGGATTAGCAGTCCCATCCCACAGCCAGAGGACCACATTCGAGACACGGGACCGAATTTGTGGAAGATCTGGACATAGGCATAGATCTTAAAGATGGAGTTTTTATCAAGCCAGCCTTGACGGTACCGAAGTGGCTATTATAGCCGACTATCCTTGCCTTCTTCCTTCCTCCCATGTAAGTACCCAAGAGACACCTCTTCAAAAAGAGTATTCCCAACGCGCCTGACCCACCGCACTATCTCATGCTCAAAAGGGGCGGCGCTCATCCCGCCGTACTGCATCAAGAGCGTCTTCCCAGAAGGCGACGCCTGTGCAGGGTGGGTCACTGAAGCGAAAGGGGACTGGAGACACCACCAAAGCTCCTCCTTTATCGAAGAAGTATGACTTCTTAACCTATGTCTGGTGGCGGAGCTGGATCATAATTTTCCGCTTGATTTTTTTCTTTTTAGGAAGAGTATACGCCGGACTATGTCCGGGGATCCTGCTGGTCATGCTCCAACCAAAACGGCAGTAGGCCCATCCACAAGGACTAGGGTTGATGCGGGTGTAACACTGGATTGTCCTCTTCAAGAGGATCCGGATGAGGTATATGTTACCAATTCCGAAGTGGAAAGCGCAATGAATCATTGGCGACGAAAAGCAGCGATGTGTGACCCAACTTTTACCGAGGAGGCGTTTAACGCCCTTAGTTCTGTAGATGCGTATATCCGAGCCGCTCGAGACGGACTCGCCGGAGCCACTCACCAGCTTTCCAAGGATATGCGGGTGAGTGTTTAATTCAATGTTCATATGCCAGTAGCCCCGAGACTTAAATCAGTTGGCCCAATCGATTTAAGGATTGTTGTGTTTTTTGGTACTCAAGGAAAAGAATAACGCATTATCCAAGGAGTTGGAAGAATGCCGGACCAAGCTTACCACCGAATTAGAAGATTCAAAGAGGTCCAAGAATGGCTCTAATGGTAAGAACAATAGTGTCCAAACTGTATGGTCTTGTGGCAATCAATGATCGTTAAGTATACATTGTTTGAACTGCAGCAAGATGACCAACAAACCAACTGGAAGAAAGGCTAAAGGTTGGTCTAGCAGCGAAAGAACAAGCCGAAGGGCAAACATCTGCTGGCCAACGTGTACTAACATAGATGGGAAGAAGAAGCTACATGATACAAATGTTAAGCTAGCCGAAGAGCTAAAGGACGTTCGAGCCCAACTCTTGGATGCCTTGAAAGAGAACAAGAAGCTTAAAGGCGGCATATTCAGTATGACCTTGAACCTAGCTTTTATTATAGTCCCTCGATTCAAAGTTGTTTTTTACGAAACTATTCCTGCAAGCTTGTTAACTGGGCGGCCCGAAGGAGAGGTGTCCGGATTTCAAGGTGACCTGCTGCAAGAGCTCTCCAAGGTACACGAGCGAGCTCAGAAAGCCATGAAGAATTTGGCCAAGGCTTTATGGCCAGCCGATTATCCTCCAAAATTATGGAGGAACTGGTGAGTTTATTCAAAGGGGCCCGACGCCACTTTGAATTATGGAAAGCATCAACATGTCGGTAACGTGCTCAAGAAGCTTGGGCTATGGTGAAGACACGGTACACCAGACTTGACCCGAACCATACGGCTCGGGTTGGACCTCGAGGGCTTGACGGACTAGAAATCCATGTAAGATTGGTATACGACCAAGTAAAGATAGCCGCCAAATATTCTCAACAAGACTGTTAATTAGACAGTCTTATAGATGGTATCAATGAAGAATAGGTGTTTGATTCTATGTAACGATGTACTTTATCATTAAACTTAGCTCCTGCTGAATTTAATAGAAAGATTGTCATGGTAGACCTTCTGCTTTAACCTCCGAAAACCCAAGGGCTGGAGTGTTTCTGAATACTATACCTATGGTAAACACGTGGTATGTTCGGAAACCAGGCAATCCGGTCATATTTGCTTAAACAGACAAACTATGTTTGGGGAGTTATGTTATATTGCTATTTAACGTAAGAAACATCTTCCAGAGAGAATAGTTCCGTTAAGGGTTCCTTTCCCCGGGTCAGCATGCGTATGTATGCGTGCCTAGGCTTTGATCCTTAAAAAGGATTGTAGGATGCCTTATCCTATGAGAATTTAAAGTTTATGCGCTTTAAAAGCAGTACATCTTGTATCCGCCGACCAATTATTCCCTTAAGAATGCTAGCTTTCAGCTTCACCCGTCCGAGGTACAGGTCTGGATTACCCGGTTGTAACAATCGCAGAGGTGCTCCCTTTACACCCTAGCCAAACAATTAAGAACGTAGGGTATAAACACAGGAGCCAGGCGACCCAGCTTGGCAAAAACTTAAGTCATAAAGGTGCATATAATGGCAAGGAGACTGTATGAAACAAAAGACATAAATATTTTGAGCAATATACTTTTTAATAATGGGCTTCGTTATAGAAGCCCCCAAGTATTTTCGAGGTATATACATTTGAGGATGTTCAACCTTGTCATAGTTCGGTTGGGCCGAATACTTATTGATAAGAAAAAATAAGAGAAAGAAGAGGAGAACTTAAAAATAAAAACAGGGAATAATACCTAGACTGAAAAGAAAACATGTGCTACCCAACTATTCGTAGAATCGTCATAGCCTGGCAGCGTTCCATGGGTTCGGCTCAAGGCGATTGTCTGATGCGTTTCGAATGTGATAGGCTCCACCGGTGAGTACTTCGTCAATAATGAAGGGGCCCTCCCATCTTGGTTTGAGCTTGTCCTTTTTCTTCTTCGGGAGGTGTAAGACGAGTTTGCCAACATTGTATGTCTTGGTCCGCACTTATCTGCTTTGGTATCGCCTAGCCTGCTGTTGATAAAATGCGGAACGGGCCTACGCGATATCGCGCTCTTCTTCCAGGCCATCTAGGTCAACCCGCTGATCGATCTCAGCCTCTCTCTCTTCATACATGCGCACTCGAGGTGAGTCATGAATAATATCACAGGGCAAAACAGCCTCTGCGCCATACACCATAAAAAAGGTGTGTATTCGGTTGTCCGGTTAGTTGTGGTTCGCAGCCCCCAGAGTACGGAGTCGAGCTCCTCTACCCAGTGTTTATCTGACTCCTATAGAGAGCGCACTAGTCAGGGTTTAATGCAACTCTTTCTGCCTGACCATTTGTTTGAGGATGGTACACAGAGTCATAATCAAGGTTAATGCCTAACTTAGCGCACCAATTTTTCACCTCGTCAGCTGTGAAGTTGGAGTCGTTATCTGTGATAATACTGTGCGGGACACCATAACGGTGTACTACGCCGGATATAAAATCTATCACTGGCCCTGCCTCAGCTGTTCAGACAGGCTTGGCTTCTATCCATTTAGTGAATTTGTCCACCATGACCAGTAAAGATTTATTTCTATGGCTTCCTCCTTTAAGAGGTCCGACCATATCCAGCCCCTAGACCGCAAAGGGCCAGGTAATGGGGATGGTTCTGAGAGCGATGGGAGGCATATGGCTTTGATTTGCGAAAAGCTGGCAGCCAACACAATGCTAGACTAGGGTTTGTGCGTTTGTGCGTGCAGTTGGCCAGAACAATCCAGTTCGGAAAGCCTTGATTACAAGAGCTCGGGCCGCGACATGATGGCCGCCCATGCCAGCGTGTATTTCGGCTAGAAGTTGCCGTCCCTCCTCTTTAGAGATGCACCGTTGGAGAATACCAGTAGTGCTTTTCTTGTATAGTTCACCTTCGTGAACCTTATAGGCTTTAGAACGCCGAATTATGCGGCGGGCCTCATTTTGGTCATCGGGGAGCTCTTGCCTATTAAGGTAGGCTAGGAAAGGCTCATTGCAACGGGGCTATAACAGCCATGATCTCGTGAGCTGAAGATGTTATTTCCATGTCGGGGTCCCTGATGACATCTGTATTGAGTTCGGCTGGGGGCGTGTTCGGGTCCGGATTAGCGTCTCTGCTCTTGTCCTGCCATGTTACTGATGGCTTGAATAGCCTTTCCACGAAGGTTTTAGGCGGGACTTGGTCGCGTTTAGCGCCCATACGAGCAAGTATATCCCCTGCCTGGTTCCTGTCCCGAGCTACATGGTGAAATTCAAGCCCCTCAAATCGAGCCAATATTTTCAATATGGCAGTTCGATAAGCTGCCATCTTTGAATCCTTTGCATCAAATTCTCTATTTATCTGAGATATGGCGAGGTTTGAGTCTCTGCACACCTCGAGGCATTGTATACCCATGGATATGGCGATGCGGAGACCGTCCAGTAGTGCATCGCATTCGGCCGCGTTGTTTGAGTCTGTGTACATGATCTGCAGTACGTAGCGGACTGTATCCCCTGTTGGGGGTATCAAGATGATGCCGCCCCCAGTTTGGCTAGAATTTTGGAACCGTTAAAGTACATGGTCCAGTGGGAGTATGATCTGTACTCTTTAGTGAGTTCGGCTTCAGTCCATTCCCGCGACAAAGTCGGACAACACCTGGGACTTAATAGTCCGGCATGGTTATTATGTTATTTCTAACGGTAAGAGCTCGATGGCCCATTTGGCTATACTTCCAGTGGTGTCTTTATTGTTTATGAGATCGTTGAGTGGTACTTCGGATGCCACTGTAATCGAACACTCTTGAAAGTAGTGTCAGATCTTCCGAGATGCCATGAATACCGCATAGGCAATTTTCTGGTAATGGGGGTATCGTGATTTGCACAGTGTGAGAACCTCGGATACATAGTATATGGGTTTTTGAATGGGGAATTTATGTCCCTCTTCATCTTGTCCGACGACGAGCACCCCACTCACTACCTCATGAGTGGCTGAGATATAAAGCAGCATTGGCTCGCCAACACCTAGAGCGGCTAGGATTGGGTTACCCGCTAATAGAGTTTGTATTTCCTCGAGTCTGGCCGTGGCCGCATCCGTCCATTCAAAATGGTCTGTGCGCCTCATCAGCCTATAAAGTGGTAGCGCTTTCTCTCTTAATGTTGAGATAAAGCGGCTCAAGGCCGCTACACAACCTGCTAGCTTTTGCACTTGTTTTAGATCGGTTGGCGTAGTTAGCTGTGAAAGGGCCCGGATTTTAGCTGGGTTCACTTCAATTCCTCTATGGGATAGGATGAACCCTGATAGCTTTCCGGCCGAAACGCCGAAGACACATTTTTTTGGATTGAGCCGTATGTCATATGTCCGTAGGTTATCGAACGTAATGCGGAGATCATCCACCAATGTTTCGACGAGTTTAGTCTTGATGACTACGTCATCAACATATGCCTCCACTGTCTTGCCAATTTGTTTCTCTAAGCATGTTTGAATCATGCGTTGATATGTGGCACTAGTGTTTTTGAGTCCAAATGGCATAGTGTTGAAGCAAAAGGGGCCGTACGGGGTGATGAATGCCGTAGCAGCCTGATCGGATTCCTTCATTTTTATTTGATGGTATCCAGAGTAGGCATCGAGGAAAAAAACAAGTCCTGTCCTGCAGTTGCATCAATAATTTGATCGATGCGGGGCAATGGAAAGGGATCCTTAGGGCAAGCCTTGTTTAAGTCCGTGAAGTCGACACAAAGTCGCCAGGATTTGTCCTTCTTTGGCACCATGACTAAGTTGGCTATGCAGTACGGGTGTTTGATTTCCCTTATGAATCTGGCTTCCAGTAACTTGGCCAGCTCGTCCCCCATAGCCTGTCTTTTGGGTTCAGAAAATTGTAGTAATGACTGCTTGACTGGCTTGAACCCTTTGATAATGTTGAGGCTATGTTCGGCCAGCCTGCATGGGATTCCTGGCACATCTGAAGGATGCCAAGCGAATATGTCCCAGTTTTCGCCAAGGAAGGCGTGCAAAGCGCTATCTACCGTTGGGTCAAGCTGTGCCCCGATGGATGTCGTCTTATTAGGGTCCATTGGGTGCACTTGGAATTTTACAATTTCATCTGCTGGCTTAAAAGAGGTAGATTTCGATCTTTTGTCAAGGACTACGTTGTCCCTGTCCATCGTAGATCATAAGGTGGTTAATTCTTCGGCCGTGAGGGCTTCAGATAGTGCCTCTAGGGCTAAGGATGCGGTCTTGTTCTCGGCACGGAGTGCTCTCTCCGGATCACTTGCAACTCCGATTATTCCATTGGGCCCTGGCATTTTGAGCTTCATGTACCTGTAATGGGGTATAGCTTGAAAGTGTGAGAAAGCGTCCCGCCCTAGAAGGGCGTTGTATCCGCTGTTGAAGGGGACAATGTGGAAGAGCAGTTCCTCCGACCTGTAGTTCTCGGGCTTCCCGGCTAGGAATAATTCATCGAAAGGTTGTATTACTTTGTTCAATGCGGAATTTATCGACCTGCATTTTTGAAAGCGTGTCCTCATATATGAGATTGAGTCTGCTGCCCCCGTCCATGAGTACTTTAGTGAGGCGGAAGCCGTCTACTATTGGATTTAGTACAAGAGCGGCTGTGGCTCGGACCGGCCAGACTCGTGGTTCGTCTTCGGCAAAAAAGGTGATTGTCGTTGTCGGTGTCAAAACTGGCAGATCTTGTGTAGGGGGGCCCAAGCTATGTGTTTAGAGGATCGATGGTAACAGGAGGCTGGGGACACGATGTTTACCCAGGTTCAGGCCCTCTCAATCAAGGTAATACCCTACTTCCTGCTATATTAATATGGATGAATATGGATACAAGAGTTGATCTACCTCGAGATCATAATTACTAAACCCTAAAGTCTAGCCTATGAGGATATTGTGATGTTGATGATCCCCTCTGCAGACTAAACCTCCTGGCTTATATACACGCCAGAGAGGGCCTATGGTTACAAGGGTGACTTGGGGAGGAAGTAATAGATACATCTGGACTCTACGCTTGCCTTTCTACGTACATAGGAGTCCTGACCGAATACGGGGGAGAGTCTTCTGCTTCTTCTTTTACGGCCCATCAATACGGACCAGCTTCATCGACCCGGACGCATGAAGACCCCTGAATACAGGACTCCCTCAGTAGCCCCCGGACTTGCCTTCAAGGACGAGAATTTATTCATCTGCATGTCTTCGGTCTTGCAAGGTGAATCCTCCTGGATGATATTTCGGCTTCTTTTAATATTGTATTTCATTGATTCCTCGCCTCCATCGCCTTGGCTTCCATGTGTCCAACAAATGCGAACTGTCTGGGCAGTTTTACAAATACCCCCTTGACTGTGTAAGGAAGGCGCCTATATAAGAGAATAGATCCTCGTTGCCTCTCCATTCCATTCCACGCGGAAGAAACCCTAGTGCTTGCAAAAAAATCTTCAAACATGGCCAGCGCCCCAAGCTCTTCCTCGCGCCCTCATGGCCCTCGTGCAGGAGATTGGAAAAGTTGTTCCCTGCCCCATGCGCATATGAGGACACTTCAAGCGCAGGGATATCTCTCTCCAGAGAATCTAGTCCCCGTCCGGGCCGGACTAACTTCTATTGACAATCAAGCCCTGGCAGTGAGCTTTCCCAATCCCTCCGATGGAGAGCAGGTATGTTTTGTCCCTTTCCTTTTAAGAGGCATAGGTTTCCCCATCCACCTCTTCCTTAGGGGACTCCTGCAGTTCTATGGCCTTCATTTGCACGATCTTACGTCGGGGTCTATCCTGCATATTGCGGGTTTTGTCGTTTTATGCGAACTATTCTTGGGCTCCGAGCCTCACTTTGAGCTATGGAGAAAGTTGTTCTACCTTGTCCCTTGCTCGTAAAAGGGATCCATATTTGAAGTTGGGGGCGCCGAAGTATGGCGCATAGCAGGGACATGATATCTGCCCGGTACTCCAAAGAAGGCATCAGAAGAGTGGCCTTCGGAGTGGTTTTATATTGAGGACGTTGCCCTGCCGGATCCACTCCGACAAGGCCTCCCCAAATATTCTAGCGCTCCAATAAAGAAGCTTTCCAACTGGTGTCCCCACAGTCCCTCGGAAGAAGAGAGAGAGTAGGTTAGCAGACTGGCCGACAAGATCAGATTGCTTGCCAGTTCGGGGCAGTCTATAATCGAAGTGATGGCTATTTCAATAAAGCAATGCGTGCAACCGCTCCAAGCGAGAGGATTTCCAATGTGGCATTACAATGGCCTGAATCATGCCTCGCGCTGCTTACGCCCGAGTTTGGATGACCCTGCCGCTCTAGCCGTCATCCTGGAAGGTCTTTATAAGGGAGAGAAGCAAGACTTTATTCGTTTGATGTGACGGGAGGTTTTTTTATTACAATCCTCCTGAGTGGGTAAGTCTCTCTCGTGGTTGCTATATTTGCCCATTCTTCTTTGTTATGATGTATTGACCGAACTAAATTCGGTTTTTCCCAACAGGAGTGGCGGAAGGTGATCGAGTGGGATTAATAGTCGCGCCCCACAGCCAGAGAACCAATTCCAAAATGCGGGCCCCGGATATGATGAAGATCTGGACATAGGCATAGAGCTAGAAGAGGGAGTCTTCTCTCAAGCCTGCCGTGAGGGCACCCTGGTGGCTATTGTAGCTGATTACCCATGCCTCATTCCTTCTTCCCACGTAAGTACCTAGGACATATCTCATCAAAGAGAAGATTCCCAGCAGGCCTTACCCACTGTATTTTATCATACTAAATAGGGACGGCGCTCCTCACGCCGAACTGTTCGAAGACCGTCATCCCAGAGGGTGACGCCTGCATCAGGTGAGGCCTCGAAGAGAAAGAGGACCGCGAAGACCAGCGAACCTTCAAACAGGTATGTTTGTTTTGACACACGCTGGGTGGTGAAGTTGGTATTACAACTTTTCGCTTTGTTTTTCCTTTTAGGAGGAATACACACCGGACTATTTTCGGAGATCATGCAGACCAAGCTCCAGCCAATCCGGCATCCGGCCCTTCAAGGGTTAATATGGATTATGTGCAGGATTGTCCCCTCAAGGAGGATTCAGATGGAATGTCAGTTACTAATTCTGAAGTGGAGGTTGCGATGGTTCACCCGCGGCGAAAAGCAGCCATGCGTGACCCAACATTTTCTGAGGAAGCGTTTAACGTCCTCAGCTCTGCAGATGCCTATATCCGAGCCGCTCAAGACAGACTCGCTGGAGCCACTCACCAGCTTTCAAAAGATATGCGGGCAAGTGTATATTTTGATGTTCCCATGCCAGTAGCCCTCGAGACTTAAAGCAGTTGGTACAACTGATTTGAGGATCGTTGTGTTTTTGTAGGTGCTTCAAGAAAAGAATAACTCCTTATCCAAGGAGCTAGAAGAATGCCGGACCCTGCTCGCCGAATTGGAAAATTTGAAGAAATCCGGAAAGGATGCTGGTGGTAAGAACAATGGTGTCCGGACAATATGATATTTGCACTGATCACTGAGTCATTAAGTATATACTAATTGTAATACAACTACAGGGCCAACCGATCAAATGGAAAGGGAGCTAAGGGCTGCTTTTGGCGGACAAGAAATTTTCCGAAGGGGAAATAGATGCTGGAAAACGCGTATTGACGCAAGCCATAGATAAAAGAAACCAAGCGCGGGATAAAAATGTTAGGCTGGAACATGAGCTAAAGGACGTAAGAGCCCAACTCTCAAGCGCCTTGGAAGAGAACCGGAGGCTAAAATGCGACATGTTCAGTATGTCCCATATACCTAGCTCTCTTTATAGTCCCTTGTTTTGGAAAAATTTCATAAAACTTTTCCTGCAGGTTTGTTAACAAGGTAGCCCGAAGGGGGATTGTCCGGTTTTGAGGGTGACGTGCTCCAAGAGCTTTCGAGGGTCCACGAGCGAGCTCAGAAGGCCATGAAGAAAATGGCCAAGGATTTATGGTCGGGCGATTCGCCTATAGAAACTATGGAGGACTTGGCGGACTTGTTCAAAGGGGCCCGACGCCGCTCCGAACTGTGGAAAGCATCAGCATGTCGCATGGGTGCTCGAGAAGCCTGGGCCATGGTGAAGACGCGCTACACTCGTCTTGATCTGAATCATATGGCCCGTGTGGGACCTCACGGGTCCGATGGACAAGAAATCCCTCTGCATTTGGTATATGACCAAGTAGAGACAGCTGCCAAGTTTTCCCAACGGGACTGTAGACTAGACAGCCTGATTGAGGGAATAGAAGAAGAGTAGTGGTTTGATTCTATGTGTTAATGTACTTTTACCATCAAACTTATCTCCGTCTGAATTCATAAAAAGTTTGTCATGGCCGACCTTCTTCTTTAACCTCCATTAAGCCAAAGGTTGGAGTGTTTCCGAATACTATATTTGTGGTAAACACGTGATATGTTCGAAAACCAGGCAATCAGGTCATAATTGCTTGAACAAACAAACTATTTTCGGGGAGTTATGTTATGTTACTGTTTAACGTAAGAAACATCTTCCAGAGAGAATAGTTCCATTCGGGGTTCCTTTCCCTGGGTCAGCGTGCATACATATGCGGGCCTAGGCTTTTGGTCCTGTGAAAAGGATTGCAGGATGCCATATCATGTGGTAGTTTAAAATACATGCTTTAAAAAAACGATATGTCGTGTATCCGCTGATCGATTATTCCCTAAAGAGCGTTAGCTTTCGGCTTCACACAGTCTGAGGTACATGTCCGGATTACCCAGCTGTAACAATCGCAGAGGTGCTCCCTTTATGCCCTAGCCGAACAATCGGAAACGTAGGGGTCAGCATAGGAGCCAGGTAACCCAGCTTAGCCAGAACTTAAGTCATATTAGTGCATATAATGGCAAGGAAGGACTGTAAAAAACAGACGACATTTTAAGCAAGAAGCTTTATTGGTAATGGGCTTCATTAAAGAAGCCCCCAAGTATATTTGAGGTAGATACATTCAAAGATGTACTTATCCTGTGGCAGTTCGGGCGAGCCGAATACTTGCCAATGAGAAAAAAGGTAAACAAAGAGGAGAAGGGGAAAGATAAAAGATAAAAGATAAAAGATAATACCTAACTTAAAAGGAGGAAAAAATTGCTACCGAGCTATCCATAGAATCTTTGGAGCCTGGCAGCGTTCCACGGGTTCGGCTCAAGGCGGTTGTCCTGTGCACTCCGGAGGCGATAGGCTCCACCGGTGAGTACTTTGTCGATAATGAAGGGACCCTCCCATTTTGGTTTGAGATTGTCATTCTTCTTCTCCGGGAGGCGTAAAACATGTTCGCTGATGTTGTATGTCTTGGCCCGCACTTCTCTCCTCTAGTATCGCCTGGACTGTTGTTGATAAAATGCGGAACGGGCTTGCGCTGTATCACGCTCCTCTTCAAGTCCATCTAGGTCGTCCTGTTGATCTAGCTCGGCTTCTCTCTCCTCGTACATGCACACTCGAGGCGAGTCATGAATAATGTCGCAGGGCAGAACAACCTCTGCGCCGTACACCATAAAAAATAGGTGTGTATCCGGTCGTCCGGTTAGGTCTGGTCCGCAGCCCCCAGAGTATGGAGTCAAGCTCTTCGACCCAGTGTTTATCAGACTCTCGTAGGGAGCGCACTAGTCGGGGTTTAACGCCACTCATTATCACACCATTGGCTCTTTCGACTTGACCATTTGTTTGATGATGGTATACAAAAGCATAATCAAGTTTAATACCTAGCTTTGCGCACCAATTTTTTACCTTGTCAGCTGTGAAGTTGGTGCCATTATCTGTGATAATACTGTGCGAGACACTGTAACGGTGTACTACGCCAGATATGAAATCTATCACAGGCCCTGCCTCAGCTGTTTTTACTCGCTTGGCTTCTATCCATTTAGTGAATTTATCTACCATCACTAGCAAGTATTTCTTTTTATGGCTTCCCCCTTTATGGGGTCCGACCATATCAAGCCCCCAGACCGGAAAAGGCCAAGTAATGGGGATTGTTCTCAGAGCGGTGGGAGGCATGTGACTTTGATTTGCAAAAAGTTGGCAGCCAACGCAGTGTTGGACTAAGGTTTGGGCATCTGCTCAGGCAGTGAGCCAGAAAAATCCAGCTCGAAAAGCTTTGCCTACGAGCGCCCGGGCTGCGGCATGGTGGCTGCCCATTCCAGCATGTAGTTCAGTGAGAATTTTCCTTCCCTCCTCTTCGGAGACGCACCTTTGTAGAATCGAAAGTGTGTCTAGAGGGGGGTGATTAGACTACTTGACCAAATAAAAATCTAGCCTTTTCCCAATTTTAGTTCTTGGCAGATTTTAGCAACTTAGCACAAGTCAAGCAATCAACCTACACATGCAATTATAAGAGTATAGCAGCGGAATGTAAAACAATTGCATATGAAGGTAAAGGGAGGAGTTTGGAGGGAGCAAACGCAAGTGTAGACACGGATGTCTTTGTCTTGGTTCAGATAGGTGGTGCTATCGTACATCCAAGTTGATGGAGACTTCAACCCACGAAGGGTAACGGCTGCGCGATTCCACGGAGGGCTCCACCGATGAATGGTCCATGAAGAAGCAACCTTGTCTATCCCGCCATGGCCATCGCCCACGAAGGACTTGCCTCACTAGGGTAGATCTTCACGAAGTAGGCGATCTCCTTGCCCTTAAAAACTCCTTGGTTCAACTCCACAATCTTGTCGGAGGCTCCCAAGTGACACCTAACCAATCTAGGAGACACCACTCTCCAAAAGGTAATAGACGGTGTGTGGATGATGAACTCCTTGCTCAAATGCTTCAAATGATAGTCTCCCCAACACTCAAACTGCTCCTCACAGATTTGGATATGGTGGAAGAAAGATTTGAGTGGAAAGCAACTTGGGAAGGCTAGAGAACAAGATTCATATGGTAGGAATGGAATATCTTGATCTCAACACTTGAGTAGGTGGTTCTCTCTCAGAACATGTATGATGGAAGTGTAGGTATGTTCTGATGGCTCTCTCCACGGGTGAAGAGTGGGTGGACGGGTATATATAGCCTCCACACAAAATCTAACCATTACACACAATTCACCAAACTCGGTGGGACCGATTCAGAGAACTCGGTCAGACTGATTTATTTCATTATGTGACCGTTAGGCATTTCGGTGGGACCAATATGATCAACTCGATAGGACCGATTTCATTAGGGTTAGGGCATAACGTAATCTCAGTGAGACCGATTACACAAACTCAGTGGGACCAATTTTGGTAATAAGCACACAGAGGGTTGGTCAGGCAAACTCGGTGGGACCGATTCGCTCGTTTCGGTTGGACCGAAACATTACAAAGAGGCAACAGAGAGTTTGCATTGCGAACTCGGTGGGACTGATCCCTGACCTCGGTGAGACCAAAATGTTACAAAGGGAAACAGAGAGTTTGCAATCCCATCTCGGTGAGACCGAGATCCCTTTCAGTGAGACCAAAATGATTAGGGTTTCTCGCAGTGGCTATGTCAAATGAACTCGGTGGCGCCGGATAGATCTTTTTGATGGGGCCGAGTTTGACTTTTGGCTTGGGACATATGTGGATGTGGAGAAGTGTTTGAGGGTTTTTGGAGCATATCACTAAGCATTTTGAGCAAGAAACCCATTAAGCAAGACCTCATCCCCTTTTAATAGTATTGGCTTTCCTATGTACTCGATGTGATCTTGGATCACTAAAATGGAAAAAGTAGAGTCTTGAGCTTGAGCCAATATGTGTCCTTAGCATTTTGAGGGGTCCACATTCCTAGTCCATGCCATGCCAATCATTAAACTTTCCTGAAATATCATATTGAGATAGCATTAGTTCATTGAGTTATATGTTGTTAGTAATTACCAAAACCACCCAGGGATAGTTGCACTTTCAATCTCCCCTTTTTTGGTAATTGATGACAACATATAGATCAAAGCTTCGACAAATGAGTAAGATTTAAATACACCATCGCTTTGAGAAGTATGTGATAAGCAAGAGCTCCCCCTAAATGTGTGCATCATTTAAAATTTGTGTTTGAATGCAAATGTACAATCGATTAGGATCATGGGTTACTCTTCCATGTCACATACTTCTTGGTGGAGCGCTCAAAATGATATAAACTGAAAACATGCACTCATCACCAAGCAAAGTGAATGATCATATAAGGATATAAAAGATAGTATCATCCAAGCAAGCATTAAGGTAGCATATGATCAATCACATGATCAAACAAGCATCTCACACACGGACATAGAGTATAAAGCAAACACATAAAAAGTTCAGCCAAAATCAAGAGTGACCAAAGAGGCAAAACACTCTCTCTCGAAGCCTATTATACATATTTCTCCCCCTTTGGCAACAAGTTACCAAAAAGTTTGAAAATGCGTAGTGCTATGCGTCTCTCAGGCTCGATCTTCGGGAGGTGGTGTAGAGAGAACTCCAAGGACAAAGGCTTCTAATGAAGTAGCTGGAGCTGGTGGAGTGCCTGCTGGAGGTGGCATTGAAGCTGTGGCTGCTGGTGCTGATGTAGTCGCTCTAGTGTCTGGAACTGGCACTGCAGCAGATCTCTGACCTCGAGGCACTCGCTGAAATGCATCTGTGGTATCATGTCCTCTCCTCTCCTCTGTTTCCTCCTGTAGCTTCTCAACTGCAGACTGGATTTCTGTAACTTTCAGATCAAGACCATAGAACTTAGTCTCAATGATCCTCTCCAAGCTCTCCTGATTCTGAGTCAGGGTGGCCAAGCCCTTCTCAATCCTCATAGTTGCTTGAATCAGATATGCCATTTGGTCTTGTTTGGACTTGAGGGTCATTTGAGATGCTTCTGCAGCACTTGGCATCTTGGCAGCTTTCTCTGTGTTGGCTTTCTCTCTCGTTTCATGTGCATGCATTGATGATGGTTCATTTTCATCCATGAAAAATGTGTTTTCCTCAAAGTCAGGCACCCAGGGAAGATATTATCTGTCCAATAAGTAAGTGCATGTGCCCATCTTGGAGTTGATGAGCATCTGGATGTGTGGAGCAAACCCACATGATCTCTTCTGATCTGCAGCAGACCTCTTGATTGTTTCAACAATGAGACTCATGACTTTGAATTTCTGAGGCACATCAAATATATGCAGCAAGTTGATTGAATGTACTCTTATCATCTTTGCATCTCCAGATTTGGGCAACAATGTATGCCTCAAGATTGTGTTGATAGTGGCTAGGCCAGACAACAAGTGATGCACAGATCCAAACTTATGTGTACCCAAATCATCATCAGGGATCTCTTTGTACATGTTGGCCATAGAGTTGTGGTCTTTCTTCTTCTTGGCATACACATCCAAATCATCCTCATGCTCTTCAGGGGCTTTGATCAGCTTGGCCCACTCATAAAGAGTTGAGTGGTACCTTGACCCTTCAGACATCCATACAATTCTACCACTAGGATAAAAGTGAGATGTGGAGTAGAATTGCATGATGAGTTCATCGTTCCAATTTGTCAACTTCTAAGCCACAAACTTGTCAACTCCACATGCTTTGAAGCTTTCATGCACATTGGGGAAATAATTTGCATTGTCATCAATGAATTTCCAGTCCATCCTCCTCATATCACACACTATGGGCTTCTTGTCATGCAGAACTGCCTCATAGAAGTCTTGCTATTCTCTGGTATGGAATCAGTAGTCCACAACAGTCCTTCTGCTCATAGCATATGGATTAGTCTTTCTCCATAATCTGAGACCTGCATCCTTCCTCAACTTCATGTCTTCTGCTACTAGATGAGCATCATTGTGATCACGGATCTTGGGCTTCAACTTTCTCAGCACTTGGGCCTCAGCTTCTTCAGCAACCTCAGGCACTAGGGCCTTGTTCTTCTATGAAGATGGAATGTTTCTAGTGCTTCTCTTGGGTGCAGACTTGGTGGCTTCAGCAGCTTTGGGAGCAGTCTTGGGCTTAGAAGGGACATGCCCAGACTCGATAGCATATCCCATAAGCTTCTGAGCTTTAGGAGCTGGTGCAGCAACCTCTTCTTCTTCTTCTTCTGCAGCTTCCTCATCATCCCTCATGGATGGCTTGCCAATCACTCTAGCTGTGGTTTTTCTTGCTCTCTTCTTAGTTCCTTTTGGCTCATCATCTCTGGATTCAAGTGTGAAAACCATAGTCTCTTGAGTTGATGCTCTGGCCTTTGACATAGGAACTCTTCTTGCTGGAGCCTTCCTGTTCAATCCTGGCATAGTTGCCTCAGATGTGCCATACTCCTTCCTGAGCACCTTCTTCTTTGAAGTGGTCTCATCAGCCACAAAGTCCTCGTCCTCAGAATCTAAAGTTTTCTTCTTCCTTGACTTGGTAGCAGCCTTTGGAAGGTCACTGGGAGTGCTTCTGCTGCTCTCATAATAGCTGGAGTTATTGGGACTAGAGCCCTCACTCAATTGTGCCTGCTCCTCTGACCTGTTCTGACTGTCACTGCCCTCAAACATCTCTGACACTGCAAGCTGAAAACTGACCCTGTGAATAGATGTAGATGAGGTACAGTGGATGAGCATCACAAAGTGTAGAGTTTTTGCAAAATAGATGACAAGAAAAACTTAGTTTTAGTTCTCTACAGAAAGCATTTTCGAGCTACCGATTTTTTAAACTCGGTGATACCAAAGCAATTCTGGAGCCTAAACTAGTGAACTCGGTCAGACCGAGTCACAGTTCAGTGGCACCAATATTGCTAGTGTTTCATAGAGAGTTGAACTCGGCCGCACCGATTTGCAATTTTCGGTCAGACTGAAAAGATCAAGTGCAATGGCCTAAGCCAAATCGGTGAGACCGATTTCTACAACTCGGTTGGTTCGAGATGAGTTCAGCGGAGACTTAACCCTAAATTTTTCGAATCAAAACTACTTTCTATGAAGTTTCTGCTGGATATGAAGATTTCATACGTGGCAAGAGTCATGGCAAAGCAATGCGCTAAGAATCGAAGTTAAAAAACAGCACAACGTGTCAAGTTCATACCCTAACTCGGCGGTGAACTTGCTATGGCGGCAACAACGGCGAAGATTTCCGTTGGCAGCGGCGGAGACCAGCGGCGGGAGGTCGCTGGCGGCGAGGAGACGATCCGGACACCCGCCGAGGCAGAGCAGGTCACGCGCGGGCGAAAGATTTCAGAAAGTTTTCCAAAGTTCAACCCATCAGTATATATAACATGACCATGTCGGTGTGACTGAGTGGAACAACTCGGTGGCACCGAGATGCAAAACTGGTAGCAGTTACTCCAACTCTGTGTGACCGAAAAGTTCAAATCGGTTGCACCGAGATTGAAAACCTAGATCAACTTAGTGAACTCGGTGTGACCGAAGTGGATGACTCGGTCATACCGAAATGCACAAAGAGGTTTCGGAAGTTTAAGTCTATGACAAATCGGGGACTCCAAGGACTTGATCAAACTTTGTGATGTAGCATGAATAGAGTTTGAGACGAGAAAAGCATAGATAGCTAGAGGGTGTTCTTAGGCATTCTTGTCCATCCATTTGGCAAAAGAAAAAGAGCCAAACAATCAAAGAAACAAATGGAAGTCCTCGAATGAGAAAAGTATGCATTCAACATGCTCACACAATAAGATAGCAAATGAAACATGTGGCAAAGCATGCACAACCATTCTAGCATTTATCAAGCAATTGGCGATGACTAGGTCATCTATATATGAGTATATTGACTTAAGAGTCAAATGAGAATGTTTGATCATAGGTCATACTCATCGTTTAAGCTCAAGTGGGGGTTACAACTTCTACGTAAAGCATTGTTGTGTTCACATAATTAGAGTTGCTTTAGCTCAATTGATTAGAGAGGAGCTCCCCCTAGATGTGATATCCCCCCTAAGAGGGATGAACTAACATTGGGTTTTGTCGATGATGACTTCATGTAGGTGTTGAAGATGTAGATGCTCAATGTTGATGTAGATCATTTGGAGCAATCCATTGGAGTGAGTTGCACTTTCAATACCTACACGGGTTAGTCCCACAAGGAACAAACAAGGGTATCCATAGACATAGAGTGAATTGCACACAAGATGATGTCCATGAAAGCATTAGGTGATGTTGTCCCTTGTCTTACCAACAAGAGGGTTTGTGACTCCTCGAACTAGTGCAAGATATGGAAGTTGTTTGCACTTGTTCTCGCCAAAATGATATGAGTGAAGTATGTTGGCGGAGTCACCCTAAAGGACCCTCTAGTTCTTCTTCTTCGGGATCCACACCATCTTGATCGGAATCCTTGGAGTTGTAGTTGTACTTGATGAAGTAGAACTTGACATAGTCTTGGGAACCCACTTGACCAAGGCCTTAGGAGCTTCTTCAAATGCATCAATCTCCTCTTGAAGCTTATCCTTGCCCTTTAGCTTGTGGTCTTGTGGTGGAAGATCATCTTGTGCTTGTGTCCCTTGAAAATAAGTAGGATCATAATTCCCTTCTCTATAATTCCCTTCAATAAGCTATTTTCTTGCTCTAGTGTAACTTGGCTAAGAGAATCATTAGTGGAATTAAGAGAACTACTAGAAGCAACATCATTGGGTTTAGCATGATTATTGTTACTACTAGAGGAAGAATCTTCCTTGTTCTTGTTGCTAGTTTTTACTTGTGGCATGTAGGTAGATAAGAGTAAATGCTTGGCAATGTAAGAAGAACTTTTCTTGCGAAGATCATCATTGATAGCTTTTAGGAACTCATGCTCTTGCTCAAGGTTGAGCTTTTCAAAGCGTAACTTCTCATGAGTCTTTAAAAGTTCTCGATAATCTTCCAAGGTAGTTTCATGAGCTAACTTAAAAGTGTTTATTTCTTTAGTTAGACACTCAATCCTCTCCTTATCATTGTCATCCGTTTTATCTTGATTAGCATGATTAATAGAAATTTCATCATATTTTTCATCAAAAGTTTCATCACTATTGCTACCAACAAGTAAATCATCATCTCCTAGCAAGTCATCTTCATCACTATTGAAATCAAGATACTCGGGATGTGATACCTTAGGGCCTTTAGCCATGAAGCATCTTCCAATTCCTTCATTTGGTGAGTCAAATATGTCGTAGGAGTTGGTTGACACAAGAGCAATTCCGGCAACACCTTCATCTTGAGTATCTTCGGAGTCAGAGTAGTAGCTTATCTCGGAGTGGTTATCAGAGTCGGAACCGGATGCCCATTCACCAACATGAGCTTGATGTCTTCGTCTTGTATTGCTCCTTCATGATTTATCCTTCTTTTCCGAATATTTGCTTCTTCGAGAAGGTATTCGTTCATAACAATCATCTCTACTCCTTCTCTCTCTTGGTTGTGAATCTTCTCTTCTACTTCTCCTTTTAGGTGAGTTTCTCTTCTCTTGTGGGGAGCCATACACTCATTGGAGTAGTGTCCGGGTCTTCCACAATTGTAGCAATTCCGATCACAGCTTGAAGATCTCTTGTCATTGTAGGACCTTGACTTGGAACTTCTCTCTTTACTTCTACTCTTGTAGAACTTGTTGAAGTTCTTCACCATTAAGCTCAATTCTTCATTGAAGACTTGTTTCTCACTTGATGATGTAGGAGCGTCACATGAGGCTTTGTAAGCACCACTAGACTTATTGTGAAGCTCTTCTTTATCTTTGAGGGACATCTCATGAGCAATAGTTCTTCCAATGACTTTCGTTGGCCTGAGATCTTTGTAATTAGGCATCATTTGGATAAATGTCCACACAGTATATCATATTTTCCATCCAAGGCTCTTAGGATCTTCTTGATGATGAATCTGTCGGTCATCTCTTCACTTCCTAAGCCGGCAATCTCATTTGTGATGAGAGCAAGCCTAGAGTACATTTCAACGACACCTTCACCATCCTTCATCTTGAACTTGTCAAGTTGAATTTAAAGCACATCCAACTTGGATTACTTGAAAGTCGGTACCTTCGTGCATATCAATCAAAGTATCCCAAATTTCCTTTGCATTCTCAAGACGGCTGATTTTGTTGAATTCTTCGGGGCACAGTCCATTAAAGAGGATATCACAAGCTTGAGCATTGTATTGCAGCATCTTCAACTCTTCCGTGGTAGCTTCACGATTTGGTTACTTCACATCAAAGAATTCACCTTGCAAACCAATACACACAATAGCTCAAACGTCGGAGTTATATCCAAGAATATGCATTTTCATCTTATGCTTTCAACTAGCAAAATTAGTACCATCTAAGTAAGGACCTCTACGGTGGTAACTTCCCTCGCTAGACGCCATACTCTCCTGGGTTGTGAAACCAAGGCTATCATCACCAAAGCTATGGAAACCAAGGCAAATGGAGACCAAAGCTCTGATACCACTTGTAGGATCGAAAGTATGTCTAGAGGGGGGTGATTAGACTACTTGACCACATAAAAATCTAGCCTTTTCCCAATTTTTGTTCCTGGCAGATTTTAGCAACTTAGCACAAGTCAAGCAATCAACCTACACATGCAATTCTAAGAGTATAGCAGCGGGATGTAAAAAATTTGCATATGAAGGTAAAGGGAGGAGTTTGGAGGTAGAAAACGCAAGTGTAGACACAGATGTTTTTGTATTGGTTCCGATAGGTGGTGCTATCGTACATCCAAGTTGATGGAGACTTCAACCCACGAAGGGTAACGGGTGCGCGAGTCCACGGAGGGCTCCACCCACGAAGGGTCCATGAAGAAACAACCTTGTCTATCCCTCCACGGCCATCGCCCACGAAGGACTTGCCTCACTAGGGTAGATCTTCACGAAGTAGTCAATCTCCTTGCCCTTATAAACTCCTTGGTTCAACTCCACAATCTTGTCGGAGGCTCCCAAGTGACACCTAACCAATCTAGGAGACACCACTGTCCAAAAGATAATAGACGGTGTGTAGATGATGAACTCCTTGCTCAAATGCTTCCAATGATAGTCTCCTCAACACTCAAACAGCTCCTCACAGATTTGGATATGGTGGAAAAAATATTTGAGTGGAAAGCAACTTGGGAAGGCTAGAGAACGAGATTCATATGGTAGGAATGGAATATCTTGATCTCAACACTTGAGTAGGTGGTTCTCTCTCAGAACATGTATGATGGAAGTGTAGGTATGTTCTGATGTCTCTCTCCACGAGTGAAGAGTGGGTGGAGGGGTATATATAGCCTCCACAGAAAATCTAACCGTTACACACAATTTACCAAACTCGCTGGGACCGATTCAGAGAACTCGATCAGACCGATTTAGTTCATTATGTGACCGTTGGGCATTTCGGTGGGACTGGTATGATCTAATCGGTAGGACCGATTCATTAGGGTTAGGACATAACGTAATCTCGGTAAGACCGATTACACAAACTCGGTGGGATCGATTTTGGTAATAAGCACACAGAGGGTTGGTCAGGCAAACTCGATGGGACCGATCCGCTCATTTCGGTTGGACCGAAACGTTACGTTGAGGCAGCAGAGAGTTTGCATTGCGAACTTGGTGGGACCGATCGCTCATCTCAGTGAGAACGAAATGTTACGAAGGGAAACGAGTTTGCAATCCCATTTCGGTGAGACCGAGATCCCTTTCGGTGAGACCGAAATGATTAGGGTTTCTGGCAGTGGCTATGTCAAATGAACTCGGTGGTGCCGGATAGATCTATTCAGTGGGGCCGAGTTTGACTTTTGGTTTGGGACATATGTGGATGTGGAAAAGTGTTTGAGGGTGTTTGGAGCATATCACTAAGCATTTTTAGCAAGAAACCCATTAAGCAACACCTCATCCCCTTTTAAGAGTATTGGCTTTCTTATGGACTCAATGTGATCTTGGATCATTAAAATGGAAAATGTAGAGTCTTGAGCTTGAGCCAATATGTGTCCTTAGCATTTTGAGGGGTCCACATTCCTAGTCCATGCCATGCCAATCATTGAACTTTCCTGAAATATCATATTGAGATAGCATTAGTTCAATGAGCTATATGTTGTTAGTAATTACCAAAACCACCCACGGATAGTTGCACTTTTAACCTTTGTAGAACACCAGTAGTGCTTCTCTTATATAGTTCACCTTCGTGATGTTTGTAGGCTTTAGAATGCCGAACCATGCGGCGGGCCTCATTTGGGTCATCGGGGAGCTCCTGCCTTTTAAGGTAAGCTAGGAGGGGCTCTGTCCAGGGGGCTATGACACCCATGATCTCGTGAGCCGAAGGAGTTATGTCCATGTCTTGGTCTCCGATGACGGCTTGGTTAAGTTCGGACAGGGGTGTATTCGGACCCGAATTTGTATCGCCGCCCGCGTCCTGCCATGTTACGGATGGCTTAAATATCCTTTCCATAAAGGTGTTAGGCAGGACGGGGTCGCGTTTAGCGCCCATAAGATCGAGTACATCAGCGGCCTGGTTATTATCCCGGAATATGTGATGGAATTCCAACCCCTCAAATCTAGGCGATATTTTCAATATAGCATTGCGATAAGCTACCATTTTTGAATCCTTCGCATCAAAATCTCCATTAATTTGGGAGATAGCGAGGTTTGAGTCTCCGCGTACCTCGAGGCATTGTATTCCCATGGATACAGGTAGGTGGAGACCATGCAATAGGGCCTCGCATTCGGCCACATTATTCTAGTCTGTGTACATAATTTGTAGGACGTACCGAACTGTATCCCCAATTGGAGATATCAATATTACACCGGCCCCCAATCCGGCTAGCATTTTGGAACCGTCGAAGTGCATCGTCTTGTGGGAGTATGAGCCATACTCTTTAGGGAGTTCGGCTTCGGTCCATTCTGCGACAAAGTCAGCCAACACTTGTGATTTAATAGTCCGGCGTGGCTTGTAAGATATTTCGAACGGTAAGAGCTCGATGGCCCATTTGGCTATCCGTCCAGTGGCGTCTTTATTGTTAATAATATCGTTGAGTGGTGTCGGTGTACTAAAGTAGGGGTACCTTAGTATCCCGACTTGTGCACGGGCAGTAGCAGCGTCCTGTGGTCTGGCTCACCACGCGCCCGCCAAGGCCCACTCTAGACCCCTTTTTGAGCCATTCAAGAACAAAGTATTAAAGTTTAGAGACAAGACCCCGGCAAGAGGAGCTTGCCGGGAAGGCCGCACCAAGCTCAAAGTTATCATTCCAGCACAAGACCCTGGCAAGAGGAGCTTGCCAGGAAGGCCAAAAGAACGTCACTTCAAGAAAGTATATCGCGGTGCATCATGCGCCCCGGCAGGGCCCGGAGAGCGACAAGCTTCTGGGCCCGGCAAGGTTGCGACCCCGGCAAGGTGCTTGTCGGGGAAGCTTATGCCGTGTGCCTGCGCTCCAGCTCATCTGGCCACGCGTCGCCCTGGGGCCCTTCCAGGGGCACGTGGCAGATGGCTGAGCAGCCTGGGGTACACGGTGGCAAGCCGTGGTGACGAGGATATCGCCGTGGCGAACGGAGACGCATGGACGGACGCTTTTTGGGGTGACGGCGACGGGCATTCAATGCCCTTGTCCCCCACCGTCAGAGTTAGGTGAAGACCACTATTCATACACTGTTCATGCACTGTTGCAACTACCACCAGTTTTACATTTTTTACCCTCCTCTACGTTGGCACCTGTCGGTGACCCCTTTGAGCTATAAAAGGAGGCCCATGCACAACGTAGAGGGGGTTCGATCCCGGAAACTAAACCACTCTCTCGCTCGGTGTAGCTAGGACTGTAGATCTTCAAGCTCCCGAGCCCAAGAACTCAATACAACCAAGGCAGGAGTAGGGTTTTACGCGTACATCACGGCCCGAACCTGGGTAAACTGCCCGCGTGTGCTCCTCGATCTGCTCTCCGTGCTCCCTCCGCTCCCTTACCGCAACGTAGAAGGGGCTCCGGTCCCATAGGTGTTCGTGGGCGTCCAGTTTCCCCAACATCTTTGGCGCGCCGGGTAGGGGGCGTCGAGGTTGTGCGTACCTGATCCGGCGCTCACGCGGGCGCAGTCTTCATCAACCTCTCCAGTTTCATCAACTTCATCGACTACGTCAATATGCCTCCGAAGAAGAAGGCTTCGGAGGTCGGAGGCCCGTCCGCGTCAATCCCACCACCACCAGAGCCAACGGTTGGTGGGGGAGACGCCGGCGGAAGGGTGGACGCCGGTGTGGAAACTCACGGCGCCACCAAGTCCAAGGACAAGACGGACGACCGGGCGAACTCCAAAGCCTCGGCGTCCGTGCACGCACCCCGTCCCTCTCAGGAGGCGCTGGGCCAGCAGCGACGTGGTACCCACGGTACCATCCGTCTGCTGGGGCAAGGCCAAACTGGTGGGTCGCGGGACGCTCAAGGCCAGCGTGCTGGCACGAGCAAGGCGCGGTCACCGGGGCGAGAACCTGCTCCTTCTAACGTTGTTAGAAGTTCGAGCATATCTCACTCCTCGCACCACTCGCCACCGCTTCCCTCCTCTCCAGCAGAAGCTTTAGCCAGAGCTCAGCTGCTCCTCGACTTCCCTCCAGCGGCGGACAAGGCTGAAGACTGGAGGGCGACGATCCAGAGCCTCATCGCCTTCGCTAACAACGACAAGCCGCAGCAGCCGGCAACGTCACGGCCGCGGCAAGTCGACCAAACGAAGGCCGATGGAGACAAGACCGCCGGGGGTGCAACTACCGTGCACTCCCCGCCGCGGAAGCAGAAATCACCGCCCCGCCGGATCAACGTCGACGACGACTCCACGGCATCGTCGGATCCACGGGCTCGCCGCGATCAGCGCCAAGTCCTCGACGACAGGCGACAAGAGGACGCTTGAACCCGCATCGAGCGTCGACGAGAAGCCCGAAGACAATCCGACCAGCGCGCTGGGACCGCTGTGGACATGCACGCGCCCGGTGAACCAGGCAACTTGCCGTACGCGGCAGGCTGCCCTGCGTTCACCCGAGAGCTGCGGCGAGTCCAGTGGCCCAGCATGAAGAACTTTAAGCCCGACGTGACCGAGAAGTACGACGGCAAGACGCATCCCTCTGAGTTCCTCATCATCTACACCATCGTGGTGCAAGCTGCCGGGGGACGCGACGAGAAGATTCTAGCCAACTACTTCCCGCTCGTGCTTAAGCCAAACGTCAGGTCTTGGCTTATGCACTTACCGGAAAACTCCATCTCATCATGGGCAGGTTTGTGCCATCAGTTTGTCGGCGCCTTCACGGGCGGCCACAAGCCTCACGGCCAGGAGAGCGATCTCCACATCCTTGCCCAGAAGGAGGGAGAGTCCCTGCGCAAGTACATCCAGAGGTTCAGCCGCGTTCAGCACAACATCCCCGATGTCCACCCTGCCGCAGTAATCAGCGCGTTCCACCAGAACGTGCGTAACCGCCGGATGAGGGAGGAGATGGCGATGACGAAGATCCGGGACGTCAGCGAGCTTTACGCTCTGGCTGATAAGTGTGGCGCGCTGAAGAGGGGAGTAGACTCCCCGGAGAGAATACCGGAGCAGGAGGAAGTGACAGCGAGGATGCCGCCCCGGCAAGGAAAACCGGTGGCGGAATAACAGGAAGAAGAAGAACAAGGAGGTACTGGTTGTCGAGCAGTCCGGCAAGGAGGCTGCCTCCAAGAAGACACAGGCTGGTGGCTCCGTCAAGGAGGCCGCCCCTGTAGCGGCAGCCGACAAGCAGGATGGCTCCGACAAGCAGTACTACAAGATCCACCGCACCAAGGGCCACGATCTCCAGAACTGCAAGCGGGTAGAGTACCTCGTGGAGCAGCAGAAAGCTGAGTACGAGCGTCGCGACAAGGAGAAGGCCCAAGGAGGCGGAGGAGAGCCCAGCAAGAAGCGGCCGTTCAATGGCCGGGGAGAACGCCGCGGCAAGGCCAAGCAGCGGCAAGGAGACAGACCTCCCCGGGGCCGCGACAAGGATGAATACGAAGACGATGACGAGGACATGGATGAAGGAGACATCAGCGAGCAGGAGTTCCAGAAGGCCACAGAAGTTCTGTGCGTCGATGGAGGTGCCTCTCTGCACACTTCCCACCGCCAACTCAAGCAATGGGTGCGGGAAGTGAATGCAGCTGAGCCACCCGTCGAGTCACGCATGCTACTGAAATGGTCCGGCACGCCTATCATCTTTGACCTTGAGGACCACCCTGACCGCACAACTGCGGTCGGGTGCTTGCCGATGTTGGTTTCACCAACTATCCGCAACCTCAAGGTCACCAAGATGTTGGTTGACGACGGGGCCGGCCTCAACTTGATCTCCTCCGCTGTGATCAAGAAACTGCAGATCCCCGACAACGAGCTCCAGGAAACCGGGACATTCCAAGGAATCAACCCGGGAAGGAGCAAGCCGAAGGGGAAGATTACGCTGTCGGTGACCTTTGACGGAGAGCTTAACTTCAGGACGGAGAGGATCACGTTCGACGTTGCCGATATCCCATTGCCATACAATGGGATACTTGGCCGTCCCGCGCTCGCCAAGTTCATGGCAGCCTCCCACTACGCATACAATATGCTCAAGATGCCAGGGCCAATAAGCGTCATCTCTGTCCCAGGCGACAAGAAAGATGCGCTTATCTGCGCCGACAAGATCTACCGGGACGCAGCAGCCACGGCAGACAGCAAAACACTTGCCGCTGAAGCTCCCGGGGGGGAGACCAAGACCAAGTCCGGCAAGAGCTCTGGGGCCCACTCCGGCAAACGCACCTCTTCGGAGTGCTGCGCTGCCGTCGAGGATGCGCCATCGAGCTCCACCCGCAAGTGCAAGAAGGGAATGGCAGCTCCACCGGCAACCAAGAAGGTGCCCGCCAAGGAGGACGGCACTGGTGGTACCTTCACCATCAGTGCTACACTCGGCCCCAAATAGGAAAGCACGCTCATTGCCTTCCTGCGGGCGAATGTTGACATGTTTGTGTGGCAACCGTCTGACATCCCCGGCGTTCCCAGGAAGGTAATTGAGCACAAGCTTGCTGTTTGTCCTCACGCGCGGCCCGTCAAGCAGAAGGTCAGAAAGCAAGCGGTGGAGCGCCAGGAGTTCATCGCCGAAGAGATTAAGAAGTTGGAAGCAGCAGGCGTTGTTAGAGGCGTACTACATCCCACGTGGTTGGCCAATCCAGTTGTCGTACGCAAGGCTAATGGGAAGTGGAGACTTTGTATAGACTTCACTGATGTGAATAAAGCATGTCCCAAGGATCCATTTCCCTTGCCGCGCATTGACCAAATTGTGGACTCCACCGCCGGATGTGAGTTGCTTTCATTTCTCGACGCATACTCAGGTTACCACCAGATATTCATGGCTGAGGAAGACGAAGAGAAGACCGCATTCATTACTCCATGTGGCACTTACTGTTTTGTACGTATGCCTTTTGGGCTGAAGAATGCGGGCTCAACATTTGCAAGAGTGGTCCACACTGCTTTTGAGCCATAGATACACAGGAATGTAGAAGCCTACATAGATGATATCGTGGTCAAGAGTAAGAGCAAGGATACCCTGATCCAGGACTTAGAAGAAACCTTTGAGAATCTGCGCAAGATACAGCTCAAGTTGAACCCCGAGAAGTGCGTCTTCGAAGTTCCCTCCGGCAAGCTTCTCGGGTTCTTCGTGTCTCAGAGGGGGATTGAAGCCAATCCCGACAAGATCAAGGCCATCGAGCAGATTGAAGCCCCGAAGCGCGTCAAAGACGTAAGGAGACTTGCTGGTTGTGTGGCTGCCCTCAGCAGGTTCATTTCAAAGTCTGCAGAACGCGCCCTGCCTTTCTTCAAAATCTTGAAAAAGGCAGGTCCTATGAAATGGACTCCGGAAGCGGAGGCAGCGCTGCAAGACTTGAAAGAATACCTCTCCTCCACTCCAATACTTGTCGCACCTAAACCACAAGAGAAGTTGCTGCTGTACTTAGCGGCAACCAATCAAGTTGTTAGTGCTGCGTTAGTAGCGGAGAGGGAGGCAGATGAGGAACCCACATCCCCGGCAAGCGCATCCAGCGACAAGCAGGGGGCTTCCCCGACAAGCTCTGGCCCCGACAAGGACAAGTCTGCGCAGGAGCAAGGAGAAGTGCAAAAGAAGATGGTGCAACGCCTAGTTTATTTTGTAAGTTCCCTCTTGCAGGGGGCTAGATCGAGATACTCTGGGGTGCAGAAATTACTTTTCGGCCTCCTCATGGCCTCGAGAAAGCTGCGCCACTACTTCCAAGCACATGAGATAACAGTGGTCACTCTCTTTCCGTTGAAAAGGATATTGCAGAATCCAGAAGCAACAGGCAGGATCGTCGAGTGGGCACTAGAGCTGTCGAGCTTTGGTCTCAAGTTTGAGAGTACTTCAACCATACAGAGCAGAGCTTTGGCAGAGTTCATAGCGGAATGGACCCCAACACCTGACGAAGAAGTTCCAGAGACAAACATCCCCGTCCAAGAGGCAAGCAAAGAGTGGATAATGTACTTCGATGGTGCCTTCTCGCTGCAAGGCGCCGGCGCTGGCGTGTTGCTCATAGCGCCCACCGGAGAGCACCTCAAGTACGTTGTTCAGATGCACTTTCCCAAGGAGCAAGCGACAAACAATACTGCTGAGTATGAAGGTTTGCTCGCCGGCCTCAAAATTGCGGCCGAACTTGGGATCAAGAAGTTGATTGTGCGGGGAGATTCACAATTGGTGGTCCGACAAGTAAACAAAAGTTACCAGAGTCCCTTGATGGAAGCTTATGTCGATGAAGTGAGGAAGCTTGAAGAACACTTTGAAGGCCTGCAGATGGAGCATGTCCCAAGAGCTCAGAATGATGTCGCAGATTGCCTCTCAAAGTGTGCTGCAATGAAGTTACCTGTGGAACCAGGGACCTTCATGCTCAAGCTAACTCAACCATCCGTCACACCATCAGTTGGGCAAAGCAAGAAGAGGAAGTTGGTCTCCGGTGACTACTTGCCGGCGGATCTTCCTGAGGCCGCCGCCAAAGTCCCCAAGATCAACAACCAAGATGCTGAGGAACGGTTTGCTCCTGCGGACCCAAGGGTCTGTACAGTTGAAGTAGGCGTTCTCGACAAGCCTTGCCCCGGCAGGCTTGCCGGGGAACCCTCAGCTCCGGCAGAGCCACATGTTCTCATCGTAGAAGCTGAGGTTCCCACAGCATCTCTGATGCCTTTAGTCCTTGTTGTTGAGCCTCAGGCTCCAGCATGGGCGCAGCAAATTATCTGTTTTCTTCAAACTGGAGAACTTCCCGATGAGCCAGAAGAGATAGAGAGGATTACCAGACAGTCAAGTATGTACCAGTTCGTTGGCAATGAACTGTACAGAAGGAGACTCAACGGTGTCAGATTGAAGTGCATTTCCCGGGAAGATGGACAGAAGCTGTTGGCGGAGATACATGGAGGCATATGTGGCCACCACATTGGCGCAAGAGCGCTTGCCGGGAAGGCGTTCCGGCAAGGTTTCTTTTGGCCAGAAGCCCTCCAAGATGCAACTGCACAAGTAACCAAGTGTGAAGCGTGCCAGTTCCATGCCAAGCAAATTCACCAGCCAGCTCAAGCTCTCCAGACGATACCTTTGTCCTGGCCCTTCTCGGTCTGGGGGCTCGACATCCTCGGCCCCTTTCCCCACGCAGTCGGGGGCTTTGAGTACTTGTACGTTGCAATCGACAAGTTCACAAAGTGGCCGGAAGTGGAACCAGTGAGAAAGGTGACCGCGCAGTCAGCTGTCAGGTTCTTCAGGTCGATCATTTGCCGTTTCGGAATCCCTAACAGGATCATCACCGACAACGGCACGCAGTTCACAAGTCGCACCTTCATGCAATACGTCCAAGACCTCGGCGCCAAGGTCTGCTTCGCTTCTGTTGCTCACCCAGGAAGCAATGGTCAAGCGGAAAGGGCAAACGCTGAAGTGCTGCGCGGACTCAAGACAAGAACCTTCGACAGGCTGCACAAGTGCGGAAGAAACTGGATAGAGGAGTTGCCGGCGGCTCTTTGGTCAATCAGGACGACACCAAATCGAGCCACTGGACAGACACCCTTTGCTCTTGTCTATGGAGCAGAAGCAGTTCTCCCCACGGAACTCGTATACGGGTCTCCTCGAGTGCTCGCTTACGATGAGCTTGAGCAAGAGCAGTTGCGGCAAGATGACGCATTGCTCCTCGAGGAGGACCGTCTCCAGGCTGCTGTACGAGCTGCTCGATACCAGCAAGCCTTGCGTCGCTACCACAGCCGCAAGGTAAAGGCCAGGAGTCTCGAGGAAGGCGACCTTGTTCTTCGGCGCGTTCAGTCCGCCAAGAACTCCAACAAGTTGACGCCGAAGTGGGAAGGCCCTTATCGGGTGAGACAAGTCACAAGGCCCGACGTTGTCCGCCTTGAGACCGAAGAAGGCTTACCGGTGAGCAACTCCTAGAACATCGAGCATCTTCGCAAGTTTCACCCGTGAGGCGCGGTTGCCGTGATCCGCTCCGGCAACCACTTTTTGTACAAGTCTTGCCGCTGTTGCATGTAAACCTTTGTACAAAGCCGGGCGCAGACCCCGTGCATCAGTAAAACTTTTGTGCTTCGCACCATTTGTCATTTCGTGCTTTTCATTTTACTTGCATGTACCATCTGACTTTTTGTGCAGCACACATCCCCGGTAAGCAGTAACAAGCCGCAAGGCTCCGTACTTGTATTTCCTCCTCTTTTGCCTTTCTCTCTGAAACAGAAGGAGAGTCCCTCGCGCACAAGTTTGCCGGGGGGGGGGGGAGATAGGGATATGGACCAAGTGCTGTTCAAGAGAAGCTAAGCCTTGCCGGGAAGCAAACAACCCATAAAAGCTAAGTTACCAAAGTTTGAGCATTCAAATTTTTGAATTTTTTGTTATCTTCCTTGAACAACCACACTTTGTATTGAAAACCTGTGCGCGGAGGAACCTACCCGTGGCTAGCCGCGCCCTTACTTTGTTTCGAGCACGCTCAACGGCTTAAGTGAGCTGCGACAAGTGTCGCGCCCTTATTTCGTTTTCGAGTTCGCTCAACAACCTATGTGTGCTGCGACTAGCCGCGGCAAGGTTTCCTGCCGGCAAGGGCATTGCTAGCAGGCTGCTAAGAGTCCCGTACTCAGCGCTCGCGGCAAGGGTCCCTTTGCCGGCAAGTTCCCTAAAAGCGTAGGGTGGAAAGCATACAAAGCGAAAGGACTAAAAGCAAGGGAGATAACACTGCATTGATTACCCAAAATAAAAGTATATATTACAGAGATAACTTGCCGGTGTTCTAAACAACTACTACCTATGACTTAATCGACAGCGGCGAGGGAAGCAAGGTGCTTAGTCTCTTCGGTCTCCGTCGATCCTCTGGATCTTGCCCACCTTGGCTACGATGTGGGCAACTTGGGCCTTCAACGCCTCCTGGTCAGCTTCGGGCGGCAGGGTCCGGAGGACGTTGACGAGGTTGATCCCGGGGTTGCGGTAGACGATCTTCGACAACACCTGCTCCATAGTACCCATGCAGAGCCGGCGCGCCTCGTCAGCCAGCTGCGCGGGGATCTTCTCCCGTAGCCGCGCGAGAGCCGGCGCCACTCCTCTGAAGAACAGGCTCAGCTTGGCGCTGTGGGGGAGACTCTCATCGGGGGAGTACGTGAGGTGCTCCACCCTCAGCGCACCATCTCCATGTCGATGTTGGCGGCGGAGGCGACGAGCTCCTCGGTCCACTGCTCCACCGTCCGCTGGAAGTGGTTTTGCGAGACGGCGGCACTTTCCAGCAAGGCCCTCTCAGTACGGAGATCGTCCTTCAGCTTCGTCTCGCGGTCCCGGGCGGCGTCAAGCGAGTCGGTGAGGGTGGAAACCTTCAGCTCTAAGTCAGCGATGGAGTCCCTGGCGTCAGTAAGCTCTTTGCCCTTCTCGGAGAGGCGGACTTGTAGCTCCGAGTTGGTGTGGGCATCCTTCTCCCGCGCCACGTTGAGCGCAGTGACCCCGTCTTCACTCTCCTTCAAGTTCAGCTCCATCTGCGCCACCCTGGCCTCCAGATCCCTCTTGGTGGTCTCTGCGGCAGCGGCGGCATCCCTCGCCTCCTGCAGAGCGCCGCCAATGGCCTGCTCACGAGCGGTGAGGTCGTCCTCGTGGCTGTCGAGGTCGACCTTCCACTGGTTGAACTCTCCTTCCCGCTGAGACAGCTCCTCGGCGGCCACACGCTGCTGCTCCTCCACCTCGGCCTTCTCGAGGAGGAATGCTTGGTGTGCTCCGGCAAGCTCTTCGCGCTCCTCCGCCAAGTTTCGGAGGGCCGCCTAGTTGGCGGCACGGAGCTCCGCGGCACGCTTCTCCAGATCAGCACCAGCCTTGGCAGCCAGAGCCTCTCGGGACTCCAGCTTGGCTTGCCTGGCCCGGTACAAACCCAGGAGTCGACGCAGGAGTTGCTCCTCTTCGGGCTCGTCGCTGCTGCCGGGCGCGTCGACAACCTTCAACCCGACGGAGGCAAGAACTTCTCCGTCAAACGTCTCCCCCTCCGCGGGTGCCCTTGATGAGGACGCCCACGGGACTTGGATAAAGACCCCGTTGGCGGCCTCCAGATAGACGCCCGACCCAGCCGCAGAAGCGGAAAGATCGGCGGCCGGTGCAGCGTCCGACGTTCTTGCGGCCTCCGGGCCAGCAGTGCGGTCGCCGGTCCCTTCCCTAGCTGCTGCATCAGCGGTCGGGGCGGTCTCCTCGGCGGCTGGCTCATCGGCGCCAGCCGTTCCCTCTGCGGCGGTGGCATCGCCAGCGTCGCCGTGCACCTCCTCCTCGGCGATGGTTTCCATCTCCATCGGCTCCGGGGCGGGCGGGTCTGACAACAGAAGAAAAAGAAAAGAAAGAATCATCAAGCAAATATCCAAAAAGATGAATCCAAGAAGAAGAAATTACAAGGGTTACCTTCGCGGGCCTCTTCAACAACGGGGTCCCCCGCCGGGGAGTTCTCCCTTGGGGGCGTAGAAGAAGCCCCCGCCGGCGGAGGGCCGCTGGCACCTCCCCTTGGCGGGGAGTCCACCCTTGTCGGGGTGCTCGCCCTTGGCGGGGTGCTCGCCCTTGGCGGAGTACCCATCCTTGGCGGAGCACCGTCCCTTGCCGGGGAGCTCATCCTTGGCGGGGAGGGTGGAGCAAGCGGCTCGTCGGGGGCGACCTCTTGGTGCTCCTGCGGCTGCGGCTCCACTTCTGCACAAGATAACAAAACATTAATAAGGATAACTACCTCAAGCGCGCCCGACAAACAGAAAGGTAAGCAAAGGACTTGCGCTGGGGGCTGTTCTCCGGAGCAGCGGGCTGGTCCGGCAAGTCTGTCGCTGGCGCATCACCTGCCGCTGCGACGGGCTCGTCGTCCTCGAGATCACCCACAGGGATCTTGGCCCTCTTCGCCATCCTCTGGGTCAAGGTCCTGGAAGCCAAAACAAGATCAGAACCGAGCAAGAGAAATCAAGACAAAATCAACAAAAATAAAAGGAAAATTGAAATTGCAAGTGCTTACTCTTCCTCCTCTTTGTCGGAGCTGAGGGCGGAGAAGTCAAACCCCGCCTCGCGTGCTCCAGCGCGGGGAACTGGAGGAGAAGGCTCCCTCGGGCGCTTGGCGGGCTCCGGGGCTGTGGGCTGTGAAGACCCAGCACCGGTCGTCGCCGAGGACCGAGGGGCAGAAGGGGCACCAGAGCCACTCCGAGAAGATCCCCCTCCGCTTGTCGCTCGAGCACGGGGCGCCTCCTTGACGACCTCGCTCGTCGTGGTGGCACGCGTCGCACGATGCTTCGGCTGCTGTCGAGGCGCCTGTGGCCTCGTCGTCTCAGCGGCCTTGCGGAGGCGCTTCTTCCGCTGTAGCGAAGGACTTGAGGGTGGCGGAGAGTTCTCTGAGGATGAGGAGGCGTCGTCGTCAAGATTCAGAGACCCGCCAGAATCTTCGTCAGAATCACCGGACTCGGCGTCCTCCTCCTCCTCGGCGGGCCCGCTGGACTCGGTACCCTGCCCGGCAGCCTCGCCAATCCCGGCAGGCTCCCCGGTAGGCTCCCCGGCAAACTCCTTGGGCGCGAGCTTCAACAACTTGAGGATTTCCTCCTCCTCAGCCTGGCTCAACGCGTCCGCTGCTTCCGCCTCGTCCACAGTGTACCCGAACTCACCCGCAGCTGCAGCTGCGGCGGCCTCCTCCATCCTGTTGGCTATGTAGGCCACATCCCGGTCGGTGGTCGTCCGGGTAAGGCCTTTTCTCTCCTCGGGGTTGCGTGGCCGTTCAACCAGATTATCAAAGAAGGCCTGCACGGTCTCCGCTGAAGGCACTAGCCAAGTGGGGACGATCCCGTGGGAGTCGCACTCAGGCATTGCCGCGCGGATGGCACTGAGGGCAGTATTGTTACACAGAGGAACTACTCCGACCGACGGTCTGAACCACTCCGGGTGCTTGGGGTCATGCTTGAACAGCTCCCGGACCATCCCCTTGAGTTCCAAGACAGTGAAGTTGTAGTTCAGCCCGGGGCGAAGCCTCATGCGGTCTGCCGCATTGCCGAACTCCCAGGCACGCCTCTTCCTTTCTTGCAGGGGGCAATGCGGCGGCGGAGGAAATCGGCCCCGACTTCACCTACAGTAAGATTGGCGATCCGAAGACGAAGGATCCTAGTAAGGGCAATCTGCAGCTTGTCGTCCTCCGGGGCCAAGTCACTCCAATCCTTGCCGCGCACTATTGCAGTCTGGCGCGGCGAGGTAAATTGCTCGGGCTCATCTTCCAGAATCCAGCACCAGTCAGCCCTCCACTCCTCCCACTTGCCGCGAAGCTCTCCTTTAAAGTACGCCTCCTTCTTGTTCAGCCTGAAGATCCAGGAGATGCCACCGGAGAGTGGGGATCCAGATTCTACTCTAGGCGTGAAGAAATGGCGGAAAAGAGCTACATTTGGGTGGACCCCGACATAGTTTTCGCACAGATGCGCGAAAATGGCCAAGGTGAGAACGGCATTTGGGGTGAAATCTAAGAGGTGGAGGCCATATGTGTTCATAACATCACAGAAGAACTCCGAATACGGAGGGCAGAGACCGCAATAGAAGAACGAAGCGAAGAAGTGGTAACCTCCCGGGAACATGTCGACGGCCACCGTGGGGAGGACTCTGGTGCGTGGGTGATCCTTCGTCTCCCTCGCCCAGAACAAGTAGTACTTGTCCCGCAGCTCCCTCGGGCCGAGCCTCGGCGGGAAGACCACCATTCTTCTCCGCATGGCTGCCAGCTTCGCCGCCTGCTCAGACTTCTCCTTCTTCGCCTTATCGCTCTTCGCCTTGTCGCTCTTCGCCTGGTCGCTCTTTGGGGCCATGGCGGGGACGGCGAGGGAGGACGACGGCGCTGCGGGTGGGGAAGACGGCGGAGGAAGGGGAGAAGCAGGGAGCGGCGGGGGTTTCTGAGGATTCAAGGCGCAATGAAAGCAATGGGGGAAAACTGCCCCTGCTTCCTCTGCTTTTAAGGGGGAAGTGGGGGACGTTCCGCATTTCCCCATTAAAGAAACAGGCCACGATCTCTCCCACGACGCCGCAATCGACGCGTGCCGTTAGGGAGGGATACGGCGAATCTGGAGTGGGAAACGGCGCGCCGTGGGCCGCGTGTGCCCGTGCACTGTTCTGGGCCTGGCCCAACAGCGCTCGGCATCGTGTGTGGCCCAGGGCCGGGGGCTCCTGTCGGTGTACTAAAGTAGGGGTACCTTAGTATCCCGACTTGTGCACGGGCAGTAGCAGCGTCCCGTGGTCTGGCTCACCACGCGCCCGCCAAGGCCCACTCTAGACCCCTTTTTGAGCCATTCAAGAACAAAGTATTAAAGTTTAGAGACAAGACCCCGGCAAGAGGAGCTTGCCGAGAAGGCCGCACCAGGCTCAAAGTTATCATTCCAGCACAAGACCCTGGCAAGAGGAGCTTGCCAGGAAGGCCAAAAGAACGGCACTTCAAGAAAGTATATCGCGATGCATCATGCGCCCCGGCAGGGCCCGGAGAGCGACAAGCTTCCGGGCCCAGCAAGGTTGCGACCCCGGCAAGGTGCTTGCCGGGGAAGCTTATGTTGTGTGCCTGCGCTCCAGCTCATCTGGCCACGCGTCGCCCTGGGGCCCTTCCAGGGGCACGTGGCAGATGGCTGAGCAGCCTGGGGTACACGGTGGCAAGCCGCGGTGACGAGGATATCGCCGTGGCGAACGGAGACGCATGGACGGACGCTTTTTGGGGCGACGGCGACGGGCATTCAATGCCCTTGTCCCCCACCGTCAGAGTTAGGTGAAGACCAATGTTCATACACTGTTCATGCACTGTTGCAACTACCACCAGTTTTACTTTTTTACCCTCCTCTACGTTGGCACCTGTCGGTGACCCCTTTGAGCTATAAAAGGAGGCCCATGCACAACGTAGAGGGGGTTCGATCCCGGAAACTAAACCACTCTCTCGCTCGGTGTAGCTAGGACTGTAGATCTTCAAGCTCCCGAGCCCAAGAACTCAATACAACCAAGGCAGGAGTAGGGTTTTACGCATACATCGCGGCCCGAACCTGGGTAAACTGCCCGCGTGTGCTCCTCGATCTGCTCTCCGTGCTCCCTCCGCTCCCTTACCGCAATGTAGAAGGGGCTCCGGTCCCATAGGTGTTCGTGGGCGTCCAGTTTCCCCGACAAGTGGTACTTCAGATGCCACTGTGATCAAACACTCTTGAAAGTAGTGTCGAAGTTTCCGAGATGACATGAAGACCGCATAAGCAATTTTCTGATAGTGGGGATACCGTGATTTACACGGTGTTAGAACCTCGGATACGTAGTATACGGGTTTTTGAACAGGGAATTTATGTCCCTCTTCGGCTCGTTCAATGACGAGTACGACACTCACTACCTGGTGAGTAGCTGATATGTATAGCAACATAGGTTCACCAACACCGGGAGCGGCTAGGATTGGGTTGCTTGCTAGTAGAGTTGTTATTTCTTCCAATCCAGCTGTGGCCGCGTCCGTCCATTCGAAATTTTCAGTGCGTTGTAGCAATCTATAAAGTGGCAATGCTTTTTCCCCTAACCTGGAGATGAAGCGGCTTACGGCTGCTACGCAGTCTGCTAGTTTTTGCACTTGCTTGAGGTCGGTTCGTATTTTGAGTTCTGACAAGGCCCGGATTTTAGCTGGGTTAGCTTCGATTCCTCTATGGGATACAATGAACCCTACTCGTTTTTCGGCTAGAACACCGAAAACACATTTTTCTGGATTGAGCCTTATGTCATATTCTCGGAGGTTGGCAAATGTAAGGCGGAGATCTTCCACCAAAGTCTCAACGTGTTTAGTCTCAACGACTACGTCGTCAACATATGCCTCCACTGTCTTGCCAATTTGTTTTTCTAAGCATGTTTGAATCATGCGTTGATATGTGGCACCATCATTTTTAAGTCCAAAGGGCATAGTGTTGAAACAGAAAGGACCGTACGGGGTGATAAATGCCACTGCGGCCTGATCAGATTCCTTCATCTTTATCTGACGGTATCCGGAGTAAGCATCAAGTAAGCACAACGAGTCGTGTCCGGCCGTTGCATCGATAATTTGATCAATGTGGGGCAAAGGAAAGGGATCCTTGGGGCATGCCTTATTTAGGAGGTGCCAGGATTTAACCTTCTTCGGCACCATGACTAAGTTGGCTAGCCAATCCGGGTGTTTAATTTCTCTGATGAATTCGGCTTCCAATAGCTTGGCTAGCTCCTCTCCCATTGCTTGTATTTTGGGTTCGGAAAACCGTCGAAGTGACTGCTTGACTGGTTTGAACCCTTTGATAATATTGAGGCTGTGTTCAGCCAGCCTGCGCGGGATTCCCGGCATATCTGAAGGGTGCCAGGCAAACATATCCCAATTTTCTCAAAGGAAGGCGCGTAACGCGCTGTCTACCACCGGATCCAGCCGTGCCTTGATAGACGCTGTCTTGTTAGGGTCCGTTGGGTGCACTTGGAATTTTATGATTTCATCTCCTGGTTTGAAGGAGGTAGACTTCGATCTTTTGGTGAGGATTACATCGTCCTTGTCCATCGTTGATCGTAAGGTAGTTAATTCGTCGGCCACGAGGGCTTCGGATAATGCCTCTAAGGCTAAGGATGTTGTCTTGTTCTCGTCATGGAGTGCTCTATCCGGATCACTTGTTAATGTGATCACTCCATTGGGCCCTGGCATTTTAAGCTTCATGTACCCGTAATGGGGTATAGCTTGAAAGCGTGAAAAAGCGTCCCGTCCTAAAAGGGCGTGGTATCCGCTATGAAAGGGAACAATGTGGAAGAGCAGTTCCTCCAACCTGTAGTTATCGGATGTGCCGAATACTACATCAAACTTAATGCTTCCCGAACACCGGGCTTCGCGGCTGGGTATAAGTCCTCTAAAGGTTGTGCTAGTGGGCTCAATGCGGGATTTGTCGACCTGCATTTTTGCAAGCGTTTCCTCATATATGAGGTTTAGTCTGCTTCCTCCGTCCATAAGTACTTTAGTGAGGTGAAACCCGTCCACTATTGGGCCTAGTACAAGAGCTGATGTTGCTCGGATCGGCCGGACTCGGGGTGCATCTTCGGCGGAAAAACTAATCGCCGTGTCGCTCCATGGGCTTGCAGAGCTAATTTGGTAGACCTCGGCAAGTTCGTGATTCACTCTCTTGCGTCGGCTATTTGAGGAGAACGTCTCAAAGACAGTAAATACACAGACATCTTTCTCCCCTGATAAGGCGGTCGCAAGGATTGCCGCACCACTCTATGCTACCTGTCGAAGTACCCAACACGCTCTAAGGCAATGGTTTGGGATATTGTCCGGGGCTTCATGTATTTGGCAAGGTTTATCGAGCAGCTCATCCAGTACGGACCTGTGCCTTAAAAAAGGTTTGTTCTTCTTGCCAATAGGCATATTATCGGATGACCTGCTAGGGTATGTCCATTTAGCCTTGATAGTGTACTGCCCGGATATTGACTGTTTGAGAGGTGTATTCTGGGCTTTCCAAGTGTTTTCCATTGCGCAGTACTTTGCTACTTCTCGAGCTTGCGTTGCATTCCCTCGGAGAGGAAAGGGTGATGCAGCACAGTAGCGTAAGTATTTCCCTCAGTTTTTGAGAACCAGGGTATCCATCCAGTAGGAGACCACGCGCAAGTCCATCGCACCTGCACAAACAAATAAGAACTTCACAGCCAACGCGATAAGGGGTTGTCAATCCCTTTACGGTCACTTACGAAAGTGAGATCTGATAGATAGGATAGTTTGATATTTTTGGTATTTTTTGGATATAAGAACAGAAAGTAAGAACAACAAAGTAAAGTAGATTGTAGATTGATATGTTGAGAATAGACCCGAGGGCCATAGGTTTCACTAGTGGCTTCTCTCATGATAGCAGAATTCTACGGTGGGTGAACAAATTACTGTCGAGCAATTGATAGAAAAGTGAATAATTATGAGAATATCTAGGCATAATCATTATATATAGGCATCACGTCCGTGACAAGTAGACCGAAACGATTCTGCATCTACTACTATTACTCCACACATCGACCGCTATCCAGCATGCATCTAGAGTATTAAGTTCATAAGAACAGAGTAATGCCTTAAGCAAGATGACATGATGTAGAGGTATAAACTCAAGCAATATGATATAAACCCCATCTTTTTATCCTCGATGGCAACAATACAATACGTGCCTTGCTGCACCTGCTCTCACTGGGAAAGGACACCGCAAGATTGAACCCAAAGCCAAGCACTTCTCCCATTGCAAGAACTATAAATCTAGTAGGCCAACCAAATCGATAATTTGAAGAGACTTGCAAGGATATTATAATCATACATAAAAGAATTCAGAAAAGAACCAAATATTTCTCATAGATAATCTTGATCATAAACCCACAATTCATCAGATCTCGACAAACACACCGCAAAAAGATTACATCGAATAGATCTCCTTGAAGACCAAGGAGAACTTGGTATTGAGATGCAAAAAGAGAGAAGAAGCCATCTAGCTAATAACTATGGACCCGAAGGTCTGTGGTAAACTACTCACAACTCATGGTGAGGCAATGGTGTTGATGTAGAAGCACTCCGTGGAACATCCCCCCTCTGGTGGAGCTCCGGAACAGGCCCCAAGAAGGGATCTCATGGGAACAGAAGGTTGCGGCGGTGGAATTAAGGTTTTGTCTGTTGCCTCGATGTTTACAGGGTATATGGGTATATATAGGAGGAAGAAGTACGTTAGTGGAGCAACGTGGGGCCCACGAGGGTGGGGGGCGCGCCCAGGGTGAGGGGGCGTGCCCTGGACCCTCGTGGGCACCACGTTTCTCCTCTGCCTTGGTGCTCAAGTCTCTCGTGAAGATATCGTTCCAAAAATAACTCTCCCAAAGGTTTCATTCCGTTTGGACTCCGTTTGATATTCCTTTTTTGCGAAACCCTGAAATAGGCAAAAATAGCAATCTGCACTAGGCCTTTGGGTTAATAGGTTAGTCCCAAAAATAATATAAAAGTGTATAATAAATCCCATTAAACATCCAAAACATCATATATAATAGCATGGAACAATAAAAAATTATAGATACGTTGGAGACGTATCAAGCATCCCCAAGCTTAATTCCTGCTCGTCCTCGAGTAGGTAAACGATAAAAACAGAATTTTTGATGTGGAATGCTAACCAACATAATTTTCAATGTAATTTCTTTATTGTGGCATGAATGTTCAGATCCGAAAGATTCAAGATAAAAGTCTATATTGACATAAGAAATAATAATACTTCAAGCATACTAACAAAGCAATCATGTCTTCTCAAAATAACATGGCCAAAGAAAGTTATCCCTACAAAATCATATAGTCTGGCTATGCTCCCTCTTCATCACACAAAATATTCATATCATGCACAACCCCGGTTTCACCCAAGCAAATGTTTTCATACTAAAAAAAATTCAAACCTTTCAACTTTCACGCAATACATGAGCGTGAGCCATGGATATAGCACTATAGGTGGAATAGAGTGGTGGTTGTGGAGAAGAAAAAAAGGAGGAAGATAGTCTCACATCGACTAGGTGTATCAACCGGCTATGGAGATGCCCATCAATAGATATCAATGTGAGTGAGTAGGGATTGCCAAGTAACGGATGCACTAGAGCTATAAGTGTATGAAAGCTCAACAAAAGAAACTAAGTGGGTGTGCATCCTACTTGCTTGATCATGAAGACCTAGGGCATTTGAGGAAGCCCATCGTTGGAATATACAAGCCAAGTTCTATAATGAAAATTCCCACTAGTATATGAAAGTGACTAACCAAGAGACTCTCTATCATGAAGAACATGATACTATTTTGAAGCACAAGTGTGGAAAAAGGATAGTAGCATTGTCCCTTCTCTCTTTTCTCTCATTTTTTTGGAGGGGCTTCCTTTTTTTAGCCCCTCTATATTTTTTTTGGGACATCTTTTTTTTATTTGGCCTTTCCTCACATGGGACAATGCTCTAATAATGAAGATCATCACACTTTTATTGACTTACAACTCGAAGCTAGAAAAAATATGACTCTATATGAATGCCTCCGGCGGTGTATCGGGATGTGCAATGAATCAAGAGTGACATGTATGAAAAATTATGCATGGTGGCCTAGCCACAAATACGATGTCAACTACATGATCATGCATGGCAATATGACAATATGAAGCGTGTCATATGAACGGAACGGTGGAAAGTTGCATGGAAATATATCTCGGAAAGGCTATGGAAATGCCATGATAGGTAGGTATGGTGGCTGTTTTGAGGAAGGTGTATGGTGGGTCTATGATACAGGCGAGAGTTGCGCGGTACAAGAGAGGCTAGCAATGGTGGAAGGGTGAGAGTGCGTATAATCCATGGACTCAACATTAGTCATAAAGAACTCATATACTTATTGCAAAAATTTATGAGTCATCAAAACCAAGCAATCAACGCATGCTCCTAGGGGGGGAGGTTGGTAGGAGTTAACCATCGTGCGCCCCCGACCTCCACACAAAGGATGACACTCAACAAATACCTCATGCTCTAACTTCGTCACATAGCGGTTCACCATACGTGCATGCTACGGGAATCACAAACTTTAACACAAGTATTTCTCAAATTCATAATTACTCCACTAGCATGACGCTAATATCACCATCCTCATATCTCAAAATAATCATCAAGTATCAAACTTCTCATCATATTCAATGCACTTTGTATGAAAGTTTTTACTACATTCATCTTGGATGCCTATCATATTAGGACTAGTTTTATAACCAAAGCACATTACCATGTTGTTCTAAAAGACTCTCAAAAGGATATAAGTGAAGCATGAGAGATCAAAAATTTCTACAAAATAAAATCACCATCGTGCTCTAAAAGATATAAGTGAAGCACTAGAGCAATACTATTTAGCTCAAAAGATATAAGTGAGGCACATAGAGTGTTCTAACAAATTCTAGACCATATTTATCTCTCTCAAAAAGGTGTGTCCAGCAAGGACTATTATGTTAAACTAACAAGCAAAGACTCAAATCATACATGACGCTCCAAGCAAAACACATATCATGTGGTGAATAAAATTATAGTCCCTAGTACAGTTATCGATTGATGAAGACGAAAGAGGGGATGCCTTCCCGGGGCATCCCCAAGCTTAGACTTTTGGTTGTCCTTTAATTTTTACCTTGGGGTGCCTTGGGCATCCCCAAGCTTAGGCTCTTGCCACTCTTTGTTCCATAGTCCATCAAAGCCATACTCAAAACTTGAAAACTTCACAACACAAAACTTAGCCAAAAATCTCGTGAGCTCCGTTAGTATAAGAAAACAAAGCACCACTAAAAAGTACTGTAATGAACTCATTCTTTGTTTATATTGGTGTAAAACCTACTGTATTCCAACTTCTCTATGATTCATACTCCCAAATACTACTCACAGATTCATCAAAATAAGCAAACAACACACGAAAAATAGGATGTGTCAAAAACAGAACAGTCTGTAGTAATCTGTAACTTTTGAATACTTCTGTAAATCCAAAAAAATTGAAATAAATTGGTAAACGTGAGGAATTTTTCTATTAATCATATGCAAAAAGGATTAACTAAATGGCACTCTCTAGTAAAATCTGGTGACTATTCTCGTGAGTGCTAATGTTTCTGTTTTTTACAGCAAGATCATATAAGCTTCACACAAGTCTTCCCAAATGTTATACTTGGCACAAACACTAATTAAAACACAAAACCACATCTAAACATAAGCTAGATGCAATATTTATTCCTAAACAGCAGTAAAAACAAAGAAAATAAAATTGGGTTGCCTCCCAACAAGTGCTATCGTTTAACGCACCTAGCTAGGCATGATACAAGGATAGATCTAGGTATTGCCATCTTTGGAAGGCAATCCATAAGTGGCTCTCATAATGGATTCATAAGGTAATTTGATTTTCTTTCTAGGAAAGTGTTCCATGCCTTTCCTTAATGGAAATTGGAATCTAATATTTCCTTCCTTCATATCAATAATTGCACCAATCGATCTAAGGAAAGGTCTACCAAGAATAATATGACATGAAGGATTGCAATCTATATCAAGAACAATGAAATCTACGGGCACGTAATTCCTATTGGCAACAATAAGAACATCATTAATCCTTCCCATAGGTTTCTTAATAGTAGAATCCGCAAGATGCAAATTTAAGGAACAATCATCAAGCTCATGGAGACCTAACAAATCACACAAAGTTTTTGGGATAGTGGAAACACTTGCACCCAAATCAGACTAAGCAAAGAATTCATTATCCTTAATTTTAATCTTAATAGTAGATTCCCACTCATCATAAAGCTTTCTAGGGATAGAAACTTCTAATTCAAGTTTTTCTTCATAAGATTGCATCAAAGCATCAACTATGTGTTTGGTAAAAGCTTTATTTTAACTATAAGCATGCGGAGAATTTAGTATAGATTGCAACAAGGAAATACAATCAATCAAAGAGCAATTTATCATAATTGAATCCCTTGAAATCCAAAATAGTGCGTTCATCACTATGCAAACTTTTAATCTCTTCAATCCCACTTTTAACAATTTTAGCATCAAGATCTAAAAACTCCGAATCATTGGGATGCCTTTTAACTAAAGTAGACTCATCTCCAGTCCCATTTTTATCAAGATTCAAACTAGAAAACAAGGATCTAATAGGAGACACGTCAATAACTTTCAGATCTTCATCTTTATGTTCATATTCTTCCGGTTTAGCAGCCATCTTATTAACTAAGATGGACTATTTATCCGAAATTTGGGCTATTAAGTTCTCAAGATGAGCAAACTGAGATTTCAAACCATAAAATTCCTTAGACATATCATCAAGTTCTTTATTCATGTGCTCCATAAAGCTTTTCGGTTCTTTAAGCTCGTTTCTGAAGAAATCATTGTGCTTAAATTGCATAGACATAAACTTCTAACATTGTTTTCAATCTCCTCCAACCTCTTGAGGTGAGGGTCAACACTGATAGGGTGAGCCATAGTGACAAGCAAGCAATCCAACACACAAGCAAACAAGAAGCAAGCGAACGGTAAACACACGGCAAAAAGAAGGGCAAATAAAACGGCAAAGGTGAAGTGGGGGAGAGAAAAATGAGAGGCAAAGAAATGTAATGCGAAGGATAAGGGTTTGTGATAGGTACTTGGTATATGACTTTTGTGTAAGCCTCCCCGGCAACGGCGCCATAAATTCTTCTTGCTACTTCTCGAGCTTGCTTTGTATTCCCTCGAAGAGGAAAGGGTAATGCAGCACAGTAGCGTAAGTATTTCCCTCAGTTTTTTAGAACCAAGGTATCAATCCAGTAGGAGACCACGCGCAAGTCCCTCGCACCTGCACAAACAAATAAGAACTTCGCAGCCAATGCGATAAGGGGTTGTCAATCCCTTTACGGTCACTTACGAAAGTGAGATCTGATAGATAGGATAGTTTGATATTTTTGGTATTTTTTGGATATAAGAACAGAAAGTAAAAACAGCAAAGTAAAGTAGATTGTAAATTGATATGTTGAGAATAGACCCGGGGGCCATAGGTTTCACTAGTGGCTTCTCTCATGATAGCAGAATTCTACGGTGGGTGAACAAATTACTGTCGAGCAATTGATAGAAAAGCGAATAATTATGAGAATACGTAGACATGATCTTTATATATAGGCATCACTTCCGTGATAAGTGGACCGCAACGATTCTACATATACTACTAGTACTCCACACATCGACCGCTATCCAGCATGCATCTAAAGTATTAAGTTCATAAGAACAGAGTAATGCCTTAAGCAAGATGACATGATGTAGAGGGATAAACCCAAGCAATATGATATAAACCCCATCTTTTTATCCTCGATGGCAACAATATAATACGTGCATTGTTGCCCTTGCTGTCACTGGGAAAGGACACCGCAAGATTGAACCCAAAGCCAGGCACTTCTCCCATTGTGAGAACTATAAATCTAGTAGGCCAAACCAAACCGATAATTCGAAGAGACTTGCAAGGATATTTTAATCATACATAAAAGAATTCAGAAAAGAACCAAATATTTCTCATAGATAATCTTGATCATAAACCCACAATTCATAGGATCTCGACAAACACACCGCAAAAAGATTACATCGAATAGATCTCCTCGAAGACCGAGGAGAACTTGGTATTGAGATCCAAAAAGAGAGAAGAAGCCATCTAGCTAATAACTATGGACCCGAAGGTCTGTGGTAAACTACTCACAACTCATGGTGAGGCAATGGTGTTGATGTAGAAGCACTCCGTGGAAGATCCCCCCCTCCGGCGGAGCTCCGGAACAGGCCCCAAGATGCGATCTCACGGGAACAGAAGGTTGCGCGGTGGAATTAGGGTTTTCTCTGTTTCCTCGATGTTTTCAGGGTATATGGGTATACATAGGAGGAAGAAGTACATCAGTGGAGCAACGTGGGGCCCATGAGGGTGGGGGCGTGCCCAGGGGGAGGGGGCGCGCCCTGGACCCTCGTGGGCACCACGTTTCTCCTCTGCCTTGGTGCTCAAGTCTCTCGTGAAGATATCGTTTCAAAAATAACTCTCCCGAAGGTTTCATTCCGTTGGACTCCGTTTGATATTCCTTTTCTGCGAAACCCTGAAATAGGCAAAAAAACAGCAATCTGCACTAGGCCTTTGGGTTAATAGGTTAGTCCCAAAAATAATATAAAAGTGTATAATAAAGCCCATTAAACATCCAAAACATCATATATAATAGCATGGAACAATAAAAAATTATAGATACGTTGGAGACGTATCATACTTTTGTACTAAATGCGACAGTTCTGTGAAACTAAGAACACGACGTCGGTTGAGGGCGTTCAAGACTCCCTCGTGATCCGGAGCATCCCAAGATCATCCCCATGGACCTACCATCGCCTCACCAAGTGCCCCTAGGACCGATGACACATGCTCGTGCTAGAGCTCTCGAGACCGAGGTGACATCTATCCTAGTCCAACTTCCATATGAATCATGTGAGACATGGCTACTACCTCAGACGGATGTGTTTTGTGTACTTAGGCATCAAGAAGACTCCATCGGAGAGGTGCATGAAGATGGACAAGTCCCCACGTTCACGGATGAAGCATTGCATCGAGGGAAGCTGAAGAAAGTCCCAGGCCCCGGACATCTGGCCCCCTGGCCCAGACATCTGGCCCCTGGACCAACTCCTATAGAAGAGCCCCCGCAGCCGAAGCTACAGGGCCCGGACATCCGGCCTCGGGCCCGGAAATCTGGCGCCCCCACCACAGAAGCATACCCGTGGCTGGCCCCGTTAGCCCGGACATCCGGCGTCAAGCCCAGACATCCGGCGCCTCCCGACAGCACGGACATCCGGGCCGACGCCCAGACATCTGGCCCCTGAATGCCTGCGCGCATCACATCTGGGCTGTGGCCCATGTATCCCTCTGCCCCTTAGACTATATATATTCCTCCTCCTACCTCTTTATAGGGTTAGCTTTGTGATATCTCATTTGATACCTAGAGCTTTTGCTCATCTAGTGGCTCATCTCCTCGAGAGTGACTGCAGCCCCTCTTCGGAGAAGATCCACATGGATTCAAGAACTCTGCTACGGAGAAGATCCCACGGGATACCCTCAAGACCTCCTTCCGGAGAAGACTACCTTTGTATCGTCCTTTGTTGACCATGGATCATGTGTCTCGTTATGTATCACAGATCTAGCACTTGTGTGACCATCTTCGTGTTGATTTGAGTGTTCCTCTTGTGTTTTTCCCTGTATCCCCCTTTGTGTTCTTCGTGTTCATCGTGGGTTTCCCTCCTCTTCGTGAAAGATCGGCCTAGAACGGGTTGACCCTGCATCATATGGTATCAAGAGCCACGGTTTCTCATGAAATTGGAGCCCTACCCCTGTTTTCTAGCTTGTTTTTGTTGTGTCATCCCAATTTTGAAAAATTCCCCACCAAAAATAGCTCCAATTTTTTTTTGTGATCTGTTGATTTGACGAGATTTTGTTGAATTTGTTCCATGGATTTGCAGTGGCATGAGTGGATCTAGCTTTTCACCACTTTTTCCCCAATTTTGATCCGCAAAATCCGACGAATTTGGCCCCGGAAGTCATTTAGTCCACGGAGTTCATCAGGGCCTCGGGCACCCCGGACATCCGGCCTCTAGCCCGGACATCCGGCCTCCCGCAGCCAAAACCCTCCCATCTAAACCACTTTGCACTTAGTCCTGCCATTTTCGTTTGGTATCCCACCAGACCTTCCGCATACCACCACCATTTCCGCAACCACCATGGCTTAACCGCTACGATTTTGACAATTTTGGCTCACTTTGCCTTGGACACTTGAGTTGTGGTTTCACCGTTTCCTTGGATGTTTAGGCTACTTTGGAAGGGAACGACTTCGACAACACCACCGCTCAACCTCGGCAAGGACGGTAACATCGACGACACCTTGTTCATCCTACCTTGCAATTGCATTGTCACCCTATAGACCATTTTTGCGTCGCTTTCCCATCGAGACTAGCCACTTGAGCACTGCCGGGCCACGACACTGGTGCACATTAGTGATAGTCATAGATATTGCATACTACAACATCATATCTCCGTGTGACACAAGAGTGTCCTGCATACACAATAGCTACCTTGATACGAGAAGCATGCATTAGTGGCCAAAGGAAGAGCTTACATGCTTTTAAGCAAAAGAGCCACCCAAAGCTTCTAAGCAAAATAAAAATAGCATCATACGCCTTGCACCAAAAGAGATCATATAAGATAGCAATACATCATCTTGTGCTCAAGCATCGGCACATCATACACTCATAGCATACTTGTGATAGGAAGTCGTTACGTTTTGCCTCTTATAGGTCGTGCACAAGTGCATATCCGCCTATTAAGCAATCGGTTAGCGTCTCTCTAGTGTTGTGCAACAAGAGCATTTTCCGTGGATTCCACATTTTCGCTCACCCTTGGTTGCACAACCACATTTTTCTATCCGTGCGTGAGTTCCGTGTGCTACCTTTTGCTTGTGATCTACTTGTTGCATGAGCAAATTGTGAATCATCTTCAACATCATTGAGTCACTTTGACAATTGCATTGAATTTGTGCCACCATCCTAACCAAGCTACTCTCAAAGCTTTACTTGTGTAGGTTTGAGAATCGACAAGAAGTGGTACCAACAGTGCTATTTCCGGGTTACATTATTGAGTGATCATTGATCCATTTTCAACTTCGGTCAAGGTACAATTGGTATTGTCTTATCCTTTCTCCCAATCACACTCTTGCTTGTGATGATGGATAGGCCAAGTACATCTACGAACCCGCTCTTCGATGATCCTCAAGAATCGAACAACTACGTCACCAAACTACATCTCTTCGGTGTCCAACGATCTCTACATCAAGAGAGTCAAGCTATGCAAGAACGAATTGACCAAGTCGTCGCCGACGCGCGACAATTTGAAACACGTACATGTCGGGACCCCGATCCTAAGTCACACCGGACTAGCATGTAACACACCATATCACTTTGCGGCCTCACGCACGGTATCCCCACGGGTGCCACCTTACCTGGCCCGGGACCATTTGCGCATTTTGGCTCACGTATATGATAGTGTCGCTAGCATCCATATGACAGAGAACCCGGGCCGACATGACCAGTTATAAACCAAAAGTGGCACTAAATTACAGAGACATGCATTCATGACCCAGCAACGAACGTGTCGGTCATCAACGTATGAACCCAAGTCGTAGCAAGCTACAAGGACTAGAAGGAACAACGCGTGACATTTCCCCCAAGGGACAGACACAGGAACGAAGAAGGACACATGTCGGTCAGCCTAAGTGTCCCGGAGCAGTAGCAGGCTACCAAGGCTCAGTGGAAACACTAGGAGACATTTCCCTGTAAGATAGGCTACCAAGGGTAAACAACTAGGTGTCGGATCCCACACATACCAAGCATTTCAATAACATACACACAATATGCTCAATATGTGCAAATACAACATGGCATCACAACAAGACTCTAATCAACCAAGTATTTATTCATTAGGCTCCGAGGAGCCAGATATTACAAACATGAGTCTCATGACCCAACATTCAGAGCATACAAGCAACAAGCGGAAGTACAACATGTTTGAGTACAGACATCTACAAATGAAAAAGGCTGAAGAGCCTGACTATCTACAACACTCGTCCAAGAACGTAGCTGAGGTACAAGCTACTTGTCGAAGTCCAAGCGGAACTACTAGTGAGACATCAATCTCACCTGCAAAACATAAATTAAGCAAACATGAGTACAAAGGTACTCAGCAAGACTTACATCAGATCCTATCATACATGCACATGTATCAAGATGGCAAGGTGGGGTTTAGTTGCAGCAAGCCAGCTTTGACTCAGTGGCTATCCTATTCTATGATTGCTGGTAACTCTTTTGAGGTGGCGCACACGAGTCCACTAAGCACCACACAATACACCACTATGGATTCATCCCCGTCTCTCTACGAGAAGGCCATCCATAGCACTCACACTTGTCTTGAGTATTTTAGAGTCTCCACTTCAAGTTGTCTATGTACCATGTAAGCATCCAAGAAGTCCATATCCGCGGACCCGGCTATTCGAATAGATTATGTTAACCCTGCAGGGGTGTACTTCTTCACACACGCTCTCGCCACTTACCGCCATGTACACGTCGTGTATCTCGGCAACCTTCAAGCGGAAGCCTGGCGAGGGTGTCGGCCACGACCTGACTAACCACACAAGTCTCTCGTCCAGGTTTATCGCCTATTCGGGTTCCATCCGCAAGGGAGTCCGGCCGAGGTTTCCATCACAGCCCCAAACGATGTGTACAGGGTTCCCGAGCCCACCATCCGATTGCCACTCGATACGCCGGGCCACGTGTGCCTAGTCTGTCCCAAGCCCACCCTGCCGGGTGCCACCTGGTAGAGAAATAACACTACCTACAAACACCAGAAACTAGTTGCAACTCCTGGACAGAGATCATGTTGATTAATAAGTCGAGAGGGGCACTTAAGCATTTCAATGCGTGGTAGTAGCTGATCATTGGACAACATACACAGAACTCAGTTCTTAGGGACGGTTCCAGTGAGACAACCCACCATGTACTCCTACATGGCCTCTCACCACTACCTTTACCAAATCGTGTTCACACACTTAACCCTCAGCATCAGAACATATCATTGTACTCCAATTCATTCCCGATGAATCGGACCTGACATACTCTAAGCAATAGCAAGCAAGGCATGGTAAGATCACAACATGGCTTCAATCAACTCCTACACATGCTAGTGGGTTTCAACTATTTACTGTGGAATGACAGGTCATGCAGAGGAATGGGTTCAACTACCGCAGCATAAAGTAGCAGTTGAAATCGCTGTTGTCCTGATGCAATAACAGGGAGCAGGAGCGAGAGAGTAGGATTTTATCGGAATGAACAAAGGCGTTTGCTTGCCTGGTAAAACAACGTGCAGAGCACTGCTCCTCTGACAGGTACTCTGGATCGGTCTCCGGAGCTGGACCTATCGAGAAGAACGGTGCCGACAATCAAACATAAGCATATGCAACAATATGATGCATGAATATGGCATGAAGTTATGATGTTGTTTGAGCTAGTGCAGCTAGCATTTTGTTTGGTTGAATTCCATTTGAACCAAGGGTTCAAATGCAACTCTAAGAATAAGCATTTTAAATGCCATTTATGTGTTTTCATACAAACAGTAGGTATAACTTCATTTTTCATGCATGAAAATGGTACAGATGGATAGATTGAATTTTTCTAATAATTTTTCATATATAAATTATTTCATTCTGAACTACGGTTGAATTTCTGTGATTTTTTGAAGTTTAAACCAATTTCTGAAATAATTAAATCATTTAAGATTATTTAAATTCCAGAATTGGAATACTGCGTCAGCATGACCCAAGCATGACGTCAGCAGGTCAAAGAGCTGGTCCAAAGTCAAACCTGACAGTGGGTCCCACTGGTCAGTCTCTCAGCACTTAACTAAAAGTTTAAAACTAAACTAAACAGACACGGGGCCCACATGTCAGTGTCTAATTAGATTAATGTCAGCAATTAAAACTTAATTAAAACCCTAAACTAAAATTAGTCAAGGCTGGCCCGACATGTCATTGACTCAGGGGAAGTCAAACCCGGTGGGCTTGGGTCAAACCCACCGGCGGTTAGCCGCCGGCGAGGCCGAATGCGGCGGAGGGCGTCGGAAAACCGCCTCCGTCGACCATTCGAGCGGCGGAGGGCACCTACAGGATGCGCAGGCTCTTGCGCATCCAACGCACTAGGCGGAAACAGCTGGGGTGGCCGGAATCGTCGCCGGCGTCGAGCCCGGCGGTGGCCGGAGTTCGGGCACCGACGGTTTAGGTGCTACGGTGCACGAGAAGGCGAGGGAGTGGGTGCGTTAGACTCCTGGGGGCTTCCAGAGCACGATGACACGCTCCGTTGTGAGCTCGTGCGGCTGTGGCCACGGCTACACCATGGCCGGCGGCGAGAAGCTCTCGGCCGCGGGAGGAAACAGAGCTAGGGGACAGGCGCGAGCACGAGAGAAGGGGGAAAAGAAGAGGAGCTCACGGCGATCTCGATAGCGTCGTCAGCGAGCTCGGGGACGCGTCGGAGCGGGCGCACGGTCGCCGGCGATCTCCACGGCCGCAGGTTGAAGACGAGGTCGACGACGGCGCTCCAGGGGCTTCTGACGTCGGGCAGCTCGGCAAGGAGAAGGAGAGGAACGGGGCGGAGCTACCGGGCACTCCGGCGAGGCGAGAGGTGGACGGTGGCCACGGCTATGGGGAACGGTGGTGACGGTGGCGTTCGGGCGCTCGCAAGGAAGAGCACCAGGAGAGGGGGGGAGGGACCGAGGGGGAGTGAGAGGGTCCAGGGGGTGCGTGGCGTCGTCCAGAGGCAACCAGGCGCGTCGGGCAGCGGCGGAAGCAGGAGGTGGCCGTGGCGTGTGGCCGCGGGCGCCGGGCACGCGCTCGTCCTCCTGGCAAGGAGGAAGACGACAGGGAGGGATGCGGTGGTGGGCTGGGCCAGCTCCTGGGCCGCGCTAGACTGGACAGGCAGCAGGTGAGTGGCCCAGGTAAGTGGCTCTCTTTCTCTTTTAATTTAGTTTCTGTTTTCTATCTTCTGCAATTTGTTTTGATTTAGTTTCTAAGCTAAATCAATTATTTTCTTCTGACATTATTATTTTGCAGGGACCTAGGAATTAATCCAACCCCCTCAAAATAAAGAATCAGAATTTTGGACATATATAATATATATAATATATATATATCCAATGCAAATAACTATTGCATTAATTCCAAATGCCCAAAACAAATGCTTATGGGCTCCTAATAATATTGGTTTGATTTTTATCTCTAACCAATATTTTCAGAGGGCCACATGAACATTTTCTTGGACCTTTTTGGAGCAATTTCTATTTGGGTCATTTTCAAAAAGGGTTTCTGAGGGTTTCACAAGTCCTCAATTCAATTTTATTTGAAATTTAAACATGATGCAAACTGCAAGACTAACCTAGTGCATACCAGAACTAGGGTTGTGACAACTCGCCTCCACTCGAAAGAATCTCATCCCGAGATTCAGGAGTAGACGGAAAGAAGGTGGGGTACTCCAGTCGGAGACGATCTTCTCGCTCCCAAGTAGCTTCTCTCTCGGAATGATGAGACCACTGAACCTTGAGAAACTTGATGTTATGACGTTATCTTGGAGATCAAGCGTTTCGTGGTCCACTCCGCGGATGGGATCCGAGAAGCAACGCCTGAGTTGAGAGACGTGGAAGACATCATGAACTCGAGAAAGATGTGGGGGGTAGTTCCAATTGGTAGGCAACCTCTCCTCGTTTAGCAAGAATGCGAAAAGGACCAATGTAACGAGGAGCCAACTTGCCCTTGATACCGAAACGATGGGTACCCTTCAAAGGAGTAACCCGAAGATAAGCTTTGTCACCAACCTCATAAGCCACTTCCTTATGATGACGATCATACTGGCTCTTTTGACGAGACTGGGCTGTTTTCATATTCTCACGAATGATACGAACTTGCTCTTCTGCTTCCTGGATCATATCCGGTCCAAAGAATTGTGTAGGATCGAAAGTATGTCTAGAGGGGGGGTGATTAGACTACTTGACAATATAAAAATTCTGCCTTTTGATCATGAACAATTTTTGGCAGTTTCACAATTATGATCAAGTCAAGCATCACCATACACATGCAATTCTAGAGTATAAGCAGCGGAAAGTAAATTGCACATGTAGTAAAGAGAGGTGGAGAAGATCAAACGCAATTTGGAGACACGGAGATTTTTCTCGTGGTTCCGATAGGTGGTGCTATCGTACATCCACGTTGATAGAGACTTCAACCCACGGAGGGTAACGGCTGCGCGAGTCCACGGAGGGCTCCACCCACGAAGGGTCCACGAAGAAGCAACCTTGTCTATTCCATCATGGCCTACGCCCACGGAGGACTAGCCTTACTCGGGGTAGATCGTCACGAAGTAGGCGATCTCCTTGCCCTTACAAATTTCTTGGTTCAACTCCACATCTCGAAGACGGAGGCTCCCAAGCGACACCTAACCAATCTAGGAGGCACCACCCTCCAAAAGGTAATAGATGTTGTCGATGATGATGAACTCCTTGCTCTTGTGCTTCAAATGATAATCTCCCCAACACTCAACTCTCCTCACTGATATGGCTGTGGTGGGAGAAAGGATTGAGTGGAAAGCAACTTGGGAAGGCTAGAAATCAAGTTTCATATGGTAGGAATGGAATAACTTGATCTCAACACAAGGGTAGGTAGTTCTCTTCTCAGAAAGTGTAAGGTAGGAGTGGTAGTACTTTCTGATGGCTCTCTCCACGAATGAAGAGGGGGTGGAGGGGTATATATAGCCTCCACACAAAATCCAACCGTTACACACATAATTGAGCAATCTCGGTGAGACCGAAGTGAAAACTCGGTCAGACCGAAAGTTCAAATATAGTGAACGTTGGGGTTTTCGGTGGGACCGAAAATACCATCTCGGTGTGTCCGATATGAGTCAAAGATAGGAGCTTGCCAGAATCGGTGGGACCGAAATTAACAACTCAGATATTCCGAAAGGATGACAAACGGTTACAGAAGGTTGGCAGTCCAGTTTCGGTGAGACCGAACTCAAAATCGGATGGACCGAAATTTCTAGGGTTTGGAAAATAACTGAGGTGGTTCATCTCGGTGGGACTGAGTTGGAAGAATCGGTTTGTCGGAGATTACTTATGAGTGTGTTGAGTAGTGAAAATTGCTGATAGTTGAAGGAGCTAAATCACTAAGCACTTGAGCAACCAGATCATCAACACAACCTCATCCCCTTTTAATAGTATTGGCTTTTCCTATGGACTCAATGTGATCTTTGATCACTAAACCAAAAATGGAGTCTTGAGCTTTTGCCAATGCTTGTCTTAGCATTTTGAGGAGTCCACTTCTTCAGACATTTCCATACCCTTATCACTGAACTTCTCTGAAATGATTCTCAAGTAAATATTAGTTCAATGATATATATGTTGTTATTAATTACCAAAACCACCCGGGGATTAGTTGCACTTTCAATCTCCCCCTTTTTGGTAATTGATGACAACATATAGATCAAAGCTTCGACAAAAGATATAATCAATGAATAATATCGTCGCTTTGAGAAGTATGTGATAAACAAGAGCTCCCCCTAAATTTGTGCATTATTTAAAATTTGCGTTTGAATGCAAATGCACAATCGATTAGGATTATGGGTCACTCTTCCATGTCACATACATCTTGGTGGAGCGCACAAAATGATAAGAATGAATAACATGCACCCAATCACCAAGACAAGAGTAAATAGCCATACAATAAGGAATAGCATATGATAAGCATTAAGCACACATTAAAGCATAGTATGACCAAGCACTCATTAAGGTAGCATCAAACGTAGTATCAAGCACACTGAAAGTATTAAGAACCAAAAGAACCAAATGTATCTCAAAGGAAACCGGCAAAAGAATGAAAGAGCACTCTCTCTCTCGAAGCCCTATGATCTATACAATTTCTCCCCCTTTGGCAACAAGTTACCAAAAAGTTCAAAAAATCATAGAGCTAAACGTCACTGTGGGCTCTGCTGGCGGCTCCCGTCTGGGTAGATGTCGGAGTAGAAATGACGGCATCGGCGAAGACTTCTGCTGATGTCTGCGCTGGAGGAGTGGATGCTGGAGCTGGAGCTGGAGTAACTGCTGGAGCTGTAGGAGGTGCTGAAGTGGTAGCCCTGGAGTCAGTCATTGGGATAGCTGCTGATCGGGATCCTCTGGGAACCTGAGCAGTCTGGCGATGAGAGTCCTGGACTAGATCATCCGGCATGAGCTCTGCTCTCTCCTGCCTTGCTTCCTCCATGTCTGCCTCAAGCTTGTTGACGGACACCTGAATCTCAGTCAGCTCCACGTCCAGAGCGTGGATCTTGTCTTCAACAATCCTCTCTAGGCTCTCCTGAGATTGTTCAATGCTGGCCAGGCGTTGTTCAATCCTTTGAGTAGCTTCAAGAATCTGCTCTCCGAAGCTCTTTGGTTTAGCTGCTGCTGCTGCTGCCTCTTTGTCAGCTTTAGCTTTCTTAGCAGCCTCAATTTTGGCTTGACCTTCAACTGAGGTTGGATCCTCCTCATCCATCACAACAATGTTATCTTCATGCTCTGGCTGCAGTGGCAAGTGCTTCCTATCCAACATGAATTTGCCCGTGCCAAACTTGGCATTGATGAGCATCTGAATCTGCGGGGCAAATCCACACGACCTCTTCTGGTCAGCTGCAGTCCTCTTAATGGTTTCTACCATTAAGTCCATCACCTTGAAAGGTGCCTTCTCATCAAGAATGTGCAGCATGTTGATAGAATAGCCTCGAATCATGCGGTGGTCTCCAGACTTGGGCATCAAGGTATGCCTCAAAATAGTGTTTGTGGTAGTGAGACCTGCCTGGAGATAGTACACTGAGCCAAGCTTCCACCCTTCCAAATCAGCTGCGGGGATCTCCTTGTACATGTTCTTCATGGAATCATGGTTCTTCTTAGGAATCCCATAGACATCAATGTCGTCCTCTCTCTGCACTGGAGCATTCAGAAGTTCTGCCCATTCTTCAACAGACGAAGAAAACCTTTGACCTTCAGTCATCCAGGTGATCTTGCCATCAGGATAGAAGTGGGCTGTGGCGTAGAACTGCATGATCATCTCGTCATTCCAATCTGTCAGCTTCTGACCCACAAAGTCAGCAACTCCACATGCAGTGAAGCTCTCATGCACATGGGGAAAGAAGTCTCGGTGCTCTTCACTGTCAATGTACTTCCAGTCAACATACCTGGTGTCTGCAACAATAGGCTTCTTATCCATCAACACGGTCTCATAGAAGTCCTGCTGCTCTCTGGTGTGGAATCTGGGGTCCACAGCAGTCCTTCTCCTCACGGCATATGGATCAGACTGTCTCCATAGCTTGAGACCTCTATCCTTCCTTGCCTTCATATCCTCGGCTTGAGGATGAGCATCGTTGTGGAGCAGCAACTTAGGACGGAGCTTCAGCAACACATGTTCTTCATCTGACTCAGACGGTGGCATCTCACCTTTGTTCTTCTCAGAGGCTGGAATGTTCCTGGTTGTCCTCTTGGGCTTTGCTGGAGCTGCCTTGGCTTGAGCAGGCTTCTTGGGCTTAGAAGTGGCTTGAGCCCTAATAGCATCACCCATGAACTTAGCCTTCTGAGGAGGAGGCTGGGGTGCATCTTCTTCTTCTTCAGCAGCAGCTGCATCAACATGAGGTTCAGCATATACTACCCTCTTCCTCTTGGAAGTTTTCTTCACCTTACTTGGAGCTGGCTCTTCCAAGTTCAGCTTCTTGGCAACAGCTGACTGCTTGACCTTGCTTGTGCCTTTCCTCGACTGAAGCGCTTGGTGCTCTTTGGCAACAACTTTTCTCTTGGGCTTGGAGGTAACTTCCTCAGCAACGAAGTCAGAGTCCTCATCATCAGAATTTCTCTGCTTTCTGGTTCTGGTGGCTGCAGGAGGCAAACCACTAGGGGTACTCCTCTCACCATCATCACTAGGACTACTAGCCTCAGGACTAGTATCTGCCTCAGGGATCTCTGCAAAAGGTGACTCGGACCTGTTCTGGCTGTCACTGGCATCTGACATGGCTGACAACCTGTGAATAGATAAGGTATAGGCAGAGTAGAAGAGTTATCACAACTGCAGAGGTTTTTGCAAAAAAAATGAGTTCAAATCTTAGTTTTGAGTTTTCACAGAATGCATTTCGGTCAAACCGATTTTCAGTTTCGGTGAATCCGAAGTGTATAACAGAGGCTTACACACCACTTTCGGTCAGACCGAAGTGGGTTTCGGTCCTACCGAAACACTAGGGTTTCACTGAGACTCTACATCGGTCACACCGATTTGCACGACTCGGTTAGACCGAAAGTGCAGTGCAATGGCCAGAGGCCAAATCGGTCATTCCGAGTTTTCAAAATCGGTTTCACCGAGATGTGTTCCGTGGAAACCTAAACCTAAGAATTTCGCTCGAAACTAAAACGATCTGATCTGATGTTAAGGGAGATTTCAAACGTGGCTAGATGCAGGGCAAACCAATCGTGCAAGAATCAGATGGGGAGCACGAGAGGGATCGAGACTCACCCTAACTTGGTAGAGTCCCTCTACGGCGGCAACGGCGCGGAGAAGAAGACCGTTGCCGGCGGCGGAGACCTGCGGCGAGGGCGCACAGGCGACGACGGCGACGATCCGAAGACCAGGGCGACGGCAGCAGGGGACTTGGGGGCGAAACGGTTTGAAGAATTAAATCGCGCGCTGCCCTCAGTATATATATCCCCATGCTGTCGGTGGGACCGAGTTGAAAAACTCGGTGACATCGAAATGGATAACTGCTGTGCAGTTACACATATCGGTCACGCCGAGATTTATAACTCGGTTTCACCGAGATGAAACCTAGATCAGTCTAAGCGTTTCGGTTGGACCGAGATGGAGAAGTTGGTCAGACCGAAATTGACTTAGAAGGTTTTGGAAGTCAGCCTTAGACGGATCGGTGGCTCCGAGTGCTCCTCACTCGGAGGGTCCGAAAATGACTTGTTCAAAGTTGTGATATGAGCATGAATGGAATTTGAGACAAGAAAGCATAGATAGCTAGGGAAGGTGCTTAGGCATTCTTGTCCATCCATTTGGCCAGAAAAATCAAAACAATCAAAACAACAAATGGATGTCCTTGAATGGATAAAATCATGCATTCAACATGCTCACACAATAAGATAGCAAATGAAATATGTGTCAAACATGCACAACCAACACTCTAGCTACTAGCACACAATTTGTCGATGACTAGGTCATCTATATATGAGTATTTTGACTTAGGAGTCAAATGAGAACATTTGATCATAGGTCATACTCATCGTTTAAGCACAAGTGGGGTTACCACTTTTACATAAAGCATTGATGTGATCACATCATTTGGAGATGCTTTAGCTCAATTTTTAGAGCAAAGCTCCCCCTAGATGTGAGAACCCCTTTTAAAGGGTCAAACTAACCTTGGGTTGTCGTAGAAGACTTCATGTAGATGTTGAAGATGTGGATGCTCAATGTTGATGTAGATCATCAAGAGTTGGGAGCTATCCTTTGGATTAGGGCACTTTCAATACCTACATGGGTTAGTCCCACAAGGAACAAACAAGGATATCCATAGACATAGATTGAAGTTCACAAAAGATGATGTCCATGAAAGCAATGATTACCTTGTCCCTTGACTTACCAACAAGAGGGTTTGTGACTCCATGAACTAGTGCATGATGTGGAAGTTGATTGCACAAGTTCTTGCCAAAATGAATATGAGTGAAGTATGTTGGCGGAGTCACCCTCAAGAACCTTCTAGTTCTTCTTCTTTGGGATCCACATCATCTTGATGGGAATCATTGGGGTTGTAGTTGAGCTTGATGAAGTAGAACTTGATGTGTCCTTGGGAACCCACTTGACCATGGCTTGAGGTGCTTCAATGAATGCATCAATCTCCTCTTGAAGCTTGTCCTTGGCCTTTAGCTTGTGGTCTTGTGGTGGAAGGTCATCTTGAGCTTGTTCCACATTGGAAGAAGTAGGATCATACTTCTCCTTTTGTGAAACAAACTGTGGAGTAGGGTATTGACCTTCTTCCCACTCAACACCTTCGGCGTTGAACTTTCGCTCAAAACCAATCCCTTGATTCTTCCGGTGCCTTCCTTGTTTGCGAACAATTTCCTCAAAGTTCTTGCTTCCGGCAAGACTCTTGTAGACACCTTTCTCTATGATTTCCTTCAATAAGCTATTTTCTTGCTCAAGTGTAACTTGGCTTGAAACATTGTTAGTGGAATCAAGAGAACTACTAGAAGTAACAATATTGGATTTAACATGATTATTGTTACTACTAGAGGAAGAATTTTTCTTATGCTTGTCATGCTTAGTCTTAATAGGTGGCAAGAAATTAGACAAGAGAAGTCGTTTGGCAAGATATGAAGAACTCTTCTTTCGAAGATCGTCATTGATCGCTTTTAGAAACTCATGTTCTTGCTCTAGAGTGAGCTTCTCGAAGCGTAGCTTCTCATGAGATCTTAGGAGCTCTCTATGATCTTCTTGAGTTGTTTCATGAGCTAACTTAAGAGTGTTTAGTTCTTTAGTTAGATGCTCAATCTCCTTCATAGCATTGTCATTCGACTCTTCTCGACTATAAAGACTACTAGCATTTTCATCGTTACTAAGCTCACTAGATTTATCATGCAAGAGCTCATCTTCACCAAGCAAGTCATCCTCATCACTATCAAAGTCAATGAATTCAGGGTGTGTTACCTTGGGTCCTTTAGCCATGAAGCATCTTCCAATTCCCTCATTTGGTGAATCAAATAAGTCGTAGGAGTTGGAGTTGGAGGATACGAGTGCAAGACCGGCAACACCTTCATCTTGACTGTAGTCGGAGTCGGAGTGATAGCTTCCATCGGATTGATTGTCGGAGTCGGAGCCGGAGACCCATTCACCTACATGAGCTTGATGTCTTCTTCTTGTGTAGCTCCTTGATGACTTGTCTTTCCTCTCCGAATCCTTGCTTCTCCGAGAGGGTCTTCGTTCATAACGATCATCTCTACTCCTTCTCTCTCTCCGAGGTGACTCATCTCTTGCTCTTCTTCTTGGAGATTCTTCTCTTCTCTTGTGGGGAGCTGTACACTCATTTGAGAAGTGTCCGGGTCTTCCACAATTGTAGCAGTTTCGATCACGACTAGAAGATCTCTTTTCATCATATGATCTAGACTTTGAGCTTCTTTCTTTGTCTCTATTCTTGTAGAACTTGTTGAAGTTCCTAACCATTAGGCTTATCTCTTCATTGGAAATTAACTTGTCACTTGAGGTTGTGGGAGCATCACTTGTAGCTTTGTAAGCACCACTTGACTTGTTGTGAAGCTCTTCCTTATCCTTAAGTGTCATCTCATGAGCAACAATTCTTCTAATGACTTCAGTTGGCTTGAGAGTCTTGTAGTTTGGCATCATTTGGATCAAAGTGCACACGGTGTCATATTTTCCATCCAAAGCTCTGAGAATCTTCTTAATGATGAATCGGTCGGTCATTTCTTCGCTTCCTAAGCCGGCAATCTCATTTGTGATGAGAGCAAGCCTAGAGTACATTTCAGTGACTCCTTCACCATCCTTCATCTTGAACTTGTCAAGTTGACCTTGAAGAATATCTAGCTTTGATTCCTTCACAAATTCAGTACCTTGGTGCATTTCAACCAAAGTATCCCAAATCTCTTTAGCATTCTCAAGACGACTGATTTTGTTGAACTCCTCGGGACTCAAAGCATTGAAGAGAATGTCACAAGCTTGAGCATTGTTTTGCAACATCCGAAACTCTTCCGGTGTAGCTTCGCGATCCGGAACTTTTCCTTCCTCGAAGAATTCACCTTGCATACCAACACAAATAATGCCCCATGCGGCTGGGTTATGACCAAGAATATGCATTTTCATTTTATGCTTCCAACTAGCAAAATTTGTACCATCAAAGTAAGGACCTCTACGATAATTACCCTCACTAGACGCCATACTCTCCTAGGTTGTGAAACCAAGATTATGGAGTCCAATGCAATGGAAACCAAAACAATGGAGACCAAAGCTCTGATACCACTTGTAGGATCGAAAGTATGTCTAGAGGGGGGGTGATTAGACTACTTGACAATATAAAAATTCTGCCTTTTGATCATGAACAGTTTTTGGCAGTTTCACAATTATGATCAAGTCAAGCATCACCCTACACATGCAATTCTAGAGTATAAGCAGCGGAAAGTAAATTGCACATGTAGTAAAGAGAGGTGGAGAAGATCAAACGCAATTTGGAGACACGGAGATTTTTCTCGTGGTTCCGATAGGTGGTGCTATCGTACATCCACGTTGATGGAGACTTCAACCCACGGAGGGTAACGGATGCGCGAGTCCACGGAGGGCTCCACCCACGAAGGGTCCACGAAGAAGCAACCTTGTCTATTCCATCATGGCCTACGCCCACGGAGGACTAGCCTTACTCGGGGTAGATCTTCACGAAGTAGGCGATCTCCTTGCCCTTACAAACTTCTTGGTTCAACTCCACATCTCGAAGACGGAGGCTCCCAAGCGACACCTAACCAATCTAGGAGGCACCACCCTCCAAAAGGTAATAGATGTTGTCGATGATGATGAACTCCTTGCTCTTGTGCTTCAAATGATAATCTCCCCAACACTCAACTCTCCTCACTGATATGGCTGTGGTGGAAGAAAGGATTGAGTGGAAAGCAACTTGGGAAGGCTAGAAATCAAGTTTCATATGGTAGGAATGGAATAACTTGATCTCAACACAAGGGTAGGTAGTTCTCTTCTCAGAAAGTGTAAGGTAGGAGTGGTAGTACTTTCTGATGGCTCTCTCCATGAATGAAGAGGGGGTGGAGGGGTATATATAGCCTCCACACAAAATCCAACCGTTACACACATAATTGAGCAATCTCGGTGAGACCGAAGTGAAAACTCGGTCAGACCGAAAGTTCAAATATAGTGAACGTTGGGGTTTTCGGTGGGACCGAAAATACCATCTCGGTGTGTCCGATATGTGTCAAAGATAGGAGCTTGCCAGAATCGGTGGGACCGAAATCAACAACTCGGATATTCCGAAATGATGACAAACGGTTACAGAAGGTTGGCAGTCCAGTTTCGGTGAGACCGAACTCAAAATCGGATGGACCGAAATTTCTAGGGTTTGGAAAATAACTGAGGTGGTTCATCTCGGTGGGACTGAGTTGGAAGAATCGGTTTGTCCGAGATTACTTATGAGTGTGTTGAGTAGTGAAAATTGCTGATAGTTGAAGGAGCTAAATCACTAAGCACTTGAGCAACCAGATCATCAACACAACTGAAAGCACATTGCTCCCTGGGTGGTTTTGGTAATTAATGACAACATACTTTGTGGTTGGACTAATGCTTTTATCAAGTATGTTTCAGGAAATTCAATCACATTGGAATGGCAAGATGACTGAAGAAGTGGACCCCTCAAGTGCTAAGGCAAGCATTGGCAAAAGCTCAAGACTCCTTTTTTGGTTTAGTGATCCAAGATCACATTGAGTCCATAGGAAAAGCCAATACTATTAAAAGGGGATGAGGTTGTGTTGATGATCTGGTTGCTCAAGTGCTTAGTGATATGTCTCCTTCAACTTTCAGCACCTTTCACTTCTATACACACTCAAAAGTAATCTCGGACAAACCGATTCTTCCAACTCAGTCCCACCGAGATGAACCACTTCAGCCATATTCCAAACCCTAGAAAAATCGGTCTTACCGAGTTTGAGATCGGTCTCACCGAAACTGAACTGCCAACCTTCTGTAACCATTTCACATCATTTCGGAATAACCGAGTTTGTATTATCGGTCTCACCGAAATGAGCAAGCTTCTGTCTTGGCTCAAATCGGTCTCACCGATTTTACATTTTCGGTCTAACCGATTCTGGCATGTTCCTATTCTTTCTCAAATCGGTCCAACCGAGTTTTCTTTCTCGGTCCCACCGAAAACTCCAACGTTCATATCTTTTGCACTTTCGGTCTCACCGAGATGGTATTTTCGGTCCCACCGAAAATCCCAACGTTCACTATATTTGAACTTTCGGTCTGACCGAGTTTCACTTCGGTCTCACCGAGATTGGTCAAATGTGTGTGTAACGGTTGGATTTTGTGTGGAGGCTATATATACCCCTCCACCCCCTCTTCATTCGTGAGGAGAGCCATCAGAAAGTCTACCACTCACACCATATACTTTCTGAGAAGTGAACCACCTACCCTTGTGTTGAGATCAAGCTATTCCATTCCCACCATATGAAACTTGATTTCTAGCCTTCCCAAGTTGCTTTCTACTCAATCCTTTCTTCCACCACAGCCATATCAGTGAGGAGAGTTGAGTGTTGGGGAGATTATCATTTGAAGCACAAGAGCAAGGAGTTCATCATCATCAACACCGTCTATTACCTTTTGGAGGGTGGTGCCTCCTAGATTGGTTAGGTGTCGCTTGGGAGCCTCCGTCTTTGAGATGTGGAGTTGAACCAAGAAGTTTGTAAGGGCAAGGAGATCGCCTACTTCGTGAAGATCTACCCCGAGTAAGGCTAGTCCTCCGTGGGCGTAGGCCGTGATGGAATAGACAAGGTTGCTTCTTCGTGGACCCTTCGTGGGTGGAGCCCTCCGTGGACTCGCGCAGCCGTTACCCTCCGTGGGTTGAAGTCTCCATCCACGTGGATGTACGATAGCACCACCTATCGGAACCACGACAAAAATCTTCGTGTCACCAAACTGCGTTTGATCTTCTCCACCTCTCTTTACTATATATGCAATTTACTTTCCGCTGCCCATACTCTAGAATTGCATGTGTAGTGTGTTACTTGACTTGATCTTAATTGTGAAACTGCCAAAAACTTTGCTTAATCAAAAGGCAGATTTTTTATATTGTCAAGTAGTCTAATCACCCCCCCTCTAGACATACTTCTTCGATCCTACAATTGGTATCAGAGCCTTGGTCTCCATTGCTTTGGTTTACACACCATTGGAGGAAGATGGACGTGTCTACGGATGGGAGTGTTAGCCATAGAGTGCCTGTTCTTAATGGAGTGTTCTACAACTCTTGGAGGGTTGAAATGCTTAGTATCTTTAAGGAGTACAATTTGTGCAAATATATTGAAAACCCTTATGTGCCTCCTTTTGATCCCTTGCACCCTACCATGGATGAAGAGCTTGATTTGCTTCGTAACCTTAGAACTGTAAATCTTATCATAAAAGGGTTACCTGATGACTTGCTTAATCTTGTTACAAACTTTGAGTGTGCCTATGCAATATGGAAGTTCTTGGAAGAACTTTATCCAGACTACTCTTTGAGAAGTCTTGATGAAATTCTACACAAGACTATTGAATTCGATAAGTTGCACCCCAATGATCCCAACTTTGATAAATGCTTCTTTGAGCTTCGTGATCTTATGAAAAAGAAGGGTGATCCCGGTCTTATCAATATTAGAATTAGAAATGCTCTTGCATTGCATTCCGAAGATTATTGTTCCATTGACCAAACTAATGCAAGTACTTATCAAATTGACCTAGGTGTTGATGATGAACAATCTATGGGTCAATATGATGATGAGCATGAGCATGATGATGATTACTCCGATTCGGACACCGAGCTAGACAAGGTCATGAAGAGTCTCAATCTTATGGCAAATATGAGAGACTACATGTCCGGTTGAAAAGAGTGGATTCTTGATAGTGGATGCACCGATCACATGACCGGAGATAAAGACATGTTTCGAGAGCTTGCAAAGAACGATGGTCCACGCAAGTATGTGACTTTTGGAGACAACTCCAAGGGTAAGGTACTTGGCCTTGGTAAGGTGGCCATATCTCATGATAGCTCTATTCAAAATGTCATGCTTGTAGAATCTCTTGGATACAATTTACTTTCCGTGTCTAGATTAGCTGACTTTGGATTCAATGTGCTATTCACCAAAGTAGATTGCCAAGTCTTTCGTCGTGATAATCAAAACATGGCTTTTACTGGTATCCGTAGAGGTGATCTATATATTGTTGATTTCACTAAGAAAGCCCAACCTAGAGCTTGTTTCATTGCTAAATCCTCTAAAGGTTGGTTGTGGCATAGAAGGCTAGGACATGTTGGTATGCGTAATCTAGACAAGCTAATCAAAGGTGATCATATTCTTGGTGTTAAAGATGTTTTCTTTGACAAAGATAGACTTTGTAGTGCTTGTCAAGCAGGAAAACAAGTTGGTGGAAGTCATCCCGTGAAAAACATCATGACCACAAGGAGACCACTTGAACTTCTTCATATGGATCTCTTCGGTCCCAATGCTTACAAAAGCCTTGGTGGTAACTCCTTTGGTCTAGTTATAGTTGATGATTATTCCAGATTTACGTGGGTATTTTTCCTTGATGATAAATCGCAGGTTCAGAGGATCTTCAAGACCTTTGCCAAAAAGGCCCAAAATCAATTTGAGGTGAAGATCAAGAAAGTTCGGAGTGACAATGGAACGGAGTTCAAGAACGCCAATGTAGACTCTTTTCTCGATGAGGAAGGGATTCTACATGAGTTCTCGGCTACGTACACTCCTCAACAAAATGGAGTTGTTGAGAGGAAGAACCGAACGCTCATTGAGATGGCAAGAACGATGCTTGATGAATACAAGACACCGAAACACTTTTGGGGAGAAGCAGTCGAGACAGCTTGTCATGCTATCAACAGGCTTTATCTTCATAAGCTCCTCGGCAAGACATCATACGAGCTTCTCACCGGTAACAAACCCCAAGTGGGATACTTTCGTGTCTTTGGTTCAAAATGCTATATCCTTGATAAGCATCGTCGATCTAAATTTGCTCCTAAATCTCATGAAGGCTTTCTTCTTGGTTATGGATCAAACTCCCACACCTACCGTGTCTACAATAATTTCACCCGAAAGGTTGAAGAGACGGTAGACGTGAAGTTTGATGAATCTAATGGCTCGCAAGTAGAGCAAATGCCTATTGATGTAGGAGACAAGGACCCATCGGAAGCTATCCAAGATTTATCTATTGGAAAGATCCGTCCCATGGAAGTGAAGGAGAGTACCTCATCTACATATGTGGAGCCACCTACCTCACGGCGAGATGAACCTCAAGACAACATGGAGGCCTCCACAAGTGGAACTCACCAAGATGAGGAAATGCAACAAGAAGATCCACCACAACCTCCTTCTCCACCGCCTCAAGACAACACCAACAACAATGAAGAAGAAGAAGAGGAAGATGAAGATGATGAGGAAGCTGAGCAACAACATCAACGAAAGCTATCCCGAGTTCGAGCAAGAGTCAAGAAGAATCATCCCGTGGAACAAATGATGAACGACATCAACTCCGGGAGAATTACTCGCTCTAAAACTCGTTTAGCTAACTTTTGTGAGCATTACTCATTTATCTCTAGTATTGAACCTATGAAGGTAGAAGAAGCACTTGAAGACCCGGATTGGGTGAACGCTATGCACGAAGAACTACACAACTTCGAGAGGAACAAGGTGTGGACTTTGGTAGAGAAGCCCAACGATGATCAAAACATCATTGGAACCAAATGGGTGTTTCGGAACAAGCAAGATGAAGATGGACAAGTCATCCGCAACAAGGCTCGTCTCGTAGCTCAAGGTTACACACAAGTCGAAGGTATGGACTATGGTGAGACCTATGCCCCCGTTGCTAGACTTGAGTCCATTCGCATTCTTCTTGCTTATGCCAATCACCATGATATTACTCTCTATCAAATGGACATCAAAAGTGCTTTCCTAAATGGTGAAATTGAGGAGGAAGTATTTGTGAAACAACCTCCCGGTTTTGTGAATCCCAAAAAGCCTAATCATGTTTACAAGTTGCATAAAGCTCTTTATGGTCTTAAACAAGCTCCTAGAGCTTGGTACAAATGCTTAACTAGCTTTCTTCTTGAAAAAGGGTTTGAAATTGGAAAGATTGACTCAACGCTGTTCACAAAAAGGGTTAATGGTGAACTATTTGTGTGCCAAATATATGTTGATGATATTATCTTTGGTTCAACTAACCCCCATTTTAGCAAGAAGTTTGGACAGCTCATGTCGGAGAAGTATGAGATGTCCATGATGAGTGAACTCAAATTCTTCCTTGGGTTGCAAATCAAGCAATCTAAGGAGGGTACCTTTGTCTCACAAACAAAGTACACCAAGGATCTCTTCAAGAAGTTCAACATGCAAGAAAGTAAAGGTATGAGTACCCCCATGCCTACAAGTGGACACAATGACTTGACAAAAGATGGAGAACCCGTTGATCAAAAGGTTTACCGATCTATGATTGGTTCTCTACTATATCTTTGTGCTTCTCGTCCTGACATAATGTTGAGTGTATGCATGTGTGTGCGATATCAAGCAGCCCCTAAAGAATGTCATCTTAAAGCTGTTAAAAGGATAGTGAGATACTTGATACACACACCAAACTTTGGCATTTGGTATCCTAAGAGGGCCTCTTTCGATCTTGTTGGCTATTCCGACTCGGACTATGCCGGTGACAATGTTGATAGAAAGTGAACTTCGGGTACATGTCAATTCCTTGGTCGATCCCTTGTATCTTGGTCCTCCAAGAAACAAAATTCGGTATCATTATCCACTGCCGAAGCAGAATATATTGCTGCTGGTTCGTGTTGTGCTCAATTACTATGGATGACACAAACGCTTAAAGATTATGGGATACATGTGAGACGTGTTCCCTTGCTTTGTGACAATGAGACTGCAATCAAGATTGGACACAATCCTGTGCAACACTCTCGAACAAAGCATATTGAAGTTCGTCACCATTTTATTCGTGATCATATTGCCAAGGGTGATATTAATCTTAAGCATGTTCGTACTGACAAACAACTTGCTGATATCTTTACAAAACCTCTTGATGAGAAAGTGTTTTGTCGCTTAAGGAGTGAGTTGAACATCATTGATGCTTCAAACTTGGAGTGATAACTCCTTTGATGCATGCAAGGCATGAGCCTCTTGACTAATCCTTGATATTTCTCTTATGATGATGATCATATGTCTTGGACACATTTGCCTCCTTGTATTGCATCTAACTCCTTGCAGGTACTTGGATGATCTACATTCCACAAGATTACCACACACTCAAATCATGAGTAATCTTGTCATTGACCAAGTATCTAGCCCTTTGGGATGTTGAGTTCAAGGAACAAAATTCCACATATCCTTTTTGACATCTTATACATCTAGTATTTCACTCTTGTCATCTTGGATATCCTCGAGTATTTCCTTGCTTGCCTAACCCATGTAGGAAGATGAACTACACAAGTAGAAATGGCGCTCCAACTTCACATTCAATGAGCACCTACATCAAGCTTACCTACATGAGTAAAGCATCAACAAGCCCAAGGTATGTTCTTCACATCTTTGAGGAGCTTTGCTCAAAGTCATGAGTACAAGCAACTTCATAAGATGTGATCACATCAAATGCTTAATCGAAAAATGGCAATCCCATTTTGAGCTTAAACGATGAGTATGACCTATGATCAAATGTCCTCATTTGACTCCTAAGTCAATATACTCAAACATAGGTGACTTTGTCGCCGACCGTTTTCTAGATGAAGTACATTTGCTTTTGGAGTTTTTCTGGTTTCTCTTATGTTCTCTTATTGAGTTTTCTTTACACAAAAAAAAAACTTCATCTAGGAATCTTTTTATTTCTTTTCTTATGTTTCCTTGTGAATATCCTTCTGGCTCTGATCAATTCCCTGAAAATCTTTTACAAATTCATTGCAAATCTTTTGAAACATTCCTTGCAAAGTGAGCTGAATTATTTCAATATTTTCTTGGAGTTAAACTCGGCGTCACCGATTTATCTTCCAGGACATCTACTTCTGCAGCTCCACTCACATTTTAATTTTTAAGGAGGAGAGGACTCAATTTTTAAATTCTAAGGAGGAGAAGACTCAAATTTCATTTCAAATTGTTTCTCCTTGAATGTTCTTATTTGCTCTGTTGTGATTCTTAAGGATCCCACTTCCTTCTTTTTCTCTTTCTTTCTTTCCATCCTTCCTGACCTACCTAGTTTACTGTCCTTTTCGGCACTTGATGTCAAAGGGGGAGAAGACTTAGGGGGAGTAGGGGGAGTAGGGGGAGAAGAGACTTAGGGGAAGAAGAATAGCAATCTTATCTTAAGGGGGAGAGAATCACATCAAAGCTGTTTTACCTTGGACATTACAATTGGCATCATTCTTTTGATTTTGCTATTTCCATCAAAACCCCTTTTGATTTTACATTACACTTGATGTCTTATAAAGGGGAGAAGACTTAGAGGAATCTTCACATTTGATATCCTATGAAAAGCAAAATCTCTCAGAATTCATTGAAAATATTTTAGTTTCGGAGACATGTTTGCTGCTTCAATATGAGACACTCTTTATACATGTCCTCCCTGGCTTGGTATTCTTGATGTTCTTGCAGTTGGTTGAAGGAATACTCTTGTGTTATCTAACCTTGTTTTCTCAAGTTTATTCCTTCAGGTACAATGCCAAGGAACCTCAAGGTAAGTATATGCATCTTGCAGAATGTGCATGATGGTGACTTGCTTGTAAATACTTGTTTGCAAGAAATCACCATGCACATATGCATTATCACTCACTTCCTTTTCTTCTGCTCTGATGCATATGGCCAAGCTGCATGTAGCACATCTTGCTTATCTCACTTGTGTGCTTGTGGTAGTCCAAAACCATAATCTATGAAAATCTTGCACACTTGTAGGGGGAGCCTGTGTACTACATGCTTGTCAAAGCTTTCATGATAATTCTATCTTTCTTTCAATAAGCTTTGATGTTTTGTTTTGTATAATTTTAGTGTGTTGCCATCAATTACCAAAAAGGGGGAGATTGAAAGCACATTGCTCCCTGGGTGGTTTTGGTAATTAATGACAACATACTTTGTGGTTGGACTAATGCTTTTATCAAGTATGTTTCAGGAAATTCAATCACATTGGAATGGCAAGATGACTGAAGAAGTGGACCCCTCAAGTGCTAAGGCAAGCATTGGCAAAAGCTCAAGACTCCTTTTTTGGTTTAGTGATCCAAGATCACATTGAGTCCATAGGAAAAGCCAATACTATTAAAAGGGGATGAGGTTGTGTTGATGATCTGGTTGCTCAAGTGCTTAGTGATATGTCTCCTTCAACTTTCAGCACCTTTCACTTCTATACACACTCAAAAGTAATCTCGGACAAACCGATTCTTCCAACTCAGTCCCACCGAGATGAACCACTTCAGCCATATTCCAAACCCTAGAAAAATCGGTCTTACCGAGTTTGAGATCGGTCTCACCGAAACTGAACTGCCAACCTTCTGTAACCATTTCACATCATTTCGGAATAACCGAGTTTGTATTATCGGTCTCACCGAAATGAGCAAGCTTCTGTCTTGGCTCAAATCGGTCTCACCGATTTTACATTTTCGGTCTAACCGATTCTGGCATGTTCCTATTCTTTCTCAAATCGGTCCAACCGAGTTTTCTTTCTCGGTCCCACCGAAAACTCCAACGTTCATATCTTTTGCACTTTCGGTCTCACCGAGATGGTATTTTCGGTCCCACCGAAAATCCCAACGTTCACTATATTTGAACTTTCGGTCTGACCGAGTTTCACTTCGGTCTCACCGAGATTGGTCAAATGTGTGTGTAACGGTTGGATTTTGTGTGGAGGCTATATATACCCCTCCACCCCCTCTTCATTCGTGAGGAGAGCCATCAGAAAGTCTACCACTCACACCATATACTTTTTGAGAAGTGAACCACCTACCCTTGTGTTGAGATCAAGCTATTCCATTCCCACCATATGAAACTTGATTTCTAGCCTTCCCAAGTTGCTTTCTACTCAATCCTTTCTTCCACCACAGCCATATCAGTGAGGAGAGTTGAGTGTTGGGGAGATTATCATTTGAAGCACAAGAGCAAGGAGTTCATCATCATCAACACCGTCTATTACCTTTTGGAGGGTGGTGCCTCCTAGATTGGTTAGGTGTCGCTTGGGAGCCTCCGTCTTTGAGATGTGGAGTTGAACCAAGAAGTTTGTAAGGGCAAGGAGATCGCCTACTTCGTGAAGATCTACCCCGAGTAAGGCTAGTCCTCCGTGGGCGTAGGCCGTGATGGAATAGACAAGGTTGCTTCTTCGTGGACCCTTCGTGGGTGGAGCCCTCCGTGGACTCGCGCAGCCGTTACCCTCCGTGGGTTGAAGTCTCCATCAACGTGGATGTACGATAGCACCACCTATCGGAACCACGACAAAAATCTTCGTGTCACCAAACTGCGTTTGATCTTCTCCACCTCTCTTTACTATATATGCAATTTACTTTCCGCTGCCCATACTCTAGAATTGCATGTGTAGTGTGTTACTTGACTTGATCTTAATTGTGAAACTGCCAAAAACTTTGCTTAATCAAAAGGCAGATTTTTTATATTGTCAAGTAGTCTAATAACCCCCCCTCTAGACATACTTCTTCGATCCTACAACAACCTCATCCCCTTTTAATAGTATTGGCTTTTCCTATGGACTCAATGTGATCTTTGATCACTAAACCAAAAATGGAGTCTTGAGCTTTTGCCAATGCTTGTCTTAGCATTTTGAGGGGTCCACTTCTTCAGACATTTCCATACCCTTATCACTGAACTTCTCTGAAATGATTCTCAAGTAAATATTAGTTCAATGATATATATGTTGTTATTAATTACCAAAACCACCCGGGGATTAGTTGCACTTTCAAATTGTTTTTCACCGGTTTCTGACCAGTTCAAAGGTGTTCGACATCTTCGTCCATAGAGTATCTCAAAAGGACCTTGCTTGAGACTAGATTGATAGCTATTGTTATAAGCAAACTCAGCGAAAGGAAGACATTTCTCCCAATCCATACCGAATGAGATAACGCAAGCTCTAAGCATGTCTTCGAGAATTTGGTTAACCCGTTCCACTTGACCACTTGACTGAGGGTGGAAAGCGGTACTGAAAGAAAGATGGGTGCCCATGGCAGTCTGGAAACTCTCCCAGAAATGAGAAGTGAAAAGACTACCACGGTCTGAATTGATCTCTAGTGGGACACCATGAAGTGACACTAATCGAGAAATATACAAGTCAGCAAGCTGGCTAGCAGTGATACTCTCTCGAACAGGTAGGAAGTGAGCCACTTTGGAGAGACGATCAATGACTACGAAGATAGCATTATTCCCTCTCTTGGTCCTGGGAAAGCCGGTGATGAAGTCCATACCAACTTTATCCCATTTCCACTCAGGAATAGCTAGAGGCTGAAGGGTGCCAGCAGGTCTTTGATGTTCTGCCTTAACGCGACGACAAACGTCACATTTAGCAATGAACTCAGCAATTTCTCTCTTCATCCTAGTCCACCAGAATCTCTGGCGTAGGTCCTGATACATCTTAGTACTACCGGGATGAATCGTGAGAGGAGATTCATGAGCCTCTTTAAGGATCAATTGTCGCAGATGTTGATTCTTGGGAACCACCAGGCGATTCTCGAAGAAAACAACACCTCGATCATCCATAGAGAAACATCCACCAACTCCCCTTTTAATGTTTCTCTTGATGCGGACAACACCCCTATCAAACTTCTGGTCAGAAATGATCTGATCCTCAAGGGTAGGTTTCGCCACCAAGGTAGAAAGGAATCCGCGAGGAGCAATGTGAAGGTTAAGCTTACATAGTTCCTCATGGAGAAGTGGTTGGCCCTGCTGCAACATGAGATTGTTGCAATAGGTCTTGCGACTTAGCGCATCAGCCATGACATTTCCCTTGCCTGGGGTGTAGGTAATTCCTAAGTCGTAATCTGAGATCAACTCCAACCAACGTCTTTGCCTAAGGTTCAAATCTGGTTGGGTGAAGATATACTTGAGACTCTGGTGATCGGTGTAGATCTCGCAACGATTACCAAGGAGGTAATGCCGCCAGGTCTTAAGTGCATAGACTACAGCTGCAAGCTCTAGATCATGTGTAGGATAATTCTCCTCATGTGGATGCAACTGTCGAGATGCATAGGCAATCACACGACAATCCTGCATAAGAATGCAACCTAGTCCCTGTCGTGAGGCATCACAGTAGATAACAAAGTCCTTAGTGAAATCCGGTGGCACAAGTATGGGAGCAGAGGTCAGGCGTCTTTTCAGTTCCTGAAAACTGTGCTCACACTGTGGGGACCACTCAAACTTTTTATCTTTCTTGAGAAGTTCCATGAGAGGTTTGGCCACTTTCGAGAAGTTTTCAACAAAGCGGCGGCAATAGCTGGCTAGACCAAGGAAACTCCTAACTTGTTTAACTGTTTCAGGCGGAGTCCAATCAAGAACGGCATGAACTCTCTCAGGATTGACAGCAATGCCCTTCCCTGAGATTACGTGGCCGAGATAGGTCACTTCTGGCAACCAAAATTCGCACATGGAGAACTTGGCATAAAGGCGGTGCTCTCTGAGTTTTTCTAGAACAAGTCTAAGATGTTCGGCATGCTCTTCCTCGTTCTTCGAGTAAATAAGAATATCATCGAGGTAAACCACGACGAACTTATCCAAATACTCCATGAAGATCGAGTTCATCAAGCGGGAGAAAGTGGCTGGAGCATTGGTTAGACCGAAAGACATGACGGTGTACTCGTACTGGCCATAATGAGTGACAAAAGCCGTCTTAGGAATGTCTCCGTTTTTAATTTTGATTTGATGGTAGCCTAACCTCAAATCCATTTTGGAGAAGACTGAGGATCTAGCGAGCTAATCATACAGGTCGTTGATCCTGGGGAGCGGATACTTGTTCTTTATCGTGACCAAATTAACGGGACGATAATCTACAACCATCCATTCCGTGCCATCCTTCTTCTTGACGAAGAGGACGGGACAAGCCCAAGGAGAAGAACTAGGACGAATAAAACCCTTTTGCAAGGACTCATCAAGTTGTTTCTTAAGCTCAGCTAGTTCTAGGGGTGCCATCTTGTAAGGTATCCTAGAAATTGGAACAGTTCCTGGGATAAGATCTATGACGAACTCTACATCCCTATCAGGTGGGATTCCTGGCAGTTCTTCTGGAAAAACATCCGGGAAGTCACGGACTACCGGGATATCTTCGAGTTCTGGTAGAGGGCTGGCATTAAGAGAATAGACTTGACGCTTTGCAACTCTAGTGGAGACAGTGACTATCTTGCCAGATGGGTGTGTAAGCTGAACAGACCTAGTGTAACAATCGATCTTGGCATGATGAGCTGTCATCCAGTCCATACCCAAGATGATGTTAATATCTGAAGACTTGAGGGCTATGAGTGAGGCAAGGAATACAAGTCTGTCAACAAGGATTCCATTACCATGGCTTATTCTGGTAGTTTGCCATCTAGACCCCGGGGTTTGGATTTCAAGCGGAGTTGGCATGTCACAAAATGACATGTCGTGCAAATGAGCATAGCCTTCAGAGATGAAGGAGTGAGATGCTCCGGTATCGAACAGAACCGAAGCCGGATGGCAATTGACAAGGAGTGTACCAAGAACGACATTTGGATCATCATGAGCGTCTTTAGCTGAGACATGATGTACACATCCATGTTTTGTGGGAGCTGGATTGGCAATGATAGTCTTGCGTGGTGGCTTACTACGAAGAACGGACTTCTCGGGCTGGGGTGGAGCAAGACTGGCCTGAGAACAGTCACGTGCATAGTGTCCTGGCTTTCCGCATGTAAAGCAAGTCCCTGAGGTAGGTCGTGGACCCGCATTGACAAGCGGTTTGCCAATAGGCTTGGGTGGAGCATAAGACTGAGCTGGATAAGGTACCACACAAGATGGCCTCGGAGGATAAGTGGGTGGAAGAATAGAGTTCGGAACCCAAATCCGGCGCTTCTGAGAACTAGAACCGGAGGAAGATCCCAAATCAAGGGTGTGCTTACGAGACTCCTCGTAAGTGAGTTGAGCTGTCTCTGCATTGATGGCCTTGTTCACAAGAGCCTGGAATGTGTTGCAATGATGCAAGTGGAGATCACGACGCAGTTTGGGGTTGAGACCCTTCCGGAACCTAGCCTGCTTCTTGGCGTCCGTGGACACTTCTTCTGTAGCATAGCGGGCGAGGTTCTCAAACTCTCGACTATAAGAATCAACAGCCATCTTAGCCTGTGTAAGACTACAGAACTCTTCTCTCATACGATCGATAAGGGCTTGAGGGATATGATGCTCACGAAAAGCCTCGGTGAAATCTCTCCAGGTAGGAATCTGGCCAGCTGGAATCATGGCCTCGTAGTTCTGCCACCAAAGACTAGCAGGACCTTCCAGGTGATAAGTGGCATAGATGACCTTGTCATCATCAGCTATGTTCGCAAAATGCAGCTTGTGAGTGATACTACGGAGCCAGTCATATGCGTCGAGTGGCTCAATGGGATGATGGAAGGTGGGTGGTTTCAGACGAATGAAGTCATGGATGGTTGCTGATTCCTTGCACTGACGTGCGGTGTTCTCCTCAATACGTGCCAACAAGCGGTTAGACTCATGCTTGTTTCTCTCCATCTCTAACATTAACTCCGCCAACGAAGGCTGGTCGGGAGGATCTCCCTCATCCCTACCACCTCCGGGGTTCTGTCTACGAGCAGCTGAGCTTCGCTTAACTGAAGACATCCTGAGAAGCGAAACCGAAGACGGAAACATCAACAACTATAGGATGCATAAGGTAGAACAAGATATTAGTATCTCTCGAACTACTAGGATAATTCCGGCAGCATAACGGCAGTAAAATGCTCAGAATGAGACATCCTGCTAGCAAAGGGTAGTACAACATCTCAACATCATCACTCAAGGTACTGTGATAGTACTAAACAAACTATACTGAAAGAACTAGAAAACGGGAGTAGGACTCTGATCAACCAATCCTAAGGGACTACGGAGTAGTAACTCGTGATCCTGATAGACGGAAAAGAAAGCCTAGTTCCTTAACCCCGTAGGAAAAGTAAGATGACTCAGATCAGAAGACACGAGGTAAAAGGAGTAAAAAGAGCCTTACGTTCCCTTCCACAATCAATTCCCTTATATAACTAAGGAATTTCTAGACTCAACTTCGACCATTTTGGCTTGGTAATCCTACAGGTAGTCAGGCTCTGATACCAACGCTATCGGGACCCCGATCCTAAGTCACACCGGTCTAGCAGGTAACACACCATATCACTTTGCGGCCTCATGCACGGTATCCCCACGGGTGCCACCTTACCTGGCCCGGGACCGTTTGCGCATTTTGGGTCACGTATATGATAGTGTCGCTAGCATCCATATGACAGAGAACCTGGGCCGACATGACCAGTTATAAACCAAAAGTGGCACTAAATTACAGAGACATGCATTCATGACCCAGCAACGAACGTGTCGGTCATCAACGTATGAACCCAAGTCGTAGCAAGCTACAAGGACTATAAGGAACAACGCGTGACATTTCCCCTAAGGGACAGACACAGGAACGAAGAAGGACACATGTCGGTCAGCCTAAGTGTCCCGGAGCAGTAGCAGGCTACCAAGGCTCAGTGGAAACACTAGGAGACATTTCCCTGTAAGATAGGCTACCAAGGGTAAACAACTAGGTGTCGGATCCCACACATACCAAGCATTTCAATAACATACACACAATATGCTCAATATGTGCAAATACAACATGGCATCACAACAAGACTCTAATCAACCAAGTATTTATTCATTAGGCTCCGAGGAGCCAGATATTACAAACATGAGTCTCATGACCCAACATTCAGAGCATACAAGCAACAAGCGCAAGTACAACATGTCTGAGTACAAACATCTACAAATGAAAAAGGCTGAAGAGCCTGACTATCTACAACACTCGTCCAAGAACGTAGCTGAGGTACAAGCTACTTGTCGAAGTCCAAGCGGAACTACTAGTGAGACATCAATCTCACCTGCAAAACATAAATTAAGCAAACATGAGTACAAAGGTACTCAGCAAGACTTACATCAGATCCTATCATACATGCACATGTATCAAGATGGCAAGGTGGGATTTAGTTGCAGCAAGCCAGCTTTGACTCAGTGGCTATCCTATTCTATGATTGCTGGTAACTCTTTTGAGGTGGCACACACGAGTCCACTAAGCACCACACAATACACCACTATGGATTCATCCCCGTCTCTCTACGAGAAGGCCATCCATAGCACTCACACTTGTCTTGAGTATTTTAGAGTATCCACTTCAAGTTGTCTATGTACCACATAAGCATCTAAGAAGTCCATATCAGCGGACCCGACTATTCGAATAGATTATGTTAACCCTGCAGGGGTGTACTTCTTCACACACGCTCTCGCCACTTACCGCCATGTACACGTCGTGTATCTCGACAACCTTCAAGCGGAAGCCTGGCGAGGGTGTCGGCCACGACCTGACTAACCACACAAGTCTCTCGTCTAGGTTTATCGCCTATTCGGGTTCCATCCGCAAGGGATTCCGGCCGAGGTTTCCATCACGGCCCCAAACGATGTGTACAGGGTTCCCGAGCCCACCATCCGGGTGCCACTCGGTACACCGGGCCACGTGTGCCTAGTCTGTCCCAAGCCCACCCTGCCGGGTGCCACCTGGTAGAGAAATAACACTACCTACAAACACCAAAAACTAGTTGCAACTCCTGGACAGAGATCATGTTGATTAATAAGTCGCGAGGGGCACTTAAGCATTCCAATGCGTGGTAGTAGCTGATCATTGGACAACATACACAGAACTCAGTTCTTAGGGACGGTTCCAGTGAGACAACCCATCATGTACTCCTACATGGCCTCTCACCACTACCTTTACCAAATCGTGTTCACACACTTAACCCTCAGCATCAGAACATATCGTTGTACTCCAATTCATTCCCGATGAATCGGACCTGACATACTCTAAGCAATAGCAAGCAAGGCATGGTAAGATCACAACATGGCTTCAATCAACTCCTACACATGCTAGTGGGTTTCAACTATTTACTGTGGAATGACAGGTCATGCAGAGGAATGGGTTCAACTACCGCAGCATAAAGTAGCAGTTGAAATCGCTGTTGTCCTGATGCAATAACAGGGAGCAGGAGCGAGAGAGTAGGATTTTATCGGAATGAACAAAGGGGTTTGCTTGCCTGGTAAAACAACATGCAGAGCACTGCTCCTCTAACAGGTACTCTGGATCGGTCTCCGGAGCTGGACCTATCGAGAAGAACGGTGCCGACAATCAAACACAAGCATATGCAACAATATGATGCATGAATATGGCATGAAGTTATGATGTTGTTTGAGCTAGTGCATCTAGCATTTTGTTTGGTTGAATTCCATTTGAACCAAGGGTTCAAATGCAACTCTAAGAATAAGCATTTTAAATGCCATTTATGTGTTTTCATACAAACAGTAGGTATAACTTCATTTGTCATGCATGAAAATGGTACAGATGGATAGATTGAATTTTTCTGATAATTTTTCATATATAAATTATTTCATTCTGAGCTACGGTTGAATTTCTGTGATTTTTTGAAGTTTAAACCAATTTCTGAAATAATTAAATCATTTAAGATTATTTAAATTCCAGAATTGGAATACTGCGTCAGCATGACCCAAGCATGACTTCAGCAGGTCAAAGAGCTGGTCCAGAGTCAAACCTGACAGTGGGTCCCACTTGTCAGTCTCTCAGCACTTAACTAAAAGTTTAAAACTAAACTAAACAGACACGGGGCCCACATGTCAGTGTCTAATTAGATTAATGTCAGCAATTAAAACCCTAAACTAAAATTAGTCAAGGCTGGCCCGACATGTCATTGACTCAGGGGAAGTCAAACTCGGTGGGCTTGGGTCAAACCCACCGGCGGTTAGCCGCCGGCGAGGCCGAATGCGGCGGAGGGCGTCGGAAAACCGCCTCCGTCGACCATTCGAGCGGCGGAGGGCACCTACAGGATGCGCAGGCTCTTGCGCATCCAACGCACTAGGCGGCAACAGCTGGGGTAGCCGGAATCGTCGCCGGCGTCGAGCCCGGCGGCGGCCGGAGTTCGGGCACCGACGGTTTAGGTGCTACGGTGCACGAGAAGGCGAGGGAGTGGGTGCGTTAGACTCCTGGGGGCTTCCAGAGCACGATGACACGCTCCGCTGTGAGCTCGTGCGGCTGTGGCCACGGCTACACCATGGCCGGCGGCGAGAACTCTCGGCCGCGGGAGGAAACACAGCTAGGGGACAGGCGCGAGCATGAGAGAAGGGGGAAAAAGAAGAGGAGCTCACGGCGATCTCGATAGCGTCGTCAGCGAGCTCGGGGACGCGTCGGAGCGGGCGCACGGTCGCCGGCGATCTCCACGGCCGCAGGTTGAAGACGAGGTCGACGACGATGCTCCAGGGGCTTCTGATGTCGGGCAGCTCGGCGAGGAGAAGGAGAGGAACGGGGCGGAGCTACTGGGCACTCCGACGAGGCGAGAGGTGGACGGTGGCCACGGCTATGGGGAACGGTGGCGACGGTGGCGTTCGGGCGCTCGCAAGGAAGAGCACCAGGAGAGGGGGGGGAAGGGACCGAGGGGGAGTGAGAGGGTCCAGGGGGTTGCGTGGCGTCGTCCAGAGGCAACCAGGCGCGTCGGGCAGCGGCGGAAGCAGGAAGTGGCCGTGGCGTGTGGCCGCGGGTGCCGGGCACGCGCTCGTCCTCCTGGCAAGGAGGAAGACGACATGGAGGGATGCGGTGGTGGACTGGGCCAGCTCCTGGGCCGCGCTAGACTGGACAGGCAGCAGGTGAGTGGCCCGGGTAAGTGACTCTCTTTCTCTTTTAATTTAGTTTATGTTTTCTATTTTCTGCAATTTGTTTTGATTTAGTTTCTAAGCTAAATCAATTATTTTCTTCTGACATTTTTATTTTGCAGGGACCTAGGAATTAATCCAAGCCCCTCAAAATAAAGAATCAAAATTTTGGACATATATAATATATATATATATATATATATATATATATATATATATATATATAT
>LR738709.1:337421950-337523661 GCA_902687465.1 Secale cereale | reverse complement strand
GCAGGGACCTAGGAATTAATCCAAGCCCCTCAAAATAAAGAATCAGAATTTTGGACATATATAATATATATAATATATATATATATATCCAATGCAAATAACTATTGCATTAATTCCAAATGCCCAAAACAAATGCTTATGGGCTCCTAATAATATTGGTTTGATTTTTATCTCTAACCAATATTTTCAGAGGGCCACATGAACATTTTCTTGGACCTTTTTGGAGCAATTTTTATTTGGGTCATTTTCAAAAAGGGTTTCTGAGGGTTTCACAAGTCCTCAATTCAATTTCATTTGAAATTTAAACATGATGCAAACTACAAGACTAACCTAGTGCATACCAGAACTAGGGTTGTGACATACACGAGAGAAATTCGGCATCATCAACACCAACATGTCTACTCAATTCAGTGAGCTACAAACTTTGATAGTCAACCAACGCTCCTCATCCACATCTTCTCAAAGACGAAGCCGCTCAAGCCGTCATACCGACTACATGTCCGGCTCAAGTACACCTACATCAAACACTCTTCGTCAAGCCGCACGTCAAGCTCGACATGACAACTGGAACACACTTCATGACAAGAATTCACAAGAGCTATTTAAAGAACAAGAAAGTCGACATCGTCAAAACCAAGCTCCACTTGAGCAAGCACAAGAACGACAACGACTACACCAACAACAACAACAACAACAGGAGCGAGCACGACAACACCAAGAATATCAAGATGCCGAGGCTCAATGTCAAGCACAACAACACCGAGAAGCTCAAGCTCTTGAGGCGCAACAAGCATTACGTGATTCACATCGCAATGTGGCAACTCGCAGACACACTCGTCAAGAAGAGGAGTTCCTTCGCGATGAGATGCAAGAGCGGCGCCACCAAGCACGAACGCAACAAGAAGTTCCTCCTCAAGCGCGCCAAGGGCAACCAGCTCAACAAGAACCATAAGCTCGGCAAGAACAATATGACAACGAACATCAACCCCTCCAAGAGCAATATGAGGTTGACAATCATCCACATCAAGAACACACTCACAATAGGCAAGCAAACAATGAAGAGCATCACTACGGCAAGCTTAAGTTCACCATGCCAAAGTTTTCCGGAAGCATTGATCCCGAAGACTACCTATCATGGGCATTGAAAGTTGACAAGATCTTTCGCCTACACAACTTTGATGAAGAAAAGAAGATTGCAATGGCGTCACTTGAGTTACAAGATTATGTTCTCATTTGGTGGGAGCAAATCATCGAGAGAAGAGAAGCAAGAGGCGAACCACCTATCACTACTTGCGCTCAAATGAAGGAAGTCATGAGAGCACGCTTCGTGCCAACACACTACAATTGTGACTTGTTCAAGAAGCTCCAACTCCTCAAGCAAGGAACCAATTCCGTTGAAGAGTACTACAAGGAGATTGAGATTGCCATGATAAGAGCCAACATCACGGAAGATGAAGAGCAAACAATGGAGAGATTCTTAAATGGACTCAACTATCCTATCAAGAAGATTGCGGACTTTCAACTATACACAAATCTCCTCGAGCTAGTACACCAAGCAACCAAAGCGGAGCGACAAGTCCAAGAGGACTACAAGTACTCCAAGTTCAACTCCAAGAACTACGCCTCCTACAATCAAGCTTCCACGACTTCGACTCCTCCTACCTCTACCAAGCAATCTACAAGCTTCGGTGACAAGTCAAGCTACAAGAATGCGACTAAATCAAGTCGCCCACCTTCTACGAACAACTTCAAGCCAAGAGCTTCATCCTCTACAACTCCAACCAAGGACAACTCCAAGACGAGCTCCATCAAGTGTTTCAAATGTCAAGGGCGAGGCCACAAGTCATTTGAGTGCAAGACCGTTCACACAATGATCATCAATGATGACTGATCCTATGACTCAATGAGCGACGATCAGATGGAAGCCCTTGAACATGTAGCTATGCATCACCAAGTGAATGAAGATGAAGACCATCAAGTGTTTTGCGACAATGACTCGAGTCCCAACCTCGTTGTCTCCAAGGTCTTGACACTCCAACAACAACAAGATGATGATCAACAATGTCACATCTTCCATACCAAGGCCGGCATCAATGGATGCTCCGTCAAGGTTATCATCGATGGCGGAAGTTGTCATAACTTAGCAAGTGAAGAAATATGCGACAAGCTACAATTGGTCAAGATGAAGCACCTTCATCCCTACAAGGTCCAATGGCTTAAAGACGCTGGAACTCTTTGAGTCGAGCACACCGTGCAAGTATCCTTCAAGATAGGCGCCTATGAGGACACACTTGAGTGTGATGTGCTCCCTATGTGCATGTGCCATCTTCTTCTTGGACGACCATGGCAATACGATCGGGGAGTCATACACAATGGACGGACCAACCATTATAGCTTCAAGATGAAGGGCAAAGAGTTCGTGCTACGCCCGATGTCACCAAGTAAAGTAGCCGCCGACAAACACATACCTACCAACCACCATGGAGAGAATGGTGAGAGAGTGAACCACCAAAAGGAGAGTGAGAGCCACAAGCCAAATATGAGCGACTCCACGATGAGTGACAAGAAAAAACTAGTGCTATTCGCCACCAAAAGTGAGATGAGAGAAGTGTGTGAGAACCCCTCGAGTGTCTTTCACCTTGTGCTTTTATGCAAAGGAGAAGCAAAACCTACTAACACTTTACCACCTCTACCTTTAGTGTTGTCTCATTTGTTGCAGGAATTCTCGGACGTCTTTCATGATGAGCTACCACCAGGACTACCTCCACTTCGCGGCATTGAACACCGCATCGACCTTATACCCAGCGCACCACTTCCGAACAAGGCTACGTACTGCATCAACCCCGAGGAAACCAAGGATATACAACGGCAAGTGCAACAACTCATCGAGAAAGGTCATGTACGTGAAAGCCTAAGCCCATGTGCCGTTTCGGTTATTCTCGTGCTTAAGAAAGATGGAAGTTAAAAGTGGCTATTACCAAATTCGCATTCAAGAGGGTGATGAGTGGAAAACGGCTTTCAAAACCAAGTTGGGTTATATGAGTGGTTGGTCATGCCGATGGGCTTATCGGAAGCACCCGGCTCATTTATGCGTCTCATGCATTTCGTTCTCCGACCTTACATAGGCGTCTTTATAGTGGTTTACTTTGATGACATCCTCGTCTTTAGCAAATCGCTTGAGGACCATGTGACACACATTCGTATGGTTTTGCAAACCCTTCGGAGAGAGCGCTTATATGCTAACATGGATAAATGCACCTTTGGCGTTGACAAGGTCGTTTTCCTAGGATTTGTCGTTTCTTCCCAAGGTGTTCATGTTGATGAAACTAAATTTGAATCAATTAAAACTTGGACACAACCAACGAATCTCCTACAAGTGCGTAGTTTTCTTGGTTTAGCCGGCTTCTATTGACGTTTTGTGAAGGACTTTAGCACAATTGCTATGCCTCTACACGCCTTGAGCAAGAAGAATGCACCATTTATTTGGGGTCCTTCGCAAGACACCGCGTTCAATGAGCTAAAAGCCTTGCTTACCCACACACCACTTCTTGCCCTACCAAACTTTGACAAACCGTTTGAGATCCATTGTGACACTAGCGGTACCAGCATAGGAGGCGTGCTAATGCAAGAAAAACGCCCAATTGCGTACTTTAGCGAGAAGCTATCCAGAGCGCAACTTAACTATCCCATCTATGATAAAGAGCTTTATGCCTTGGTGAGATTTTTGCGTGTTTGGGAACATTATCTTAGACCTCATGAATTCATTCTTCATACGGACCATGAGATGCTCAAGTATCTCAAGGGTCAAACTAAGTTGAACAAGCGTCGTGCTAAGTGGAGTGAGCTCATAGAGTTATTTCCCTATGTCATCAAGTACATCAAAGGCAAAGAGAATGTTGTGGCGAATGCGCTTTCCCACAAATGCATGCTTGTTACACAACTTGAGTTGAATGTTATTGGCTTTGAGCACATAAAAGATTTGTATGAGCATGATCCTTTCTTTGCAAATCCTTATACTAAGTGTTTGACTCACACTTCTTGGGAATGATACTACATTAAGGATGGATATCTTATGAGAGCTAACAAACTTTGCATTCCTGAGTCTTCGCTTCGTTTGCTCCTTTTGCAGGAATCTCATGGAGGAGGCCTCATGGGACACTTTGGATGCGACAAGACATTTGCTACACTCTCCAAGAACTACTTTTGGCCCAAGATGCTCCGTGACATCTCACGCCTCACCAACCGATGCCCTACATGTCGCAAAGCTAAGTCAAAACCTCAATCTCATGGTCTTTACATGCCACTTCCTATTCCATACCACCCATGGGAAGACATAAGCATGCACTTTGTACTTGGATTGCCTAGAACTCAAAATGGAAAAGATTCTGTGTTTTTTGTCGTGGATAGATTTTCTAAAATGGCTCATTTCATTCCTTGTAACAAGATTGATGATGCTTCACATGTGGCAAATCTCTTTTGTAAGGAAATCGTTCGTCTACATGCAGTGCCCAAGACTATTGTGTCGGATCGGGACGTCAAGTTCTTGAGCTACTTTTGGAAGACTCTATGCTCCAAACTCGGCATCAAGCTCCTCTTTTTTTCGGCATACCATCCACAAACCGACGACTAAATAGAATGGGAACAATGCTTGCCCATCCACGAACCGCACACTTTCGGCGCTTCTTCGCGTGTTGATCAAGAAGAACATCAAGGAATGGGAGCAATGCTTGCCCATTGTCGAGTATGCCTACAACCGCGCAAGACATTCGACTACCGGCAAGTCCCCCTTCGAGGTCGTCTACGGCTTCAACCCATTATCCCCATTGGACATTCTGCCTCTACCTCTCCAAGAGCGCATCAACATGGATGCAAGTGCACGAGCAAGCTATCTCAAGAAGGTGCATGACGAAACAAGGGCAACGATCGAGCGACAAGTACATAGCCTCACCGCCAAGCTCAACATCAACAAGGCACCAATGGTGTTCCAACCGGGAGATCTCGTATGGCTTCATCTTCGCAAGGACCACTTCCCCAACGAGCGCAAGTCCAAACTACTACCTCGCGCTGACGGACCCTTCAAGGTGCTAGCACACTACAACAACAATGCCTACAAGATCGACATTCCACGCAACAAGTACAATGTGAGCGATACCTTCAATGTCAAGGATCTCTTTCCTTTCCATGGTGATGAAGATTTTGATCCGAGGTCGGATCTTTCCCAAGGGAGGGGAGATGATGCGGAGCATCCCAAGATAATCCCCATGGACCTACCATCGCCTCACCAAGTGCCCCTAGGACCGATGACACGTGCTCATGCTAGAGCTCTCAAGACTCTCCTAGTCCAACTTCCATATGAATCATGTGAGACATGGCTACTACCTCAGACGAATGTGTTTTGTGTACTCAAGCATCAAGAAGACTCCATCGGAGAGGTGCATGAAGATGGACAAGTCCCCACGTTCGCGGATGACGCATTGCATCGAGGGAAGCTGAAGAAAGTCCCAGGCCCCGGACATCCGGCCCCCTGGACCGACTCCTACAGAAGAGCCCCCGTAGCTGAAGCTACAGGGCCCGGACATCCGGCCAGGCCCCGGACATCCGCCCGGCAGGCCCCGGACATCTGGCCTCGGGCCCGGAAATCCTGCGCCCCACCACAGAAGCATACCCCTGGCTGGCCCCGTTAGCCCGGACATCCGGCGTCAAGCCCGGACATCCGGCGCCTCCCGACAGCCCCGACATCCGGGCCGACGCCGGACATCCGGCCCCTGAATGCCTGCTCGCATCACATTTGGGCCGTGGCCCATGTATCCCTCCGCCCCTTACACTATATATATTCCTCCTCCTACCTCTTTCTAGGGTTAGCTTCATGATATCTCATTTGATACCTAGAGCTTTCGCTCATCTAGTGGTTCATCTCCTCGAGAGTGACTGTGGCCCCTCTTCGGAGAAGAACGACATGGATTCAAGACCTCCGCTACGGAGAAGATCCCACGGGATACCCTCAAGACCTCCTTTCGGAGAAGACTACCTTTGTATCGTGCTTTGTTTACCATGGATCATGTGTCTCGTTATGTATCGCGGATCTAGCACTTGTGTGACCATCTTCGTGTTGATTTGAGTGTTCCTCTTGTGTTTCTCCCCGTATACCCCTTTGTGTTCTTTGTGTTCCTCGTGGGTTTCCCTCCTCTTCGTGAAAGATCGGCCTAGAACGGGTTGACCCCGCATCACCTCGTCAGTGCAGTTGCGGTAAAGTAGAGAGACCGCCTCGTCGTCGCAATAGTCCCTGATCTTATTTTTAACAAGCAGGAATCTGGTCCAGAAGTGGTTGACCGTTTCCTCGGGTTGCTGCTGTATGTTCGCGAGATCATCTATGTCCGGAAATCCGGATTTACATGGAGAGTTTTTCCCAGGGTGAGTGGGTGTTGGTAATTTTAAGTCCCGACCCAAAGTGGTATTCTGGGTTTTGACAACCTCCGATGCGGAAGATCCAGTTTCGACAGCATCTAATTGTTCCATGGGCCAGGCGTCGGTCCCTGAGCTCAAAGAACATAAAGTGCCTCCCAACAGGGGCGTGTTTGGCTCGATGGGTTCGGAGATCCAAACTGTGACAGACTCCATCTCTAGAGGAGTCTCTTCGGCTCCGTCCTGAACTGCTGTCACTAGATGAGTGATCGGGAAGGGATCGATCTCATCATGACTGGGTTTAAGTCCGATATGATCTCCTGGCGATGAAAGCCCCAGGGCGGCGATGCAATCTAGCAGCTCGTTTAACGACGAGAGATCTGCCGAGGTCACATCATCGGAGTGGCCAGAGTCAACATAGAGGTGGTGCTCGATGACTGCAGGGAGTGCGGCCGGCCCTGAGGCCATGCGGGCGCATACAGCGAATCCGCCGAGTTGGAGAACCTAGCCAATGGCCAAGTTGTTTCCAAAGGTGATCCCGTTGCTGATGATGAGACGAGCCATCGATCGCTCATCATGAGCGGACAACGGAGCTCTCAATGAAGGCACCATTGTCGGTGTCAAAACCGGCAGATCTCGTGTAGGGGGGCCCAAGCTATGTGTTTAGAGGATCGATGGTAACAGGAGGCTGGGGACATGATGTTTACCCAGGTTCAGGCCATCTCAATCGAGGTAATACCCTACTTCCTGCTATATTAATATGGATGAATATGAATACAAGAGTTGATCTACCTCGAGATCATAATGACTCAACCCTAAAGTCTAGCCTATGAGGATATTGTGATGTTGATGATCCCCTCTACAGACTAAACCTCCCGGCTTATATACATGCCAGAGAGGGCCTAGGGTTACAAGGGTGACTTGGGGAGGAAGTAATAGTTACATCCGGAGTCTACACTTGCCTTTCTACGTACATACGAGTCCAGACCGAATACGGGGGAGGGTCTTCTACTTCTTCTTTTACGGCCCATCAATACGGCCCAACTTCATCGACCCGGACGCCTGAGGACCCCTGAATACAGGACTCACTCAGTCGTGTCATTCCATGGGCTTGCAGTGTTGATTTGATGGACCTCGGCAAGTCCGGGATTCGCTCTCTTGCGCCTGTTATTTGAGGATAACATCTCAAAGACGGTGAAGACATCAAGGTCTTTCTCCCCTGGCGTTGCGGTGGCGAGGAATGCTCACCGCTCTTTGCTACCTGCCGGAGTACCCAGGATGCTCTAAGGCAGTGGGTAGGGGTATTGTGAGGGGCAGCATGTATTTGGCAAGGTTTATCCAACAGTTCGTCCAGAACGGACATGTGTCATGTGAAAGGTTTGTTTTTCTTGCCATTGTGTATGTGATCGGACGCCCTGCCAGGGTATGTCCGTTTCGCTTTAGCGGTGTATCATCTGAAGATGAACTATTCCAGAGGTGTATTTTGGGCTTTCCAAGTGTTTTCCATAGCACAATACTTTCGTACCAAGTGCGATAATTCCGCAAAGCTCCGTATTCGACGGCGGTTGAGGGTGTTCAAGACTCCCTCGTCCGTGCAATTGTGGTGAAATATGGACACCGTGTCATCGTCGCAGTAGTCAATCAGGCCCAAAAGTGATGAACTGTCTCTTGGGGCCGCTGCCGTATATACGTGAGGTCACATATGTCCGGCAGTACGGAGTTACTTGGAGAGTGTGTACTGTGGCGAGTGGGTGTGGATAAATTTGAACTCTAGCCCAACGTAGTGTCCGGGGTTTGCACAACCTCTGGTGTGGACGATATGGTCCTAGTGGGATATGAATATTCGACGGGTCCGGTGTCTGTCCTAGAGCTCGAAAGGCACAAAGTGTCACCTGTCAGAAGTGTGTTCGGCTCAATGGGTTCGGAGATCCGAATACCGCCGGTCTCCATTTTGAGAGGAGAAGTATTTTTGGCTCGATCCTCGATTGCCGCCACAAGGTGAGTGATCGAGGTGGAATTGATTTCCGAACCAGATTTAGATCCGATCTAATCATCTAACGATGAAAGCCCGAAGGCGGCGATGCGATTCAGCAGCTCGTTTAAAGACGAGGAATCCGCCAAAGTTGCGTCATTGAAGTGGTCGGAGCTAATGTAGGAGTGGTGCTCTATGGCCACGAGGAGTGCGGCCGTCCTGGAGGCCACGCGGGCGCATACAGTGAATCCGCCGAGCTGGAGGATCTGGCCCATGGATAGGTTGCTTCCGAGGCTGATATCATCGTTGATGACGAGATGAGCCATCGATCGCCTTTCGCGAGCGCATAGCAGAGCTCTCAATGAAAGCACCATTGTCGGTGTCAAAACCGGCAGACCTCGGGTAGGGGTGCCCAAGATGTGCGTCTAAGGATCGATGGTAACAGGAGACTGGGGACACGATATTTACCCAGGTTTAGGCCCTCTCGATCGAGGTAATACCCTACTTCTTGCTTGATTGACCTTGATGAATATGGGGTTACAAGAGTTGATCTACCTTCAGATTGTAATGGCTAAACCCTAAAAGTCTAGCCTATATGATATGATTTTGTTGTCTCTACAGACTAAACCCCGCGTCTTATATACACGCCGAAGGGGTCCTAGGGTTACAAAGGCGACTTGGGGAGGAAGGAATTGTTACATCTAGATAACCTTCTTGCCTTACTACATACATAGGAGTCCTAACCGAATACGGGGGAGGGCCTTCTGCTTCTATCTTCATGGCCCATCAATTTGGCCCAACATAAATGGCCCAGACGCCTGAGGAACCCTGAACGCCTGAGGAACCCTGAATACAGGACTCCCTCAGTGTCCTCGCAGACTCTTGTCAAGCCCTGCCTAGCTTCACGCAACCTCACGACAACGCTGCGACATGCACACGATGGAAAAGAGCAAGAACACGGGCACGACCATCTACCTAGGATCAGGCCACCTTGCAGTGTATGACCCTGCTCATGCTTTGTGATTGGATTGCCTCACGAGAAGGATTAATATGAGTGAGTACAAGATGCCTCGGGAGGCTTATCAAGTAGCTTCAGGCTTCAGGGGTGGATGAACTCGATCCCTCTCTATGGTGGTGACCTAGCTATATTTATGCTCGCCTTGGTCCTCTTCCCCCGAAAACACAGGTTCGCCTTGATGATGCGGGTCTGGCACTCCACAGCATTTTCGCCGATCTTCTGAAGAGTGTGGCTGCTGCGACAGAGCACTATGCTACTCGGGAAGACGACTCCGAGCGACATCTCTTCTGGTCATTTTCTAGCCCCCCCCCCAGCATCCTCCCCTCCATAGCAACCAGATGAAGCAGCTGATGGAGCTACATCGGATGAATGAGTCGGCCTTCAAGGATCTCTGTGTCCGGTTGTGGCCTACAGAGCCTATTCCGGACAACTACTTCGGTCTGGTGCAGAAGCTGCGGGAGGCGTCGCCTTGGATTGATGTTGTGAAGCGCTCTATGTGCCTTGAGGGGCTAGGTTAGCGTTTGCGAAGACCATGGTTCATTGGCCGAAGATTTTAGCCGATGGACATGGCCACTGGTCCTCCGCCGGCTGGAAAGGAGCATCGCCGCCCTGAGTTGTACTTTGTGCAGGTTATGAATGGTGCGCGGGCGATAGAGGTCCAGTGCTCAAAGGATGTAATCATTGAATGACTGTATTAAGTTTATCAACTAGACCTTATGCTTTATAATGCGGCTTGTTTGCTTGTTTTCTGACGCAATGGTTTAATTTTAACTCCTATGCGGCCGTATGTGTATTCTGAGAGTTACAAGTCATCGGCTTTAGCCCCCAAGTGAATATCACGAGGGGTGTTTTGTCTCTACACTGTTACCCTTAGCCAACGTCTTGGTACCCGAAGGAGGTAGTGCGTGAGAGAGACTAGGCGATCAGACTATGCGGCTTTAATACTTTCACTTAGCCATATGAACTCGACGGCGGGGGCTAGTGACTAGCCCCCAATACTTTGTGATATACTTGGGAGCCGATGCATACCTTTTTTAATCACTTAGTTTGCGCTAAGACAAACCCTGCGTGTGACACGGAGAAATCATCAACAATTTTTTGAGTCTAATCCTCGTCGTCGGATCGCTGAACAGTTCACGCTTACTATGATGGTCAATTTTCGGCTTTCTCCTCCTGGGGTACTTTACTGGGATAGCTAGAAGTACAATGGTAGGGGTTCTCCCTTTATCCTCTTAGCCGAACATGTGTAACATAAGGGGTAAACACAGGAGCCGGGCAACCCAACTATTGACCCAAGACATAGTTCAGAACTGGTGCATATAATGCAATATCCGAGACGCCGGACACTCAGCGGAAGGCCGTGCCTGACTTTGGTACATGGAGCTAACGAAGTAGCTGAACAATGGTTAATTAACCGATTTGCATTTATGACAAAATTTGTTCGTGCCCGACTGTTCGAAGAGCGGGAAAAAGGAAAGGAAGGGGTGAGACAATGTGATTTCCCAAACACCATAAAGGGTGTTTATTTATTATTTCCTCTAAGCTCAGGACGTCTATCCGTACAATTAAAATTGCCGAGGCATTCATTATATAAAAACTATTACAGAAGAAAGGTTTACACAGGGCCTTGATACGTGGGTCGAACCGCAACTGTGCCCTGCTACACGTATGCGCCTTAAGTTCTGCTGGGTGAGGAAGCACCGTATAGGAGGGAAAGCTTGGGTGATGCGGATCCTTTAAAGGGGAATCTTGATAAGTAGGCATATTGCAGCAACTTGATGTTGTGTGGATCCGGAGCCGTACCCATTGCCATACGAATACATGGTTGTTCCTAGTTCGGTCGAGCAGAAAACATAAGGTTGTGATTTTTATGTTGGCCCCTTGGCCACCCATGGTATCTTGAGCACGAAGTTGGGCTGACGAGGCACATATGACGTGATTTCGGCGAGCGAGCCATGGGGCACGTATCCCTATTTGCGGCGAACGCAAGTGGGCTCCCATGATGGGGCCCGGTCTCGGGTCCGCTTGTTTGTGTCTCCGGCCCATATGGTTGGTTGATATCTGGCCCCTGAAGCATTGGCTTGTTCTTCGGACGCCAAGGATGCAGTGTGCTCTTCGGTCCGGAGCGAACATTTCATGTTACCATTTATAGTTATCACGCCCGAGGGTCCGGGCATCTTCAGCTTGAGGTATGCATAATGAGGGACGACATTGAAACGGGCCAACGTGGTCCGGCTCACAAGTGTGTGGTAGCCACTAGGAAAAGGGGTTTTGTCGAAGATCAACTCTTCGCTTCGGAAGTTATCTGGGGAGCCGAACACTGCATCTAGAGTTATTGTTCCTGAGCATCTGTCTTCAACGCCCGAAATCACCCCCTTGAAGGTAGTGTTGTTGGGTTTGATCCTAGACGGATCTATTTCCATCTTCCACACTGTATCTGAATATATCAGATTGAGGTTGTTGCCTCCGTCCATGAGGACTCTTCTGAGGTGAAATCTATCAACAATGGGGCCGAGCACCCGGGTCGCCAATCCTCCATGATGAATACTGGTCGAGTGGTCGATCAAAGGTGATCGGGCAGGATGACCATAGATTGAGCTTGGGCGCCATAGGCTCGACTGCGTATACATTGCGTAACGCATGCTTCCTTTCCTTCTGTGGTATGTGGGTGGCATAAATCATGTTCACCGACTTGACCTCGTGGGTAAAGGGCTTTTGTCCTCCATTATTCCGCCTGCGAGGCTCTTCGTCCAAGAGCAGCCGTCCGGTCTACGCCTTCCACAACGTGCACAGCCACAACACCAATGACTGTCAAGAGCTCAGGGCCATCCGCGACGGGCGCATCGGTCGATGCCCCAAGCGCATCGACCGGGGCTACGGCCGTGGAGGAAGCTGGACAGGGGGTGCTGGGACGATCGCGGCCCCCGTCAGGAGTGGCGTGATCAGCCTCGTGAGGACCGTTGGCATGATCAGCCTCGCAAGGGTGCCTGGAGGGACCAGCCTCGCGAGGGTGCATGGAGGGACCAGCCTCGCGAGGACCGTCCTCAGGGCAAGGCCGGCCTCCCTTCACTGCCACCACCTAGGAGAAACAATGACCAGGACGAGGGGGCTGGGGGCTTCCAGGAGCCTCGCGCCATTGCCTGCATCTTGGGCGGTGCGCAGGCCCCAGCCTCTCAGCACCTCTTCAAGCAGTTTGCCCGAGAAGTAAACGCGGCTCTCCCCAAGCTCGAAGCCACGCGCCCACTCAGGTGGTCCAAGTGCGCCCTCACCTTCAGCTCAGCAGACCAGCTCAAGTGAGCGGTGACTGCCGGCGCCCTCCCGATGCTCTGCTCACCCATCATCACCAATGTTCATGTCACCAAGACCCTCATCGACGGAAGCGTGGGGCTCAATGTCCTATCCGTCGAGACGTTCGATAGCCTTCAAGTGCCATACGATCAGCTACAGCGTTCGAAGCCCTTCTCAGGAGTGACTGACGGCTCCACCACCCCGATAGGGCAGGTTCGTCTGCCTGTCACCTTTGGCAAGTGCGACAACTACCGCACCGAGCTCATCGACTTTGATGTCGCAAACATTCATCTTCCCTACAATGCCATCCTCGGGTTCCCAGACCTGACCAAGTTCATGGCAGTGGCTCACCATGGCTACAACGTCCTCAAGATGCCAGGAAGCGGCGGCGTCATCACGGTTGCCTGCGAAGAAAAAGGATGCGGTGTGCTCCCTCGAGCGTGTCGACTAGGCTGCGGCGGTCGAGGATCCATACAATGATGGTGCCATCTACCCTCCTGAGGCCGCACCCAAGAAGAAGAAGCAGCTGCTGCACCAGGGGCGTTAGGAAAGCAGTGTTACCACCTTAGGACCTGTGCCCAGGGATGGGGCGCCTCCCTCCCTCGCATAGGAAGGCGCGCCCGATGCTCCCCTCAGGCTGGGCTTGGGGGCTCTCCTCTTGAGGGCCTCCGACCTAGCCAATGTCTCAAGGGAGGCACTCGGGCACCATGTGGAGGCGTGCTTCGCCGCATGCTTCCCTCAAGCGGGCACGAGGCGCGAGGAGCCTAGTGCTCAGGAGTTCATTGCTAAGAAAACCTAGGAGCTTCAAAAGCCGAGAGCCATGCGTGGCGACAACTTCCCACTACTCGGCGCGGCTCCCCATCCAGGCGGTGATGGTGAGCTGTGCGTCTGCATCGACTACCTCGGGCTCAATAGGGCCGCATCTCAGGAGTGTTACTGGCCATCACGCGCCGGTCGATGTGAGGGCCCCCCTCACAGCTACATTCGCATGCCCTTCGGCTTGCCGAACCAGGCGGCCCTGCACCAGCGCCACATGCGGGAAGTCCTGGCAACTCACGAGGCCATGCATCAGGAGATCTTGGCGGAGGTGGCCTTGGTCCTTCGCGAGCTCTCGGAACCTTCGGAGCCTCGCGAGGCCCCAGAGTCAGGCGGGTCGTGAGGAGTGACATCTATATCAAGCGTCTTCAGCTACATCAACGCCACTTCAGCATCGATGCTAGGTGACTTTGTTTCAGTTTGTTCAGTTGGGGGCACCCCTCGGGCTGCATCATCCCCAAGTCGCACGGGCTTGCCCCTGCGGCGTGTACCCTTTTGCATCTTTAGCTTACTCTGTTGGGGGCGCCCCTCGGGCCGCATCATCCCCACGCCACACGGGTCCGTCCCGGTGGCATGTACCGCATTTTACGTCGCCTGGGTTAGCTCATTTCCTCTTATGATTTAACTTATGGACATCACCTGCTCACACATCACCTCTTTTGGCCTCCCTCGCTGCCTAATGGACTTCTGCTCATCCCGCAACGGGGGTTGCGCACGTTGGCACGACACTTGTGCTCGGGTCCGTCCCTACAACGCCGACAAATGCAAGAGATCGAGCTCTGACTCGCGGACTACCCCGCATACGTCTCCTCATGAGGTCCTCGTTGCCTTCGTGTTCCTGTCGAGTGATCAGTGGCCCAGCGGTAGGCGCGGTTCTAAGCTATGCTGCTTCAGACTAACCCGTAGGAATCTCAGGAGCACGGCGGCAGGCGGCCCTGCTGGTGTCCCCTTCTCACGTAATTGGCTTGCGCGTTAAAGGGGGGCCTCTGAGCATCGCGTCTCAGGGGCTCCTACTGGCTCTCCAGCCCTCACCCCTGGCCTTGACCACAGCACCGTGACCTGGCATACCAGCGGCGGCTCAGCTTCGCTCGAGGGTCAGGACCCGAGGATGCAGAGCACCAAGAAGGATGAGAGAAGGGGAGACCAGCTTAGAGAGCTCAGGTCTGTTCGTACGTCAAGGGGATCCCTGAGCATCGCGTCTCAGGGGCCTAATTGGCCACGTAGCCCGTCACTCCCCGGTCTTGTCCTGGCGATCTGGACAAGCCGGCGGTAGCTGAGGTATGCGCGGGGTCGGGCCATGTCGACGCAGAACACCAAGGCCTAGTCCAGCATTTCCTTCCCGAGGGCCATTCGTACGTCAAGGGGAACTCCTGAGCATCGCGACTCAGGAGCCTAACTGGCCACGTACCGGGCGATCCGGACGAGTCAGCGGCAGCTAAGGTACGCACGGGGTCGGGCTCTGCCGACGCAGAACTCTAGGGCAAGTGGGAAGGAAATTGCGAAATCTCAGCCACGTGGCATCGGAAGAAAGCCAGGGGCACCGCTTGAGGAATCACCTCAGACCCGTTAAGATAAGTCATGCATCCCATCGGCATGCCGCCATCACTTAAAGAGTTGGTTTTTGCAGTCATGCATCGGCAATGTCATCTCCCTTTTTAGCCTCCGGAAGCTGCTTCCACGCCAAGGGGGGCCTCTTGAGCATCGCGCCTCAGGATATCTTACCGGACCCCGGGCCGCTCACCTCTTGGCCTTGACCACGGCATCGCGACCTGGCATACCAGCGACAACCATAGCTTGCCTTGGGACTGGGACCTGCCGGCGTAGAGCACCAAGCCACTGAAAAGGTAAAAAGGAGCGACAATGCCAGAACAAGGCTTGCAAACAGGGTCTCTTCGCGAGGATAATAAGCATCGGAGCAAAAGCGTTACAAGTTCTTTACACGCCCCCATGGGGTTGGCTTTGCCTCGCAATGAACAAAAGAGAAGGATTTCGAGAGACCCTAACTACGGCTACCATTGTCAACGCCATCATCAACAGTGGGCCACGAGAGGCCATCTCCGACCCCGCTCAAGTCACCATAGGCGACAAGCTCGTGCAGTTGATGCGCTCCAGTGCGGCGTGAGCTTGGAGGCGCGTAGCTGTCATCGCTCGTCTCTGGAGACTCGTCAGCCTTGGGAGAGCTGCTGGATTCCCAAGGGCAATCACTGATGCTAGGAGAGCCGACGGCGGGACCAATGGCAGGCATGGCGCCATTCGCTCTGCCACCCTGACGGCCCCCTCCGGGGCAGCACTCCAGGCAGCGTCCCTCCTCGTCGAACACCTTGAAGAGCAGCACGGAGGCGCCGTCGTACTCGAAGTGGATGGCGAGGCCACCCTCCGCGCGGCAGACGCGGGCGACCTCGCCCCATCCGTGTGTCATGAAGATCTTGCCCGGGGAGACGACCTCAACCACAGCCCCTGTCGCCGGGACCCGGCACTCAGCGTGCTGTAGCCACAGCTTGAGCAGCCCTCTCGGCGGCATCTCTTCAGAGAAGAATTGCGGGAAGCGGATCCAGAAGCTCGGAGGCATCACCGCCCACACCACGTATAAGCGCGAAGAGCCTGCAACGTGCGTTCGCAGGGCAGTGGCGCGCACCACACTGGCATGCTCGACGCGGCCAAGTCGCGAACGGCGCTGGGCGCTGCCTTCCCCTCCGGAACCTTGCACCCAAGCATACAAGAGCAGCGGGTAGCCGGGGGGAGGCCGCCCATGCCAAAGTCTTGTCACTTTAGGCCTCAGGACGGCGTCACGAGAACAGAACTGCCTTTTCTGCGGTGGTTTTTCCCTTCTCGGCGGCGGAAAATCACCGTATCGGTGCCATGGGAGGCGCTGCAAAGCAGGGAGCAAGGAGGAAGAAGAAGAAGCAGGCGAAATGGAGGAAGAAGATGGGCAACAGGGGCTCCGCCCGTCGCCTCATTTATAGCCAGTAGGAGGCCAACCGCCGGCCTCTATAATCGCTGGTAATGATGGTCTTTGTGCATGCAGGGACTCATCAAGTCATGTGGTCGCCGAGGCAGCGTGGGGAAGTGGAGACGCCCACGTCCTGTCAATCGCCACGCGTCAATCAAGGCCACTGGATTTTGGGGCCTCCGGCGCTCCGCAATTGACCCTTAGCTTCGCCGCGAAGCCGTGTCCAAGCGCGCCATGGGCTCGGGGGCTATTGTCGGCGTTCTGGGAATGGGGGTACCCAGACTTGCCTGCCTGTGGCCAAGAGCGTGGCTCATCCAGCGGACTGGTATGGCCCATCTTCATCAGCAACCACTCAAGACCCTCGCTAGGCGGACGATGCAAGACCTCCCCTAGGGCGGCCTCACTAGGCTGGCTCCCGAGGAGGAGAGATATCAAGGAAAGGGATACCTCGCGAGGTTCGCGTGACGTGAGCCATGACGACCAAGGCCAGGTGGGCGCCAGTGGGCGCAGGAAGCCAGTTTCCACTTTGGTGCTAAAGGGGCAAGAGCAGGTGAGGAGTCCCGAGGCGTCAGGCAAAGGTTTCTATATCGGTGCAACGAGACCAAGACCAGCAGGACGGCAGGGCGAAGGTCACCACGGAGCCCACGACAACATCACCACCAGAGCCTTTGGCAGACAAAGACCACCTTTTGTCAGGATAGCTTGTACTACTTGTCTCCCTTCAAACTTGGCCGTTTGGGATTCCTTCCCGCTCAACATTTGGGAAGAGGACCCGGCCCCCTATAAATAGGACAAGCCACCACCATAGAAGGGGAGGATCAAATTCAGACCACCCTTACACCCACTAGCTCACCGAGCCCAAGAACACCTCTCCTCAGGAGGCTGTTCTTCCCGTGTACTTGTTGATCCTCAGCCTACAAGGCAATCCACCACACCACACTGGAGTAGGGTATTCACCACAACGATGGTCCAAAGCAGTACAAATCCTCGTGTCTTGGTCTTCGGGCTTGACGAGCTAGGCCTAGGAATCGGTGCGAGAGAGAACTAGAGCGGGAAGGAGAGATCTTCGTGCGCACCCTAGTGTTCGAACCCCAAGGGTTTGTCGGAACCCATGATCCGACAGCGCCCAAAGGGGGCAATCATACTCCTAGTAGGAGTTGGACCCCCCTTTCCTAGTCCAACTAGGAGAAGAAGGAAGGAGAGGGAGAAGAGAAGGAAGGAGGGGGCGCCGCCCGTCCCCTAGTCCAATTTGGACTAGGCCCATGGGGGGGGGGCGCGGCCAGCCCTTGGCTGCCTTCCTCTCTCTCCCCTAAGGCCCAATAAGGCCCATTACTTCCCCAGTGGTTTTGATAACCCTTCCAGCACTCTGATATTTATCCGAAGACCCCCGGAACTCATCCGGTGTCTGAATAACATCGTCCAATGTATCATTCTTTATACCTCGGCCATTTAGAGACTCCTCGTCATGTTCGTGATCTCATCCAAGACTCCGAACAAACTTTGGTCATCAAAAACACATAACTCATAATACAAATCATCATCGAACGTTAAGCCTGCGGACCCTATGGATTCAAGAACTATGTAGACATGATTGAGACACATCTCCGGTCAATAACCAATAGCGGAACCTGGATGTTTATATTGGCTCTTACATATTCTACAAAGATCTTTACCGGTCAAACCAGATAACATCATATGTTGTTCCCTTTGTCATCAGTATGTTACTTGCCCGATATTCAATCGTCGGTATCACCATACCTACTTCAGTCTTGTTACCGCCAAGTCTCTTTACTCGTGTTGTAATACATCATCTCATTACTAGCTCATTAGTAATTTGCTTGCAAGGCTTATTATGATGTGTATTACCGAGAGGACCCAGATATACCTCTCCGACACTCGGAGTGACAAATCCTAATCTTGATCTATGCCAACACCACAAACACTTTCAGAAACACATGTAGAGCATCTTAAAATCACCCAGTTATGTTGTGATGTTTGAGAGCACACAAGGTGTTCCTTCGGTATTGGGGAGTTGCATAATCTCATAGTTAGAGGAACATGTATAAGTCATGAAGAAAGAAATAGCAATAAAACTAAACGATCATTGTGCTAAGCTAACGGATGGGTCTTGTCCATCACATCATTCTCGTAATGATGTGATCATGTTGATCAAATGACAACACATGTCTATGGTTAGGAAACTCAACCATCTTTGATTAACGAGCTAGTCAAGTAGAGGCATACTAGGGACACTCTATTTCGTCTATGTATTCACACATGTATCAAGTTTTCGATTACTACAATTTTAGCATGAATAAAATACATTTATCATGATATATAAGGAAATATAAATAACAAATTTATTATTGCCTCTAGGGCATATTTCCTTCAGTCTCCCACTTGCACTAGAGTCAATAATCTAGATTACATAGTAATGATTCTAACACACATGGAGTCTTGGTGCTGATCATGTTTTGCTCGTGGAAGAGGCTTAGTCAACGGGTCTGCGACATTTAAATCTGTATGTATTTTGCAAATCTCTATGTCTCCCTCCTTGACTTGATCGCGGATGGAGTTGAAGCGTCTCTCGATGTGCTTGGTTCTCTTGTGAAACCTGGATTCCTTTGCCAAGGCTATTGCTCCAGTGTTGTCACAAAAGATTTTAATTGGACCCGATGCTGTAGGTATTACACCTAGATCGGATATGAAATCCTTCATCCAGACTCCTTCATTTGCTGCTTCCGAAGCAGCTATGTACTCCGCTTCACACGTAGATCATGCCACGACGCTCTGCTTGGAACTGCACTAACTGACAGCTCCACCATTCAACAAAAATACGTATCCGGTTTCTGACTTGGAGTCATCGGGATTAGTGTCAAAGCTTGCATCGACGTAACCATTTAGGACGAGCTCTTTATCACCCCCATAAATGAGAAACATATCCTTCGTCCTTTTCGGGTATTTCAGGATGTTTTTGACCGCTGTCTAGTGATCCACTCCTGGATTACTTTGGTACCTCCCAGCCAGACTTATAGCAAGGCACACATCAGGTCTGGTACACAGCATTGCATACAAGATAGAACCTATGGCTGAAGCATAGGGAATGACTTTCATTTTCACTCTATCTTCTGCAGTGGTCGAGCATTGAGTCTTACTCAACTTCACACCTTGTAACACAGGCAAGAGCCCTTTCTTTGACTGATTCATTTTGAACTTCTTCAAAACTTTATCAAGGTAGGTGCTTTGTGAAAGTCCAATTAAGCGCCTTGATCTATCTCTATAGATCTTGATGCCCAATATATAAGTAGCTTCACCGTGGTCTTTCACTGAATTTTTTTTATTCAAGTATCCTTTTATGCTATCCAGAAATTCTACATCATTTCCAATCAACAATATGTCATCCACATATAATATCAGAAATGCTACGGAGTTCCCACTCACTTTCTTGTAAATACAGGCTTCTCCAAAAGTCTATATATTCCAACTCTGAGATGCTTGCACCAGTCCATAGATGGATCGCTGGAGCTTGCACACTTTGTTAGCACCTTTAGGATCGACAAAACCTTCTGGTTGCATCATATACAACTCTTCTTTGATATATCCATTAAGGAATGCAGTTTTGATATCCATTTGCCAGATTTCATAATCATAAAATGCGGCAATTGCTAACATGATTCGGACAGACTTAAGCATCGCTACAGGTGAGAAAGTCTCATCGTAGTCAACTCCTTGAACTTGTCGAAAACATTTCGCAACAAGCCGAGCTTTGTAGATAGTAGCATTACCATCGGCGTCAGTCTTCCTCTTAAAGATCCATTTATTTTCAATGGCTTGCCGATCATCGGGCAAGTCAACCAAAGTCCACACTTTGTTCTCATACATGGATCCCATCTCAGATTTCATGGCCTCAAGCCATTTTGCGGAATCTGGGCTCATCATCACTTCCTCATAGTTCGTAGGTTCATCATGCTCTAGTAACATCACTTCCAGAACAGGGTTACCGTACCACTCTGGCGTGGAACATACTCTGGTTGACCTACGAGGTTCAGTAGTAACTTGATTTGAAGTTTCATGATCATCATCATTAGCTTCCTCGCCAATTGGTGCAGGAATCACTTTAACTAGTTTCTGTGACGAACTACTTTCCAATTCGGGAGAAGGTACAATTACCTCATCAAGTTCTACTTTCCTCCCACTCATTTCTTTCGAGAGAAACTCCTTCTCTAGAAAGGATCCATTCTTAGCAATAAATATCTTGCCTTCGGATCAATGATAGAAGGTGTACGCAACAATTTCCTTTGGGTATCCTATGAAGACACATTTCTCCGATTCGGGTTCAAGCTTATCAGGTTGAAGCTTTTTCACATAAGCATCACAGCCCCAAACTTTAAGAAACGACAACTTGGTTTTCTTGCCAAACTACAGTTCATAAGGTGTTGTCTCAACGGATTTAGATGATGCCGTATTTAACGTGAATACATCTGTCTCTAAAGCATTACCCCAAAACAATAGTGGTAAATCGGTAAGAGACATCATAGATCGCACCCTATCTAATAAAGTATGGTTACAACGTTTATTGTTTCAAATGAAGACCAAACTCATAACTCAAATATTTGCCTCCGCGATCAGATTGTAGAAACTTTATTTTCTTGTTATGATGATTCTCTACTTCACTTTGAAATTCTTTGAACTTTTCAAATGTTTCCGACTTGTGTTTCATCAAGTAGATATACCCATATCTGCTCAAATTATCTGTGAAGGTCAGAAAATAACGATACCCGCCGTGAGCCTCAAGACTCATTGGACCGCATACATCAGTATGTATGATTTCCAATAAGTCAGTTGCTCGCTCCATTGTTCCGAAGAACGGAGTTTTAGTCATCTTGCCCATGAGGCATGGTTCGCAAGCACCAAGTGTTTCATAATCAAGTGATTCCAAAAGTCCATCAGCATGGAGTTTCTTCATGCGCTTTACACCAATTTGACCTAAACGGCAGTGCCACAAATAAGTTGCACTATCATTATCAACTTTGCATCTTTTGGCGTCAATATTATGAATATGTGTATCGCTACTATCGAGATTCAACAAAAATAGACCATTCATCAAGGGTGCATGACCATAAAATATATTACTCATATAAATAGAACAACCATTATTCTCTGATTTAAATGAATAACCGTCTCGCAACAAACAAGACCCAGATATAATATTCATGCTCAATGCTGGCACCAAATAACAATTATTTAGGTCTAAAACTAATCCCGATGGTAGACGTAGAGGTAGCGTGCCGACGGTGATCACAACGACTTTGGAACCATTTCTCACGCGCATCGTCACCTCGTCCTTAGCTAATCTTCGTTTAATCCGTAGCCCATGTTTCGAGTTACAAATATTAGCAACCGAACCAGTATCAAATACCTAGGTGCTACTACGAGCATTAGTAAGGTACATCAATAACATGTATATCAAATATACCTTTGTTCACTTTGCCATCCTTTTTATCCGCCAAATACTTGGGGCAGTTCCGCTTCCAGTGTCCAGTCCCTTTGTAGTAGAAGCACTCAGTTTCAGGCTTGGCTCCAGACTTGGGTTTCTTCGCGGGAGTAGCATCTGGCTTGCTGTTCTTCTTGAAGTTCCCCTTCTTTCCCATGCCCTTTTTCTTGAAACTAGTGGTCTTGTTAACCATCAACACTTGATGCTCCTTCTTGATTTCTACCTCCGCAGCTTTGAGCATTGCGAAGAGCTCGGGAATAGTCTTCTCTATCCCTTGCATATTATAGTTCATCACGAAGCCTTTATAGCTTGGTGGCAGTGACTGAAGAACTTTATCAATAACACTATCTTCATCAACTTTGACTCCAAGTTGAGTCATGTGATTGTAGTACCCAGACATTCTAAGCAAGTGTTCACTGATAGAAATGTTCTCCTCCATCTTGCAGCTATAGAACTTGTTGGAAACTTCATATCTCTCAACTCGGGAATTTGCTTGAAATATTAACCTCGACTCTTGGAACATCTCATATGCTCCATGATGCTGAAAACGTCTTTGAAGACCCGACTCAAGCCGTAAAGCATGGCACACTGAACTATTGAGTAGTCATCAGCTTTGCTCTGCCAAACGTTCATAACGTCCGGTGTTGCATCTGCAGCGGGCTTTTCACCTAGAGGTGCTTCCAATACATAATTCTTCTGTGCATCAATGAGGATAATCCTCAAGTTACGGACCCAGTATGTGTAGTTCCTACCATCATCTTTCAACTTAGCTTTCTCTAGGAACACATTAAAATTCAAGGGAACGGTAGGACGAGCCATTGATCTACAACAACATAGATATGCAAAAACTATGAGGACTAAGTTCATGATAAATTAAAGTTCAATTAACCATATTACTAAAGAACTCCCACTTAGATATACATCCATCTAGTCATCTAAATGATCACGTGATCCAAATCAACTAAACCATGTCCGATCATCATGTCAGATGGAGTAGTTTTCGATGGTGAACGTCTTATGTTGATCATATCTAATATATGATTCACGCTCGACCTTTTGTTCTCCAGTGTTTTGAGGCCATGTATGTACATGCTAGGCTCGTCAAGTTTAACCCGAGTATTCTGCATGCGCAAAATTGCCTTACACCCGTTGTATGTGAATGTAGAGCTTATCACACCCGATCATCACGTGATGTCTTGGCACGACAAACTGTCGCAACGGTGCATACTTAGGGAGAACACTTGTACTTTGAAATTTTGTAAGGGATCATCTTGTAATGCTACCGATGTACTAAGCAAAATAAGAAGCATAATAAGATAAACATCACATGCAATCAAAATATGTGACATGATATGGCCATCATCATCTCGTGCTTTTGATCTCCATCTCCAAAGCATCGTCATGATCTCCATCATCACCGACTTGACACCATGATCTTCATCGTAGCGTCGTGGTCGTCTCGCCAACTATTGCTACTACTACTATCGCTAACTCATAGTGATAAAGTAAAGCAATTACATGGCCTTCGCAATTCATACAATAAAGAGACAACCATAAGGCTCCTGACGGTTGCCGATATTTTACAAAAAATGATCATCTCATACAATAATCCTGTTATATCTGATTGAGACTGTTGCCGCCGTCCATAAGGACTCGAGTGAGATTGTATCCATCGATTATTGGGTCGAGCACTAGGGCAGCCGAACCCCCGTGACGGATACTAGTCGGATGATTTCTGCACTCAAAAGTAATCGAACAGGCCGACCATGGGTTGAATTTGCGGGCAACAGGCTCGACGGCGTAGATATCTCGGAGTGCGTGCTTGCGCTCCCTCTTTGGTATATGAGTGGCATAGATCACATTCATTGTTTTGATCTCCGGTGGAAATTTCTTCTGTCCCCCTGCATTTGGCTGGCCAGGTTCATCCTCGTCTTTGCTCTGAGGCCCCTTTCCTATGTGTTCGGCGTTGAGCTTGCCGGCCTGCTTGAAGACCCAACAATTACGGTTGGTATGGTTTGCAGGTTTATCTGGGGTGCCATGGATCTAGCAGGGCCTATCTAATATTTTGTCCAGTCTAGATGGACCATCTTTGCTGCCTTTGAATGGCTTCTTCCGTTGAATCCGGCGTTAACCGCTGTATCATCTGGGCTTCCAGCATTATTTCAACATTTGTGTTTATTATGTTCTGGTTTCCATTGCCGTCCCTGACTTCAGATGTTCCAGGGTCGCTGGTGCTTCTACGAGCTAACCAGCTGTCCTTGCCCGTGCAAAAATGGGTCATGAGTGTAGTTAGGGTTGCCATTGTCCTCGGCTTTTCTTGTTCGAGGTGTCTAGCTAGCCATTCATCCCGGACCCTGTGCTTGAAGGCCGCTAAGGCTTTGGCGTCTAGACAGTCAACGATTTGGTTCTTCTTAGTGAGAAACCGATTCCAAAGCTTGCGGGATGACTCCACGGGTTGTTGGATGATGTGACTTAGATCGTCAGCATCCGGGGGCCGGACACAGGTCCCTTGAAATTTGGCCCAAAAAGCATCCTCAAGTTCTTCCCAACTCCCAATAGAGTTCTCTGGGAGGCTGTTTCGCCAATGACGAGCTGGTCCTTTTAGCTTGAGGGGTAAGTATTTGATGGCGTGGAGATCATCTCCGCGAGCCATGTGGATGTGAAGAATGAAGTCTTCTATCCAGACGGCAGGATCTGTCGTTCCATCATGCGCCTCGATATTTACGGGTTTAAACCCTTCTGGGAAGTCATGATCCAGCACCTCATCAGTGAAGCATAGAGGGTGTGTGGCACCCCTGTATTTTTCTATGTCATGGCGTATGTCCGACGGTTGTGATGTTCGGTATTGACCCCGAACTGGTATATGACCAGCATGATTGGCTTGATAGCCGCTGCCCTGTGCGGGATCACGATCCCTGGATGCATAGATGGATCTGGTCTTGCCAACCTTTTTGTTCAGGTCCTCACATTGATCGTGTTTCCGGGCCTGAGCCGCATCCTCCTTTCCTTTACGGGGTGGGGGTGCGGGATTATGCACGCCGTTGCTAGCCACTCTGTCCCGTCCACGAGGTGGTCGGTCCGGCTTGTCGGTGGTGTTATTCTTTGGCGGTATAGGCGCAGTGGCCTCGTCGTCGAATTCGGGCAGCAGTTTACACTTAGGATAGCCTTTCGTTTGGCTATTGTAACCATATTTTTGCACAGCGTCTAGCACTTCGTTCCATCTATCATTGAGCGTGTCCTATGCGGCTCGAAGCGGTCGCTGCTTCTTTTTCAGGCTCCTTGTGGTGGCAATAAGCCTCCGATGGAAGCACTTTTGTTCTAAGGGTTCTTCTGGTACGATGTATTCGTTATCGCCCAGGCTAACATCCTCTTCGGAGACACGTTCATAATTGTTGTCTTCGGCATCACTGTCATCGGACAGCGGTTTCGGACTATGTTCGTCGTCCTCTCGCTCGTCCTGCTCCATCACTGGGTCTGCAGGGTCTTCGGCTTGCTCCGGACTATCACCGTCGTTAGTGACAGTGTTGCTATCCTTTCCTTTATGGGATTTAGTTCGACCCTTCGGACGCCTACGCTTGGGAGGTTCATCAACAGGCTTGTCCTTTGCGGGATCGTTTTCGCTGTCGCCCTCCTTCTCCTTAGGTGTATCCAACATATACACGTCATATGAAGACGTATCTGTCCATCGCCTGGTTACAGACGGTTTTGGTCTAGATCTGCTTCGGCTTCGAGGTCCATCCCTTCGAAGTCTTCGGAAGCGTAGTCAAGTAGATTAGTTAGATCTTCTACTGTGGCTACCAAGTGGGTGGTGGGTGGGAAGCCAAATTCTCCATCATCAGCCTCATGTTCAAACCGGATATAATTCGGCTGTGTGACCTCAGCTAAGGAGAGAGATTTTAGCGAATTTAGCATATCGCCAAAAGGTGAGTGTCGGAAGATATCTGCAGCGCTGAATACGGCGATAGACACCTGGTCAAGCTTGAAGGGCGCAGATGCGCACGATTCGGAACCTACAGCCGGAGATGAGTCCGGAGTTCTGATAACACAGATCCCGCTCAGAGTTGGGTCTGTCTGTGGCTCCAGTGCCGTTAAGTCTGCGGCTTCCGTGGTGGGGTTGAGCTTCCCGTCCTTGGGTGACGCGATTTGTTCCGGATCTAGGTCTAGAATGGTTACAGGTGCTATTTCCTGGAGGTGGTTCGGTGACAGAGTTAGGTCATGCTCAGCGTGGTGGCAGGGAGCGATCGCCATGGGATCGAATCCGTCGAAGATCAAGTCTCCGCGGACATCAGCAATGTAGTTCAAGCTTCCAAATCTGACCTGATGGCCAGGGGTGTAGCTCTCAACCTACTCGAGGTGGCCTTCAGTGTTGGCATGGAGCATGAAGCCGCCGAACACAAAAAGCTGGCCGGGAGGGAAAGTTACCTCTATGGTGCCATCATGGTTGACGAAGCGATCCATCAGTCCTTTGGTCGACGACATAGTGGAACTCTCAATGAAAGCACCAATGTTGGTGTCAAAAACGGCGGATCTCGGGTAGGGGGTCCCGAACTATGCGTCTGAGGATCGATGGTAACAGGAGGTTGGGGACACGATGTTTACCCAGGTTCAGGCCCTCTCGATCAAGGTAATACCCTACTTCCTTCTATATTGATCTTGATGAATATGATTACAAGAGTTGATCTACCTCGAGATCGTAATGGCTAAACCCTAAAATCCTAGCCTATGATTCTGTTATACTTTCTAGCCTCTACCCTGCATTTTATATATGTACCGGAGGGCCTAGGGTTTGTAAATAACCAACTTGTAGAGGAAGGAAAGATTACACCCGAACCTATAACCTGCCATTATACGCATACAGGAGTCCTATCCGGATACGAGAAATGATCCTCAGCAATGATCTTCACGGCCCACCATGATTTTATCAGGCCACATGAGGACCCCTCAATCCAGGACTCCCTCACTCCTCTCGGTTGTCGATATTTTACAAAACACGATCATCTCATACAATAATGTATAACTCATCACGTCTTGACCATATCACATCACAACATGCCCTACAAAAACAAGTTAGACGTCCTCTGATTTGTTGTTGCAAGTTTTACGTGGCTGCTACGAGCTTATAAAGAACCGTTCTTACCTACGCATTAAAACCACAATGATTTTTTGTCAGGTGTGATGTTTTAACCTTCAACAAGCACCAGGCATAGTCACACTCGATTCAACTAAAGTTGGAGAAACTGACACCCGCCAGCCACCTATGTGCAAAGCACGTCGGTAGAACCAGTCTCATGAACACGGTCATGTAATGTCGGTTCGGGCCGCTTCATCCAACAATACAGCCGAATCAAAGTATGACATACCTGGTAAGCAGTATGACTATTATCGGCCACAACTCATTGTGTTCTACTCGTGCATATCATCTACGCATAGACCTGGCTCATGATGCCACTGTTGGGGAACATAGTATTTCTAAAAAACTCCTACGATCACGCAAGATCTATCTGGGAGAAGCATAGCAACGAGCAGGGAGAGTGTGTCCACGTACCCTCATAGACCGAAAGCGGAAGCATTTAGTAACGCGGTTGATGTAGTCGAACGTCTTCACAATCCAACCGATCCAAGCAACGAACGTACAGCACCTTCGTGTTTAGCATACGTTCAGCACGATGACCCCCTCTAGCTCTTGATCTAGTTGAAGACGAGGGAGAATTCTGTCAGCACGACAGCGTGGCGACAGTGTTGATGAGGTGATCCGCGCAGAGCTTCACCTAAGCACTACGACAATATGACCTGAGGTAGAATCTATGGAGGGGGCACCCCACATTGCTAAAACAACTGTTAACTTGTGTGTTCTAGGGTGCCCCCTGCCCCGTATATAAAGGAGCAAGGGGGAGGCCGGTCGGTCCTATAGGGCGCGACCAAAGGGGGCAATCCTACTCCTAGTAGGAGTTGGACCCCCCCCCCTTCCTAGCCCAACTAGGAGAAGAAGGAAGCTGATGGAGAAGAGAAGGAAGGAGGGGGCGCCGCCCCTCCCCCTAGTCCAATTCGGACTAGGCCCATGGGGGGCGCGCGGCCAGCCCTTGGCTGCCTTCCTCTCTCTCTCCCCTAAGGCCCAATAAGGCCCATTACTTCCTCGGTGGTTCCGATAACCCTTCCGGCACTCCCAGATTTATCCGGTGACCCCCGGAACTCATTCGGTGTCCGAATAACATCGTCCAATATATCATTATTTATGTCTCGACCATTTAGAGACTCCTCTTCATGTTCATGATCTAATCCGGAACTCCGAAAAAACTTCGGTCATCAAAAACACATAACTCATAATACAAATTTCCATCGAACGTTAAGCGTGCGGACCCTACGAGTTTGAGAACTATATAGACATGACCAAGACACATCTCCGGTAAATAACCAATAGCGGAACCTGGATGCTCATATTGGCTCCTACATATTCTACGAAGATCTTTATCGGTCAAACCGCATAACAACATATGATGTTCCATTTGTCATCGAAATGTTACGTACCCGAGATTCGGTCGTCGGTATCACCATACCTAGTTCAATCTCGTTACCGGAAAGTCTCTTTACTCGTTCCGTAATACATCATCTCATGACTAACTCATTAGTCATTTGCTTGCAAGGCTTATTATGATGTGTATTACCAAGAGGGCCTAGAGATACCTCTCCGACACTCGGAGTGACAAATTCTAATCTCTATCTATGCCAACACCACAAACACTTTCGGAAACACCTGTAGAGCATCTTTATAATCACCTAGTTACGTTGTGACATTTGATAGCACACACGGTGTTCCTCCAGTATTCGAGAGTTGCATAATCTCATAGTCAGAGGAACATGTATAAGTATGAAGAAAGCAATAGCAATAAAACTAAACGATCATTGCGCTAAGCTAACGGATGGGTCTTGTCCATCACATCATTCCCCTAATGATGTGATCCCGTTGATCTAATGACAACACATGTCTATGGTTAGGAAACTCAACCATCTTTGATTAATGAGCTAGTCAAGTAGAGGCATACTAGGGACACTCTATTTTTTCTATGTATTCACACATGTATCAAGTTTTCGGTTAATACAATTCTAGCATAAATAAAATACATTTATCATTATATATAAGGAAATATAAACAACAACTTTATTATTGCCTCTAGGGCATATTTCCTTCACCTATTCCCGCGGCTCCGTCCTCCTCCACCTTCGGATTCCCGTCTCACGACGACTACGCCGAGTTCCTTGATGTTGATGATGACATCTGCCAGGAGTGATTTCTATGGAGCCCTTTTAGTTCTTCGCCCCTTTTTGCATGTCGCCATCAAAGGGGGAGAAGTAGTATCTTAGTTCGGGTCATGCTATATGTTATCTATTTGTATTCGCTATTATTCATACTCTTAATGTATGCTACATATGGTACTTCAGCGTTTGAGACTATGTTGCTATCCTTATGGCTATGGATTGTTTTTATCTTTTTAAGCTACATATGATACCATGAGAACAATCATCTCTATGCACACAATGAGGGGGGGCAAAAAGAAAATAGGAAAATATACTGCGTTATGCTCATATGATTACAATGCTAAATTTATTTATTGCATCTATGATACTACATGTATGATTGTCATCAACAAACAAAAAGGGGGAGATTGAAAGTGCAATCATGCCCTTACATCATGTTTTGATGTTGATGAAAATATACATGTAGGGGACTAACTATGTTCGTCAAGTGAATCTCTCGTGTTAGTCCCTGGTTTATCAAAAGTGTGTGGGTCATGAACAAATGAAGTTGATCTTACTCAAGGAAGAAGTATCAAGAAGATAGCATATTTGTTTTCTTGAGTATAGGATCCCGCACTATTAAGACGGGATCGATAGGGTCAGTAAAAGACTTGCTCATCCCACTATATCCCTCCTTCAAAGTTTGTTTGGATCTATGAATTTCTCCTATGGTTATGTTTCTGCCTCTGGGGTTGCTGGATGTCCGGGCTGCTCCCCCGGATGTCCGACCCGCACATCGGATATCCGGTTTCATGCCACTATATGTCCAGTAGGTTTCTGGTGTTCACGCCGGACGTTCGGGTCTTCGCCGGATGTCCGGGCCCTACTGCCACGCCGGATGTCCGGGCTCCATCCCGGATGTCCGGCCACTACTACTCGTGCTTCAAACAAGGTTCTGTAACCATTCTATGGACATGCCGGATGTCTGGCCATTTGCCGGATGTCCGGGCTTTCCTGGGATGCCGGATGTCCATGTCCGGGCCCTCTGTTTAAACCTCTATCCTGCCCTGTTCTTCATATGCCTTGCCAGGCCGGATGTCCGGCCTGCCCGGTCACTTGCACTACGACGGCCACATTTGCTCTCACACTATATATAGCTCTCTTCCCCCATTGGAGAGGGTTGACCATTCACTTTGAGCTTACCCAAGAACACATTTCACTCTCTCTCTCTCTCTCTCTCACTCTCACACACCAAATCTTAGATCCCCAAGGTATTTGAAAGCATTTGAGAGAAGTTGTCCACCCAAGTGATAGATCCACTCCTTCTCCTCTGCAGCAAAGGAATTCGTGATTTGAGCAAGTCTTGAGCTTTTCCCCATCGTTCTTGTTACTCTTGGAGGTTGGAGACTCCTAGGCGGTAGGAGTCATTTGAGAGGAATCGAACGTTATGATTACCCCCAAAAAGTTTGTGAGGGTTTGGAGGCCACCTAAAGGTCTACCACTAGTGGTTAGGAATCGCCTTCGTGGTGATATCTCAAAGAGAAAATAGGGTGAGCCTTCGTGGCGTTGGTGTGCTTTCATGGTAACACCCACCTCCCTACATGGTGACGCGGCTTCCCTCCAAGGAAGTGAACATCGGCATACATCCTCGTCTCTTGAAGTTGCGGTTATTCCTAACCCTAACTTTCTACTTGTGGTTCCTTGTCCCTTAGTCCTTACTTATATCTAAGTGTGCTTGCTTACTTACATACTTGTGTTACTAGCTTACCTTGCTTAGCATCTTACTTGCAATTGTTAGGCTCACTTTCATATTCCGCATTATTGCTAAAATTGCTACGTAACAATTAAAAAATTTATTTGTACCTATTCACCCCCCTCTAGGTCCATCTCGATCCTTTCAATTGCCACCACTAGGAACCAGGCCATGGCGTGTGCACCGGTGCAACTACCGCTCCTACAACCGCTATAGGGGTGATTCCCTTCAGGTTTGAAGCAGTTGTGGAGAGGTGGTTGAGCGGTTGGTGCGGTTACTGATGTTAACCAGTAGTACCGCTCACCTCGCCGGTTATACCGCCCTGTAGGGTTTCTGTAGGGTTCCCGCGTATTCCGGTTATACCAGTCCTTGGAGCGGTTGTACCGCTGCAGCGTAAAAACTATTGTACAATTGGATCTGGGGCACTATATAAAGTGGAGGTTCTTCTACCTACTACTTTACCTCTTACCTCTATCTCTCCTCCGTTGATGCCCATTACGCTTTCTTGCCCGATTTCTCTCTCTCTAGCCACTCGAACTTGTTGATTTGCTAGGGAGTGAAGGAGGAGACCAAGATCTACACTTCCACCAAAAGAAATTTGATTCCCCCATAATTTCTTGTGTGGATTGTGTTACTCTTGGGTGTTTGGGCACCCTAGACGGAAGAGGCCACCTCGGAGCCCCATTCCATTGTGGTGAAGCTCCGTGGTGGTGTTGGGAGCCTCCAATTCAGTTATGGAGAGAGCCCCAACCTTGTTTGTAAAGGTATGGTTGCCGCCATCAAGGGCACCACTAGTGGAATCATGGCATCTCACATTATGTGAGGGCATGAGGAGAATACGGTGGCCCTAGTGGCTTGTTCGGGAGCATTGTGCATCTACACCACTCCAACAAAGACATACTTCCCCTCAAAGGGAAGGAACTACGGTAACACATCCTTATCTCCACCGGCTCCACTTGTGGTTATCTCTTACATTTACTTTGTGCAAGCTATTATTGTGTTATATCCTTTGCTTGCTATTGTTGCGGTTGCTATTTGGATCATATAGGTTGCTCACCTAATTGCACATCTAGACAACCTATATGTCGCTAAACCTAATTTGTTAAGAAAATCTAAAAAATGATAGTTGCCTATTTACCCCCTCTAGTCAACCAGATCGATCCTTTCTATTGGTATCAGAGCCTCGTCTCTTTATTAAGGGTTTCGCCACTAGAAGAGTATGGTTGACGGGGACGAGGAAGTGCCCGAGGCCATGGAGTTGAACTCGATCACCCGATACGACTTAGATGAAGCTATGGGTTCATTAAGACATCTATGAGGACCGAAGTCAAGTCCATGCTTAAAGAATTACTTGAGGGGTTGAAAACTACTCTCAATCCGTTGCTTGTGGTTAATCCCACCACATCGGAGTCAAAGGCCAAATCTGGAAAGGAAGCGGCTAAAGGTACCCAAACTTACTCCCCTATTGACAAGAATGGGACGGGAACCTTTGTCGTGGTTCGCCCTCCCCCGGACAATAGAGGACCGATCCCTACACCGCATATTAACCACCTTGGTCCTCCTCCTAAGCTTGTGAAGAGTGAGTTTTCTAATTGTTTTTTTTTTGCATCAAGTCTCATTCGAATCACAGCTAACAAACCTTTGGAGAGTCATCGAGCAAGGTTTCTACCCACACTATCCAAACAACCTCACTCCAAGACAAGAGGTGGACAATCAATACAATCACTCTGCTTTGTTCATGCTCCAGTCCGCAGTGCCTCCTGAAGATCTCTCTCACTTGTGGGCTTGCAGTCATTCATACGTGCAAAGGATTATTGCGAACATATCATATCTTTGTACAAGGGGAGCTCAAGCATACAACGATCCAATTTTGAGGTGGTCCTAGATGAGGGGGAGTGTTGATCTCTCAATGAACTCTCCCTCCCCAATTATGCATAAATTGATCAAATCTTTCACATTAGCCATTTTTATGGTAGGGCCATTTGCATTTCCATCCCTAACTCGAACCACCTACTCAGATTTGCCCCTAATGTCGAAGCCTGCTCAAATTTGCCCCTTCTCTGTTAGGTGCACTTACAAAAATGCCCTTCTGTACTGTTACCGTCCGGTCAAACTACTTTGACCGCTATCTCAATGTTTTATGGACATGCGGGTCCCACACTAAAAAACAGAAGGAAAAAGCTCTTTCTCTCACTCCTCTCTCACACACACTTACATGTGGGGCTGAAATAGAAAAAAAGGAAAAACAGAAAATACTTTCTCTCACCCATGTGTGTGACTTACAACTGGACCAACCCAAATAAAAAATAAAATAAAAACTTTCTCTCTCAGAACCCCTCTCTCTCCCTGACATGTAGGCCATGGACCAACTGCCAGGGTAAACACCGGTCCATGCCGGAGCGCATGCCCAGTCGTGACTGGTTGTGCTCGCCGGTGCCTCACCGGCGGCTCGCCGTAGGTGGCCAGACGACCGTGGTCGGAGGGCGCAAGGAGTAGGGAAGCTGCAGGAGGTGCTCTAGGGTGGATAGGCGTAGGTGGTCGCGCGCCCGACCGATACAACCGAGCTTTGGTCATGGCGGCCGGCCCCGAGCCGGCCTCCGGGCATGAAATCCAGCAGGGGAAGTGGGGAGTCGGGCCGCAAGGTCATGGAGAAGATGACGGGGTGGTCGGGGTCTTCTACAGTTGGTCGAAGCGCTCGAATTTAGGAGACGAAGAGCTAGCGGCGGCTGGAGTTGGAGAAGATGGAGTCGACGGCGTCATCTCCGTATATATACAGTCAATCTCTTTGGTGGAGAAGGTCAGGGCACCTTGTTGGAGCTCCAAGACACACTGTATTTTCGAGGGGAGGACAGCCGCCGCGTGCACGAAGTCGTCGCATCGTCGGAGTTGTTCTAGATGCGGCAGCGCTAGAGGGTGAACGGGAAGAGGGAGAGGGAGAGAGAGGGGAGATGGAGAGAGATGGCGGTAACACATCGGAAGCCAGCGACGGGAGAGGCGCGGATCGACGGATTGGGGTTCACTGGAGCAGAGAGAGTGGCAGGCCGGCCGGTCATGAGGTAGGAGAGAGAGATGAGAGAGAGTCCTTCCCTTTTTGTTTTTTCTACTTCAGCCCCACATGTAAGTGTGTGTGAGAGAGGAGTGGGAGAAAGAGTTTTTTCCTTTTGTTTTTAGTGTGGGACCCGCATGTCAATGACATAAGGAGGCAAGGGCAACAATGTCGAGAAAACATTGAGATAGTGGTCAAAGCACTTTGACCGGACGGTAACGGCATGGAAGGGCATTTCTGTAAGTGCACCTAACGGCGGAGGGGAAATTTTGAGCAGGCTTCGAAATTAGGGGCAAATATGAGTAGTGGGTTCGAGTTAGGGACAGATGTAAAAGACCCTTTATGGTACTTGTGCTTGAAGATGAGTTTTTTGGTCATCCGTCCAAGGTTAATATATTGGCGACGCCATACCAAATTACTCAAACATAGGTGGATCCGGCCACCGCCCCTTTGGTAGAGGTTGGTTTTTATTGCTAGGATTTATTTGCCTTTGCTAGATCTCTTTTTGGGTCCTAGGTGTGTATATTCTCCAAGCAGTGGCCTTTCTTATTTGCTTCTAGCATTCTTGGAGTTTACCACATCATATTCCAGTGATGTGCTCCCATCCTAAGCCTTCTTCCCACAAACCATATTTTGGAATTGCACACAAGTTGGTCATGGTGTGGGTGAAGGTGACTGGGCGGTACAACCGGTGGCCAGGGCGGTTCAACCGCTCGGGCACTCGGCTTTATGGAGGGCATGGAGGAGTTGCGTTCGGTCGGCTAGGGTTAGGAGGGGATTGGGCCTTGGGCCAAATGGAGGCTGCAGGAGGCCTTACGGAGGCCGGCGGCTGGGCCTGGCTGTGGCTCTAAAAGAAAAGAAAGAAAAAACAGGTTTCTCTCCTCTCTTTTTTAAAAAAGGAAAAGGAAGTGGATATATTTTTTGGCAAGGCAAAATTAAGTCCAAATAAATACAAGTTGAGATGGAAAAACTGGCATGGAGCTACTTTGACTAATTTCTAAGCGCCACAACTCGAACGGAAGCAAAAAGGAGAAAGATGGGGATTATAATATTTGGAAACGAGAGAGGTTTAAATGTAAGTTTGTTTTGGTGAATTCCATAATAATGGAATAATTTATTATAGCTCCCTAAATATTGAGAGGCTTTGAATATGTTGTAAAGAGAAATCAATATGTGAATTCCCTCGATTTAAATGGATCAAAGATCCACACGATTTATTTATTTGAGTTGCAAAAATTAATGACATGGTGGAATGATGACATGATGCAATGCAAAATAAAATGAAGCAAGCAAAAAAGAAACACACAGTGAAACCCGGAATAGTTAGAAGTCTTCTGGAGCATCGGTCTTGGGGCGTCACAACTCTCCCACCCTAATAGAGGATCTCGACCCGAGATCCTGGAGAAGGCACTGGATAGAAAACGGAGAAGATGAGGTAAAACAAAGTTGCTTCTTCGACAAACTGGTGAAACCAATGAACCTGATAGGTTGAACAACTGAATGAAAGAAAAATAACGGAGATGAACAAAATTGAAAACACTCTGTTAGAAAAGAGGAACAAGGAACATAACGAGATCCTTGCATGTTGAAAGACATGAAACAAGAGCTCATGAACCAAAAGAATATGCAACCGCAACGGTATAGCCAAGGATAAAGAATGACAGAATTCGGACAGCACTCCGACTAAAAATGGAAGGAATTGAACATGAACTTGACAACATGGAATGATACTTGATGAAATCCACAACATACTGCCTCCGAAACTATTGAAATAATGTCACAAGGGGTAAGAAAGATTTCACACAGCACTCTAGTTGAAAAGAGAGGCAAACGGAACTTGAACGGAGGACACAACACTCCGGTTGAATGGATAAGCAGGAAAGAACATGATCTCGATAAAACGAGATGGTGGTTTGGAGAGAGCAACATCACAATGCCTCTGGAATGAAAGAATAGAATATAGATCAATGAAAGAAATGAACGGAGAAGAAAATGAGAACTTCTCCCACAAATGAATTTGGAAACCATCCTTACAAAGAAGGGTTGAACGGAGTTGTTTAAAAATAAACAACAAAATAATAAGGTTGCTATGGGTTTATGGAAAACATCTCAAAATTTATGAGGTGACAACCGGCCACTGACGAAAACATTTGATTGGATTGAGATCAACAAGGAGACGAAAAACTTAGTTCACCGGGAGGATAAATGAAAAACTTGGGTCATATATATGCACCATAAAAGCAACAATTCTTAGGGAAAGCTTTTAGATGAAATACAACCCAAGATTACTCCAACGAGGAAATTGAAGGTCGAAAAGATCTCGTGAACAAGGTAAAATGATGGGTTTAAATATCTCATTCTTGATAACTTGTGAATCATGAAACACGAAGGGAAATTGTCAAGAATGACATAACACCACCTCAAAAGATAAGGGAGCAAAAACTGCACTTCAAAATGCATGAAGAAGAATACTTGAGCTCCAACAAGAATCTTGATGAAGACTTTGAGAATGAATTAAATCATGATGAACCACCATGAATAGCTCCGGTCACAAAAGGATGAGAAGTGAATGATGAAAGAATAAGATTCAAGGCCTGCGATGATTGAGATGGAGCTTCGTGACAAGATAATTGAGAGAGTTTGGAACTCCGGAAAGAAAAGATGAACAACCAATAATTTGATATCATGAACGAACTTCAAACAAAGGAATTAAATCACCATGAAGGAATAAGAATAAGAATTATGTCATGCTTATCCTTCACCAATTTAAATTGATGACAACCAATGGATTTGGCATACTACTTATTCTTGTTGTAAAGAATTAAAGAGATATCTCGCACAAACTTGGGTAAATATTCAACGAACCACCGGTAGGATTATGAAAAGAACAAATGAGTTGATATGATGACAAAGGAAAAAGGAATCTTGAACAAACCACCGTAAGAATTGAAGCCGATTGAAGAAAAAGAATGAAGAGATCGCGATCGGACTAAAGAATACTTGAACAAAGCACCGGAAGAATATGGAGACGAACGAAGAGGCATCAATGAAGAGTAGTTGGAGGACGAAGTTGAAAACTGAGAATGAAGAAATCTTCTGAAATGACGGCCTTCGGAGGATCACAACGGAAACAATTCATGAAATGCTTTGGATGGGTATAAAGAATTCCTCACAATCGGAACAATAATGAGGATGGCATTAAGCTAGAACCACGAATCTTCAAGAGAACGGGCCCAGATTTAAGAGGAACTCTTCTTCGGGTCTTCAAAATCTGAGAAGATGATGAGATACACCACCATGAATTGTTGAGTCACTCCGGAATGCAGAATTAAAAGGTTGAACCAAAGGTGAAACGAATTTGAAAGCGATCTCGAAGGATACATCTGACCGATGAGAGATCCATTCATACGTCAAACTTGAAAAGAATTTGAGCATAACTCCGAGAAAAATAGAAGAGTCGGGTAAGATCCTGGAAAAAAGACTTGTGGGTTAGGGCCCACTCAAAAGAAACACCGTTGGAAAAGATTTCTTAAGAGATATTGCACCGGTTGAATTCAATGGCTTGAATAAGATGACAATCCTCAAAATAGCTTGAACGGAATAAGAATGGAAACGCGAATCTTCTGAGATATCTTCAGCACTCCGGAGAAGAATTAGAGAGAGTTGAATAAACAACAGAGACTTCGGATAAGAAATTTTCAACATGTGAAACAAGAAGGAAGAGATAAGATCAACACCAAAGCTTGAATTACATCCACCAGAGAAGAAACGAGAACAGAGAATGATAAACTTGAAGCTCCTGAGCATCTTCCTGAGAAATCACTGGATAATGACATTGAAAGAAAGAAAGAAGAAACATCACATGAATAAAATGGATACTTGATTTGAGATTTCTGGCTCCGAGAAGAAGAAGGGTGGTAGGGTGGGGAAAACAAAGACAACTTGGTACGAACGAAACGGACACCATTGAGAAAAAACAAGAATTGGTCTTGCACATATTGAAAGGATCGGGTTAACTTGAAGAGAAGCACGTCGGTTGAAAAGAATTTAACATAGCAATCTCGATGATCAAGAAGGATTAGCACTCCCATAGAAATATGAGAACACCGATTAGGAAAGGTATGGAATCAACACTTGACATCGAAGCAACTCGGATACCACAATCAAATCAAAAACAAAGGATAGATATGTTGCAACATAATCTTCACAACATCATCCGAACAGAGAATTGAACGAATGAATTCCATAGCTTAATGGTACAACAACTTGCTGAGAAGCCACTTGGTAGAACAAAATGATAAAATAAAACAACAAGGTATAGATGGAACAAATACATAATAGAATTGTCGTCCCACATGTTCGTGTTGAATGCCCCATGGTACGTGTTACAAAGGGTCTTGCAATCCCCGGATCAGCATAGCCAAGGATCCTTTAAGATGCAACTCCCAATTGGAACAGCGCCCATGAAACCTCTTCACTAGATGTTGAACCCCAAACCTCATATCATGCACCCGTTGGAAGACTACCTACGAGCTACTTGAAACCCACCTATTAATTCCCGAAGCTTTCCGGTTATGCAATCTAGTGTTGGGGATACAGGGGAAGCACCGCACACTCAACTCTAAACCTACATCGAGCTGTATCCATCCGTCAACACATAACCAGTCATCCTCGGAAACTGTTTACCTCGGACCTTCGAAACGCATCCGCTATACTAGCTTTGGCAATACTCCCAAACTATCCCGCCAGTACTGGGTGACGTCAGGGTTATCTCACCACTAACCGCATAGAAGAGTTTTCGATGTCGGTCGCCTCTGGTATTCTAGAACCGCAACGATACATTTGTGATGACAACACCTCGGATATCTACTCCCCAGGACACTGCCACAACCCCTAAATGACAGGAGGCATCGAGAGCAATGTTCTCGTCACAAAGATATCGGAACAATCCAAACAATACCCGCGTGATCCTAAAAAAAATTCAGTGAATTTTGAGAGTAGAGGAGATAGAACAACGTCAGGAGTCCTCACCAGAGCGATGAAGGGATGAGGAGTAAAAAGAAATCCTACTCTCCGATATATATATATATATATATATATATATATATATATATATATATATATATATATATATATATATATATATATATATATATATATATATATATATATGACTCAAAACATTTTTGTGTGTGCCTAGACTCAACCGTCAACGATTCGATCAATCAGGGGGGCTCCTAAGTCGGAGAAGGCTCTGATACCAACTTGTAATGCCCAGTATGCGACTATGTCTCCCACGTGTCGAGGCACGACTTAAAGACATAAGCGCATACTAGAATGATCTCAAGTATGGTATCTTTGCACATCTCATGTACAATTTAGGGATGAAATAGAAAAGATAGTTGGCTTACACTCGCCACGTCAAACAATGAATACAATAACAATACATCATCCAAGTAACACAGGGTCCATCGACGGACGAAATCCAAACGAGAAAGATATCATAAAGAACACAAGCCTGGATCACCCCTAGTAGGAACCACTACTGATCGTCGACAAACGTCACACACATGCGACCATATTCTTCATCGAACTCGCAGTGAAGTTCCGAACCATCTCTTGCATCGATCTCGGTTGTACCTGCATCTGGTGTGTGTTGAATCTGTGAGCCACAAAGGACTCAGCAATCCCGTTCTCGGGTATCAAAACTACCAGTGCCTTAGGTGAGGAAAGACTTTAAAAGTGTTTGTAGCAGCACTAAGCAACTAGCTTACGAGTTTAGAGCGAGAAGAGAATAAGTGCCAACGGTCGCCAAGGATGATCAATAAGTGATCCTAGCTACTCACGGTCATGCATAACCCCACCGTGTTCACTTTCCGATTACTCACACAGGTAGTGTATTCTTATGGATAAGGTGTCAAGTTATCTACAACCGGATATTCACAAATCCCATCTGCCACATAACCGCGGGCACGGCTTTCGAAAGTTCAAAACCCTGTAGGGGTGTCCCAATTTAGCCCATCACAAGCTCACGATCTGCAGAGTCGCAACTCCAAATTGGGAAGACCCGAGTATTCTCGGAATCTCGTGCTCAAGATATTTCGACAAAGGTAAAACTAATCCAGCAAGACCTCCCGGCGTGCCGACACCCTGATAGTAGCCGCGCGTATCTCGTCTCAGGCCACAACCGGATGGGAGAAGCTACGGGAGCCAAACCTCGAGTTTCCCCGTGGGGGCCCCGCAGCACCCCCGTTTGGGACCAACACCATCAGCACTGCCGCCCCTGTTATGTAGAATTAAGAACCCGGGGACATGACCCCCTATGCAATTAATTAATTAAGTTGTTTTATTATGAGGCAAATTAAAACCAAAGTTGGGCCTTGCTGGAAAAGCTTTAAGCTGTGCGAATTATCGAGGGGGGCCCATAAACCCCAACCGTGTTAGGAATGCAAAATCAAGGAACATAACACCGGTTTATCGGTTCCTAAGGTGGCATGAGTGGAACAAAACACCGAGCAAAAGGCGAAGCCTTCCACCCATTGCCAAGTATATAGGTGTGTTAATATATTTAAGAGATATTGTGATATTCCCACAACAAGTTCCAACATGGAGCAATCTTCATCTTCACCTGCAACTAACAATGCTATAAGAGGGGCTGAGCAAGCGGGTAACATAGCCAAACAACGGTTTGCTGGGAAGGTGTCAAAGGTTAGAGGTTTCATGGCAACAATAGGAGGCTGACAAACAGGAATAGGCATCGAGGCATATCTAAAGAGCGAGACAACTAGCATAGGCAAAGATAGAGGTGATATCGGGGAATGGTCATCTTGCGTGGGATCCCGCAAGGAAGAAGAACGAGTCCATGAAGTAGTCGAACGGATCCTCACAACTCCGGAACGAACCCGAAGCTAACGAGAGAAGCAAACCGGAAAGAAGCAAACAACATGGTAAACTCACATATCATAACCATGGCATGATGCACAAACAAGTATGATGCATGTCCGGTTTAAATATGCGTGGCATGGCAAGGTGCACAAGCAATACTACAAGTTAAGTGGAACTCAATATGCAACGAGTTGCATATTGACGAAACACCACATTTTGTTTATTTAGTTGACTCTCGTTTATTTACAAGACAAGATTAAATGTCTGTTAACATGGCAAGAGGTGAAGCAATTGTAAACTAGCTACCTAGGCATTTTAAATGAGGCCGGAAATAACAACAACAATTCCGGAAAACCCCACATGTCATTTAGCAATTTAAGAAAACACAACAATTTAAACATTTAAGGTTGTTATCATGATGTGGATGACAAATGCAAGTTTTATGCAATTCTAGTTAAAAGTTGACATGAAGATGATAGGAAGCATTTGTCACCGTGGTGGAAAGAGAAGGTGCCACGGCGACGAATCCGAAAATGATGCCACGACAACATGTCGGTTCTGGTAACTCATTGAGAGACCAGTGCAAAAGAAAGGGTCGACGTGAGCGTGTCATGCAAGGTGATGGGGTGCTCCCGGTTTCCGGGTTCCCACGGGTCGGCGAAAAAAGAGGGGCACAACAGACACGATGCAAACAAGGGATGCATCTCATACAACCACATTCGTTCATGGGCGTCGTCTTGGGGTTATACCTTCGGGGCATGCATTTTCGAAGCGGTTCGAGTTGTTGAGGGAAGTAGTGGAAGTAGTCGTTCTCGCGACGGTAGTGGTACACGGTTCCAGTTTGTTCGGGTCATCGGTAGAGGAACTTAACGTCCACGGGGTCTTCGAGGGTCAACGGTAGTGGTACACACATAGTAGATGGACTTTTCATTTCGGTCTGTAGTCGTTCGGGCATAGCGGTACTCGATCGTAGAAATTCATGTTGTCATGTCGTGGTACTTGACGATTCCGAAGACTGCGGTAAAGTTACTTGACGCGCCACCGTGTAGTCGTACTCGAGGGTCGACGTGGTACTCGTTCATGTAGTAGTCGAACTTGATGGAACCGAGGGCTCCGAGCGTGCGTCGTGGTACTTGTCAAAAACCACATCGGATGTAGTCGTACAACTTGAAGAGGAACTTGGCGTTTCTCCTTGTTCGGTAGTCGTCCGACTCGGCATCAACAGCAACAGTCTTGGCGTACAGAGGCAACAGCACACGAGCGACTACGAGGCCTCGGGAGGACGAGCAAAAGGGGCCCGACGAGGCGTGTAGCAGGGAGGCACGGCCAGGTTGTGGAGTTCCTGGCTAGGCTCGTCGGCGAACTTGGGAATGGCAGGTGGGGCGGACCTCGGCCGGGTCCAGGCCGGAGATGGCCGGGGCAACGACGAGAGGAGCTAGAGCATGGCGGTGCTGTGGCCGGACGCCGTGGTAGTCGAAACAGCGGTTGCCGGCATAGCGCGGCGGCGGCGCTGGCCTGCGGCTGGAGGGGAGGCCGACGGGGCACGGGGCAGCATGGCCTCGGCGGCCAGGACGAGGATCCGGCGGCGGTCGCGGAGATGAGGCACGGGCGCAGCCTTGGAGGAGGCGAGCCGGAGGAGGGCCGGCTCAAGGGAGCTCCTGGAGGCGCCATGGAGGAGGCCAGGGATGCAGCCGGCGCGGTCCGACGACCGACGCGCGGAGGCACCTGGCGCGGAGGCGAGCAGCCGAGGCCAGCGGCGGCGGCTGTCGAGGGGGAGGGAAGGAAGCTAGGCGGCTGAGGACAGAGATGGGGAGAAGGCGACGATGCTCGGAGGGAGAGGGTCCAGCGAGAAGGAGCGGGATGGGAGCGGAGTTAGGGAACGAGAGGGAGTGATCGATGGGAGGGAGGCTGGGGATCGATCGGGCTCTGGGGCGATGGGAACGGGAAGAGCGGCGCTGCGGGAATGAGGGCAGGGAGGAGTTGCGTTCGGTCGGCTAGGGTTAGGAGGGGATTGGGCCTTGGGCCAAATGGAGGCTGCAGGAGGCCTTAGGGAGGCCGGCCGCTGGGCCTGGCTGTGGCTCTAAAAGAAAAGAAAGAAAAAACAGGTTTCTCTCCTTTTTCAAAAAAAGGGAAAGGGAAGTGGATATATTTATTTGGCAAGGCAAAATTAAGTCCAAATAAATACAAGTTGAGATGGAAAAACTGGCATGGAGCTACTTTGACTAATTTTAAAGTGCCACAACTCGAACCGAAGCAAAAAGGAGAAAGATGGGGATTATAATATTTGGAAACGAGAGAGGTTTAAATGTAAGTTTGTTTGGTGAATTCCATAATAATAGAATAATTAGCTCTCTAAATATTGAGAGGCGTTGAATATGTTGTAAAGAGAAATCAATATGTGAATTCCCTCGATTTAAATGGATCAAAGATCCACACGATTTATTTATTTGAGTTGCAAAAATTAATGACATGATGGCATGATGACATGATGCAATGCAAAATAAAATGAAGCAAGCAAAAAGAAACACACGGTGAAACCCGGAATAGCTAGAAGTCTTCTAGAGCGTCGGTCTTGGGGCATCACAGCTGCTCTGGTAAACCTTGTTGATTTGTGCAATATGCAAAAGAAAAGAGATGTGGACAATGATATTGTTAAAATGAAGTTATTCTCGTTTTTGCTTAGAGATCATGCTAAAACTTGGTTCTCTTCTTTGCCTAGAAATAGTATTGATTTATGCTATAAGTGCAAATATGCCTTTATCTCTAAGTATTTTCCTCCCGCTAAGATTATCTCTCTTAGAAATGATATTATGAATTTTAAGCAACTTGATCATGAGCATGTTGCACAAGCTTGGGAGAGGATGAAATTAATGATACACAATTGCCCTACACATGGTTTGAACTTATGGATGATTATACAAAACTTTTATGCCGGATTGAATTTTGCTTCTAGAGATCTTTTAGATTCGACCGCGGGAGGCACTTTCATTGAAATCACTTTAGGAGAAGCTACTAAACTCCTAGATAATACTATGGTTAATTACTCTCAATGGCACACCGAAAGATCCACTAGTAAAAAGTGCATGCTATTGAAGAGATTAATGTTTTGAGTGGAAAGATGGATGAACTTATGAAATTATTTGCTACTAAGAGTGTTTCTTCTGATCCTAATGATATGCCTTTGGCCACATTGATTGAGAATAATAATGAATCTATGGATGTGAATTTTGTTGGTAGGAATAATTTTGGTAACAACGCATATAGAGGAAACTTTAATTCTAGGTCGTTCCCTAGTAATTCATCTATGTTGGTGTACTAAAGTAGGGGGTACCTTAGTATCCCGAACTTGTGCACGGGCAGTTGCAGCGTCCCGCGGCAAGGCTAGCCAGGCGACCGTCAAGACCTCTCATGGTTCCTTTGGAGCCATTCAAGAACAAAGTATACAAGTCAAAGAGACAAGACCCCGGCAAGAGGAGCTTGCCGGGAAGGCCACTCAAGGCATTTCAAGAGACTTGCTGCGACGCGCCACGTGTCCCGGCAAGGCCCGGTGAGCGACAAGCTCCCAGGCGCGACAAGATAGCGACCGCGGCAAGGCACTTGCCGCGGCAAACTTCCACTCAGTACCCGCGCTCCAGCGCATCCACCCACGTGTCGCTCTAGGACCCTTCCAGGCGCACGTGGCGGAAGGCTATGCAGCCAGGGGTACACGGTGGCAAGCGGTGATGACAAGGCTACCGTCGTGGCGGACGGTGGCGCCCCTGACGGCCACTTTTTGCACTGTTTGGGGCGACGGCGATGGGCATTTAATGCCCTTGTCCCCTGCCGTCAGGGTTAGGTATAGAGCACTATACAAACACTGTTCCAACTACCACTCTTTTTACATTTTTACCCTCATCTGTGTTGCCACCTGTCGGTGACCCCTTTGACCTATAAAAGGAGGCCCATGCGCAACGTAGAGGAGGTTCCGAACATCGATCATTCTCCACGCTCGGTCTTGTTAGCGGTTAGAGTGTACTGTTGCTCTCCTCGCTCCCGAGCCAAGAACTCAATAACAAACCAAAGCAGGAGTAGGGTTTTACGCATCCGTGCGGCCCGAACCTGGGTAAACTGCTCGTGTGCTTGCCTCGATCCGCTCTTTGTGCATCCTCCGCCCCCTGCCGTACCGAGAAGGGGCTCCGGTCCCATAGGTGTTCGTGGGCGATCAGTTTCCCTGACATCTTTGGTGCGCCAGGTAGGGGCAGCGTCGAGGTTGTGTGAACCTGATCCGGCGTCCACACGAGCTAGATCTTCACCAACTTCATCAACTTCATCGACTCCATCAGCATGCCGCCGAAGAAGAAGGCTTCGGAGGCAGCAGGTCCATCCACGTCGATCCCACCACCGCCGGAGCCAACGGCTGGTGGAGTAGACGCCAGCGGAAGAACGGACGTTGGTGAGGAAACTCACGGCGCCGCCAAGTCCAAGGACAAGACGGACAACCGGGCGCACTCCAAGGCCTCGGCGTCTGTACATGCACCGCGCCCGTCTCAGGAGGCGCGGGACAGGCAGCGACGTGGTACTCAAGGTACCATACGCTTGCTGGGGCAAGGTCAAGCTGGCGGATCTCGGGACGCTCAAGGCCAGCATGCACATCAACATGCTGGCACGAGCAAGGCGCGGTCGCCGGGACGGGATGCTGCTCCTTCTAACGCGTTTAGGAGTCCGAGCATATCCCGCTCCTCGCACCGTTCGCCACCGCTACCCGCAACTCCAGCAGAAGCTCTAGCGCGAGCTCAACTGCTTCTAGACTTCCCTCCAGCGGCAGACAAGGCCGACGACTGGAGGGCCACCATCCAGAGCCTCATCGCCTTCACCAACGGCGACACCCCGCAGCAGCCGAGCACATCACGGTCGCGGCAAGTCAGCCAAGCGCAGGCCGATGGCGGCAAGACCGGTGGGGGTGCAACCACCGTGCACTCTCCGCCCCGAAGGCCAAGATCGCCGGCTCGCCGGATCAACATCGACGACGACTCCACTACGTCATCAGATCCGCGAGCTCGCCGCGATCAGCGCCAAGTTCTCGACGATCGACAACAAGAGGACGCTCGGACCCGCATCGAGCGCCGAAGAGAAGCGCGGCATCAATCAGACCAGTGCGCTGGGCCCGCTGTTGACATGCACGCGCCCGGCGGTCCAGGCAACTTGCTGTACGCGGTAGGTTGCCCTGCGTTCACCCGTGAGCTGTGGCAAGTCCAGTGGCCCAGCATGAAGAACTTCAAGCCCGACGTACCGGAAAAGTACGACGGCAAGACACATCCGTCGGCGTTCGTCAGCATCTACACCATCGCGGTGCAGGCTGCTGGGGGACGAGACGAGAAGATACTCGCCAATTATTTCCCGCTGGTGCTCAAGCCAAATGTCAGATCCTGGCTCATGTACTTGCCGGACAACTCCATTTCTTCTTGGGCTGATCTGTGTCATCAGTTTGTCGGCGCCTTTACGGGCGGCCACAAGCCACATGGCCAGGAGAGTGACCTTCATCTGCTCGCCCAGAAGGAAGGAGAGCCCCTGCGCAAGTATATCCAGAGGTTCAGCCGCGTGCAACACAACATCCCAGACGTCCACCCTGCCGCGGTTATCAGCGCGTTCCACCAGAACGTGCGTAACTGCAGGATGAGGGAGGAGATGGCGATGTACAAGATCAGGGACGTCAGCGAGCTGTACGCCCTGGCCGACAAGTGCGCACGCGCTGAGGAGGGGAGGAAACTCCCCGGAGAGGATACTGGAGCAGGGGGATCAAACAGCGAGGATGCCGCCCCGGCAAAGAAGAACCGGCGGCGGAACAATAGGAAGAAGAAGAACAAGGAAGTGCTAGTCGTTGAGCAGTCCGGCCAGGAGGCTGGCGCCAAGAAAGCCCAAGTTGGTAGCTCCGGCAAGGAGACTACCGCGTGCACCAACTGCTAGGTTGTGGCGGCCGTCGACAAGCAGGACATCACCGACAAACAGTATTGCAAAATCCACCGCACCAAGGGCCACGACCTCCAGAACTGCAAGAGGGTCGAGTACCTCGTCGAGCAGCAAAAAGATGAGTACGAGCGACGCGACAAGGAGAAGGCCCAAGGAGGTGATGGCGGATCCGGCAAGAAGCGGCCATTCAACGGCCGGGGAGGACGCCGCGGCAAAGCCAAGCATCGGCAAGGAGACAGACCTCCCCGCGGCCGCGACAAGGATTAAGACGACGACGAAGACGAAGACATGGATGATGCGGAGAACAGCGAGCAGGAGTTTCAGAAAGCCACAGAAGTTTTGTGCGTTGACGGCGGTGCTTCTCTGCACACTTCGCACCGCCAACTCAAGGAGTGGGTGCGTGAAGTCAATGCAGCAGAACCACCTGTCGAATCGCGCAAGCTCCTGAAGTGGTCCAGCACGCCTATCGTCTTTGACATTGAGGACCACCCTGATTGCACAACTGCGGTTGGGTGCTTGCCGATGTTGGTTTCACCAACTATCTGCAATCTCAAGGTCACCAAGATGTTAGTTGACGGCAGGGCCGGCTTGAACTTGATCTCCTCTGCTGTGGTCCGGAAACTCCAGATCCCCGACAGCGAGATCGAAGAAACCGGCACATTCCATGGGATCAACCCGGGAAGGAGCAAGCCGAAGGGGAAGATCACGTTGCCAGTAACGTTTGGCGGCGAGCTGAACTTCAGGACTGAGAGGATCACTTTTGACGTTGCCGATATCCCATTGCCTTACAATGGGATACTTGGCCGTCCAGCACTCGCCAAGTTTATGGCAGCCTCTCACTACGCCTACAACATGCTCAAAATGCCAGGCCCGATAAGCGTCATCTCTATCCCTGGCGACAAGAAAGATGCCCTTATCTACGCCGACAAGATTTACCGAGAAGCAGCAGCTGCAACGGAATGCAAGACACTTGCCGCTGAAGCTCCCGAGGGGAAGAAGACCAAGTCCGGCAAGAGCTCTGGGGCCCACTCCGGCAAACGCACCTCTTCGGAGTGCTGCGCTGCCGTCGAGGACGCTCCATCGAGCTCCACCGGCAAGTGTAAGAAGACGATGGCAGCTCCGCCAGAGACCAAGAAGGTGTCCGCCAAGGAGGACGACACTGGTGGTACTTTCACCATCAGTGCCACGCTTGATCCTAAATAGGAAAGCGCGCTCGTTGCTTTCCTGCGGGCGAACGTCGACGTGTTTGCATGGCAACCGTCCGACATCCCTGGTAAGTGATTGAGCACAAGCATGCCATTTGTCCTCACGCGCGGCCGGTCAAGCAGAAGGTTAGGAAGCAAGCAGTGGAGCGCCAAGAGTTCATAGCAGAAGAAATCAAGAAGTTGGAAGCAGCAGGTCTCGTCAGAGGTGTACTCCATCCCACGTGGTTGGCCAATCCTGTTGTCGTGCGCAAGGCAAACGGGAAGTGGAGGCTTTGTATCGACTTCACCGATGTGAATAAAGCTTGTCCCAAAGATCCCTTTCCCTTGCCGCGCATTGACCAGATTGTAGACTCCACGGCTGGATGTGAGTTGCTTTCGTTTCTTGATGCATACTCAGGATACCACCAGATCTTCATGGCTGAAGAAGATGAAGAGAAGACTGCATTTATCACTCCATGTGGCACGTACTGTTTCATACGCATGCCCTTCGGATTGAAGAATGCTCGTTCGACGTTTGCAAGGGTAGTCCATACAGCTTTTGAGCCACAAATACACAAAAATGTAGAAGCATACATGGATGAAATAGTGGTCAAGAGCAAGGACAGGGCTACCCTAGTTCAAGATTTAGATGAAACCTTTGCGAATCTGCGCAAGATCCAACTCAAGCTTAACCCCGAGAAGTGCGTGTTTGGAGTCCCTTCCGGCAAGCTTCTCGGGTTCTTCGTGTCTCAGAGGGGGATTGAAGACAATCCCGACAAGATCAAGGCCATCGAGCAGATCGAAGCACCCAAGCGTGTCAAGGATGTACGAAGGCTTGCCGGCTGCGTGGCTGCTCTCAGCAGGTTTATCTCTAAGTCTGCTGAGCGCGCCTTGCCATTTTTCAAAATTTTGAAAAGGGCAGGTCCAATGAAATGGACTCCGGAAGCGGAGGCTGCACTGCAAGACTTGAAGAGGTACCTGTCTTCCACTCCAATACTTGTCGCACCTAAGCCACAAGAGAAGTTGATGCTGTATCTGGCGGCGACCAATCAAGTGGTTAGTGCTGCGTTAGTAGCGGAGAGGGAGGCAGATGATGAGCCAGCAGCCGCGGCAAGCACGTCCAGCGACAAGCAGGGGACTTCCCCGACAAGCTCTGGTCCCGACAAGGATGTATCTGCGCAGATGCAAGAGGAGATACAGAAGAAGATGGTGCAGCGCCCAGTCTACTTTGTCAGCTCCCTTCTGCAGGGAGCTAGTTCAAGGTACTCTGGAGTGTAGAAACTGCTTTTCGGCCTTCTCATGGCCTCGAGAAAGCTGCGCCATTACTTCCAATCACATGAGATAACAGTTGTCACTCGCTTTCCGCTGAAGAGGATATTGCAAAATCCAGAGGCAACAGGCAGGATTGTTGAGTGGGCACTGGAACTGTCAAGCTTTGGCCTCAAGTTTGAAAGCACTTCAACTATCCAGAGCAGAGCATTGGCAGAGTTTATAGCAGAGTGGACGCCAACGCCAGATGAAGAAATCCCGGAGACGAGCATCCCTATCAAGGAAGCAAGCAAAGAATGGATAATGTACTTTGATGGTGCCTTCTCGCTGCAAGGCGCAGGTGCTGGCGTGCTGCTTGTCGCGCCCACCGGAGAGCACCTCAAGTACGTGGTCCAGATGCACTTTCCCAAGGAGCAAGCGACAAACAATACTACAGAGTATGAAGGTTTGCTTGCCAGTCTCAGGATCGCGGTAGACCTTGGGATTCAGAAGCTGATTGTCAGGGGTGACTCGCAGTTGGTCGTCCGCCAAGTGAACAAGAATTACCAGAGTCCGTTGATGGAAGCGTACGTTGATGAAGTGAGAATGCTTGAAGAGCACTTTGACGGCCTACAGATGGAGCATATTCCAAGAGCTCAGAACGACATCGCCGACGGCCTGTCAAAGTGTGCTGCACTTAAGTTACCTGTGGAACCAGGGATCTTTGTGCTCAAGTTGACTCAGCCATCCGTAACACCATCAACTGGGCAAAGCAAGAAGAGGAAGTTGATTGTTGGCGACTATTTTCTGGCAGAGCTTCCCGAAGCCGCCGCCAAGAAGGTTCCCAAGATCAACGCCAAGAATGCTGAGGAGCAATCCGCTCCGGCAGGTCCTAGGACCTGTTCCGTTGAAGCGGAAGCTCCCGACAAGTTTTTCTCCGGCAAGCTTGCCGGGGATCGTCACGCTCCGACTGAGACACAAGTTCTTGTTGTAGAAGCGGACGTTCCCGCAGCAGCAGATGTGCCTTTAGTCCTTGTTGTCGAGCCACAAGCTCCAGCATGGGCACAGCAGATTGTCCGTTTCCTTCAGACAGGAGAACTTCCCGAAGAGCAAGAAGAAGCTGAAAGAGTAGCCCGGCAGTCAAGTATGTACCAGTTTGTCGGCAACGAACTGTACAGAAGAAGACTCAACGGTGTGAAATTGAAGTGTATTCCCCGGGAAGATGGACATAAGCTGTTGGCAGAGATACATGGAGGCATATGTGGCCACCACATTGGCGCAAGAGCACTTGCCGGCAAGGTTTCTTTTGGCCAGAAGCCCTCCAGGATGCAACTTCACAAGTAACCAAGTGTGAAGCGTGCCAGTTCCATTCCAAGAAGATACACCAGCCAGCTCAAGCTCTCCAGACTATCCCTTTATCCTGGCCATTTTCGGTCTGGGGGCTCGACATCCTCGGCCCCTTTCCCCGCGCAGCCGGGGGCTTTGAGTACTTGTATGTTGCCATCGACAAGTTCACAAAGTGGCCGGAAGTGGAACCAGTGAGAAAGGTGACCGCACAGTCAGCAGTCAAGTTCTTCTGGTCGATTGTTTGCCGTTTCGGGATCCCTAACAGGATCATCACCAACAAAGCTACGCAATTCACAAGCCGCACCTTCATGCAGTACGTCCAAGATCTTGGCGCCAAGGTCTGCTTCGCTTCTGTTGCTCACCCGAGAAGCAACGGTCAAGCGGAGAGGGCAAATGCTGAAGTGATGCGCGGCCTCAAGACAAGAAGTTTCGACAGGCTACACAAGTGCGGAAGAAACTGGATCGAGGAGCTGCCGGTGGTTCTTTGGTCGATCAGGACGACACCAAATCGAGCCACTGGACAGACACCTTTCGCTCTTGTCTATGGAGCAGAGGCAGTTCTCCCCACGGAACTCGTATACGGGTCGCCTCGAGTGCTCGCTTATGATGAGCTCGAGCAAGAGCAGCTGCGACAAGATGATGCGCTGCTCCTTGAGGAAGATCATCTTCAGGCTGTTGTACGAGCTGCTCGCTACCAGCAAGCTTTGCGCCGCTACCATAGCCGCAAAGTTAACGCCAGAAGTCTCGACGAAGGCGACCTTGTTCTTCGGCGCGTTCAGTCCGCCAAGAATTCCAACAAGTTGACACCGAAGTGGGAAGGCCCTTATCGGGTGAAACAAGTCACTAGGCCCGGTGCAGTCCGCCTTGAGACCGAAGATGGCTTACCGGTGAGCAACTCCTGGAACATAGAGCATCTTCGTAAGTTTTACCCATAAGGCGCGGTTGCCGTGATCCACTCCGGCAACCACCTTTTGTACAAGTCTTGCCGCTGTCGCATGTAATCCTTTGTACAAAGCTGGGCGCAGACCCCGTGCATCAGTAAAGCTTATGTGCCCCGCACAACTTGTCATTCCATGCTTTCTATTTTTCTTGCATGTATTATCTGACACTTTGTGCAGCACCTACCCCCGGTAAGCAATAACGAGCCGAAGGGCTCCATATCTATGTTTTCTCTTCCTTCTTCTTTTTCTCAAGCAAAGAAAGGTTCCCTCGCGCACAAGTTTGCCGGGGGAGGGAGGAGAAGATAGTGGTATGGACCAAGCGCCGTTCAAGAAAGCTTTACCTTGCCGGGAAGCGAACGACACAAAAGCTAAGTTTCCAAAGTTTGAGCAATCAAATTTTTAAATTTTTAAGTTATCTTCCTTGAACGACCGCACTTTGTATGGAAAACCTGTGCGCGGAGGAACCAACTCGCGGCTAGCCGCGCCCTTACTTTGTTTCGAGCACGCTCAACAATTTAAGTGTGCTGCGGTTAGTGTCGCGCCCTTACTTCATTTTCGAGTTCGCTCAACAACCTAAGTGTGCTGCGACCAGTTGTGACAAGGTTTCTTGTCAGCAGCGGCACCGCCAGCAGGCTGCTGAAGTTCCGCACTCAGCGCTCGCGGCAAAGGTGCCTGCGCCGGCAAGTTCCCTAAAATCGTAGGGGTGAAAACATACAAAGCAAGGGAGTCAAGTAAAGGAAATAACATTGCATTCAGTACCTAAGATAAAGTTATATTACAAGATGACTAGTCGCAGTTCTAATAGACTATTGTTCATAACATGGTTGGTAGCGACAAGGGAAGAAGAAAATAAGCAGCTTAGTCCGCGTGGTCGCCCTCAACCCTCTTGATGCCGCCCACCTTGTCCATAATGGGTGCGACAAGGGCCTTGAGCGCCTCCTGATCAGCGTCCGGCGGCAAGGTCCTGAGGATGTTGGTGAGGTTGAGGCCTGGGTTGCGGAACGCTACCTTCATCAGCACCTTTTGGAGGGCCCCCGCGCGGAGCCTGCGCGACTCGTCCGCCAGCTGCTTCGGGATCTTCTCCCGGAGCTGCTGGAGGGCCGTCGCCACACCCGTGAAGAATAGAGTAAGCTTGGCGCTGGGGTGGAGGCTCTCGTCGGTGGAGTACCCGAGATACTCCGCCCCCAGCTGCGCCAGCTCCTTGTCGATGTCCGTGGCGGCGTTGACAAGGCCTTCCGTCCAGAGCTCGACGGTCTGCCTAAAATTGTTCTGGGAGATGGCGGCGCTGTCCAGCAGCGCCTTCTTGGCCCTGATCTCCTCCTTCAGGGTCGCCTCCTGCTCCTTGGCGCCGTCCAGCGCCTGGGTTAGGGTGGCCAGCTTCAGCTTGAGGTCGGCGATGGAGTCCTTGGCGACGGCGAGCTCCTTGCCCTTCTCGGAGAGGCGGACCTGCAGCTCGGAGTGGCTGTGGGCGTCCTTCTCCCTCTCAAGCTTGAGTGCGGCAACCTCATCGCCGCTCGCCTTCAGGTTGGCCTCCAGCTGCGCCACCCTCTTCTCCAACTCCCTCTTGGCGGTCTCGGCAGCTGCGGCAGCATCCTTTGCCTCCCGCAAAGCTCCGCCAAGCGATCGCTCGCGCGCGGCAAGCTCATCCTCGTGGCTGTCGAGGTCGACCTTCCGCTGCGTCAGCTCGCCTTCTCGCCTGGATAGATCCTCGGCGGCAAGCCGCTGCTGCTCCTCCACTTCAGCCTTCTCCAAGATGAAGGCCTGCTGCACCGGCAAGCTGCTCCCGCTCCTCCGCTAGGGACCGGAGAGCTGCTTGATTGATGGCCCGGAGCTCCTCTGCGCGTTTCTCCAACTCAACTCCCGCCTTGGCGGCCAGAGCCTCACGGGACTCCAGCTTGGCCTGCCGGGCGCGGTAGAGTGACAGCAGTTTGTGCAGCAGGCGCTCCTCCTCTGACTCGCCGCTGCTCCTGCTCGGTGCGTCGACAAGCTTAAGCCCGGCAGAGGCCAGCACCTCTCCGTCGAAGACCTCTCCCTCGATAGGCGCCCTGGACATAGACGCCCACGGGAGCTGGATGAAGACGTCGTCGCCGGCCTTTAGATAGGCGCTTGGCTCGGGCTCGTCGGAGCTGGGGGCTGCGGCTGCGGCGGAGGGCTCGGCGGTTGACGTAGCGCCTGGCACTCCTGCGGCCCCAGTGCCGTCAGTGCGATCGCCGGCCCCTTCGCCGGCTGCCGCGGCGGCAGCCCTGGCGGCCTCTGCGGCGGCGGGATCGTCCGCGCCGGCCGTTTCCTAGGCAACGGCGACGTCGTCGGCAACGACCTCCGTCTCCATTGGCTCGGCTACGGACGGGTCTTACGGAGGAAAAGAAAAGACAAACAGTCAAGCAAATATCCAAAAAGAAGAAATTCAGAAGAAGAAAAGCCAAGGGAAGCTTGAAGCAAAGAGGTTACCTGCACGGGCCGGCTCCTCGGTGAGGTTCCTTGCCGGGGAGCTCTCCCTCGGCGGCGTGGTTGTAGCTCCCGCCGGCGGAGGGCCGCTAGTGCCATCCCTCGCCGGAGAGCTCGCCCTTGGCGGAGAATCCATCCTTGGCGGAGGTCTCGCCCTTGCCGGAGAGCCTCCCCTTGGCGGTGTGGTCGAAGCGTGCGGCACGTCGGGGGCGGTCTCCTGGCGCTCCTGATGCTGCTGCTCTGCTTCTACACAAGTCAACAAACAAGATATTAGCAAGGATGGAAGACCCACGCGCGCCCGACAAGCGGAAAGTGAACCACACTTACGCTGGGGGCTGCTCCGAAGAACAGTTGCCGGGTCCGGCAAGCTTGTCTCAGGCGCACCCCCTACTGTCGCGGCGGGCTCGTCCTCGATGTCGATCACCGGGACATTGGCCCTCTTCGCTGCCCTTTGAGCCAGAGTTCTGAAAAGAGAACAGGTTCAGAGTTAGGCGGAAGAGATGCAAGACAAAAGCAACAGAAAATAAAAAAAAAAGAATTGCGAAGACTTACTCTCCTTCCTCTTCGTCGGAGCTGAGCGCAGAGAAATCGAAGTCTGGCTCGCGCGTCCCGACGCGAGGAAGCGGGGGAGTAGGCTCCCTTGGTCGCTTGGTGGGAGCAGGGGCGGTGGTCTGAGAAGACCCCGCTCCGGTTTCCGCCAAGGCACGAGGGGCGGCAGGAGCAGAGGCGCCAGTCCGGGAAGATCCCCCTCCAGCCGCTGCAGAAGCGCGAGGCGCTCCCGTGGCGGCCTTGCTTGCCGCGGTGACGCATGTTGCGCGGCGCTGCGGCTGTTGGCCCGTCAGCCGCCCCGTCACGTCTGCGGCCTTGCCGAGGCGTCTTCTTGGTGGAGCTGGAGGACTTGCTGGTGGTGGCGAGCTGCCCGAGGAAGAGGAGGAGGAGCCGATCTCCAGTGAGCCGCTCGAGTCCCCAGCGGGCCCGCTCGACTCGGCGCCCTGCTCGGCGGGCTCACTTGTCTCAGCGACCTTCCCGGCAAGCTTCCCCGCATTGACAAGCTCTTCCTGCTCGGCAAGGCTTGTCGCCTCCGCTGCCTCCGCCTCCTCCACAGTGTACCCGAACTCGCCCGCGGCCCTGGCTACCGCCGCCTCTTCCAGTCTGGTGGCAATATACGCCATCTCTTGGTCAGTGGTGTCGCGGGTGAGGCCTTTCTTCTCGTCGGAGTTGACTGGCTGTTCCACCAAGTTGTCGAAGAACGCCTGCACAGCTTCGTCGGAAGGCTCTTGCCAAGTGGGGTCGATCCCGTGGGAATCGCACAGCGGCATCACTGCACGGATGGCGCTGAGCGACGAGTTGTTGCACAGCGGAACTACGCCCGCCGGCAACGAAAACCACTCGGGATGGTCGGAGTCATACTTGAACAACGCCTGGAGCATCGCGTTGAGCTCTAGGACAGTGAAGTTATAATTGAGGCCCGGGCGCAGCCTCATGATATCTGCCGCGTTCTCGAAATCCCAGGCGGGCCTCTTCCTCTCCTGCAAGGGGGCGATGCGGCGGCGGAGAAAGTCTGCTTCAACTGCGCCTACAGTGAGCTTGGCGTGCCTAAGGCGAAGAATCCGGGTAGTGGCAATCTTCAATCTGCTATCCTCCGGGGCCAAATCGCTCCAGTCGTTGCCGCGTACTACTGGGGCTTGGCGCCAAGCGGTGAATGGCTGCGGGTCATCCTCTACGATCCAACACCAATTGGCTCTCCACTCATCCCACTTGCCGCGGAGCTCTCCCGACAAGTAAGCTTCCTTCTTGTGGGTCCTAGAGATCCAAGAGATTCCGCCAGACAGAGGCTCTCCCCTCTCAACTCGAGGCGTGAAGTAATGGCGGAAAAGATCCACATTGGAGAAGACTCCGACAAAGTTTTTGCACAGATGTGCGAAAACGGCCATGGTGAGAACGGCGTTGGGGGTGAAGTCAAGGAGGTGGAACCCGTAGGTGTTCATGATGTCACAGAAGAACTCAGAATAGGGCGGGCAGAGCCCGCAGTAGAAAAACAGAGCAAAGAAGGCGTAGCCATTCGGGAACATCTTGCAAGCTGCGGCCGGGAGTACCTTGGTGCGCGGATGCGCTTTCGTCTCCCTCGACCAAAAAAGGTAGAAGGAATCCCTCAGCTCCTCCGCGTCAAGCTTTGGCGGGAAGACCACCTTCTTCTTCCGCATCGCCACAAGCCGCAGCGCCCTGGCCGACTTCGCGGACTTCCCCTTCTCGCCTTTCGGAGCCATGGTGGGAGCGGTGAAGGAGGTCGACGGCGCCGGTGTTGTTGGTGGCGACGGAGGGCGGAGCGCTGCTCTCTCTCTCTCGGCCTTCGGGAGGGAGGGGAGCGGCGGGGGTTTCTAAGGATTGAAGAAGCAATGGGCAGATGGACGAACTGCCCCTGTTTCCCCTGCTTATAAGGGGGAAGGGGGCGGACGTTCCGCATTTCCAATTAAAGAAACAGGCCACGATCTCCCCCACGACGCCGCATTAAACGCGTGCCGTTAAGGGAGGGCGCGTTGGATACGGAATGGGATACGGCGAGCCGCAGGCCGCACGTGCCCATGCACTGTCTTGGGCCTGGCCCAACAGCGCTCGGCACCGTGTCTGGCCCAGGCCCGGGGCTCATGTCGGTGTACTAAAGTAGGGGGTACCTTAGTATCCCGAACTTGTGCACGGGCAGTTGCAACGTCCCGCGGCAAGGCTAGCCAGGCGACCGCCGAGACCTCTCATGGTTCCTTTGGAGCCATTCAAGAACAAAGTATACAAGTCAAAGAGACAAGACCCCGGCAAGAGGAGCTTGCCGGGAAGGCCACTCAAGGCATTTCAAGAGACTTGCTGCGACCCGCCACGCGTCCCGGCAAGGCCCGGTGAGCGACAAGCTCCCAGGCGCGACAAGATAGCGACCGCGGCAAGGCACTTGCCGCGGCAAACTTCCACTCAGTACCCGCGCTCCAGCGCATCCACCCACGTGTCGCTCTAGGACCCTTCCAGGCGCACGTGGCGGAAGGCTATGCAGCCAGGGGTACACCAGTGGCAAGCGGTGATGACAAGGCTACCGTCGTGGCGGACGGTGGCGCCCCTGACGGCCACTTTTTGCACTGTTTGGGGCGACGGCGATGGGCATTTAATGCCCTTGTCCCCTGCCGTCAGGGTTAGGTATAGAGCACTATACAAACATTGTTCCAACTACCACTCTTTTTACATTTTTACCCTCATCTGTGTTGCCACCTGTCGGTGACCCCTTTGACCTATAAAAGGAGGCCCATGCGCAATGTAGAGGAGGTTCCGAACATCGATCATTCTCCACGCTCGGTCTTGTTAGCGGTTAGAGTGTACTGTTGCTCTCCTCGCTCCCGAGCCAAGAACTCAATAACAAACCAAAGCAGGAGTAGGGTTTTACGCATCCGTGCGGCCCGAACCTGGGTAAACTGGTCGTGTGCTCGCCTCGATCCACTCTTTGTGCATCCTCCGCCCCCTGCCGTACCGAGAAGGGGCTCCAGTCCCATAGGTGTTCATGGGCGATCAGTTTCCCCGACACTCTAATAATTATGGTAATTCCTACAACAACTCTTATGGAAATTGTAATAAGATGCCCTCTGATTTTGAGACTAGTGTTAAGGAATTTATGAATTCGCAAAAGAATTTCAATGCTTTGCTTGAAGAAAAATTGCTTAAGATTGATGAGTTGGCTAGGAACGTGGATAGAATTTCTCTTGATGTTGATTCTTTGAAACTTAGATCTATCCCACCTAATCATGATATCAATGAGTCTCTCAAAGCCATGAGAATTTCCATTGATGAGTGCAAAGAAAGAACCACTAGGATGCGTGCTAAAAAAGATTGCTTTGTGAAAGCATGTTCTTCTAGTTTTCATGATAATAAGGATGAAGATCTAAAAGTAATTGATGTGTCTCCTATTAAATCTTTGTTTCTCAATATGAATCTTGATAAATATGGGACTGGAGATGAGTCAACTTTAGTTAAAAGGTGTGCCAATGATTCGGAGTTTTTAGATCTTGATGCTGAAACTGTTAAAAGTGGGATTGAAGAGGTCAAAACTTTACATAGTAATGAACCCACTATTTTAGATTTCAAGGAATTTAATTATGATAATTGCTCTTTAATAGATTGTATTTCCTTGTTGCAATCTGTGCTAAATTCTCCGCATGCCTATAGTCAAAATAAAGCTTTTACGAAACACATCGTTGATGCTTTAATGCAATCTTATGAAGAAAAACTTGAATTGGAAGTGTCTATCCCTAGGAAACTTTGTGCTGAGTGAGATCCTACTATTAAAATTAAGATTAGAGATCATGAATGCTATGCTTTGTGTGATTTGGGTGCTAGCGTTTCCACAATTCCGAAAACTTTGTGTGATGTGTTAGGTTTCCATGAACTTGATGATTGTTCTTTAAATTTGTATCTCGCGGATTCTACCATTAAGAAACCTATGGGAAGGATTAATGATGTTCTTATTGTTGCAAATAGGAATTATGTGCACATAGATTTCGTCGTGCTTGATATAGATTGCAATCCTATATGTCCTATTATTCTTGGTAGACCTTTCCTTAGAATGATTGGTGCAATTCTTGATATGAAGGAAGGAAATATTAGATTCCAATTTCCGTTAAGGTAAGGCATGGAACACTTTCCTAGAAATATAATCAAATTACCTTATGAATCTATTATGAGAGCCACCTATGGATTGCCTACCAAAGATGGCAATACCTAGATCTATTCTTGTATCATGCCTAGCTAGGGACGTTAAACGATAGCGCTTGTTGGGAGGCAACCCAATTTTATTTTATTTGCTTTTACTTCTGTTTAGTAATAAATAATGCATCTAGCTTCTGTTTAGATGTGGTTTTGTGTTTTAATTACTGTTTGTGCCAAGTAGAACCTTTGGGAAGACTTGGGTGAAGTCTTTGCGATCATGCTGTAAAAAACAGAAACTTTAGCGCTCACGAGATTAGCTGCCATTTTTTACTGGAGAGTGCTTTTAAGTTGATTTTTTTGCAGATGATTAATAGACAAATTCCTCACATCCACCAATTTATTTCAGAATTTTTAGAGTTACAGAAGTACTCGAAAGTTACAGATTGCTATAGACTGTTCTGTTTTTGACAGATTCTATTTTTCGTGTGTTGTTTGCTTATTTTGATGAATCTATGAGTAGTATCGGCGGAGTATGAACCATATAGAAGTTGGAATACAGTAGGTTTAACACCAATATAAATAAATATGATTTCATTACAGTACCTTAAGGTGGTGGTTTGTTTTCTTATACTAACGGAGCTCACGAGATTTTATGTTAAGTTTTGTGTTGTGAAGTTTTCAAGTTTTTGGGTAAGGATTTGATGGACTATGGAACAAAGAGTGGAAGAGCCTAAGCTTGGGGATGCCCAAGGCAACCCAAGGTAAAATTCAAGGACAACCAAAAGCCTAAGCTTGGAGATGCCACGGGAAGGCATCCCCTCTTTCGTCTTCGTCCATCGGTAACTTTACTTGAGACTATATTTTTATTCACCACATGATATGTGTTTTGCTTGGAGTGTCATGTATGATTTGAGAATTTGCTTCTTAGTTTACCACAATTATCCTTGCTATACACACCTTTTGAGAGAGACACACATGAATTAGAATTTATTAGAATACTCTATGTGCTTCACTTATATCTTTTGAGCTAGACAATTTTGCTCTAGTGCTTCACTTATATCTTCTTAGAGCACGGCGGTGGTTTTATTTTATAGAAATTATTGATATCTCATGCTTCACTTATATTATTTTGAGAGTCCTTTAGAACAGCATGGTAATTTCCTTTGGTTGTAAAATTAGTCCTAATATGATAGGCATCCAAGATGGGTATAATAAAAACCTTCATATAAAGTGCATTGAATATTAAGAGAAGTTTGATACTTGATGATTGTTTTGAGATATTGAGATGGTGATATTAGAGTCATGCTAGTAGAGTAGTTGTGAATTTGAGAAATACTTGTGTTGAGGTTTGCAAGTCCCGTAGCATGCACGTATGGTAACCGTTTTGTGACAAATTATAAGCATGAGGTATTTCATTGATTGTCATCCTTTGTGTGGAGGTCGGGATCGCGCGATGGTTAAATCCTACCAACCCTTCCCCTAGGAGCATGCGTGTAGTACTTTGTTTTGATGACTGGTAGATTTTTGCAATAAGTATGTGAGTTCTTTATGACTAATGTTGAGTCCATGGATTATACGCACTCTCACCCTTCCACCATTGCTAGCCTCTCTTGTACCGCGCAACTTTCGCCAGTACCATACACCCACCATATACCTTCCTCAAAACATCCACCATACCTACCTATCATGGCTTTTCCATAGCCATCCCAAGATATATTGCCATGCAACTTTCCACCATTCTGATTATTATGACATGCTTCATCATTGTCATATTGCCATGCATGATCATGTAGTTGACATCGTATTTGTGGCAAGGCCACCCTGCATAATTTTTCATACATGTCACTCTTAATTCATTGCACTTCCCTGTACACCGCCGGAGGCATTCATATAGAGTCATATATTGTTCTAGTATCGAGTTGTAATCCTTGAGTTGTAAATAAATAAAAGTGTGATGACCATCATTATTAGAGCATTGTCCTAGAAAAAAAGGCCAAATAAAAAAAGGAAAGGTCAAAATAAGGAAAGGCCAAATAAAAAAAGGAAGGCCCGAAAAAAGTGTTGGGGAACGTAGCAGAATTCAAAAAATTTCCTACGCTTCACCAAGATCAATCTAAGGAGTCATCTAGCAACGAGCATAAAGGAGTGCATCTACATACCCTTTGTAGATCGCGTGCGGAAGCGTTCCAAAGAACGTGGATGATGGAGTCGTACTCGTCGTGATCCTCGTCACCGATCATCTCAGTGCCGAACGGATGGCACCTCCGCGTTCAACACATGTACGGTACAGCAATGTCTCCTCCTTTTTGATCCAGCAAGGGGGGAGGAGAGGTTGACGGAGATCCAGCAGCACGACGGCGTGGTGGTGGATGCAACGGGAAAAACTGCAGGGCTTTGCCGAGACCCTGCGGGAGGAGTTGGAGGTGTGACGGGGGGGAGAGGCGCCAGGGGCTTAGGGTGCGGCTTCCCTCTCTCCCCCCACTATATACAGGGGGGCACGGGGGGCGTTGGCCCTAGGAGATCCAATCTCCTATGGGGGCGGCGGCCAGGGGGGTTTCTTACCCCCCAAGCCAAAGGGGGCGCCCCCACCCCTAGGGTTTTAACCCTAGGTGCATGGGGGGTAGCCCATGAGGGGTGCGCCAGCCCATTAGGGGCTGGTCCCCCTCCCCTACAGCCCACGGGGCCCTCCGAGATGGGTGGCCCCACCCGGTGGACCCCCGGGACCCTTCCGGTGGTCCCGGGACACTCCCGGTGACCCCCGGAACTCTCCCGATGGCCGAAACCGGACTTCCTATATATCATTATTTACCTCCGGACCATTCCGGAACTCCTCGTGACGTCCGGGATCTCATCCAGGACTCCGAAAAACATTCGGGTTTCCGTGTGCATATATCTCTACAACCCTAGCGTCACCGAACCTTAAGTGTGTAGACCCTACGGGTTCGGGAGACACGCAGACATGACCGAGACGACTCTCCGGTCAATAACCAATAGCGGGATCCGGATACCCATGTTGGTTCCGACGTATTCCTCGATGATCTCATCGGATGAACAACGATGTCAAGGATTCACTTAATCCCGTATGTTATTCCCTTTGTCCATCGGTACAGTACTTGCCCGAGATTCGATCGTTGGTATGCCCGATACCTTGTTCAATCTCGTCATGGCAAGTCTCTTTACTCGTTCCGTAATCCATCATCCCGTGACTAACTCCTTAGTCACTTTGAGCTCATTATGATGATGTCTTACCGAGTGGGCCCAGAGATACCTCTCCGTCATACGGAGTGACAAATCCCAATCTCGGTTCGTGCCAACCCAACATACACTTTTGGAGATACCCGTTGCGTACCTTTATAGCCACCCAGTTACGTTGTGACGTTTGGCACACCCAATGTATTCCTACGGTATCCGGGAGTTGCACAACCTCATGGTCTAAGGAACAAATACTTGACACTGGAAAAGCTTAAGCATTACGAACTATACGATCTCGTGCTAGGCTTAGGATTGGGTCTTGTCCATCACATCATTCTCCTAATGATGTGATCCTGTTATCAATGACATCCAATGTCCATGGTCAGGAAACCGTGACCATCTATTGATCAACGAGCTAGTAACTAGAGGCTTACCAGGGACACGTTGTGGTCTGTGAATTCACACATGTATCTGTAGGATCGAAAGTATGTCTAGAGGGGGGTGATTAGACTACTTGACAATATAAAAAATCTGCCTTTTGATCAAGAACAGTTTTTGGCAGTTTCACAATTATGATCAATTCAAGTATCACCCTACACATGCAATTCTAGAGTATAAGCAACGGAAAGTAAATTGCACATGTAGTAAAGAGAGGTGGAGAAGATCAAACGCAGTTTGGAGACACGGAGATTTTTGTCGTGGTTCCGATAGGTAGTGCTATCGTACATCCACGTTGATGGAGACTTCAACCCACGGAGGGTAACGGCTGCGCGAGTCCACGGAGGGCTCCACCCACGAAGGGTCCACGAAGAAGCAACCTTGTCTATTCCATCATGGCCTACGCCCACGGAGGACTAGCCTTACTCGGGGTAGATCTTCACGAAGTAGGCGATCTCCTTGCCCTTACAAACTTCTTGGTTCAACTCCACATCTCAAAGACGAAGGCTCCCAAGTGACACCTAACCAATCTAGGAGGCACCACCCTCCAAAAGGTAATAGATGTTGTTGATGATGATGAACTCCTTGCTCTTGTGCTTCAAATGATAATCTCCCCAACACTCAACTCTCCTCACTGATATGGCTGTGGTGGAAGAAAGGATTGAGTGGAAAGCAACTTGGGAAGGCTAGAAATCAAGTTTCATATGGTAGGAATGGAATGACTTGATCTCAACACAAGGGTAGGTAGTTCTCTTCTCAGAAAGTGTATGGTAGGAGTGGTAGTACTTTCTGATGGCTCTCTCCACGAATGAAGAGGGGGTGGAGGGGTATATATAGCCTCCACACAAAATCCAACCGTTACACACATAATTGAGCAATCTCGGTGAGACCGAAGTGAAAACTCGGTCAGACCGAAAGTTCAAATATAGTGAACGTTGGGGTTTTCGGTGGGACCGAAAATACCATCTCGGTGTGTCCGATATGAGTCAAAGGTAGGAGCTTGCCATTCTCGGTGGGACCGAAATTAACAACTCGGATATTCCGAAATGATGACAAACGGTTACAGAAGGTTGGCAGTCCAGTTTCGGTGAGACCGAACTCAAAATCGGATGGACCGAAATATCTAGGGTTTGGAAGAATAGCTGAGGTGGTTCATCTCGGTGGGACTGAGTTTGCAGAATCGGTTTGTCTGAGATTACTTATGAGTGTGTTAAGTAGTGAAAGTTGCTGATAGTTGAAGGAGCTAAATCACTAAGCACTTGAGCAACCAGATCATCAACACAACCTCATCCCCTTTTAATAGTATTGGCTTTTCCTATGGACTCAATGTGATCTTTGATCACTAAACCAAAAATGGAGTCTTGAGCTTTTGCCAATGCTTGTCTTAGCATTTTGAGGGGTCCACTTCTTCAGACATTTCCATACCCATATCATCGAACTTCTCTGAAATGATTCTCAAGTAACTATTAGTTCAATGATATATATGTTGTTATTAATTACCAAAACCACCCGGGGATTAGTTGCACTTTCAATCTCCCCCTTTTTGGTAATTGATGACAACATATAGATCAAAGCTTCGACAAAAGATATAATCAATGAATAATATCGTCGCTTTGAGAAGTATGTGATAAACAAGAGCTCCCCCTAAATTTGTGCATTATTTAAAATTTGTGTTTGAATGCAAATGCACAATCGATTAGGATTATGGGTCACTCTTCCATGTCACATACATCTTGGTGGAGCGCACAAAATGATAAGAATGAATAACATGCACCCAATCACCAAGACATGAGTAAATAATCATACAAGAAGGAATAGCATATGATAAGCATTAAGCACACATTAAAGCATAGTATGACCAAGCACTCATTAAGGTAGCATCAAACGTAGTAGCAAGCACACTGAAAGTTTCGAAAGACCAAAAGAAACAAATGTATCTCAAAGAAAACCGGCAAAAGAACGAAAGAGCACTCTCTCTCTCGAAGCCCTATGATCTATACAATTTCTCCCCCTTTGGCAACAAGTTACCAAAAAGTTCGAAAAGGTATAGAGCTAAGCGTCACTGTGGGCTCTGCTGGCGGCTCCCGTCTGGGTAGATGTCGGAGTAGAAATGACGGCATCGGCGAAGACTTCTGCTGATGTCTGCGCTGGAGGAGTGGATGCTGGAGCTGGAGCAGCTGCTGGAGCTGTAGGAGGTGCTGAAGTGGTAGCCCTGGAGTCAGTCACTGGGATAGCTGCAGATCGGGATCCTCTGGGAACCTGAGCAGTCTGGCGATGAGAGTCCTGGACTAGATCATCCTGCATGAGCTCTGCTCTCTCCTGCCTTGCTTCCTCCATGTCTGCCTCAAGCTTGTTGACGGACACCTGAATCTCAGTCAGCTTCACGTCCAGAGCGTGGATCTTGTCCTCAACAATCCTCTCTAGGCTTTCCTGAGATTGTTCAATGCTGGCCAGGCGTTGTTCAATCCTCTGGGTAGCTTCAAGAATCTGCTCTCCGAAGCTCTTTGGTTTAGCTGTTGCTGCTGCTGCCTCTTTGTCAGCTTTAGCTTTCTTAGCAGCTTCGATTTTGGCTTGACCTTCAACTGAGGTTGGATCCTCCTCATCCATCACAACAACGTTGTCCTCTTGCTCTGGCTGCAGTGGCAAGTGCTTCCTATCCAACATGAATTTGCCCGTGCCAAAGTTGGCATTGATGAGCATCTGAATCTGTGGGGCAAATCCACACGACCTCTTCTGGTCAGCTGCAGTCCTCTTAATGGTCTCTACCATTAAGTCCATCACCTTGAAAGGTGCCTTCTCATCAAGAATGTGCAGCATGTTGATAGAATAGCCTCGAATCATGCGGTGGTCTCCAGACTTGGGCATCAATGTATGCCTCAAAATAGTGTTTGTGGTGGTCAGACCTGCCTGGAGATAGTACACTGAGCCAAGCTTCCACCCTTCCAAATCAGCAGCGGGGATCTCCTTGTACATGTTCTTCATGGAATCATGACTCTTCTTTGGAATCCCATAGACATCAATGTCGTCCTCTCTCTGCACTGGAGCATTCAGAAGTTCTGCCCATTCTTCAACAGACGAAGAAAACCTTTGACCTTCAGTCATCCAGGTGATCTTGCCATCAGGATAGAAGTGGGCTGTGGCGTAGAACTGCATGATCATCTCGTCATTCCAAGCTGTCAGCTCCTGACCCACAAAATCAGCAACTCCACATGCAGTGAAGCTCTCATGCACATGGGGAAAGAAGTCTCGGTGCTCTTCACTGTCAATGTACTTCCAGTCAACATACCTGGTGTCAGCAACAATAGGCTTCTTATCCGTCAGCACGGTCTCATAGAAGTCCTGCTGCTCTCTGGTCTGGAATCTGGGGTCCACAGCAGTCCTTCTCCTCACGGCATATGGATCAGACTGTCTCCATAGCGTGAGACCTCTATCCTTCCTTGCCTTCATATCCTCGGCTTGAGGATGAGCATCGTTGTGGAGCGGCAACTTAGGACGGAGCTTCAGCAACACATGCTCTTCTTCAGACTCAGACGGTGGCATCTCACCTTTGTTCTTCTCAGAAGCTGGAATACTCCTGGTTGTCCTCTTGGGCTTGGCTGGAGCTGCCTTGGCTTGAGCAGGCTTCTTGGGCTTAGAAGTGGCTTGAGCCCTAATAGCATCACCCATGAACTTAGCCTTCTGAGGAGGAGGCTGGGGTGCATCTTCTTCTTCTTCAGCAGCATCAACATGAGGTTCAGCATATACTACCCTCTTCCTCTTGGAAGTTTTCTTCACCTTACTTGGAGCTGGCTCTTCCAAGTTTAGCTTCTTTGCAACAGCTGATTGCTTGACCTTGCTTGTGCCTTTCCTCGACTGCTGCCCTTGGTGCTCTTTGGCAACAACATTCCTCTTGGGATTGGAGGTAACTTCCTCAGCAACGAAGTCAGAGTCCTCATCATAAGAATTTCTCTTCTTTCTGGTTCTGGTGGCTGCAGGAGGCAAACCACTAGGGGTGCTCCTCTCACCATCATCACTGGAACTACTAGCCTCAGGACTAGTATCTGCCTCTGGAATATCTGCAAACGGTGATTCAGACCTGTTCTGGCTGTCACTGACATCTGACATGGCTGACAACCTGTGAAAAGATAAGGTATAGGCAGAGTAGAAGAGTTATCACAACTGCAGAGGTTTTTGCAAAAAAAATGAGTTCAAATCTTAGTTTTGAGTTTTCACAGAATGCATTTCGGTCAAACCGATTTTCAGTTTCGGTGAATCCGAAGTGTATAACAGAAACCTACACACCACTTTCGGTCAGACCGAAATGGGTTTCGGTCCTACCGAAACACTAGGGTTTCACTGAGACTCTACATCGGTCACACCGATTTGCACGAATCGGTTAGACCGAACGGTGCAGTGCAATGGCCAGAGGCCAAATCGGTCATTCCGAGTTTTCAAAATCGGCTTCACCGAGATGTGTTCCGTGGAAACCTAAACCTAAGAATTTCGCTCGAAACTAAAAGGATCTGATCTGATGTTTAGGGAATATCTCAAACGTGGATAGATACATGGCAAACCAATCGTGCAAGAATCAGATGGGGAGCACGAGAGGGATCGGGACTCACCCTAACTTGGTGGAGTCCCTCTACGGCGGCAACGGCGCGGAGAGGATTACCGTTGACGGCGGCGGAGACCTGCGGCGAGGGCGCACAGGCGACGACGGCAACGATCCGTAGACCAGGGCGACGGCAGCAGGGGACTTGGGGGCGAAACGGTTTGAAGAATTAAATCGCGCGCAGCCCTCAGGTATATATATCCCCATACTGTCGGTGGGACCGAGTTGAAAAACTCGGTGACACCGAAATGGCAAACTGCTGTGCAGTTACACATATCGGTCACGCCGAGATTTTGAACTCGGTTTCACCGAGATGAAACCTAGATCAGTCTAAGCGTTTCGGTTGGACCGAGATGGAGAAGTCGGTCAGACCGAAATGGACTTAGAAGGTTTTGGAAGTCAGCCTTAGACGGATCGGTGGCTCCGAGTGCTCCTCACTCGGAGGGTCCGAAAATGACTTGTTCAAAGTTGTGATATGAGCATGAATAGAATTTGAGACAAGAAAGCATAGATAGCTAGGGAAGGTGCTTAGGCATTCTTGTCCATCCATTTGGCCAGAAAAGTCAAAACAATCAAAACAACAAATGGATGTCCTTGAATGGATGAAATCATGCATTCAACATGCTCACACAATAAGATATCAACTGAAATATGTGTCAAACATGCACAACCAAAACTCTAGCTACTAGCACACAATTTGTCGATGACTAGGTCATCTATATATGAGTATATTGACTTAGGAGTCAAATGAGAACATTTGATCATAGGTCATACTCATCGTTTAAGCACAAGTGGGGTTACCACTTTTACATAAAGCATTTATGTGTTCACATCATTTGGAGATGCTTTAGTTCAATTTTTAGAGCAAAGCTCCCCCTAGATGTGAGAACCCCTTTTAAAGGGTCAAACTAACCTTGGGTTGTCGTAGAAGACTTCATGTAGATGTTGAAGATGTGGATGCTCAATGTTGATGTAGATCATCAAGAGTTGAGAGCTATCCTTTGGATTAGGGCACTTTCAATACCTACATGGGTTAGTCCCACAAGGAACAAACAAGGATATCCATATACATAGATTGAAGTACATAAAAGATGATGTCCATGAAAGCAATGATTACCTTGTCCCTTGACTTACCAACAAGAGGGTTTGTGACTCCATGAACTAGTACATGATGTGGAAGTTGTTTGCACAAGTTCTTGCCAAAATGAATATGAGTGAAGTATGTTGGCGGAGTCACCCTCAAGAACCTTCTAGTTCTTCTTCTTTGGGATCCACATCATCTTGATGGGAATCCTTGGTGTTGTAGTTGAGCTTGACGAAGTAGAACTTGATGTGTCCTTGGGAACCCACTTGACCATGGCTTGAGGTGCTTCAATGAATGCATCAATCTCCTCTTGAAGCTTGTCCTTGGCCTTTAGCTTGTGGTCTTGTGGTGGAAGGTCATCTTGAGCTTGTTCCACATTGGAAGAAGTAGGATCATACTTCTCCTTTTGTGAAACAAACTGTGGAGTAGGGTATTGACCTTCTTCCCACTCAACACCTTCGGCGTTGAACTTTCGCTCAAAACCAATCCCTTGATTCTTCCGGTGCCTTCCTTGTTTGCGAACAATCTCCTCAAAGTTCTTGCTTCCGGCAAGACTCTTGTAGACACCTTTCTCTATGATTTCCTTCAATAAGCTATTTTCTTGCTCAAGTGTAACTTGGCTTGAAACATTGTTAGTGGAATCAAGAGAACTACTAGAAGTAACAATATTGGATTTAACATTGTTATTGTTACTACTAGAGGAAGAACTTTTCTTATGCTTGTCATGCTTAGTCTTAATAGGTGGCAAGAAATTAGACAAGAGAAGTCGTTTGGCAAGATATGAAGAACTCTTCTTTCGAAGATCGTCATTGATCGCTTTTAGAAACTCATGTTCTTGCTCTAGAGTGAGCTTCTCGAAGCGTAGCTTCTCATGAGATCTTAGGAGCTCTGTATGATCTTCTTGAGTTGTTTCATGAGCTAACTTAAGAGTGTTTAGTTCTTTAGTTAGACGCTCAATCTCCTTCATAGCATTGTCATTCGACTCTTCTCGACTATAAAGACTACTAGCATTTTCATCATTACTAAGCTCACTAGATTTATCATGCAAGAGCTCATCTTCACCTAGCAAGTCATCCTCATCACTATCAAAGTCAATGAATTCAGGGTGTGTTACCTTGGGGCCTTTAGCCATGAAGCATCTTCCAATTCCCTCATTTGGTGAATCAAATAAGTCATAGGAGTTGGAGTTGGAGGATACGAGTGCAAGTCCGGCAACACCTTCATCTTGACTGTAGTCAGAGTCGGAGTGATAGCTTCCATCGGATTGATTGTCCGAGTCGGAGCCGGAGACCCATTCACCTACATGAGCTTGATGTCTTCTTCTTGTGTAGCTCCTTGATGACTTGTCTTTCCTCTCCGAATCCTTGCTTCTCCGAGAGGGTCTTCGTTCATAACGATCATCTCTACTCCTTCTCTCTCTCCGAGGTGACTCATCTCTTGCTCTTCTTCTTGGAGATTCTTCTCTTCTCTTGTGGGGAGCCGTACACTCATTTGAGAAGTGTCCGGGTCTTCCACAATTGTAGCAGTTTCGATCACGACTAGAAGATCTCTTTTCATCATATGATCTAGACTTTGAGCTTCTTTCTTTGCCTCTATTCTTGTAGAACTTGTTGAAGTTCTTAACCATTAGGCTTATCTCTTCATTGGAAATTAACTTGTCACTTGAGGTAGTGGGAGCATCACTTGTAGCTTTGTAGGCACCACTTGACTTGTTGTGAAGCTCTTCCTTATCCTTAAGTGTCATCTCATGAGCAACAATTCTTCCAATGACTTCAGTTGGCTTGAGAGTCTTGTAGTTTGGCATCATTTGGATCAAAGTGCACACGGTGTCATACTTTCCATCCAAAGCTCTTAGAATCTTCTTGATGATGAATCGGTCGGTCATTTCTTCGCTTCCTAAGCCGGCAATCTCATTTGTGATGAGAGCAAGCCTAGAGTACATTTCAGCGACTCCTTCACCATCCTTCATCTTGAACTTGTCAAGTTGACCTTGAAGAATATCTAACTTTGATTCCTTCACAGGTTCAGTACCTTCATGCATTTCAACCAAAGTATCCCAAATCTCTTTAGCATTCTCAAGACGGCTGATTTTGTTGAACTCCTCGGGACACAAAGCATTGAAGAGAATGTCACAAGCTTGAGCATTGTTTTGTAACATCCGCAACTCTTCCGGTGTAGCTTCGCGATCCGGAACTTTTCCTTCTTCGAAGAAATCACCTTGCATACCAACACAAATAATGCCCCATGCGGCTGGGTTATGACCAAGAATATGCATTTTCATTTTATGCTTCCAACTAGCAAAATTTGTACCATCAAAGTAAGGACCTCTACGATAATTACCCTCACTAGACGCCATACTCTCCTAGGTTGTGAAACCAAGCTTATGGAGTCCAATGCAATGGAAACCAAAACAATGGAGACCAAAGCTCTGATACCACTTGTAGGATCGAAAGTATGTCTAGAGGGGGGGTGATTAGACTACTTGACAATATAAAAAATCTGCCTTTTGATCATGAACAGTTTTTGGCAGTTTCACAATTATGATCAATTCAAGTATCACCCTACACATGCAATTCTAGAGTATAAGCAGCGGAAAGTAAATTGCACATGTAGTAAAGAGAGGTGGAGAAGATCAAACGCAGTTTGGAGACACGGAGATTTTTGTCGTGGTTCCGATAGGTGGTGCTATCATACATCCACGTTGATGGAGACTTCAACCCACGGAGGGTAACGGCTGCGCGAGTCCATGGAGGGCTCCACCCACGAAGGGTCCACGAAGAAGCAACCTTGTCTATTCCATCATGGCCTACGCCCACGGAGGACTAGCCTTACTCGGGGTAGATCTTCACGAAGTAGGCGATCTCCTTGCCCTTACAAACTTCTTGGTTCAACTCCACATCTCAAAGACGGAGGCTCCCAAGTGACACCTAACCAATCTAGGAGGCACCACCCTCCAAAAGGTAATAGATGTTGTTGATGATGATGAACTCCTTGCTCTTGTGCTTCAAATGATAATCTCCCCAACACTCAACTCTCCTCACTGATATGGCTGTGGTGGAAGAAAGGATTGAGTGGAAAGCAACTTGGGAAGGCTAGAAATCAAGTTTCATATGGTAGGAATGGAATGACTTGATCTCAACACAAGGGTAGGTAGTTCTCTTCTCAAAAAGTGTATGGTAGGAGTGGTAGTACTTTCTGATGGCTCTCTCCACGAATGAAGAGGGGGTGGAGGGGTATATATAGCCTCCACACAAAATCCAACCGTTACACACATAATTAAGGAATCTCGGTGAGACCGAAGTGAAAACTCGGTCAGACCGAAAGTTCAAATATAGTGAACGTTGGGGTTTTCGGTGGGACCGAAAATACCATCTCGGTGTGTCCGATATGAGTCAAAGGTAGGAGCTTGCCATTCTCGGTGGGACCGAAATTAACAACTCGGATATTCCGAAATGATGACAAACGGTTACAGAAGGTTGGCAGTCCAGTTTCGGTGAGACCGAACTCAAAATCGGATGGACCGAAATATCTAGGGTTTGGAAGAATAGCTGAGGTGGTTCATCTCGGTGGGACTGAGTTTGCAGAATCGGTTTGTCCGAGATTACTTATGAGTGTGTTAAGTAGTGAAAGTTGCTGATAGTTGAAGGAGCTAAATCACTAAGCACTTGAGCAACCAGATCATCAACACAACATCATCCCCTTTTAATAGTATTGGCTTTTCTTATGGACTCAATGTGATCTTTGATCACTAAACCAAAAATGGAGTCTTGAGCTTTTGCCAATGCTTGTCTTAGCATTTTGAGGGGTCCACTTCTTCAGACATTTCCATACCCATATCATCGAACTTCTCTGAAATGATTCTCAAGTAACTATTAGTTCAATGATATATATGTTGTTATTAATTACCAAAACCACCTGGGGATTAGTTGCACTTTCAGTATCGATGTTTCCGTAAAATACAATTCAAGCATGAATAACAGACAATTATCATGAACAAGGAAATATAATAATAATCCTTTTATTATTGCCTCTAGGGCATATTTCCAAAAGTCTCCCACTTGCACTAGAGTCAATAGTCTAGTTACATTGTGATGAATCGAACACCCATAGAGTTCTGGTGTTGATCATGTTTTGCCCGTGGAAGAGGTTTAGTCAACGGGTCTGCAACATTCAGATTCGTATGCACTTTACAAATATCTATGTCTCCATCTTGAACATAATTCCGGATGGAGTTGAAACGGCGCTTGATGTGCTTGGTCTTCTTGTGAAACCTGGGCTCCTTGGCAATGGCAATAGCTCCAGTGTTGTCGCAGAAGAGAGTCATCGGGCTTGACGCGCTTGGAATGACTCCTAGGTCGGTGATGAACTCCTTCATCCAGACTCCTTCTTGCGCTGCTTCGCAAGCAGCTATGTACTCCGCTTCACATGTAGAATGCGCCACGACGCTCTGATTGCAACTCCAACAGCTGACTTCTCCACCATTCAACATATACACGTATCTGGTTTGTGACATGGATTCATCCAGATCTGTGTCGAAGCTAGCATCGACGTAACCCTTTACGACGAGCTCTTCATCACCTCCATAAACGAGAAACATATCCTTAGTCCTCTTCAGGTACTTCAGGATGTTCTTGACTGCTGTCCAGTGTTCCATATCGGGATCACTTTGGTACCTCCCTACCAAACTTATGGCAAGGTCCACATCAGGTCTGGTACACAACATGGCATACATGATAGAACCTATGGCTGAGGCATAGGGAATGACACTCATCTTTTCTCTATCTTCTGCTGTGGCCGGGGATTGAGTCGTGCTCAATCTCATACCTTGCAAAATAGGCAAGAACCCCTTCTTGGACTGATCCATATTTAACTTCTTCAATATCTTGTCAAGGTATGTGCTTTGTGAAAGACCAATGAGGCGTCTTGATCTATCTCTATAGATTTTGATGCCCAATATGTAAGCAGCTTCTCCAAGGTCCTTCATTGAAAAACTCTTATTCAAGTAGGCCTTTATGCTCTCCAAGAATTCTATATCATTTCCCATCAGCAATATGTCATCCACATATAATATGAGAAATGCTACAGAGCTCCCACTCACTTTCTTGTAGATACAGGCTTCTCCCCAAGTCTGTATAAATCCAAACGCTTTGATCACATCATTAAAGCGAATATTCCAACTCCGAGATGCTTGCACCAGCTCGTAGATCGAGCGCTGGAGCTTGCATACCTTGTTAGCATTCTCTGGATCGACAAAACCCTCCGGCTGCATCATATACAGCTCTTCCTTGAGGAAGCCATTAAGGAATGTCGTTTTGACGTCCATTTGCCATATCTCATAATCATAGAATGCGGCAATTGCTAACATGATTCGGACTGACTTCAGCATCGCTACGGGAAAGAAAGTCTCGTCATAGTCAATCCCTTGAACTTGTCGAGAACCCTTAGCGACAAGCCGAGCCTTATAGATGGTCACATTACCATCTGCGTCTGTCTTCTTCTTAAATATCCATTTATTTTCTATGGCGTGCCGATCATCGGGCAAGTCCACCAAAGTCCATACTTTGTTTTCATACATGGATCCTATCTCGGATTTCATGGCTTCAAGCCATTTATTGGAATCCGGGCCCGCCATCGCTTCTTCATAGTTCGAAGGTTCACCGTTGTCTAACAACATGATTTCCATTACATGGTTGCCGTACCACTCTGGTGCGGAACGTGTCTTTGTGGACATTCGAAGTTCAGTAGTAACTTGATCTGTATCTTCATGATCATCATCATTAACTTCCTCCCTTGTCGGTGCAGGCACCTCAGGAACAATTTCCTGCGCTACGCTACTTTCCGGTTCGGGAGGGGTGACTGTCACCTCGTCAAGTTCTACTTTCCTCCCACTCACTTCTTTCGAGAGATACTATTTCTCCAGAAAGGATCCATTCTTGGCAACAAAGACCTTGCCTTCGGATCTGATGTAGAAGGTGTACCCAATCGTTTCCTTTGGGTATCCTATGAAGACGCATTTTTCCGATTTGGGTTCGAGCTTCTCAGGTTGAAGTTTCTTGACATAAGCATCGCAACCCCAAACTTTCAGAAACGACAGCTTAGGTTTCTTGCCAAACCAAAGTTCATACGGTGTCATCTCAATGGATTTTGACGGAGCCCTATATAAAGTGAATGCGGCAGTCTCTAAAGCATAACCCCAAAAAGATAGCGGTAAGTCGGTGAGAGACATCATAGATCGCACCATGTCCAACAGAGTACGATTTCGACGTTCAAACACACCATTACGCTGAGGTGTTCCGGGCGGTGTCAATTGTGAAACAATTCCACAGTTCCTTAGGTGCGTGCCAAATTCATGACTTAAATATTCACCCCCACGATCTGATCGTAAGAACTTTATTTTTCTGTCACGTTGATTCTCAACCTTATTCTAAAATTCCTTGAACTTTTCAAAGGCCTCAGACTTGTGTTTCATCAAGTAGACATACCCATATCTACTCAAGTCATCTGTGAGGGTGAGAACATAACGATAGCCTCCGCGAGCCTCAACACTCATTGGACCGCACACATCGGTATGTATGATTTCCAATAAGTTGGTTGCTCGCTCCATTGTTCCGGAGAACGAAGTCTTGGTCATCTTGCCCAAGAGGCATGGTTTGCACGTGTCAAATGATTCATAATCAAGAGACTCCAGAAGTCCATCTGCATGGAGCTTCTTCATTCGTTTGACACCAATATGACCAAGGCGGCAATGCCACAAGTATGTGGGACTATCATTGTCAACTTTACATCTTTTGGCATTCACACTATGAATATGTGTATCATCACGTTTGAGATTCATCAAAAATAAACCATTCACCAGCGGGGCATGACCATAAAACATATCTCTCAAATAAATAGAACAACCATTATTCTCGGATTTAAATGAGTAGCCATCTCGCATTAAACAAGATCCAGATACAATGTTCATGCTCAAAGCTGGTACTAAATAACAATTATTAAGGTTTAAAACTAATCCCGAGGGTAGATGTAGAGGCAGCATGCCGAAGGCGATCACATCGACCTTGGAACCATTCCCGACGTGAATCGTCACCTCGTCCTTTGCCAGTCTCCGCTTATTCCGCAGCTCCTGCTTCGAGTTACAAATGTGAGCAACTGTACCGGTATCAAATACCCAGGAGCTACTACGAGCGCTGGTAAGGTACACATCAATAACATGTATATCACATATACCTTTGACGTTGCCGGCCTTCTTGTCTGCTAAGTATTTGGGGCAGTTCCACTTCCAGTGACCCATTCCCTTGCAATAAAAGCACTCAGTCTCACGCTTGGGTCCATTCTTTGGCTTCTTCCCAGCAACTGGCTTATCGGGCGCGGCAACTCCTTTGCCGTCCTTCTTGAAGTTCTTCTTACCCTTGCCCTTCTTGAACTTAGTGGTTTTATTCACCATCAACACTTGATGCTCTTTCTTGATCTCCACCTCCGCTGATTTCAGCATTGAATACACCTCGGGAATGGACTTCTCCATCCCTTGCATATTGAAGTTCAACACGAAGCTCTTGTAGCTAGGTGGGAGCGACTGAAGGATTCTGTCAACGACCGCTTCGTCTGGGAGATTCATTCCCAACTGAGACAAGCGGTTGTGCAACCCAGACAACTTGAGTATGTGCTCACTGACAGAACTATTTTCCTCCATCTTACAGCTGTAGAATACGTTGGAGACATCATATCTCTCAACTCGGGCATGAGCCTGGAAAACCATTTTCAGCTCTTGGAACATCTCATATGCTCCGTGGTGCTCGAAACGCTTTTGGAGCCCCGATTCTAAGCTATAGAGCATGCCGCACTGAACCAGGGAGTAATCATCACAACGCGACTGCCAAGCATTCATAACATCTTGGTTAGCCGGGGCGGGAGCGTCACCTAGCGGTGCTTCTAGGACATAAGTTTTCTTGGCAGCTATGAGGATGATCCTCAGGTTACGGACCCAGTCCGTATAGTTGCTACCATCGTCTTTCAGCTTAGATTTCTCTAGGAACGCGTTGAAGTTGAGGGCGACATGAGCGTGGGCCATTTGATCTACAAGACATATTGTAAAGAATTTAGACTAAGTTCATGATAATTAAGTTCATCTAATCAAATTTAATGAACTCCCACTCAGATTGACATCTCTCTAGTCATCTAAGTGACACATGATCCGAATCGACTAGCCCGTGTCCGATCATCACGTGTGACGGACTAGTCATCAACGATGAACATCTTCATGTTGATCGTATCTTCTATACGACTCATGTTCGACCTTTCAGTCTTCCGTGTTCCAAGGCCATGTCCGTACATGCTAGGCTCGTCAAGTGAACCCTAAGTGTATTGTGTGTGTAAATCTGGCTTACACCCATTGTATGCGAACGTTAGAGCCTATCACACCCGATCATCACGTGGTGCTTCGGAACAACGATCCTTAGCAACGGTGCATAGTTAGGGGGAACACTATTCTTGAATTTTTCAGTGAGAGATCATCTTATTTACTACCGTCGTTCTAAGTAAACAAGATGCATAAACATGATAAACATCACATGCAATCAAATAAAGTGACATGATATGGCCAATATCATTTTGCTCCTTTGATCTCCATCTTCGGGGCACCATGATCATCTTTGTCACCGGCATGACACCATGATCTCCATCATCGTGTCTTCATGAAGTCGTCACGCCAACTATTACTTCTACTACTATGGCTAACGTCTAGCAATAAAGTAAAGTAATTACATGGTGTTATTCAGTGACACGCAGGTCATACAATAATTAAGACAACTCCTATGGCTCCTGCCGGTTTTCATTTTCATCGACATGCAAGTCGTGATTCCCTATTACAAGAACATGATCAATCTCATACATCACATATATCATTCATCACCTCTTCTTGGCCATATCACATCACATAGCACATGCTGCAAGAACAAGTTAGACGACCTCTAATTGTTGTTGCAAGTTTTTAAGTGGCTTCTATAGGTTTTCTAGCAAGAATGTTTCTTACCTACGCCAAAACCACAACGTGATATGTCAATTTCTATTTACCCTTCATAAGGACCCTTTTCATCGAATCTGATCCGACTAAAGTGGGAGAGACAGACACCCGCCAGCCACCTTATGCAACTAGTGCATGTCAGTCGGTGGAACCAGTCTCACGTAAGCATACGTGTAAGGTCGGTCCGGGCCGCTTCATCCCATGATGCCACCGAATCAAGATTGGACTAGTAACGGCAAGAGAATTGAACAAAATCAACACCCACAACTTGTTTGTGTTCTACTCGTGCAAGATGCTACGCAAAGACCTAGCTCAGATGCCACTGTTGGGGAACCTAGCAGAATTCAAAAAAATTCCTACGCTTCACCAAGATCAATCTAAGGAGTCATCTAGCAACGAGCATAAAGGAGTGCATCTACATACCCTTTGTAGATCACGTGCGGAAGCGTTCGAAAGAACGTGGATGATGGAGTCGTACTGGTCGTGAACCTCGTCACCGATTATCCCAGCGCCGAACGGACGGCACCTCCGCATTCAACACACGTATGGTACAGCGACGTCTCCTCCTTCTTGATCCAGCAAGGCGGAAGGAGAGGTTGACGGAGATCGAGCAGCACGACGGCGTGGTGGTGGATGCAACGGGAAAAACTGCAGGGCATCGCCGAGACCCTGCGGGAGGAGTTGGAGGTGTGACGGGGGGGGAGAGGCACCACGGGCTTAGGGTGCGGCTGCCCTCTCTCCCCCCCACTATATATAGGGGGCCAGGGGGGGCGCTGGCCCTAGGAGATCCAATCTCCTAGGGGGGCGGCGGCCAGGGGGGTTTCTTACCCCCCAAGCCAAAGGGGGTGCCCCCACCCCTAGGGTTTTAACCCTAGGCGCATGGGGGGAGCCCATGAGGGGTGCGCCAGCCCACTAGGGGCTGGTCCCCCTCCCCTACGGCCCACGGGGCCCTCCGGGATGGGTGGCCCCACCCGGTGGACGCCCGGGACCCTTCCGGTGGTCCCGGGACACTCCCGGTGACCCCCGGAACTCTCCCGATGGCCGAAACTGGACTTCCTATATATCATTCTTTACCTCTGGACCATTTCGGAACTCCTCGTGACGTCCGAGATCTCATCCGGGACTCCGAACAACATTCGGGTTTCCGTGTGCATATATCTCTACAACCCTAGCGTCACTGAACCTTAAGTGTGTAGACCCTACGGGTTCGGGAGACATGCATACATGACCGAGACGACTCTCCGGTCAATAACCAACAGCGGGATCTGGATACCCATGTTGGTTCCCATGTGTTCCTCGATGATCTCATCAGATGAACCACGATGTCAAGGATTCACTTAATCCCGTATGTTATTCCCTTTGTCCATCGGTACGGTACTTGCCCGAGATTCGATCGTTGGTATGCCCGATACCTTGTTCAATCTCGTCATGGCAAGTCTCTTTACTCGTTCCGTAATCCATCATCCCGTGACTAACTCCTTAGTCACTTTGAGCTCATTATGATGATGTCTTACCGAGTGGGCCCAGAGATACCTCTCCGTCATACGGTGTGACAAATCCCAGTCTCGGTTTGTGCCAACCCAACAGACACTTTCGGAGATACCCGTTGCGTACCTTTATGGCCACCCAGTTATGTTGTGACGTTTGGCACACCCAAAGTATTCCTACGGTATCCGGGAGTTGCACAACCTCATGGTCTAAGGAACAAATACTTGACACTGGAAAAGCTTAAGCATTACAAACTATACGATCTCGTGCTAGGCTTAGGATTGGGTCTTGTCCATCACATCATTCTCCTAATGATGTGATCCCGTTATCAATGACATCCAATGTCCATGGTCAGGAAACCGTGACCATCTGTTGATCAACGAGCTAGTAACTAGAGGCTTACCAGGGACACGTTGTGGTCTGTGTATTCACACATGTATCGATGTTTCCGTACAATACAATTCAAGCATGAATAACAAACAATTATCATGAACAAGGAAATATAATAATAATCCTTTTATTATTGCCTCTAGGGCATATTTCCAACAAAAAAGGACAATGCTACTATCTTTTTCCACACTTGTGCTTCAAAGTAGCACCATGATCTTCATGATAGAGAGTCTCTTATTTAGTCACTTTCATATCTAGTGGGAATTTTCATTATAGAACTTGGCTTGTATATTCCCACGATGGGCTTCCTCAAATTGCATAGGTCTTCGTGAGCACGCAAGTTGGATGCACACCCACTTAGTTTCTTTTGTTGAGCTTTCATACAGTTATAGCTCTAGTGCATCCGTTGCATGGCAATCCCTACTCACTCCCATTGATATCTATTGATGGGCATCTCCATAGCCCATTGATATGCCTAGTTGATGTGAGACCATCTTCCTCTTTTGTCTTCTCCACAACCACCACTCTATTCCACCTATAGTGCTATATCCATGGCTCATGCTCATGTATTGTGTGAAAGTTGAAAAAGTTTGAAAAAGTTGAAGTATGAAACAATTGCTTGGTTGAAACCGGGGTTGTGCATAATTCGAGTATTTTGCGTGACGAAGATGGAGCATAACCAAACTATATGATTTTGCAGGGATGAACTTTCTTTGGCCATGTTATTTTGAGAAGACATAATTGCTTTGTTAGTATGCTTGAAGTATTATTATTCTTATGTCAATATTAAACTTTTTTCTTGAATCTTTCGGATCTGAACATTCATGCCACAATAAAGAAAACTACATTGAGAATTATGTTGGGTAGCATTCCACATGAAAAATTCTGTTTTTATCATTTACCTACTCGAGGACGAGCAGGAATTAAGCTTGGGGATGCTTGATACGTCTCCAACGTATCTATAATTTTTTATTGTTACATGCTATTATATTATCTATTTTGTATGTTTAATGGGATTTATTATACACTTTAATATTATTTTTGGGACTAACCTACTAACCCAAGGCCCATGCTGGTTTTTGCCTATTTTAGTGTTTCGCAAAAGGAATATCAAACGGAGTCCAAATGGAATGAAACCTTTGGAAGGATTGTTTTTGGAACAAATGTGACCCAGAACACTTGGAGTACACGTCAGGGAAGCCACGGGGTGGCCACGAGGCAGGGGGTGCGCCCCCCACCCTCGTGGGCCCCCCGTAGCTCCACCGATGTACCTCTTCCTCCTATATATACCCATATACCCTGAAAACATCCGGGAGCACCACGAAACCCTAATTCCACCGCCGCAACCTTATGTACCCGTGAGATCCAATCTTGGGGCCTGTTCCGGAGCTCCACTGAAGGGGGAATCGATCATGGAGGGCTTGTACATCAATACCAAAGCCTCTCCGATGAGTTGTGAGTAGTTTACCATAGACCTTCGGGTCCGTAGTTATTAGCTAGATGGCTTCTTCTCTCTCTCTCTTTGGATCTCAATACAAAGTTCTCCTCGGTCTTCTTGGAGATCTATTCGATGTAATTCTTTTTGTGGTGTGTTTGTCGAGATCCGATGAATTGTGGGTTTATGATCAAGATTATCTATGAACAATATTTGGTTCTTCTCTGAATTCTTATATGCATGATTAAAATATCTTTTCAAGTCTCTTCGAATTATCAGTTTGGTTTGGCCTACTAGATTGATCTTTCTTGCAATGGGAGAAGTGCTTACCTTTGGGTTCAATCTTGCGGTGTCCTTTCCTAGTGACAGCAGGGCAGCAAGGTACGTATTGTATTGTTGCCATCGAGGATAAAAAGATGGGGTTTATATCATATTGCATGAGTTTATCCCTCTACATCATATCATCTTGCTTAAGGCGTTACTCTGTTTTTATGAACTTAATACTCTAGATGCATGCTGGATAGCGGTCGATGTGTGGAGTAATAGTAGTAGATGCAGAATCGTTTCGGTCTACTTGTCACGAACGTGATGCCTATATACATGATCATGCCTAGATATTCTCATAACTATGCGCTTTTCTATCAATTGATCGACAGTAATTTCTTCACCCACCGTAGAATATGCTATCATGAGAGAAGCCACTAGTGAAACCTATGACCCCCGGGTCTATCTTCTATCATATTAATCTTCACTCTACTAGTTATCTTTTATTTTGCAATCTTTACTTTTCAATATATACAACAAAAATACCAAAAATATTATCTTATTATCTCTATCAGATCTCACTTTTGCAAGTGGCTGAGAAGGGATTGACAACCCCTTTATCGCGTTGGTTGCATGGTTCTTATTCGTTTGTGGAGGTAGGAGGAACTTGCGTGTAGTCTCCTACTGTATTGATGCCTTGGTTCTAAAAAACTGAGGGAAATATTTCCGCTACTTTGCTACATCGTTCTTTCCTCTTCAAGGAAAAACCAACGCATTCTCAAGAGGTAGCACTTCTCTAGGGTTTCAATCTTCGAATCCATCCTCGTAGGGCATTACGTGATATCCCACATTTTTTACCAAACTTTTGGGAGGAAGAGGTCTATATGCATCCTGCTACTGTTTTGTGCATCTGTATAAATTGAAATATGGCAATTTTATTCAAATCCCGCTTGTACTGGCTTCCCTGCGGTACAAACTATTTGCTACTAGCGGTACAACCGCCTTTCAGAAGCAGTACAACCGTTGCGACGGTTCCACCGATTGGAGGACCGGTACAACCGGCATTTCTGAACCATGTTGTACTATTTTGCTTTCTCTAATTCACATGCAATATATTTCTTTTGCCCTTGTGTGCAATCCTATCATCTTTTTTGGGTATCTTGTGTGCTTCCCGTGTGTGTAGGTGGCTCGGGTTCTCGCTCTGATCCTTGCGAGAAGTCCAAGAAGCAAGCTCGTAGGTGCAAGCATCCGGAAGACTCTATGGAAGATGAAGAAGTTGTGGTTCGACTCGCCGTGAGAAGTCCGCCGCTCCCAAGAAACGTGTGGCCTTGTCCATGCATAAGTGGAAGTAAACCGATTGGGAGAAGTTCCGCATTCAGAATCTGTATGTGTGGTCCCTGTTGCTCCTAGGTGGACCGTTGTTTAGCTCCGAAATGAGAAGCAAATGAGGATCATGCATGAACTTTTTGAGCATAACAAGAATCGCTATGCCAAGCAATGGAACATTGACCTTGATCATTGGAGGAGAAATATGGAGTACTTCGGAGAAGCTTTGGCTCTTTGTCGGGAGTTTGACTTGATCAAGCTCATGTCAATCAACTGTGACTTTGATGTGCGGCTTATCCATCAGTTTTATGCCACCTTTCACTTCAGCAACAATGAGGCTCGTACCTTGTCCTTCATGTGTCGTGATGAGTTCTTTCAGGTCCCGTGGAGAACCTTCTGCAATCCCCTTGGGTATGATGACATCGGTCTCACCAGGAATGGTGGTATCCGTCCTCACGACCGTCCCACCTCCATGGCTAACCAGAAGCTTGCCCCCTTGTACATTTGGGGGTGTGGTGTACTTGGTGAGTCCAAGGATTCGGAGAAGGTTTATGATATCTTGCATCGTGTGTTCAGAAATGTGCTTCTGTCCAAGGTTGGGAATCAGGATGAGATTCATGGATATCTGGTGGATCTGCGTGTGGCCATGAAGATCAAGGTGGGCTCTGGGGCTACTTTTGATGTGTCCAAGTGGTCGTGGGAGGAGATGTATAGCATGGTTATTTTCTAGAAGTGTCCCATTTATTTTCGTTTGTCATGTGCTTTCTAAACTCGGTTTGGGTTGTTCGACGGCCGAGAGAGCCTCTTTCTTCACTGGACAACCTCACTGTGCATGAGGTCAAGCAACTCGAGAAGAAGAAACATGATGAGCCTTGCATTCTTGTTGATGAGCCCGAGGATGTTTATGCCACTTTTGATGATGATGACTTTGAGCTTCAGCCCCGTGCCAAGCCCTCTTGGGTGACCAAACTCACCGCTAAGGTGAAAAAGACATTTTGCTTGTAGACACATATTTAGAAGAAGCTCTATGATGCTCATATGAATGAGAAGCTTGCCAGGTGCAGACAGCTTGCAATGATGAAACACCTCAACATGCCAGTAAACAGTGGATCCAAGAAAAGCATCACCCCCGAGGACAAGTGGATATGTGAGCATAATACTTGGACTAATGATGAGACCTCTAGCCATCCTGCTACCTCCACCTCTGCTGCTGCTGCTGATGCCACCGCTGATGATGATTTGGAGGTTGCCGATGAGTCTGATGGCACTGATCCAAATGAGACCAAGGAGTCGGATGAGGACTACTGATCTATGGGGCGTTAGCATTGCTCTTTTTCTTTTTGGTCTCTTGTTGCCAAAGGGGGAGAGAGTTCTAGTAGGTCTCGTGATTTGCATGGTGGTGTGTTGTATTTGCTTCGAATTAAACTTCTACTTGCTTTGATTTTGTTTGTGAACTTATTGTGTGTGGAGACTTGTGCATGGTGTGAAACATGTGATCCCTATCTATCATATCGTTTTTGTTGATCCTGTCTCATTTACTTATATGTTGTTTCATACAATTGTATGCCTAGCTTATATATTTTCCTTTGTACGTATTTTTGGTCTATAAAATATAGGGGGAGCATTTATCCTTATGTGTGCACCGTGTATTCCAAAAGCAATTCAATTTAGTGTACACATATAAGGGGAGCCTGATGACCCACAAGTATAGGGGATCAATTGTAGCTCTTTTCGATAAGTAAGAGTGTCGAACCCAATGAGGAGCAGAAGGAAATGACAAGTAGTTTTCAGTAAGGTAGTGTCTGCAAGTGCCGAAATTGTAAGTAGCGAGTTGTTTGATGGCAAAGTAAATTGTAACGAGCAAGTAACGATAATTGTAACAAGTATGCAGCAACGTATCCCAATCCTTTTGAGGCAAAGGACGGGCTAAAACGGTCTCTTATAGTAAGCAAAGCGTTCTTGAGGGTACACGGGAATTTCATATCGTTACTTTTATCATGTTGGTTTGATTTTGTTCGCCACTTTGATAATTTGATATGTGGGTGGACCGGTGCTTAGGTCTTGTTATTACTTGAACAAACCTCCTACTTATGATTAACCCTCCCGCAAGCATCCGCAACTATGAGAAAAGTATTAAGAATAAATTCTAACCATAGCATTAAACTCTAGGATCCAATCGATCCCTTACGGAATAGTGCATAAAATGGGGTTTAAGTTTCTGTCACTCTCGCAACCCACCATCTATTTACTACTCCAAAATGCATTCCCTTAGGAACAAATATGGTTAAGTGTCATGTATTTAACGTTCACATGACACCACTAAGGGAATCACAACATACATACTATCAAAATATCGAACACATATCAAATTCACATGATTACTTGCAACATGATTTCTCCCGTGACCTCAAGAACAAAGGTAACTACTCACAAGTGATGAACATGCTCAAGATCAGAGGGGTATTAATATGAATAACGGATCTTAACATATAATGTTACACCAAATAAACCATATAGTAATCAACTACAAGATGTAATCAACACTACTAGTCACCCCTAGAAACAATCTATAGATCCGGTAATAAGATTGAATACAAGAGATGAACTAGGATTTGAGATGATATAGTGTTGTTGAAGATGGTGATGAAGATTTCCCTCCCCAAGATGGGAGAGTGGTTGGTGATGATGATGATGATGATGATGATGATTTCCACCTCCGGGAGGGAAGTTCCCCCGAAAGAATCGCTCCGCCGGAGGGCAAAAGTGCTCCTGCCCAAGTTCCACCTCGAGACAGCGGCGCTCCGTCCCAAAAACCCCTCTTTATTTTTTCTAGGTCAAAGTCACTTATATACCAAAAGATGGGCACCGGAGGTGGTCCGAGGAGGCCACAACCCACCAGGGCGCGCCAGGGGGGCCTGGCACGCCCAGGTGGGTTGTGCCCACCTCGTAGCCCCCTCTGGTGTTTATTGGCTCCTGTATTTCTTAAATATTCCATAAAAAATCTTCGTGGAGTTTCAGCTCATTTGGAGTTGTGCAGAATAGGTCGCCTGACGTAGCTTTTTCAGGTCTAGATTTCGAGCTGCCGGAATTCTCCCTCTTGGTGTGTTCCTTGCAAATTATGAGAGAAAAGGCATTAGAATTACTCCAAAAAGCATTATTATGGACGAAAACATTATAAATAATAGTAATAAAACATGATGCAAAATGGACATATCAACTCCCCCAAACTTAGACCCCGCTTGTCCTCAAGCGAAAACCGAAATCGAAAAACATGTCCACATGCTTTGAGAGAGAGGTGTCGATAAAAACAACATACCAACATAGAAGCATCATGTTGATTATTATAACAGCAACAAAATTAAACATAGGACTTTTATCATTGAACTTGCAACATATACTTCACTTGAATAAGTAACAGTTCATCACATATTTGAAGTATGAAGCATAAACTCTATTAGAAACCAACAAACTATGTTCTTGGTCAACTTTTGCGACTACAATTCATCATCTTTTCAGGAAGGGTCACGTATCGGAGCCTTTAGGCATGTCCGCATATTCAACCATCATATAGTCTTCTATGATTGCTAACACTCACCGCATACACATGAGCAAAACGTTTCAACCGGAGACATAGAAAGATAGGGGCTCATAGTTTCGCCTCCCAACATACTCACCTCAAGGGTGATGTCAACAATAATAACTCATGTCACCCATATCCAACTGGACATATGTGCCTAGATCTTTCATCACCACATGATGCTTGCCAAAGGATAAAAATAAAAGAAGAAAGAGGGAAAACTTTGACTCTTTGCATAAAAGTAAAAGAAAGGCCCTTCGCAGAGGGAAGCAAAGGTTGATATATGCTTATTTGTTTGCATGCTCAATTCCTTAGTGCAAGAGAACATCATGTTGTATTGCCCCTTAAGATGACAACCTTTATTATGGAGTCTGTCGCTTTTATTCTTTGTCATTCAAGTTCATACAACACTCAATTTTCTCTTACACTAAATGATCTCACATATTTAGAAGCAATTTTATTGCCTTTTTGCACTGATGACAACTTACTTGAAGGATCTTACTCAATCCATATGTAGGTATGGTGGACTCTCGAAAAGGTTTGGGTTTAAGGGTTTTTGGATGCACAAGTAGTATCTCTACTTAGTGCGGAATTTTTGGCTAGAAGAGATATTGGGCAAGCACCACATGTTAAAGGATCTATGACAATATGACTTCTATGTGAATGTGAACAAACATAAATCATTAAGTTGTCTTCCTTGTCCAACGTCAACAATTTTGGCATATAATATTTTGATGGGGCTCACAATCACAAAAGATTTCTAGGATAGTATATTATATGTGAATCTTCTGTTCCTTTGTCAATTCTTTCATGAGTTGCATCATTGACCAATGCTATGTTTGTCAATCTCTAATAAAATTCTCTACTTATACTTTCCTTATGTGGTGCTATCACCTACCATAGGATTAGTATATGATCTTATTGAATTTTTTTCTTTCCTTTATTTCTGTATTTTATTTGCAGCACGAAAGTAAAGAAAGCAAAAATTCAATCTAAACTTTATTATATAACTCGCACATGATAACAAGGATAGATCACTAAGCAAACTCTCGAAAAGAAATGATTGAACTAAACTTTATTTCATCTAAAGCAAAACGATTGAAATAAAATAAGTAAAAGCAAAAAAGATAGTGGGATGATACGATACCGAAGCACCTCCCCCAAGCTTGGCGGAAGCCAAGGGGAATGCCCATACCCGATACTCAATTCTCCTTAGGCCTTGTTCGGTTGAGGTGGATTTTGAAGGGGATTGGTAGGGATTGAGGTGGATTTAATCCTCTACAAGTCAAAATCCTCTCCAATCCTCTTCAATCCCCTTGGAAGGAGGATTAACCGAACAAGGCCTTAGGTGGTGAAGAAGATGATGGTGGTGATGAATATGGGACCTTATCCGTTTTGATGATCCGGAAGGCCTCAATTTCAGTGGGAGTAAGAAGAGGGTAGTATAGTTTAAGGATATATTCTTCTTCCTCCTCTCCTGGCAGCGCTTGCTCAATTCCGGTGCTTGATCACCGATGACCTCCTTGCCTTTGTCACCTCTTGTAGCTTCTGTAGGATCTTCCCTCTTCATCTCGATCTTCATCAGCCAAGCATCTTCTTCCATCGGGTTGGAGGAGGAGGAATACATTATGTCTATCTTAGTGGATCTGATCGAAAACTGCAAGAAAAGAAAACAGAAGATTTCTCCGCGATACGGTGGTCAATAGGTTTGGGGAGTATATATAGAATTTTTATCTTGGGAAACAAGCAAGTTGTAGAAAAACAGAGTCCGGAAGGTGCCTGAGGCGGGCACAACCCACCTGGGCACGCTAGGCATGCCTGGTGTACCCTGGTGTATTGTGCTCACCAGGGGACGCTTCCTGAAAGTTTCTTTATTTCAATTTTTTTTAATATTCCAAAACTGACAAAAAATATTTTTGTGGATTTTTCGGAGTCCGTTTACTTACCGTACCACGTACCTCTTTATTTTCACGATTCTGGAGTGTTCCGGAAGGACTCTTTTATGTGCTCTTCCGGTGTCAAAGTTTGGATAATATTACTTTCAACATTGATGGGCGTACCTGAGATATAATGCTTTATTCGTTGCCCATTGACAATCTTCGGGTTAGTACCTTCGGAATTGTTTATTTTTATGTCACCAGACCGGCAAACCTCCTCGATGACATATGGGCCTTCCCATTTCGAGAGGAGCTTCCCTGCAAAAAATCTGAAACGAGAGTTGTACAAAAGAACATATTCTCCGACTTTAAACTCACACTTTTGGATTCTTTTGTCATGCCATCTTTTAAGTTTTTCCTTGAATAACTTTGCATTTTTGTAAGCTTGGGTTCTCCATTCATTTAATGAGCTAATATCAAATAACCTCTTTTCACCAGCTAGTTTGAAATCATAATTGAGTTCTTTAACTGCCAAGTATGCTTTATGTTCTAACTCAAGAGGCAAATGACAAGCTTTTCCATAAACCATTTTATAAGGAGACATACCCATGGGATTTTTGTATGCTGTTCTATAAGCCCAAAGTGCATCATCTAGTTTCTTAGACCAATTCTTCCTGGACCTATTGACAGTCTTTGGCAAAATAATTTTATTTCTCTATTGCTAAGTTCAACTTGACCACTAGACTGAGGATGATAGGGTGATGCAATTCTATGGTTAACATCATACTTAGCAAGCATTTTACAAAAAGCACCATGAATAAAGTGTGAACCATCATCAGTCATTAAATATCTAGGGACTCCAAACCTTGGGAAAATAACTTTCTTAACCATTTTAATAGAGGTGTTGTGATCAGCACTACTAGTTGGAATAGCTTCTACCCATTTAGTAACATAATCAACAGCAACCAAAATATGTGTATACCCAGTAGAGGAAGGAAAAGGTCCCATGTAGTAAAATCCCCAAACATCAAATGGTTCAACGGCAAGTGAATAATTCATAGTCATTTCTTGACGCTTACCGATATTACCTATTCTTTGGCATTCATCACAAGATGAGACAAACTTACGGGCATCCTTGAAGAGAGTAGGCCAATAAAATCCAGATTGCAATACCTTGTGAGCAGTTCTATCTCCAGCATGATGCCCTCCATAAGCCTCGGAGTGACATTTCTGTAGGATTTGTCCCTGTTCATGCTCAGGTACACAACGCCTAAGAATACCATCTACTCCTTCTTTGTAAATATGTGGGTCATCCCAAAAGTAATGTCTTAAATCATAGAATATTTTTTCCTTTTGTTGGTATGTAAAGCTAGGTGGCAAATGTTTAGCAACAATGTAATTAGCATAGTCAACATACCAAGGTGTACTATGAGAAACATTTATAGCAGCTAATTGCTCATCAGGAAAACTATCATCAATAGGTAGTGGGTCATCAAGCACATTTTCAAGCCTAGACAAGTTATCAGCTACGGGGTTCTCAGCTCCTTTTCTATCAATGATATGTAGATCAAATTCTTGCAACAAGAGAAACCAACGAATAAGTCTAGGCTTAGCATCTTTCTTTTCCATAAGATATTTAATAGCAGCATGGTCTGTGTGAATAGTTACTTTAGAGTCAACGATATAAGGTCTAAATTTATCACAAGCAAACACCACTTCTAATAATTCTTTTTCAGTTGTAGCATAATTTCTTTGAGCATTGTCTAGAGTTTTACTAGCATAATGAATAACATTCAATTTCTTTTTAACTCTTTGTCCTAGAATAGCACCAACAGCATAACCACTAGCATCACACATAATTTCAAAAGGCAAGTTCCAATCAGGTGGTTGAACAATAGGTGCAGAGATTAAGGCTTTCTTGAGTGTTTCAAAGGCTTCAAGATAATCATCATAAAAAACAAAAGGAATATCCTTTTGCAAGAGACTAGTAAGAGGCCTAGAGATTCTAGAGAAATCTTTGATAAATCTCCTATAGAAACCAGCATGACCTAGGAAACTATGAATACCTTTGATGTCCTTAGGACATGGAATTTTCTCAATTGCATCAACCTTAGCTTGGTCCACTTCAGTACCTCTTTCAGAAATTTTATGACCTAAGACAATGCCTTCATTAACCATAAAGTGGCACTTCTCCCAATTCAAGACGAGATTTGTTTATTCACATCTCTGCAAAACTCGCTCAAGATTGCTTAAGCAATCATTAAAAGACTTCCCATAAACAAATAAGTCATCCATGAAGACCTCAAAAATCATTTCACAAAAATCAGAGAATATAGCCATCATGCATCTTTGAAAGGTAGCAGGTGCATTACATAAACCAAAAGGCATACGTCTATAAGCATAAGTTCCAAACGGACAAGTAAAATTGATCTTTTCTTGATCAGGTTGAGAAACAGGTATTTGTGAAAAGCCAGAATATCCATCAAGGAATCAAAAGTGTGTGTACTTAGATAATCTTTCAAGCATTAGATCAATAAAAGGCAAACCATAGTGATCTTTTCTAGTAGCTTTATTTAGTTTTCTGAAATCATTTACCATTTTATAGCCTGTAACAATTCTTTGTGGAATAAATTCATTCTTATCATTAGGAACTACAGTTATACCTCCTTTCTTAGGGACACAATGAACATGACTTACCCATCTACTATCAGCTATGGGATAGATTATAACTGCTTCCAGAAGTTTTAATATTTCAGTTCTTACCGCTTCTTACGTCTTTGGATTTAATCGACGTTGGTGACCTCCAACTGGTTTAGCATCAGGTTCCATATTAATTTTGTGTTGACGTGGAGTAGGACTAATGCCCTTTAAATCATCAAGAGTATGTCCAATAGCAGCTCGGTGCTTCCTTAGAACTTTCAATAATCTTTCTTCTTCATGCTCTGAAAGGTTAGCACTGATAATCACATGATATATTTTCTTTTCATCAAGATAAGCATATTTCAAAGTGTCTGGCAATTGTTTAATTCAAACACAAGATCACCTTTAGGTGGAGGAGGACCTCCAAGAGTTTCAATAGGCAAATTGTGTTTAAGTAGGGGGCGTTATTCAAAGAAAAGTTCATCTATTTCATTTCTTTCGTGCATATGTGAATCATTTTCATGGTCTAGTAAATATTGCTCTAAAGGATTAGTAGGTGGTACAGCAATAGAAGCAAGACCAATTAATTCATCCTTACTGGGCAATTATTTTTCATGAAGTTTCCTACTAAACTTGGAAAAATTAAACTCATGAGACTCATCACAAAAACTAACACCGACAGTTTGCTTCTGACAATCTATTTGAGCATTAATAGTGTTCAAGAAAGGTCTACCAATGATAATGGGACATAAGTCATCTTGTGGGGAACCAAGAACAAGAAAAATAGTAGGGTATTGAAAGGATCGAGAAGAGGCTTCCAGAGGGGGGGGTGTATAGACTCTTAGCAATGAAAGTGGCAGCTTTAAATTTCTTCAAGTTGAGGTGAAGTTTTAGCACATGTTTAAGCATTCACAATACATATCAAACAAGCATGATAAGAGTATATGGACAATGGAAAGTAAATCATGCAATTTTGACTACTTGACCAAATAAAAACCTAGCCTTTTCCCAATTTTAAGTCCTGGCAGATTTTAGCAATTATGCACAAGTCAAGCAATCAACCTACACATGCAATTCTAAGAGTATAGCAGCGGAATGTAAAGCAATTGCATATGAAGGTAAAGGGAGGAGTTTGGGGGAGCAAACGCAATGTAGACGCGGAGATTTTTTACGCGTGGTTCCGATAGGTGGTGCTATCATACATCCACATTGATGGAGACTTCAACCCACGAAGGGTAACGGCTGTGCGAGACCATGGAGGGCTCCACCCACGAAGGGTCCACGAAGAAGCAACCTTGTCTATCCCACAATGACCATCGCCCACAAAGGACTTGCCTCACTAGGGTAGATCTTCACGGAGTAGGCGATCTCCTTGCCCGTACAAACTCCTTGGTTCAACTCCACAATCTTGTCGGAGGCTCCCAAGTGACACCTAACCAATCTAGGAGACACCACTCTCCAAAAGGTAATAGACGGTGTCTTGATGATGAACTCCTTGCTCTTGTGCTTCAGATTATAGTATCCCCAACACTCAACTCTCTCTCACGGATTTGGATTTGGTGGAAAGATGATTTGAGTGGAAAGCAACTTGGGGAAGGCTAGAGATCAAGATTCATATGGTAGGAATGGAATATCTTGGTCTCAACACATGAGTAGGTGGTTCTCTCTCAGAACAATGAGTAATGGAAGTGTAGGTATGTTCTGATGGCTTTCTCCACAAATGAAGAGTGGGTGGAGGGGTATATATAGCATCCACACAAAATCTAACCGTTACACACAATTACCAAACTCGGTGGGACCGAATCAGAGAACTTGGTCAGACCGATTTAGTTCATAATATGACCATTAGGCATTTCGGTGGGACCGGTATGATCAACTCGGTAAGACCAATTTCATTAGGGTTAGGGCATAACGTAGTCTCGGTGAGACCGATTACACAAACTCACTAGGACCGATTTTGGTAATAAGCTAACCAGAGAGTTGGTTGGGCAAACTCGATGGGACCGATTTGCTCATTTCGGTGAAACTGAAATGTTACAAAAAGGCAAGAGAGAGTTTGCAATGTTAACTCGGTGAGACCGATTCTCACATCTCGGTTAGACCGAAATGTTGCAAATAGGAAGCAGAGAGTTGGCATTCCCATCTCGTTGAGACTAAGATCCCTATCGGTGAGACCGAATTGATTAGGGTTTTGGTAGTGGCTATGTCAAATGAACTCGGTGGTGCCGGATAGATCAAATCGGTGGGGCCAAGTTTGACTTTTAGGTTTAGGACATATGTGGATGTGAGAAAGTGGTTGAGGGTTTTGGAGCATATCACTGAGCACTTTGAGCAAGCAATCCATTAAGCAAAACATCATCCCCTTTTAATAGTATTGGCTTTCCTACGGACTCAATGTGATCTTGGATCACTAAAATAGAAAATGTAGATTCCTGAGCTTTGAGCTTGAGCCAATCCTTTGTCCTTGTCATCTTGAAGGGGTTCCACATCCTCTAGTACATGCCACTCCATTTGTTGGACATGCCTGAAATATACTAGATGAAAGCATTAGTCCAACAAGAGATATGTTGACATTAATTACCAAAATCACCCAGGGAGCACTTGTGCTTTCAATATCCCCCTTTTTGGTAATTGATGACAACATACATCAAAGCTTTAGATAAAGATATGAAGAATAGGAAGTAAAGCTTTGGAAGGATATGCAACATGCATAGGCTCCCCCTACATGTATGCAATCATGTAAATATGGAATATAAAAGCATGTGAAAGCATATACATGACAGAGCAAGCAATGAGGTACATGTATCTTGGATATATGCATCAGAGCAAATGATATGAGTATATGAAGTGTATCCTCATGTTCATGATTCCTTCTTGCAAACAATATGTACATCAGCAAGAAATCTTCATGCACATGAGTGTGATGCATATACTTACCTTGTGATCTTGAGCTGGCTTATGAAGAGATGAACCTGAGTAAACAAGGTTAGATAACACAGGTACATGTACTAGACAGAGCAACAAGAGACCCACAAGAGTGCCAAGATTGGGATAACATGTAGAGAGTGAGTACTAGGTACTCTTGAATACAGACATGTTCCCAAAGGTAAAAGATATGCAATGAATTCAAAGACTTCTTTCCTTAGCAGTATTTCTCCCCCTCAATCTTATATTGGATAATGGAAGAGAGTAGGGAAACATAATCAGAGCAGAACAAAAACAGATCAGATACATAACATAGACATGTCTTTCCCCTCTTTAAAGACATGTGACTTCTCTCCTCTTGAACACCAAGCATCTGGGGCATGTGATTCCTTTCTCCCCCTATTTGAAGTATTCCCTCACTAAGCTTTGATGTGAACTCTCTCCCCTCCCCTTTGACATCAATTTCCAAGAAGGGATCTTCTGGAGTGTGAGTCAAAATAGGTTTGGTCCTTGAGTCACATAGCAGAGCAGTAAATAAAATGTGATGATGGTAGAGGACAAGGATCATTGAGTGGAGCTGTAACAAATATGCAGGATGCAGATGACAAAGTGTCTCCTCGGTACTGAAATCGGTAGCACCGAGTTGTTTTCTTCGGTGGCACCGAGATGGTTCGATATAACTGAAAGAGGCAAATTGGTGAGTCCGAGTTCAACACAGAGAGCACCATTTTTCATCTCAGCTCACTAGGCAAATAAGATCTCACAAAGATTTGCAAGGAATTAACTGAAGGATTTGCAATGAATTGGATGCAGAAAATGCTGAACAAAATAGAGAAAAGAAAATCTAGATGAAGTTTTTTTTGTTTGAAAGGGGAAACGGGTATGCATGACACAAATGCAAGAGCACAAAGAAACACTAGAGAACTTTATCTAGAATTGGTCGGCGACAAAGTCACCTATGTTAGAGTATATTGACTTAGGAGTCAAGTGAAGACACTTGATCATAGGTCATACTCATCGTTTAAGCTCAAAATGGGGTTGCCATTTTTCGTTTAAGCATTTTGATGTATTCACATCTTGTTGAGCTGCTTTGGCCCTTGACTTGGGGTAAAGTTTCTCTAAGATGGAATGACATACCTTGGGTGGTGGTGTTGATCTTGATCATGTAGTTGAACTTGCGTGGGATGCTCAAGGTTGACGTAGCTCATCAAGAATTTTGGAGCACCACTTGTAGTTTGAGTTCATAAACCTACATGGGTTAGATTTGCAAGGAAGAGCACTTGTGTATCCAAAATGACAATCATGATATTTGATACCAATTGATATACAAAATTTGTCAAGGGATATGTTGAAGGGTTTCATGCTTCCTTGTCTTCAACCACCACGGTGTAGGGACTTGGTGATGTAGAGATTGCTCAAGATGTGAATGAGTTGCAATCCCATGGATTTAGATTCATCCAAGTGCCTACAAGGGTTAGATAGCATGCAAGGGTGCAAATGTATCCAATACATATGATCAACATCATAAGAGAAAAAGTCAAGGATTAGTCAAAGGCTTATGCCTTGCATGTATTCAAATGGAGTTATTACTCCAAGTTTGAGGCATCAATAATGTTCAATTCACCTCTCAACCTGCAAAACACTTTCTCATCAAGTGGTTTAGTAAATATATCTGCCAATTGCTTATCGGTTCAAACATGTTTAAGATTGGTATCACCCTTAGCAACATGATCTCGAATGAAATGATGACGAACTTCAATATGCTTAGTTCGAGAATGTTGCACGGGGTTGTGAGCAATCTTAATAGCACTTTCATTGTCACAAAGCAATGGAACCTATTTCACATAGATCCCATAATCTTTAAGAGTTTGGGTCATCCAAAGTAATTGAGTACAACATAAACCGGCGGCAATGTATTCCGCTTCGGTGGTGGATAAGGATACCAAGTTTTGTTTCTTGGAGGACCAAGATACAAGAGATCTACCAAGAAATTGACAAGTACCCGAAGTGGACTATCTATCAACCTTGTCTCCGGCATAGTCCGAATCGGAGTAGCCAACAAGATCAAAAGAGGACCTTGCCAAAATTTGGTGTATGAATTAAGTATCTCACTATCCTTTTCACAACATTAAGATGACATTATTTAGGGGCCGCTTGATAACGTGCACACATGCACACACTTAGCACAATATCGGGACAGGAGGCACATAGATCTAACAATGAACCAATCATAGAGCGGTAAACCTTTTGGTCAACCGGTTTGCCATCCTTAGTCAAGTCAAGATGTCCACTACACTACAAAAAAATACACTTCCGTGATGGTACGTGTTTGTCACAGTAGGTCACGTTTTCTGTCATGCATGTACATCCATGACAAATTTATGACAGAATCAAGATAGTCATACCTGTGCTGTCGTAGAAGTGTTCCATGACATTACCAAAATTATCATCACAGAAGTGTCCACTTCCATGACGATAAATCGCGCGTCACAGAAGTGCTTTCGTCAAGGGTGACCGACATGTGGCATCCACTGTAATGGAACGCTGTTAAGCTATCGGGTCCGGTTTTGGATCCGATAACCCATTCAGGCCGGACCAATGGGGATTTTCCACATGTAAAATCATCATTGGCTGTAGGAAACACGTGTCAGCTCCGTGTTGGCATAGGTGTCACTCATCCAATGGGCGAGATGCGCCTATGATATGTTAACACATGGACCGGCCCAAAAGTGGCCCATAAAGTTTGAATGGACCGGCCCAACTAAAGGCCCACAAGATTTTACGGACCATAATGGGCTGGCCCAGCTAAAGGCCCATAAGATTTTGCGGGCCATAACGGGCTGGCCCAAGTAAAGGCCCACAAGATTTTTGTGGGCCATAATGGGCCGGCCCAGGTGAAGGCCCACAAAATTTTTGTGGATCATAATGGGTCCGCCCAGCTAAAGGCCCACGAGATTTCATCGACATTAATGGGCCAGCCCAGCTGTAGGCCCACTAGATTTTGAGGACCCTAGTAGGCCGGCCCATTAACTGGCTGCCATGTTTTGGGCCAAATGTCGGCCCATATTTGATTCGGTCCATTAATGGTCTGCCACGTTCCGGGCCTAATAATGGCCCATATGAGATCCGACCCGTTAAAAGCCTACCACGTTCTGGGCCAAATTACGGCCCAGATCAGGTCCGGCCCAGCTAAAGGCCCACAAGATTTTGTGGGCCATAATGGGCCGGCCCAGGTAAAGGCCCACAAGATATTTGCGGGCCATAATGGGCCGGCCCAGGTGAAGGCCCACAATTTTTTTATGCAGCATAATGGGCCGGCCCAGCTAAAGGCCCGCGAGATTTCGCCGACATTAATGGGTCGGCCCAGTTGTAGGCCCACAAGATTTTGAGGACCCTAGTAGGCCGGCCCATTAATTGGTTGCCATATTTTGGGCCAAATGCCGGCCCATATTTGATACGGTCCATTAATGGCTTGCCACGTTTCGGGCCTCATAATGGCTCATATGAGATCCGACCCGTTAAAAGCATACCACGTTCTGGGCCAAATTACGGCCCAGATCAGGTCCGGCCCTTTAAGAGGCTTTGGGCTAAATTATGGCCCATATCAGATTCGGCCCGTCAACTGGACGCTATGCTTTTGGGCCCACTTGCTAAAGGCCCATTTAGTAATTCGGTCTGATATTAGTTTTGGCCTGTTAAGGGCCCGTTTAACATTTTGACCCTATATTAATTCCGGCCTATTAAAAGCCCGTCATATAGTTGGGTCTAACTACGACCCGATATGCATCCAGCCTGCTCGCAACCGATAATCTGATTGGGCCAGACAAGGACCGAGACAATTTTGGCCTTTTATAAGCCCATGATTTGATTGGCACATTCATGGGCTGGGGTCTATTTCGGCCTGCTACCGGCCCATGAGCTGTTCGGCACCTTTCAGGCCCAACCTACTTTTCAGCCTCCTAAAGGCCCATTGAGTTTTCTTGGGAAAATAGGGCCGGAGGTTTACTCGGCCTATTAAAGGCCTGAATCTACTAGTGGGCCAGTTTACATTTAGGGATGTTAATGGACCAAGATGACGGGGCCCATGATGCGGATCATACATGGTGATTTGCATGACAGCCCGATTATGTGCCATAATTTTACGAATTGGCCGGTTTACTGCGAAGACAGGATATATATATACAGTAAAATAACTGCAGCATCGTGAATAAGAAAAAAAAATCTAGACTATAATAAAGAAATTACGGCATTTTACATCCACTCGGCATCAAAGTTCTCCACTATGATAATAAAGCACAAGCAGACAGCGGATTACATACACTGGGCATCAAAGATCGCCACCAGTGGAACTAAACACACCGACAAAATAATATACAAAACCGACAACACTTCAATAGAGTTCAAGAAAGGTTAGCCCTGCTCGGGAGTTGCAGCACAAGCAGCTGAGCAAGCTGGTGAGACTGCACTTGTTTGACACTTATATCCTCCTCTCTCTGAAAGATAAACAAGCAGACAAATGACAGGTTTTGCACATATAAGTATCAGTGCTGACAATTCATCACATTTCTTACTGACGAATAAAGTGACACGGTTTAAAATAGCATTAACACAATATGGTATTGTTCAGGTCAAGACATGGAAGGAAATGACATTGTGAAGGAGTTGGCAGCTTCACGGCACCACTGGATTACAGATCAAGAACTCATAAGTATCAATGTTTAGTGTGTTGTCAATTTATCCCATTTCAGATTGGCAAAATAAGATCACTTGCTCTGTATAGTTTAATTTACATGGTACGAAGAAGGAACTTGGTTGTACAACTGAAAACTTAAATTGAGAAGGACAAACTTTTGTTTATGAACTGGAGTACATAATAAACTTTAAACATGCAATTTGATGCAAACACCAAAAATAAATAGCTGTTGCAGTCATGCCTAACCAAATATACACAACAAAGTTTGAAGGCTTGAGAAGGACAAACTTACATTATTGGTGAAGGCAGGCTCTATAAAGCCCTTGTCCATGCTGATGGGGGGGGGCAATTCAAGAAGTTTACCATAGAATCTTCTTCATATGCATTTCCTTTATTCTACATTTTGTTAAGAGTAAATATAGATGTGACAATATAAGAAAAAATGGAGAATATTTAAGATGAGATGAAGAGTGATGCTACATAACCAAGTAGCTATAAATGTAAGTACAGCGATACAGGCAAAAGGTACAGCCAAGAGCAATGCAGAGCTAAACTTCTTCAGTACCATCGGTGTTGTCCAACCTTATGGTAAGAGTAAATATAGATCTTATGTGTAGAAAATGGAGGGCAAAGGAAAATAAGCTGCAGAGTGATGGTACATGAACAACTAACTGTCAATATAAGTACACTGATAAAGGACCGCATGTACTTACAAGAACAATACAGAGCTAAAAAAATCATTGGCATTGGATATATTCTACACTAATGTAACCATTCATAGAGATCAGATATTTGGAGCGAACAATTGATAAGCAAGCTATCATTCATACTGCTGTCACATAATGAACTAGGTATGTATGACAGTACAGTGATACAGGACAACAGGTACTAACAAGAGCAAAGCAGCGGGCAGCATATTTGCGATATCCTGTCATTCTTTTCAAACCGGAATTCTTTTTCGAGCATATTTCCTGCAAAAAAGATCCGTAAGGCACATGCGGAAAAGTAGAAGTTCAAATTGTCATGCGATATCATAGACAGTACCTCATCCTCGGAACGAGACCAGTGCATAACAAGGTTTTCCCATTCAATGTCTTCTAAATTTAGCACAGGAGACTTCACCAGAAATTCACTTATAGACTTGCCATCAAAGTGTGATTTCCTTAGGTAACATCAATACTGTTGCAATGCTTCCTTGAAAAGAGCAAGCAAGCTTTGCTCGTCGACTATCCAGATTGACCCTCGCCTACTTACAACAATGTAATGTAAATCTTTGATGTGTTCAATCAGCAGAAAACAGGAAAATAATCACCATGAATAATAGCACTTACACGTAAGTGGGACAGGAAGATGTGAAAATGGTGTTTGTCTTCACTATAATCTTCCAATGATGAGAATATATGCACATCGTCCCTAACAACATTGAAAGCATTGTCTTTTAAACTAGGAATACCTGGAATGGGGTTCCAATCTGCAGTAATTGGCCATCTCTACAGTTGGGATAGGTCTTCGGCCGGTGGACTTGCTGTACTTTTTGCTGGAGTGGGATTTTTCTGTGGTACGGCTGGTGCTATGGCAACTGAAATCGGCATACCTTTTGCTGGAGTGCAGGTCCTGTGTGGTGGGGCTAGTGGTGTTGCCAGTGAAGTATGGGTACATTCTGCTGGAGTCAGTCCTACGTTTTGTGTCACTGGTTGTACAACCAATATAAGTGGGGTGTTGTCTGATTTCTCCGGCACAACCACGTTTTTCAAGGACTTTGCTGGTGCTCCTTCAGGTTCGGCAATCACCCTCTTCCTTTTTGATGTATGATGCACAAGAACGGCATTTGAGTGGAAAAACATGGTATGATGACAGATGGAATATGTATTGATAATGGATGGGCATGGCATCTCGACATATATGATGAGTAAACTAAGAAGATGGCGGTGCAACGAAGTAGAAGAAATGCAAGATAACATATGCAAGATACGCGAAATCAATAAAACCTTGCCAAATTAGAGTAGGCACCTTGATGGGTGAACATGACAGGCCATCTGCCTTTGACTCCTCGAGGTTAGAATAGTCATTAGGATCATATTCTGAACAAGAATCTACAGGTGGGGAGCGTATGAGTTTCATTGCATCTAGAATGGCACTCAATGCCTTGGTGCCAATTTTGTAAGTCATTGCAGTGTTCCACAATATTCTTCTGATGTGCGGATTCTGATATTCACTGTAATTACGTATAATATCTAAGAACCATGAAAACATAAATAGTTGTGAGATTATCTTTGTAATGCAGAGGATATTCTAATATAGGGGCGCCCCTGTAAACACTTGTGTGCTATCACTGGATTCTGATGAGAGAGCTCATGTGTGCTGTAATATGGTGCGTGCATTTATATAATCTGGCACAAGTAAACAAAAAAATATGCTCCAGAAGTAAGGATAGTTGGCAGATGATAGGTTCAAAATATACTGTATAGAGAGTTTATTGCCAAACCATGATAACAAGAGCACACAGCAACTAGGCAGATCATAGTGTACATAAAAGGGGTACACCATAACGATGATATATAAATCGGGAAAGTGGAACTGGCTTGAAAATATGGTGTTGTATTGCTGCTAGTAATTGAAAGCCTATCGATCAAGTACATGCCAGCTCTATCAGCTGTTGACTGCAAATGTCCCTGCTCCCCTTCCTGACAAGGAACATACTGTACGTACTAAATACAGAATAACAAAAGAGGAACATGTTAAAGAACATAAGAGGAAGAATATTCTTGAGGTTTCGCTTAATTGCATACAATGTTGGTTGCCCACTCATGATGAATCACAGCGTCCAAAGAAATGCAATTCCATGTTGTCTCTCTATATATGGCAATTTTGAACAAGAGTCATTAGGATCATATTCTGAACAAGAGTCAACAGGTGGGGAGCGTATGAGTATCATTGCATCCAGAATGGCACTCAATGCCTTGGTGCCAATTTTGTAAGTCATTGCGGTGTTTAGCTTCAAGAGTGGACTGCTGCTAGTGCGACACAAAGCAGCTACACAGATCATAGTGTAGATATAACGGGAAAACCGTAAGCATCAGAGTAAAATCAGCAAAGTGGAACTTGCTGGAATATATGTGCTAGTGTTGCCGGTACGGCTAGAAAGGCTTCGGATACCAGCTCTCTTCAACTGAAGGTGCGGTACTGTTAATATCACTGTAACTCTCAAAGGCGACACAGTTCCGCGCATTTCCTTGCTATTCTTATAGGATTCAAGTGGGCAGGCCACTACAAATCCTATTCCCATGTTTACAAAATCCTCCGAATCAAAGAGGCCCGAAGAGTTCAAAGTGTCCATACCAACAGACCGTATAGACCTCTACACTGCAAATGTCCCTGCTCATCTTCACTAGAAGGAACATATTGTACTACTATCATACTCCATCTGTTCCAAAATATAAGTCTTGGTAGAGATTTCCACTATGGATCACGTACAGATGTATCCAGATACATTTTAGAGTGTAGATTCACTCATTTTGCTCCATATGTAGTCCATGGTGGAATCTATACAAAGACTTGTATTTAGGAATAGAGAGAGTACTTATTAAAGAGAACGGAAGAGGAACATGCTAAAGAAGAGCAAGCAGATTTTGGATAATAACATGTTCGTTTTACAGTGCCCACACATGATGAACCAGGGCGCATTAAGAAAGCAACTCCCTGTTGTCTCTCTATATGTGGTGCACGTGCTTTTTCGAAAGTAAAGTAGGAACATTAGTTGACAAATTAAATGTTATCTGTTTTAGTAATATCAGCGTCATATCAGATTCGTACTTGAGCAACAGGTTTGGAATTATGAGTGGCACGTTTTTTAGCTTGATGGATTCGGGAGCAGTGCTAAGCAGGTACGATGATGGTACTGAATATAAAGGCATGTCTGCATGCAAGACGCATGACTTTTGTCATTTGGGTCAGTCGACCATTTCAGGCGGTTGGATGAAGATCCTACGCCTCCTAACCCCTCTTCTTCCTCGTATCTGATTCTTCCCATATAGAAGACCGCACGGGCCGCCTGCCGGACCATCGGCCCCCACCGCCTGTGTTCCTCTGCCACCCCCACCCCCACCCCTGCCCCCACCCGCGTCGAG
>LR738709.1:337383656-337421887 GCA_902687465.1 Secale cereale | reverse complement strand
GGCGAACTCCGGCAAGGTCTGAAAAATCGACTGACCCAATTTTGAAATTTAGTCTACTGTGATTTAACTAGTGTGGAATATAAAAGGCAAAAACCATAAGCATTGGGAGTATAGTGTTGAGCGTGCCATGCAGGATCTGAAGGTGCAAACCGAACAACGGCAACTTCGCAACCAATGTTTGCTTTCAACTAGCAAGTAAGTGATGGACAAGAAATCAGAGTAAAGCAGTGGCGATCTATTTTCTTGCTGCGATAAATAAGTTGAGCAGATACGAAAGAATACCACCTCTGGTGCGGCGCCATGTATGCATCTGCTGAGAATTTGATGGTGATGCGGTAGCGATGGCTGTCAGCGGCGTGGAAGCGGATCTAGGAGGGTAGACGGTGGCGGCGGGGCGCGGTGGACAAGACGGCCGTAGGAGCGGTGCCGGCAAGGTGGACGACGGCGGTGATGAAGCGAGAGGATGGGATGCAAGGATCCCAGTCCGAAGCCGTGGATGAGAGAGGTCGATCTCTTGTAATGGACGCCGGAGTCAGGGTATCAGCTCCGGCATGGTGGAGGAGGACAGCGGTGGATGGGGTGGCAGACGGAGGAGGCTGGGGTGGAGAGGGTGTTTTGGCGCCCACGGAGTACGAATGGGGAAATGGAGGTGGAGAGGAAGGGGGAACCATGTCTCTAGGGCGCGCTTGTCTCAAATGCCAGGAAATTTACAAACTTAGCCCCCGTTTAAAATTTCCTACATCACAGCAATATTAGTCGGTTGGGGATAGGACGGTAATCTCGCATACACCGAATATTTGCCGACGAGAGTTTGTTTTTGGCGCCCACCGTGTATGAATCGGGAAGGGAGTCGATTTCGGCCGAGGACACACTGTGTTTTGGCGCCCACCGTGTATGAATCCGGGTGAGAGGCGGTTATGTCACGTTTGAGTGAAATTACAAACCTACCCCCTATCGAAACCTATAGAAATCGAGCAGATAGGCTTTGCGTGGCAGGGATAGGCAGTAGTAATTTCCATCTCGCAGATTTTGGTTTCGGGCGGTTACTACGACTTTCCCCGCTTCATTCAAATTTTGCAGAGTGCACGTTTACCATGCCAACTCAATTCGAGTCCCGTTTGTATTCTATTTTTTCAGGTGGGATCCATTTTTGATTGGAATAAAATTCTATATACATCATTTTTTATATATACTTTCAAAAGCACAACATCCTTTATACATAAATATGGTTTACAAATGGCATGATCTCGGATTCATAAGGTTGTATCCATCAATTTGGATTTTCAAATATTTGAAACCACTTTATGTTTAAATCCAATGTATGCATTCCTCGCTGAGTGTCTCCAATTAATGTGTGTTTCATGCGGGTTTTTTTACTTCTCAAACATGTATGATGTGTTTCACACACGCAACATATGGGGTAATCCCATTTAGAAATTAATTACATATATACCATGCATTGTTTCTAATTAAAGAATCTATGGATCACCAATATTGATAAACTATATAACATTACACGTGTCCCCAAATTCAAATGAATATGCATGTTTGATACACCAATTTGCGTTATGATATTATCGATGTCGTGATCTCCAGTTTAAATATTTGAATCCCATTTAATCCAAATATTTGTCTCATATAACTATCACTCATGCTTATATAGGACTATCTCTCTAGACCAATACGCGTTCATCGTCTCTTGGGTACCTCTCGTGCTACCTGTATGTCGACAATGATCATTTATCTTCGTAACACACTGACGGTACTCTCTCCCTCGACCTTCATCACTATATCTCTCTCTAAGTATATCTTGCTCCCTGCTATGTGTCTCTAACTATGATTCTCCATGTGGAATCTCTTTCTCTCACACAAACACAAACTTTGTCTTCTGGGGTCTCATTTCTCTCTACTATTCCCCTGTGTGCCACTCGCACACCCCTCATACAGAGATGTCTTTCACTCCTTAGGTATGAGAACCTATGACTCTTCCTCTTAAATATCTCTTTCTCACACACGAACACAAACTCTGTCTCCCAGGGTCTCATATTTCTCCACTGTTCTCTTGTATGTCGCTCACACACACTCTCTCTCCCTAAAGATATCTTGCGTTCCCTCATATGTTTATCTAGCTATCACTCTCAATTTGAAATATCTTTCTCTCTCGCGGAAACAAAACTCCGTCTCTCGGGATCTCATTTCTCTCTGATATTTGTTTGTATGTGAGTCACATGCACCCTTTCTTCATCTCTCTCACACCCACACCCATAACTCAGCCTTCTGAGCCACTCGACTCCTATCTCTAATGCCTAGCATCTTTATCTTTCTATTTATCTATTTCTCCATCAACCTTCTTTCATTTATAGGTTGATCTCTTTTGCACAATCGTTGTGCCTCACTCCCTCTGCTCGCCATAGATGCATGCTCCAGCCCATGCCACTATCTCTTAAAGACAAAAACACATGCTCAATTGTCGGGACTTCTTCCCTGCATTCTTGCATGCATGCATATTGTCATGCCGATCCGTCTCTCCCATGTCGTTGATCTTTGCTTATGACTTATGTCTTCTTTCTTTTATCTCGATCACGCGCGCGCACACACACACACATCCCACATATACATGTATACCTCTCACACATGCACGTTGAAGGTCTCTATGTCTCCATACGTAGTTAATTACCCTCAACCCTAACGCCACATCAAATCGTTCTCTTCTTGTGTGCACATAACTTCCGCCTGGATGGGTAAAACACACACTCACACTTAACAATCTCCTTGTAGCTACCCCCTCCCTCTCACTCTTCCCCTATATCCCCGAAACCAATAAGACCATCCCTTCGTTTAATTCCCACCTACATGTACCATCGATATATAGGAGTCTTCCTTAGTGTCTCTCGAACAAACACGTTCTCTTGATGTCGACTACTCTCACGCGCACACACCTTCTATTCCTTCTCTACGGGCATTTTCTCTCTCGCACCCCATCGTTGGTGGCCTCTGCCATACACATCATCTCTCTATGATGAAGCCATGCACACTTAAATTACATCTGCCATCGAGGACCCCGCGACATACACACACACACACACACGCACGCATGCACGCACCCACCAACCCACACACACACACACACACACACAGTAAGACTCCATCACACACACACACGCACACACACACACACACACTATGACTCCATCTCTCTCCCCCCCCACACACACACTTAAACTCCATCTCACACACACATGCTCTAGGAGGAGCATTTGTTCCTACCACCCTTCATCCACCCTTACCCGTATGATAAACAATCACCTTAATTTACTTGTATAACATGGACAAATTCCACTTTACTTTAGTAGTTAGCTAACTTATCATCTGTACCCTTATAAAAAACCGAGTTGGTGATGATGGTGTGCCTGCCATCTTGTAATATAGACTGTCTGATCTATATCTGATGGATAGAAAGCAAACTATGATAATTTTACAAAAGATAGCCGCACCACTCTCCACATCCTTATCTCCCACACCTCATTGTTGAGCAATTAAAAAAGAAAGTCTCCGGAACAATCTAGCATGGTGGCCACTGCCGCCTGCCGGCGCCGTCCATCCCCATGCCTCCGCCCATTTCGACCACCAGTCACCACCACGCTCCACTCCTCCTCACCTTATCTCTCATCTTTCATTTTTTTCAATGACATTCTCGAGATACCAATTTTCCGATAAAATTCTCGAAATATCATTAGTTTTTACACATGGGATTACTCCTGCATGGGTAAATCACAACATGTGTTTTGTAAAAAAAAATGCATATTGATGTTCCGTGCAATGCACGAGCATCTTGCTTGTAATTATATAACACAAATCACGAGCAGGAAGTGACATTTTTTTACACAACCACGTTAACATGGCCACGTAAATAACTAGCTAAAGTAAATACCATTATACTTATATCCCGATACAAAAGGTTGAGTACATGTCCGAAGAGTAGAGTCGCACACACGCACTCTGTCTCTCAGAATCTCACACACACACACACACACACACACACCAGTTATGTGACACCCACTTAAGCAGACATGTATGTTACAATATGTGCACCCGCGGGTACACGTGATACTGCGCATTTATTTAAGCCGGACGACGAACCCAAACAGTAGCTGCATTCATTCCCCTCCCGCAGCCTCTTCTATGGTCCCCATCGCCCGGCAGCCATGGCCCTGCCGAAGGTAACAACATACGCCATACTCCCGCCAGAGCGGCTCTTTAATCTGGAAATTTTAGTGGTCATGCATGCATCATTTTGTGCTAGCACTCCTATATAAGGGTTGACCGGTCGCTTCCCGCGGACGTGCATGGACGGTGGAAGAGGAAGGAGAACGAAAGCGGGCTGTGGAGTAATGTTTTTTACCACAATTTCTTAGGAAACCAAGTGCAATAATTGAGTAGTTTTGCAAACTACCAGTACTACACATGAAACGGTTCAAAACATATACTCCCTTGCCAGCGCGCGCTTCCCGCGTGAAACGGTCAGCGTCGCCCTAGAGCATCAGTGCCTCATTAATGCCCGGCCAGAGCAGAGGCAACCTCTCACTGGCGCCGGCTTTGAAGCGGCGCAACGGTCCAGAGAGCGCCGCTTCCCGGTGCACCGACTGCTCTGCGTCGAGGCTGGCCATAGTCCCTATTTGGATCCATTGGTTAGAGTTAGTTTGAGCTAGTTGGGGCTCAAATAGCATTAAAGTATCCAAGCATGAGTGTTTAAATTGGAGCAAGTTGCACCTAACCCACCAAAAAAACTATCCCACCCAAGAGGTGCTAACTGGAGATAGTTCTCATTGGGACCACTGAAAAATCACTTCTCTCTCTCCATGAAGTGCATTTATTGTCAATCTAACCCGGTCACCCAAACACCTCTTTGGCTACAGTAAGTTCAGGGTTAGTCATGAGTTAGTCTAACCTCTAGCTAAGTTAGAGTATCCAAACAGGAGCAGTATAGGACATGCAAGTTGCTCAAAGCATACAGTCAAATTCGTACGTGAAAGGATTTTTTTCTTTTTGAAAACGGAACGTGAAAGGAATTTTTGTTGAATGCTCTTGGCATGTCGCGAGTTAACCGACCTCAATAGACGACAAAAACGCCAGCCCGCTGCACTTTGAGAGAGACGAGGAGGGAGAAGTGATACGGGCTGCTGGATTTCTAGAGATAGGTGTCGCACGGAAGCCAAGAAATATGGTGATAGCGTGGGTTAGCCATGTACTAGTATGATGTAGCTAAACTGGGCTGCCGTGTTTCGTACTCTTCCAGTCCACTGTGGAGACGATTGGTGGATTTTATATCGCTGAATAATATAAAATATTATGAGTGCAGACGCTCCACCCCGAGGTTCCTTGCTCCTTCTCGGTCGTTGCGAATCTATGCTCTTCCACTCTATTTTTTACGTGAGCTTTGTTCATCATTTTGCCAACACGCAACACATCTAGCATCAAGGTGCACATGTCATGCAAGGATCGTTCCATCTATATGAAGAACACGTGGGACTGGAACTACGAGACGGACATGTACCCAAGAGTGGACGTGCGAACCTGTGTAACGTAGCGCAGTAAGTGAAGTAGAAAGGCACAAATAGTATGAACATGCATGGCATATAGGCATTTGTCTCTTACTACCACTAAATGGTGTACGTGCAATGCCCGGTGATGTTATGGAGTACGTGACTAAGTACTCTACTACTACTATATTAATTGGAGGCACATATTAGGTTTTATATTTGTTTACGTGTATGCCCCGAGACCTTCCAACTAGACGTGTCTTTTTCTCCGGGTCGCACTTTACCACTAGTATAGTAGTACTACTACGTGTGGTCTCCGACCCAGAAGTGGAGATGCTCTACCACGCTGTTCATGTCCCACTCCTTTCGCTGACATGTGCTACATCCAGCACGTGCCGTGTGTTTGGCACTCCTTCGTCGTAAGAGTTGAAACGCTAGCATTCATTAGAAATAAAAAATAAATATAAATCACCAGTGATACTATACCACGCGGTTTCCTTGCTCCTCGATATCGGAAAGAATACTTTCGCTCACCGACATGTGGGACGTCGACCATCCTGGTCCACTTATTAATGAGCCGTCAAATCACAGGCCCAACCTTACCCACTGTGAAGTTGCTCGGACGAAGGAACCATCATGACTTCGTTAAATTTCGCTTCTTGAAGAAAACTACTGTACCAGCAGTACTGCTAGCTATAGTAGTTACTCCAGCAGTGGCCTCCTTTGGTTCATAGGATAGGAATTTTATAGCAATATGAAAATCATAGGAAGTGAGATGACATGCATCTCAATTCCTATAGAGAAAGAGATGCCATTTGATGCATAGGATAGGAATTTTTCCATTGAGTCTAGGCTAATGTACTGGTAATTTGCTCTAAAAACTACAGTAGTAACTAGTAGTATTGTTACATGCTCATAATTAATTAAACAAACGTACGGGCGACACAGACACACACACTAACTACTAGTGCTACTGCTTCTCACATGCTGGCCAGACGCCGTCATTCTCCTTCCTGGCTTTGTTGGTGACACCCCACCGTGCTTGGATCTCTGCCTACCTCTCCGCAGCAGCGTGTGCATCCTCTTCTTTCTTGCAGCGGTGGGCCTCTCTTTTCTTGAGTTCTTTTTGACTTTTTCGCTCCCTTTGTGGGGCTTTGGCCGCATCTTGCTCTACCGCCCATTCGGCCTTGGCATCTTCAAATTCCACCCACATAGGTGTGAGGTCGCGAGCGGCGATGAACTCGGCATGGCGGGATGCCAGCGCTTGCTTACCATTCTGTGTGTGGTCGTGGGCGGCGAGGAACGCGGCGAGATGCCATCGCTTCCTTACCGGTTAGTGTGCGGCGCGGTGGCATGAACGACGCTTGGTGACAGCTCTGGGGTGCAGTGGCCGAACAACCATAAAGTGCATTGGTTTGTCAAGAGCTCAAGGACAGAAGACAAAGGAAATTTGGATTCCCCTTCAATCCTGGTCATTTATTACCGAGTAAAATGCATTGGCGATCATTGAACTTGTCTTGATAGCTCACTTTGATCATTGTAGACAAGATATGGTGATTATACAGTCACTATCTCAGCGTATAGCTCCGTATTTGTCTGGTTGACCAGTCAAACAGTCCGCATGCGCCTCATCAGCTCGTGTTCTTTATCTATCTATCTATGCGGGCCTACCTGTGAGTGGAGAAAGAAATAAAAACCAGAATTATGCGTATGTGACATTACTGTTTAGATGTTTGCTGGAGGCCTACACAAACACCGAGCATGTATTCACCTAGCTCAACACCAACGGTCATACTCGTGACTCAGCGCCTTGCTCATGTATATCGTCCATCACAATGACAATCTATAAAACAGCCTAGCTAGAGAGGGTACTATGGTGCGGAGTACTCCATGTACTATCGTGAGCAACCGATCATAGTGCCACTCCACACGAGTGTTTGTCTGGTCGATTCGTCCATTATTCGTAAGTAATGTATGGTTGTGTGGTGTCTAATGGTGGTCGTCGAATGCTAGCTGGCGACAAGAGCGGTTGCATGGATGCCTGGTTGTCAATACGTGCCGCATACGCTTCAAAGGCTCGTAATCCATGAGTTCACATTTTACCACCACGCCAGCGTTTGACCGCCCTGGCCTACCGAAACCCCTTTCATCGCTAGCGCGCTTTCCCTCCTGAAACGATCACCGTCTCTCTAGAACGTCAATGCCGCATTCACCGGCCTTAACAGCAGGTGTAGTTGGTGTGTCACTGACATGCGGGCCTGATGCCCGTTGGGCCCACATGTCAGTGAGACAACGCACCTACGGTTAAGTCACAGAAGCAGTGTCCGCATTCACGCCCGATGCGACCTCTCACTGGCGCTGACATTGCAGCAGCGCGATGGCCGAGAGAGCGCCACACGCGCGGCATCCCGGTGCAAGCGACTGCTCCGCGTTAATGACACCACGGCTGCCGACGAACCTACTCCGGTGCCAGCCGTCCATCTGTCAGCCGCGGCTCATTGCCATTCGCCCGCCATATTAACTTGAGCCCCAGCTCCCAGCCATAGCCAAAGACTGTAGGATCGAAAGTATGTCTAGAGGGGGGGTGATTAGACTACTTGTAAATATAAAAATTCTGCCTTTTGACAAAGAACAGTTTTTGGCAGATTCACAATTATGATCAAGTCAAGTATCACCCTACACATGCAATTCTAGAGTATAGGCAGCGGAAAGTAAATTGCACATGTAGTAAAGAGAGGTGGAGAAGAGCAAACGCAATTTTGGAGACGCGGTGATTTTTCCCGTGGTTCCGATAGGTGGTGCTATCGTACATCCACGTTGATGGAGACTTCAACCCACGGAGGGTAATGGCTGCGCGAGTCCACGGAGGGCTCCACCCACGAAGGGTCCACGAAGAAGCAACCTTGTCTATTCCATCATGGCCTACGCCCACGGAGGGCTAGCCTTACTCGGGGTAGATCTTCACGAAGTAGGCGATCTCCTTGCCCTTACAAACTTCTTGGTTCAACTCCACATCTCGATGACGGAGGCTCCCAAGCGACACCTAACCAATCTAGGAGGCACCACCCTCCAAAAGGTAATAGATGTTGTAGATGATGATGAACTCCTTGCTCTTGTGCTTCAAATGATAATCTCCCCAACACTCAACTCTCCTCACTGATTTGGCTGTGGTGGAAGAAATGATTGAGTGGAAAGCAACTTGGGAAGGTTAGAGATCAAGCTTCATATGGTGGGAGTGGAGCAACTTGATCTCAACACAAGGGTAGGTAGTTCTCTTCTCAGAAATGTAAGGTAGGAGTGGTAGTTCTTTCTGATGGCTCTCTCTACGAATGAAGAGGGGGTGGAGGGGTATAAATAGCCTCCACACAAAATCCAACCGTTACACACATATTTGAGCAATCTCGGTGGGACCGAAGTGGACAACTCGGTGAGACCGAAAGTTCAAATAATGTGAACGTTGGGGTTTTCGGTGGGATCGAAAATACCATCGCGGTTAGTCCGATTTGAGCAAAGACAAGAGCATGCCAGTTTCGGTGGGACCGACTTCATCATCTCGGTGACACCGATTTGATGACAGAAGGTTACAGAAGCTTGGCAGCTCATGTTTCGGTGAAACCGATTTCAAAATCGGAATATCCGATTTTTCTAGGGTTTGGCTTATGGCTGAGGTGGTTCATCTCGGTGTGACTGAGTTTGGAATATCGGTGGGACCGAGATTACTTATGAGTGTATTTGGCAGTGAAAGTTGCTGATAGTTTAGGAGATGTATCACTAAGCACTTGAGCAACCAGATCATCAACATAACCTCATCCCCTTTTAATAGTATTGGCTTTTCCTATGGACTCAATGTGATCTTGGATCACTAAACCAAAAATGGAGTCTTGAGCTTTTGCCAATGCTTGCCTTAGCATTTTGAGGGGTCCACTTCTTCAGTCATTGCCATACCCATATCACTGAACTTCTCTGAAATGATTCTCAAGTAACTATTAGTTCAATGATATATATGTTGTTATTAATTGCCAAAACCACCCGGGGATTAGTTGCACGTTCAATCTCCCCCTTTTTGGTAATTGATGACAACATATAGATCAAAGCTTTGACAATGGATATAATCAATGAATAATATCGTCGCTTTGAGAAGTATGTGATAAGCAAGAGCTCCCCCTAAATTTGTGCATTATTTAGGATTTGCGTTTGAATGCAAATGCACAATCGATTAGGATCATGGGTCACTCTTCCATGTCACATACATCTTGGTGGAGCGCACAAAATGATAAGAATGAACAACATGCACCCAATCACCAAGACATGAGTAAATAGTCATACAAGATAGGAATAGCATATGATAAGCATTAAGCACACATTAAAGCATAATACGACCAAGCACTCATTAAGGTAGCATCAAACGGAGTATCAAGCACACTGAATGTCTCGAAAACCAAAAGTATCTCAAAGAAACCGCAAAAGAACGAAAGAGCAAAAGCGCAAAGACAATAGCACTCTCTCTCTCTCGAAGCCCTATGATCTATACAATTTCTCCCCCTTTGGCAACAAGTTACCAAAAAGTTCGAAAAAGCATAGAGCTAAACGTCACTGTGGGCTCTGCTGGCGGCTCCCGTCTGGGTTGATGTCGGAGTAGATATGACGGCATCGGCGAAGACTTCAGCTGATGTCTGTGCTGGAGGAGTGGACACTGGAGCTGTAGCTGGAGTAACTGCTGGAACTGTAGTCCTGGTGTTAGTCACTGGAATAGCAGCTGATCGGGATCCTTTGGGAACCGGAGCAGTCTGTCGATGAGAGTCCTGGACTAAGTCATCCTGCACAAGCTCTGCCTTGTCCTGCTTTGCTTCCTCAAAGTCTGCCTCAAGCTTGTTGACGGTCACTTGAATTTCAGTCAGTTTCACGTCCAGAGCGTGGATCTTCTCGTCAACAATCCTCTCTAAGCTCTCCTGAGACTGTTCAATGCTGGCCAGGCGTTGTTCAATCCTTTGAGTAGCTTCAAGAATCTGCTCTCCGAAACTCTTTGGTTTAGTTGCTGATGCTGCTACTTCTTTGTCAGCTTTGGCTTTCTTAGCAGCTTCGATCTTGGCTTGACCTTCAACAGATGTCGGATCCTCCTCATCCATCACAACAACATTGTCTTCATGCTCTGGCTGCAAGGGTAAGTGTTTTCTATCCAACAAGAATTTGCCCGTGCCAAACTTGGCATTGATAAGCATCTGAATCTGTGGGGCAAATCCACATGACCTTTTCTGGTCAGCTGCAGTTCTCTTAATGGTCTCTACCATTAAGTCCATCACCTTGAAAGGTGCTTTCTCATCAAGTATATGCAGCATGTTGATAGAATATCCTCTGATCATGCGATGATCTCCAGACTTGGGCATCAAGGTATGCCTCAAAATAGTATTAGTGGTAGGTAAACCTGCCTGGAGATGGTAGACTGAGCCGAGCTTCCATACTTCCAAATCCGCTGCTGGGATCTCTTTGTACATGTTCTTCATGGAATCATGATTCTTCTTTGGAATCCCATAGACATCAATATCATCTTCTCGCTGCACTGGAGCATTCAGAATTTCTGCCCATTCTTCAACAGAAGAAGAGAACCTTTGACCTTCAGTCATCCACGTGATCTTTCCATCAGGATAGAAGTGAGCTGTGGCATAGAATTGCATAATCATCTCATCGTTCCAACTGGTCAATTTCTGACCCACAAACTCTGCAACTCCACATGCAGTGAAACTTTCATGCACATGTGGAAAGAAATCTCTGTGCTCTTCGCTGTCAATGTATTCCCAGTCAACATATCTGGTGTCTGCGACTATTGGCTTCTTGTCCATCAGCACGGTCTCATAGAAGTCCTGCTGCTCTCTGGTGTGAAATCTGGGATCTACAGCAGTTCTTCTCCTCACGGCATATGGGTCAGCTTGTCTCCATAGCCTGAGACCTCTATCTTTCCTTGCCTTCATATCCTCGGCTTGAGGATGAGCATCATTGTGAAGTGGCAGTTTTGGACGAAGTTTCAGCAACACTTGTCCTTCCTCATCAGACTCAGCTGGTGGCACATCATCCTTGTTCTTTTCAGACGCTGGAATGTTTCTGGTAGTCCTCTTGGGCTTGGTAGCAGGCTTTGCTGGAGCTGCCCTAGCTGGAGCAGATTTCTTGGACTTTGATGTGGCTCCAGCCTTAATGGCATCACCCATGAGCTTCTGCTTCTGAGGTGGAGGCTGGGGTGCTTCCTCATCCTCATCCTCTGCTGCATCTGCATGAGAATCTGACACATGCACTACCCTCTTTCTCTTGGTGGTTTTCTTCACTTTGCTTGGAGCTGGCTCTCCCAAATTTAGCTTCTTAGCAACAGTTGACTGCTTGACTTTGCTGGTGCCCTTCTTTGATTGCTGACCTTGTTGCTCTTTGGCAACAACCTTTCTCTTAGGCTTGGAGGTCACCTCTTCCTCAACAATGAAATCAGAATCCTCATCATCGGAATTCTTCTCCTTTCTAGCTCTGGTGGCTGCAGGAGGCATGCCACTTGGTGTACTCCTCTCACCATCATCAAATGGGCTACTAGGAGGACTAGTGTCTGCCTCTGGAATGTCTGCAATGGGTGTCTCTGACCTGTTCTAACTGTCACTGGTATCTGACATGGCTGACAACCTGTGAATAGATAAGGTATAGGCAGAGAAGAAGAGTTATCACAAACTGCAGAAGTTTTTGCAAGAAAAATGAGTTCAAATTTTAGTTTTAAGTTTTCACAGAAAACATTTCGGTCAGACCGAGTTTGAGTTTCGGTGAATCCGAAGTGTTAAACAGAAGCTTGACACACCACTTTCGGTTTGACCGAAGTGGGTTTCGGTCCTGCCGAAAACACTAGGGTTTCACAAAAACTACATTTCGGTCACACCGATTTGCACAACTCGGTTGGACCGAAGGGTGCAGTGCAATGGCCAGAGGCCAAATCGGTCACACCGAAATTATAAAATCGGTTTTACCGAGATGTGTTCCGTGGAAACCTAACCCTAAAAATTTTACTCGAATCTAGTTCAAACGAACCAATCTGGTGTAAAGGAAGATTTCAATCATGGCAAGATATTGGGCAAACCAAATGTGCATTGAATCGGAGATGGGAGCACGAGTAGGATCAAAACTCAACCTAACTTGGTGGAGTTTCTCTACGGCGGCAACGGCGTGGAGGAGAAGGCCGTTGACGGCGACGGAGACCTGCGGCGAGGGTGCACAGGCGACGACGGCGACGATCCGGAGATCAAGGCGACGGCAGCAAGGGGTGTGGGGCGAAAACGTTTGAAGGAGGAATCAACGCGCGAGGACCTTGGTATATATACCCCTTTGCTGTCGGTGGGACCGAGTTGTAAAACTCGGTGGCACCGAGATGGATAACTGCTAGGCAGTTATGCACTTCGGTCACGCCGAAAATTACAACTCGGTTTCACCGAGATGAAACCTAGATCAGTCTAAATGCTTTCGGTTTGACCGAGTTTGAGTGAGTTGGTCTGGCCAAAATCAATTAGAAGGTTTTGGAGATTAGCCCTAGACGGATCGGTGGCTCCGAGTGCTCCTCACTCGGAGGGTCCGAAAATGACTTGTTCAAAGTTTCTGATGTAAGCATGAATAGAATTTGAGACAAGAAAGCATAGATAGCTAGGGGAGGTACTTAGGCATTCTTGTCCATCCATTTGGTCAGAAAAATCAAAACAACCAAAACAACAAATGGATGTCCTCGAATGGATAAAATCATGCATTCAACATGCTCACACAATAAGATAGCAAATGAAATATGTGTCAAACATGCACAACCAAAACTCTAGCTACTAACACACAATTTATCGATGACTAGGTCATCTTTATATGAGTATTTTGACTTAGGAGCCAAATGAGAACATTTGATCATAGGTCATACTCATCGTTTAAGCACAAGTGGGGTTACCACTTTTACATAAAGCATTGATGTGTTCACATCATTTGAAGATGCTTTAGCTCAAATTTTTTTTTAGAGCAAAGCTCCCCCTAGATGTGAGAACCCCTTTTAAAGGGTCAAACTAACCTTGGGTTGTCGTAGAAGACTTCATGTAGATGTTGAAGATGTGGATGCTCAATGTTGATGGAGATCATCAAGAGTTGGGAGCTATCCTTTGGATTAGGGCACTTTCAATACCTACATGGGTTAGTCCCACAAGGAACAAACAAGGATATCCATGGACATAGATTGAAGTTCACAATAGATGATGTCCATGAAAGCAATGATTACCTTGTCCCTTGACTTACCAACAAGAGGGTTTGTGACTCCATGAACTAGTACACGATATGGAAGTTGACTGCACAAGTTGCCAAAATGAATGTGAGTGAAGTATGTTGGCGGAGTCACCCTCAAGAACTTTCTAGTTCTTCTTCTTCGGGATCCACATCATCTTGATGGGAATCCTTGGGGTTGTAGTTGAGCTTGACGAAGTAGAACTTGACGTTTCCTTGGGAACCCACTTGACCATGGCTTGAGGTGCTTCAATGAATGCATCAATCTCCTCTTGAAGCTTGTTTTTGGCTTTTAGCTTGTGGTCTTGTGGTGGAAGATCATCTTGAGCTTGTTCCATATTGGAAGAAGTAGGATCATACTTCTCCTTTTGAGAAACAAACTGTGGAGTAGGATATTGACCTTCTTCCCACTCAACACCTTCGGCGTTGAACTTTCGCTCAAAACCAATCCCTTGATTCTTCCGGTGCCTTCCTTGCTTGCGAACAATTTCCTCAAAGTTCTTGCTTCCGGCAAGGCTCTTGTAGACACCTTTCTCTATGATCCCTTTCAATAAGCTATTCTCTTGCTCAAGTGTAACTTGGCTTGAAACATTGTTAGTGGAATCAAGAGAACTACTAGAAGCAACAACATTGGATTTAACATGGTTATTGTTACTGCTAGAGGAAGAATTTTTCTTATGCTTGTCATGCTTAGTCTTAATGGGTGGCAAGAAATTAGACAAGAGAAGTCGTTTGGCAAGATATGAAGAACTCTTCTTTCGAAGATCGTCATTGATCGCTTTTAGAAACTCATGTTCTTGCTCTAGAGTGAGCTTCTCGAAGCGTAGCTTCTCATGAGATCTTAGGAGCTCTCTATGATCTTCTTGAGTTGTTTCATGAGCTAACTTAAGAGTGTTTAGTTCTTTAGTTAGACGCTCAATCTCCTTCATAGCATTGTCATTCGACTCTTCTCGACTATAAAGACTACTAGCATTTTCATCGTTACTAGGCTCACTAGATTTATCATGCAAGAGCTCATCTTCACCAAGCAAGTCATCCTCATCACTATTGAAGTCAATGAATTCAGGGTGTGATACCTTGGGGCCTTTAGCCATGAAGCATCTTCCAATTCCCTCATTTGGTGAATCAAATAAGTCGTAGGAGTTGGAGTTGGAGGATACGAGAGCAAGACCGCCAACACCTTCATCTTGACTATAGTCGGAGTCGGAGTGATAGCTTCCATCGGATTGATTGTCGGAGTCGGAGCCGGAGACCCATTCACCTACATGAGCTTGATGTCTTCTTCTTGTGTAGCTCCTTGATGACTTGTCTTTCCTCTCCGAATCCTTGCTTCTCCGAGAGGGTCTTCGTTCATAACGATCATCTCTACTCCTTCTCTCTTTCCGAGGTGACTCATCTCTTGAACTTCTTCTTCTTGGAGATTCTTCTCTTCTCTTGTGGGGAGCCGTACACTCATTTGAGTAGTGTCCGGGTCTTCCACAATTGTAGCAGTTTCGATCACGACTAGAAGATCTCTTTTCATCATATGATCTAGACTTTGAGCTTCTCTCTTTGCCTCTATTCTTGTAGAATTTGTTGAAGTTCTTAACCATTAGGCTTATCTCTTCATTGGAAACTAACTTGTCACTTGAGGTTGTGGGAGCATCACTTGTAGCTTTGTAAGCACCACTCGACTTGTTGTGAAGCTCTTCCTTATCCTTAAGTGTCATCTCATGAGCAACAATTCTTCCAATGACTTCGGTTGGCTTGAGAGTCTTGTAGTTTGGCATCATTTGGATCAAAGTGCACACGGTATCATACTTTCCGTCCAAAGCTCTGAGAATCTTCTTGATGATGAATCGGTCGGTCATTTCTTCGCTTCCTAAGCCGGCAATCTCATTTGTGATGAGAGCAAGCCTAGAGTACATTTCAGCGACTCCTTCACCATCCTTCATCTTGAACTTGTCAAGTTGACCTTGAAGAATATCTAGCTTTGATTCCTTCACAGACTCGGTACCTTCGTGCATTTCAACCAAAGTATCCCAAATCTCTTTTGCATTTTCAAGACGGCTGATTTTGTTGAACTCCTCGAGACACAAGGCATTGAAGAGAATGTCACAAGCTTGAGCATTGTTTTGCAACATCCGCAATTCTTCAGGTGTAGCTTCGCGATCCGGAACTTTTCCTTCCTCGAAGAATTCACCTTGCATACCAACACAAATAATGCCCCATGCGGCTGGGTTATGACCAAGAATATGCATTTTCATTTTATGCTTCCAACTAGCAAAATTTGTACCATCAAAGTAAGGACCTCTACGAAAATTACCCTCACTAGACGCCATACTCTCCTAGGTTGTGAAACCAAGCTTATGGAGTCCAATGCAATGGAAACCAATACAATGGAGACCAAGGCTCTGATACCACTTGTAGGATCGAAAGTACGTCTAGAGGGGGGTGATTAGACTACTTGTAAATATAAAAATTCTGCCTTTTGACAAAGAACAGTTTTTGGCAGATTCACAATTATGATCAAGTCAAGTATCACCCTACACATGCAATTCTAGAGTATAGGCAGCGGAAAGTAAATTGCACATGTAGTAAAGAGAGGTGGAGAAGAGCAAACGCAATTTTGGAGACGCGGTGATTTTTCCCGTGGTTCCGATAGGTGGTGCTATCGTACATCCACGTTGATGGAGACTTCAACCCACGGAGGGTAACGGCTGCGCGAGTCCACGGAGGGCTCCACCCACGAAGGGTCCACGAAGAAGCAACCTTGTCTATTCCATCATGGCCTACGCCCACGGAGGGCTAGCCTTACTCGGGGTAGATCTTCACGAAGTAGGCGATCTCCTTGCCCTTACAAACTTCTTGGTTCAACTCCACATCTCGATGACGGAGGCTCCCAAGCGACACCTAACCAATCTAGGAGGCACCACCCTCCAAAAGGTAATAGATGTTGTAGATGATGATGAACTCCTTGCTCTTGTGCTTCAAATGATAATCTCCCCAATACTCAACTCTCCTCATTGATTTGGATGTGGTGGAAGAAAGGATTGAGTGGAAAGCAACTTGGGAAGGTTAGAGATCAAGCTTCATATGGTGGGAGTGGAGCAACTTGATCTCAACACAAGGGTAGGTAGTTCTCTTCTAAGAAATGTAAGGTAGGAGTGGTAGTTCTTTCTGATGGCTCTCTCTACGAATGAAGAGGGGTGGAGGGGTATAAATAGCCTCCACACAAAATCCAACCGTTACACACATATTTGAGCAATCTCGGTGGGACCGAAGTGGACAACTCGGTGAGACCGAAAGTTCAAATAATGTGAACGTTGGGGTTTTCGGTGGGACCGAAAATACCATCTCGGTTAGTCCGATTTGAGCAAAGACAAGAGCATGCCAGTTTCGGTGGGACCGACTTCATCATCTCGGTGACACCGATTTGATGACAGAAGGTTACAGAAGCTTGGCAGCTCATGTTTCGGTGAAACCGATTTCAAAATCGGAATATCTGATTTTTCTAGGGTTTGGCTTATGGCTGAGGTGGTTCATCTCGGTGTGACTGAGTTTGGAATATCGGTGGGACCGAGATTACTTATAAGTGTATTTGGCAGTGAAAGTTGCTGATAGTTTAGGAGATGTATCACTAAGCACTTGAGCAACCAGATCATCAACATAACCTCATCCCCTTTTAATAGTATTGGCTTTTCCTATGGACTCAATGTGATCTTGGATCACTAAACCAAAAATGGAGTCTTGAGCTTTTGCCAATGCTTGCCTTAGCATTTTGAGGGGTCCACTTCTTCAGTCATTGCCATACCCATATCACTGAACTTCTCTGAAATGATTCTCAAGTAACTATTAGTTCAATGATATATATGTTGTTATTAATTGCCAAAACCACCCGGGGATTAGTTGCACTTTCAAAGACCCACACTCATTCTCCTCCGGTCCCTTCCTACTGTTGGCACCACTCCAACCATGGCCTCCGGGCACTCCAAAGCTCTCTTGGACGTACTGTCGCAGGAGCAGACAAAGGGCATCGATGGCTCCGCTCCGGGCGCGCTCCAAAGCTCTCTTGGACGTACTCTCGCAAGAGTAGACGAAGGAGATCGCCAGTTCCCCCCACCCCGACCGCCCTCCACCGCCACGACCAAGAAGTCGGCGCGCGTGTGCAGGCACAGCCGACAGCGAGGAAGAGTAGTACACGGTAGGTCGCCACCGCTCCTCCACTCATTCGACGCCAATCTTGGTGGGATAAAAATCGGCGGCCGATTAGCCGCTTGACGGCGACGTGGAGGCGGAAATCTTCATAACCTTGTGCTCCGGAGGAGGAGGTTATCAAGGTGGATAAGGAGGAGGCAAAGGCAATGGCCGGCTTTCTTGGGTTCATGGCCGGACATGGTGGTCGGGGCTCGACGATCGTTTAGATTAGGTTTATAGTAGGTTTTAGTACGGTTTGTGCGAAATATGTAATGAATTTCATCCAGTTTATAGAAAAAGTTCTCGAAATGTAATGATTTTCATCCAGTCAATTTGAAATTTGCTTTGTTTGCACGAATTTTGTTCGGTTAGTTCATATAGTTGTCGAAAGGTATGCGGGCAACATTGGATCGCATCCATCAGTGTCCTTGGATAGATGCCGGTGTAAATTTGAGGGCCAACGCTGGAGATGCCCTAACTATCATGCTATAATCGCTAACAGTGCTCCATTATTTCGCAGGGAACAGTTATCCCTCGATCAAAATCAGATCCGCCGTGTTTCGCACTCCTCCCACGTAGGAGTGTAGACTCTTGCTTACATAAAAATGAAGCAAGTGGACGGCACTGTAGCACATCATATCACTCTAACTAGCCCGCCTAACGCGCGGGAAAGCACCGCCCTCGTCATTTTGTTATAGATTTCTATCAATCGTTCGCACGAAAATGTTACGCTTTGCAAGTTCAAAAGGAAAAGGCGGCACACTTACAACTCATACGCGTCGCGTTCCCATCGCACCCCCGACAGTCCGGCTCGCACGCCGCTCACCAGAGGGGACACGCGTTGTCTTGCATTTTCACTGACATGTGGGACTGCAATTGAATAAACCGCCGATAGCCGAAATCTAATCGCTCGGCGGGCGTCGGCTGAGAGGAGAGAGACGGGGGAGGGAGAAGAGATCGCCCGCCCGCCGTGCATGGACTCCAAGAAATATGTGGTGATAATGTGAGGTTGGCCATGCGGGAGTCCGCACCGCTTCCAAGCTTGCTTCTTACCGCCCTGGCCCACCAGAACCCCTCCCCCACCCCACCACCTCCCCGCGCGCGCTCCCCCCTCAGAGGCCAGTTGCCCGCATTCATAGCAAGTAGTACCAGTAAAATTCTGGCCTATAAAGGGCATGTACAATGGTTGATAAGGTAGTCTTATCATAAGTCTTGCATGTAATTTAGAGATGACAAAATAACAAGTGTACAATGGATCATCTCTTAGCCTTATCTTCAATAACTAGTTATTCCTAAAAACATGGTGAAACATATTGTGCTAAGAGATCATCTCTTGTCTTCTCGACAAGCCCGCTTATGTGGAGGAGAGAGAGGCATTGACAAAGTCAAGGAGTGGGATCTGCAGGAGCCCGTCTCTACACGTGCTCCTAGGTATAAAAAACCAGTTCTAAAAAAAGAGGCATAAAAACAATTGTGTCTAAAAAAAGAAAGGTAAAAAACATTTGAGAGGAAATAGATAGAGAGCGAGTGAGAGAAGGTTGTAACCTTATAGTCAACACTATGGTTGTATTACATGAGGAAGGAGGGAGTGGTGCACATGCCAAGTTCACTGGGCTGCCGTGTTTCACACTCCTCCATCGTAACAGTGGAGACAATAGGTTTCATCAAAAATAAACAATGAATACTTGTTGCTCGTCCACTATATCGGTAAGAATACTTTCATTCGCCGACATGTGGGACGTCGACCATCCTGGTCCACCTGCCATGCACAAAATTATCCTAGTCCACCTGCCATGCACAAAGTTAGTCGGACGAAGTAACCATCATGACTTCGTTGAATTCCGCTTCTTCATGAAAACTTACTCTACCCGCAGTACTGCTACCACACGTGAAGACTAGACGGCACTATACCACGTCATATCACTAAAACCCACTAGGCCAAACTAGCCCGCCTAGGATTTGTACTCCCTTCGTTGCAAAGTTAGTACTACAAAGTTGACTCATCTATTTTGGAACGGAGGGACGTCTCTGTACTGCTATGATTTTGTGGTGTAAGTCTCTGTACTTTTGTTATGATTTTCCTACCCTATGAACCAAATGAGGCCTAAATGTTTCTGTGTCGACTATTGTCTGATCAATCGCTAAGCCTACAATTTTAGGAGCTTGGGCTATTGGCCGATCGACGACGGATCAGTATAAGCGTGCCATGAGCTCATCAGCCCCAACATTTCTCTTTGGTGAGTGTTTTGCAAGTACTATAGCTCGCACAGTAGCTAGCCTACTAACACCAAGAATCGTCAAATAAGCCCTGCTGATATGATAAATAGTTCAAAATTACATCTAAGCATGCCATATATTACATCAAAAGCTGGTGAGGATACATCTGTTTCCATAACTCGGAGAGGGTTCGCATGATTCACTATCAAACAAAAGTAGCACGTACCGCCCACACAAGACAGTGCACTAGCCCTAAGATGGTTTGATAACACGCATCGTTCTGGTAATTAAACACAGGGTAATGCAAACTACCCTGAAGGATTAGCGCGACCAACTATTTCTTGTCATCGATCTCTCGGGCAATGACCACAGCAAGGACAGCGGCATGGGAATCGATCTCTGGGGCGATGTCCACACGACTGACCGCGACATCGGAATTGATCTCTAGGGCGATGTCCATAGGATGGACATCGGCATCGGAATCGATCTCCGGGGCGGTGCCAATAGGTCGGACCACGACATCAAAAACGATCTCTGGGGCGTTGTCCACAGGACGGGCCGCGACATCGGAATCATCAAGGACGTCCACCGGCACCTGCACAACCCTAACATATTAGCAAGCACATTGAAAATAATCAAAAACCACAACTTTCGGTAATAAGCCATTATTTTTTACCTTGTGCAGCTCACCGGGGGATCCCATCCCTCTGGGGGCCATCTCCTTGTCCTCGATGGGAGCCATCACCTTGCCAGGGGAATACTGCTTCTCAACAGCGACTATCTCCTCAAACTCGGCCTTGAGCCTCGCATAGGTGGCCATCAGAGTTTCCGGGGTAGGCACTGTGGGGCCCTTGCTGTTCTTCCAACTTTCTTTGAGGAGTTCGTCCGCCAACGTCGTCAACTCTTTGGCCAGTGCTTGTTTCTTGGAGTTCTTCGTCTCCATGGGTTGGCCCGCCAACATGGTCAACTCGTTGGTTGGTGCTCTCTTACTGGAGATCGCTGTCTCCAGTGGGTTGTCCACCGGCAGCTCTTTGCCTCGTGCTCCAGGATCCATCAATGAACTGACAAACAAAAAGCAATCGAAAGGAAACCACAATCTCAATGAAAACGGGAAAAGAATAGATTGTGAGAATCGGTTGGTGCTTCGCAAAAAGAAGATTCTTGGAATGAAAATATAGCAGCATCACTAATTTGCCCACCTTTCCTTCGTCGGTACAGAAGAAAAATGGCAGAAGTGAGTAGCCTGGAGTGAGGTTTTCTTCAAGAAAGGGGAGAAAGGGCTTCAATGAGCGTTCCAGTGAAATGATGGTTGCTTCGTCCAGTCCCACTCCGAGGCCACTTTACCACTGCTGGTAAAGGTGTGGGTTTTGTGATATGACGGGTCATGATGGCCACACCGGGTTGACCGGTGAGTTTCGACTGTAGCACCTCGTTGTGATTTGGTGGATGGCACACGGGCCCGGATGCTTTGATGTCCCGCATGTAGATAGAGCGGCTAGTCATATAGGAGTGGTCAATATTGTGCACCGCGACCAAGGCGGAGAGGAAAACGAGATAACTACATAATTAATGCATGAGTTTAACTAGGGTAGTTTTGTAAAGTACGAGATACATTCCTCCAATTGCAAAATGCCTTGGTTGATGATATTTGAGATTTGAGCCATATAAACCGGAAGGGAGATTTGAGATACTGCACGCGGAGTAGTCACTTGTTGGAATCTCTAGAAAGACTTATACGGCATGATTCGTTGCTTCTTCTTACTACTACGTACTACTTCGCTGACATGTGGGACAGCCAACAGCATCCGGGTCGACGTAATACGTGGCATGCACCAGATTAGAGTGCGAAACGGAAGGGGGGCATCACCCCGGTCGTACCACCTAACCCTGTTTGAATACTCTAACTCAGTTAAAGGTTAGAGTTAGATTCTAATCCTAAACTAACCCTGAAGTAACTCTAACGAAAGAGGTGTTTGGATGACAGGGTTAGATGGAGCGCGGATACGGCGATGTGCCTTCATGGGCGGTGCGAGAGGGAGGGAGGGAGCGAGGGAGAGGACGAGAAGCTTCGAGGAAGTGGGGAGGGATCTGCTGCAGGGAGAGCGAGAGAAAATTGTGTTTTTAGTGTCCCGAGAAGAACTAACCCAAATAAGCACCTCTTGGGTGGGTTAGATTTTTTTGGGTTAGTTGATTTCAAACTAACCCAAACTAACTCTAACACATGGATCCAAATAGTAACCCAAACTAACCCTCATGTTTGGATATTTTTGGTTTAGTTGAGTTCAAACTAACCCGAACTAACTCTAACACATGGATCCGAACAGTAACGCGCCGTCAAATCGCACAGCCCGACCTTTCCAGCAGTAAGTAAGTTGAATCCGCTACTCCCTCACCCTCCTCGCCTCTCTGTCAAACCGCATATGCGAAAACTGCCTCGTGTACTGCACGGGAAAAGCCCCGCCCTCAACTTTTAACTACGCAAAAATAGTTCGATCTTGTTCGTTCTATATAAATACTAGTACTGTATGTTTATTCACCCGTGGGGTTGTTCAATGAATGGAGGGCCGGGGAGAACAAGTGAACAATACTACTAGTAGTAGTAGTAAGTAGGAGTCGTACACGTAGTCACCTTAAATAGAGAGTTTCTTTTCTTTAATGCCACGTACACAAATTGAAACGCTTGTTGTGGAGAGAAAAAGATAATCACTCCACTATATATGTACGCAGGGGCATGAGCGCTTGCTTTACTAGGGTTTCTCTATTCATTCTCTCATCCTCTCCAGTTATAAACAAGACAGCGGTAGCGACATTTTCTCTCTGCTCACCGCTGGTCACAGATCCATCCGAATCCCTTCGGCTGGTATGTGTAGAGGACTAGGTGCATCGTTCACGCGGTCATCACCGGCGAGGGAGGAAACCCACAGCTGTGGGAGGGGCTCGATACTCTGCCAGTGTCGTTCTCTCCGACATAGCGCCGGCTCGAGAGGTCCTTCGACCCTTCTTCCTCCCTGCCGTATTGTCCGCAGATCCGACATGCCGCCGCCGACATCTTGAGGACCCTCAGGTATAAGTTCTTAGAAAGCGGCCTTGCTCTATTGCCCCAGTTCCCCACGTGTCTGCATGTGCATCTTTTTCTACTCCCATCAGCTCTTCCAAAGCCACCTAAATTTTTAGTATTATTAGAGGTAAAGCTACTTCATGCATTCGAATCTAGGGCTTTGTTCAAACAACGAAGAAAGGGGGGAGTTGTAGCATGAATCTAGGACTTGATTCAAAGAGGAAATAATATGGTTAAAGTAGTAGAGACCGGATACCCAACCGGTCTCTTGGTTGAAAAGGGAAATAATGGGAAAACGCAGAACAAACTGGATAAAGAACAGATCCATTATTGGTTGAAAAAAGGATAGAAAATGGCGGCTGGTGGACAGGTCAACAGAGTATGTCCAGGATTAGATTTGTTGCCCTCGCATAGTAAAAGGTCTCCAGGATTAGAATTGCTGTCCTCACATAGTAAAAGGTCTCAGGATTAGATTTGCTGCCCTCACATAGTAAAAGGTCTCCAGGATTAGATTTGCTGCCCTCACATAGTAAAAGGTCTCCAGGATTAGATTTGCTACCCTCACATAGTACAAGGTCTCCAGGATTAGGTTTGCTGCCCTCACATAGTAAAAGGTCTCCAGGATTAGATTTATTGCCATCAAATATCATGAACAAACTCGGCATCACCACTTTATGCCTCCTTGTAGGTACATTGTGCTGATGCGTCCACTGTCGCATGTCCTTATACCAACCTTTTGCTGTTGTTAATGTAAGGGCGCATGTAAAATGAAGCGATCACACTATTACCTTAGGGACATGTCTAACCAGTGTTATTATTAATCTAAGGCCTCCAGTGATAAGATGCAATTAAACTGTGTTACAAATGGCACTCCTGCTGTTTTCCCCAGTATGATAAGTAAGTTGCTCCTTTACGATGTTGAGTGTCCTGTTGTCCCCATGGTCCCATGCCCTTAAAACAACTCTTTAGCTGTTGTTGATTTACTATATCTCGTAAACAAGCAATGCCACCATTAAAGTAATCACATATTTGAGGAATCTCATTATTGATCGTAATGCTTCTGGTAACATGAAGCATTGCTGACGTTTTAAAATTTCTACTGCCCTTGTGTGATTGGCATGAACATAATTAAGATGCTTCTTTTCATTTCATATATGTTTCATATATTCTTATTGACCAGCAACTGTTTACTTTCTATCTTTTTGTGCAGATAGGGATATCCATTTCACCTTGTTGCTATTGTGACCTATTGGTGAACTGCACAAAACACTTTTTTTTGGAATGAGTGTCTTGTGCAGTTCAACTAAAATGTCATGTGGGCAACATCTCTCAATTTTGGTGGAATTGCACAAAATGGTGATTGGAGTTTCCAAAATCTCCGTCAAGTTCTGCTGGTAATCTCATGGAACATTTTATTAGCCTTTGCAAGATGAGCCGTCACTGTCACCACAATGGCACTTTATTTTAGTGGAACTACACAAAAGGATAAGAAAATTATAGTTGCACCTTACATGAGCCGGATAGCCAACCTTAATGTTCCTCAATTTTAGTGCAACTACTAATGAAGAACCTACCAGCTCACGAGAGCAAGTACTTCTTGCTAGCTGAATAATGCAATCTTTGCTTCATTTCAGGTGAACTGCAGAAAAAGGTGCATGAATTGAATCATGGAACTCCAGGCATGCCTCATCCGAGTGGATCTGCAGGTTGAGTTCAAGGAGGCCACTATTAAAGTGAAATCATGCTCTTCTTGTTTGTGTTGTGCAAACAGGAATACTCAACTACATATGTTGTGACGGTCAAGAGCATTCGCCAAGTTCTTCGATTGTATGACATGGCTAGCCAAGATGAATTTAATCCCGATATTCACTTTATCAAAAGGCTCTAATGGGTTGGTTCTGAATCTTGCAAGCTGGGAATCAATGAGATGTGTAGGCATCTTTGTTGTACTTATTATTTGAATCTTATTTGTTGGTTCTGAATCTTGCAAGCTGGGAATCAATGAGATGTGTAGGCATCTTTGTTGTACTTATTATTTGGATCTTATTTGTTGGTTCTGAATCCTGCAAGCTGGGAATCAATGAGATGTGTAGGCATCTTTGTTGTACTTATTATTTGGATCTTATTTGTTCTTTCTGAATCTTGCAAGCTGGTAAACACGGCATGATGATGCAGAGGACAATAACCATAACAAACAGTTCAAACTTGGTAGTATTATCTTTGTGAAAGTGTGACAAATGTGCTGATCGTGTGCGTCCCGAGAATAATAATTCTAATTGTTGTGCATGTTGATCATGTGGCACTGATAGAACGAGCCAATGCATTGCTTGTTTTAAGTATAAATTCCTATTAAAGCTAATTAAATTTAAGTAAAGTGACCACTAACTCCTGTTATTATAGTACCAATACAGACCCGCTCGTGAACCAACGTGTGGTCGGAGTAGGTTTCTTAATGGAGGCGTTTGAATGCGCCGAGGGTGCATCTTCTGTCGGGCGTGCAGCGGACGAGGGAGGGGTAGTAACTATTGTCGCCTGTACACACTCAGTTTACTGTTGAATCCAGTTCCCCAAGAGCTGAAAAATGAACTGCTGCCGCCGCCTACACACTCGTTCACTTGAACAGACTCCAATGGCGATCTGAGGGGTGAGCCTGCTGGATATGGACTTTAGCAAGGAGTTCCCCTTTGAGTTCGTCGTTCAGTCCTATGGCTGCACCAAGTTGAATGTGATGTAACCAACGAGCCGGACTCGGTGAAGCTCTGCCTCGCCGAGTTTAAGCAGTACCTATAGGACAAGAAAGCACAAGGTTGCAGGAATAGACCTTGTGCCCATCCATTCATCTCCTGACAGGGGCCAGCGGATCACCGTGGCCCAGGTATGTGTGCGGGATGAGGTTCTCATCTACCACCTCTGTAGGGCCATCAGAGGTTTTGGAGCATTCGCCTGTTTCATCGGCAGCACCCACTGCACCTTTGCTACAGTGGAGAGAAGGAAGAACGCGACGATTCAGCCATTTGGTGCAACAAGCTTGTCGACATTCAGAAGCAATACAAGATCATCAGCAACGGGCAGGAGAAGGACTTCGTGGTTGACCTCGCCGAGACCATCATCGACCCCTGATATGCCAACATGAAAGAAGACAATGATACCAAGGACCTGAACACGTGGGAGGTACCTCTGAACCTAGCCTACATAACCTACGCGACCAGGAGGGCATGGGAGGTACATCTGAATCCACCCTGCACCCGAACAAGTCAACCCTCGTACTCCCCTCCGCCTGCGTCTTCCCCCACTCCGGTTCATTCGGTCTGAGGTCTCGACATCGTCCTCCGCCTTGGTGCTCTAGCCGTGGCACCGCCGTCTGTCGTTCCCAACATGGTCAGCAAAACAAGAGGAATCGGGAGACAACTGTTCGTCGAGAGGCTGATAGTCCCGGGCCCACCAGGTCCATGACATGTTTCAACATTTTTTGGATCCAGCAGGTATCAAGCGGCCTTTGGGCCTCCCAACCTAGCTTGTCTATAACATCAGTAGCCCAAGTTATGTTTGTTTTTTCAAGACAACGCACATCTCAGTTCTATTTTTCGTTTTCATTAATCCTATATCTGAATTTTCTCCCACTTTCTTTTTCGATGTAAACTGAGTTTTCTCCCAGTACTTTTCCCTAGAACCAACTCAACTGTCCCACGTCTAGCCTAAAAAATAATAATACCCCACGTACTATTAACTCATCAAATTTAAATGATATTTTATTTCGTAAGTTCAAAGTTCTTACAAAATAATAATAATAATTGTTTATATATAACTTGGCAAGTTAACTCCTAGTGATTGCGTACATAAGCTTGCAAAGAGTTTACTGACCAATGCAGTAATAGATGTGCAATCATGTGTTTATGTTTTTATAACATTTCTCCGTCTAGCCCAACATGATATTTTTCACCCAGTCCAGCAAGTCTGCGGATTTCGAGAAAAATGCAAATGGGCTTTAAATTCTACCATATATATAAACGAGCTGCATAGATGCTACATCATTGTTTCACCCAGCCCACCAAATGGACTAAAAACAAATGGACTGGCTGACATGTGGGCCAGTAGGTCGAAGCCTAAGAAGGTGTTGGATTTACATCCAACGGCCGGCATTCTTCTTCAATCTCTCGTCTTCTTCCACCAGTGCTGTCGGGACCGCCTGCTCTAGCCTTCGGCGTCCAGCGGCGTTGTTTTGCACTCCTCAGTGAAACGCTACCCCGCCGACGGCCAGGCCATCCCTCCACTCCGCACCTCATGTTATTCTCTGCCGAGTGTAGGCCCACCCCGCACCCGAACCAGTCAAGTTTCCCACTCCTCTCCGTCTGCGACTCCACTGCCGCGTCTTCCCCATCTCCGGGTCATTCCAGTCTCAGGCCTTGCCGTCGTCCATCATCTCGGTGCGCTCGGCGCGGCGTGGTCAACATACGAGAGTGATCGGAAGAGGACTGTACGTGGAGAGCCAGACGTCTGGGACCCACGAGGTTCATGGTCGCACGCATGGAAAGTTCCTCCTTATTACGCATTGTACGTGGACTGTACGTGGGAAGGGCTTCTGTATTTCGCGAAAAAAATGTTCCCCCCACTAACAGGTCGGATCCGCCAGCTATATCTTCGCACGCAAGGAAGTGTCTCCTTATTACGCACAAAAAAATGAATACCCCCTGCTAGCTGGGACCCACCATAGTGGGTGGCTGATTTGTGTGCCTACTAAGTTGACGGGGACGAAGGGCTTTGTCAACTTAGTCAATATGAATGATTCTAGCTCCAGTGACCGTACGATGTCCATCCAACGGCCATAGTGCTTATTCAACCTCTGGTCTTCTTACTCCAGCCGCCCAAAGCAGCGTCGGTCGTGCCGCGTGTGTTGAGGAACGTAGTATTTTCAAAATTTTCCTACGATCACGCAAGATCTATCTACTAGATGCATAGCAACGAAGGGGAGAGTGTGTCTACGTACCCTCGTAGACCGGGAGCGGAAGCGTCAAGTGACGCGGTTGATGTAGTCGAACTTCTTCGCGATCCAACCGATCAAGCACCGAACGTACGGCTCCTCCGCTTTCAGCACACGTTCAGTTTGATGACGTCCCACGAGCTCTTGATCCAGTTGAGCTTCACGAGAGAGTTTCCCCAGCACGACGGCGTGGTGATAGATATGATGTATCTACCGGCGCAGGGCTTTGCCTAAGCACTGCAACGGTATGACCGAGGTGTGTTTTTGTGGAGAGGGGCACCGCACACGGCTAAAACAATTCAACTTGTGTGTCCTAGGGTGCCCCCCTGCCCCCGTATATAAAGGAGCAAGGGAGAGGCCGACCCTAGGGGGGGCGCGCCAAGTGTGGGGAGTCCTACTAGGACTCCCAAGTCCTAGTAGGATTCCCCTTTCCTTTCCGAAGTAGGAGAGAAGGAAAGAGGTGGAGAGGGAGAAGGAAAAGGGGGCTGCACCCCTTGTCCAATTCGGACCAGAGGGGGGGCGCGCGCCTCCTTCCTTTTGGCCTTTCTCCTCTATTCCCGTATGGCCCAATAAGGCCCATATACTCCGAAAAATACCCGAATCACTCGGAACCTTTCCGATGTCCGAATATAGTCGTCCAATATATCGATCTTTACGTCTCGACCATTTCGAGACTCCTCATCATGTCCCCGGTCTCATCCGGGACTCCGAACTCCTTCGGTACATCAAAACTCATAAACTCATAATACTGATCGTCATCAAACGTTAAGCGTGCGGACCCTACGGGTTCGAGAACTATGTATACATAACCGAGACTCATCACCGGTCAATAACCAATAGCAGAACCTGGATGCTCATATTGGCTCCTACATATTCTACGAAGATCTTTATCGGTCAAACCGCATAAAAACATATGTTGTTCCTTTTGTCATTGGTATGTTACTTGCCCGAGATTCGATCGTCGGTATCTCTATACCAAATTCAATCTCGTTACCGGCAAGTCTCTTTACTCGTTCCGTAATACATCATCTCGTGACTAACTCATTAGTCTTTTGCTTGCAAGGCTTATTATGATGTGCATTACCGAGAGGGCCTAGAGATACCTCTCCAACACTCGGAGTGACAAATCCTAGTCTTGATCTATGCCAACACCACGAACACTTTCGGAGACACCTGTAGAGCATCTTTATGATCACCCAGTTATGTTGTGACGTTTGATAGCACACAAGGTGTTCCTACGGTATTCGGGAGTTGCATAATCTCATAGTCATAGGAACATGTATAAGTCATGAAGAAAGCAATAGCAGTAAAACTAAACAATCATAGTGCTAAGCTAACGGATGGGTCTTGTCCATCACATAATTCTCCTAATGATGTGATCCCATTGATCAAATGACAACTCATGTCTATGGTTAGGAAACATAACCATCTTTGATCAATGAGCTAGTCTAGTAGAGGCATACTAGGGACACTCTGTTTTGTCTATGTATTCACACATGTACTAAGTTTCCGGTTAATACAATTCTAGCATGAATAATAAACATTTATCATGATATAAGGAAATATAAATAACAACTTTATTATTGCCTCTAGGGCATATTTCCTTCAGTCTCCCACTTGCACTAGAGTCAATAATCTAGCTCACATCGCCATGTGATTTAATACCGATAGTTCACATCGTTATGTGAATAACACCCATAGTTCACATCGCCATGTGACCAACACCCAAAGGGTTTACCAGAGTCAATAATCTATTTCACATCGCTATGTGATTAATACCCAAGAGTAATAAGGTGTGATCATGTTTTGCTTGTGAGATAAGTTTAGTCAACGGGTCTGTCACATTCAGATACGTATGTATTTCGCAAATTTCTATGTCTACAATGCTATGCATGGAGCTACTCTAGCTAATTGCTCCCACTTTCAATACGCATCCAGATTGATACTTAGAGTCATCTGGATTTAGTGTCAAATCTTGCATCGGCGTAACCCTTTACGACGAACTCTTTATCACCTCCATAATCGAGAAACATTTCCTTAGTCATCCAGTTACTAAGGATAATTTTGACCGTTGTACAGTGATCTACTCCTGGATCACTATTGTACCCCCTTGACAAACTCATGGCAAGGTACACAACATGTTTGGTACACAGCATGGCATACCTTATAGAACCTATGGCTGAGGCATAGGAAATGACTTTCATTCTCTCTATATTTTCCTGCCGTGGTCTGGCTTTGAGTCTTACTCAACTTCACACCTTACAAGTTAGGCAAGAACTCCTTCTTTGATTGATCCATTTTTAACTACTTCAAAATCTTATCAAGGTATGTACTCATCGAAAGTCTTATCAAGCGTCTTGATCTATCTCTATAGATCTTGATGCCCAATATGTAAGCAGCTTCGCCAAGGTATTTCTTTGAAAAACTCCTTTCAAACACTCCTTTATGCTTTCCAGAAAATTCTACATCATTTCCGATCGACAATATGTCATTCACATATACTTATCAGAAAGGTTGTAGTGCTCCCACTCACTTCTTGTAAATACAGGCTTCACCGCAAGTCTGTATAAATCTATATGCTTTGATCAACTTATCAAAGCGTATATTCCAACTCCGAGATGTTTGCACTAGTCCATAGATGGATCGCTGGAGCTTGCACATTTTGTTAGCACCTTTAGGATTGACAAAACCTTCTGGTTGCATCATATATTAGTCTTCTTTAATAAATCCATTAAAGAATGCATTTTTGTTATCCATTTGCCAGATTTCATAAAATGCGGCAATTGCTAACATGATTCGGACAGACTTAAGCATCGCTACGGGTGAGAAAGTCTCATCGTAGTCAACTCCTTGAACTTGTTGAAAACCTTTCACAACAAGTCGAGCTTTGTAAACAGTAACATTACTGTCGGCGTCGGTCTTCCTCTTGAAGATCCATTTATTTTTAATGGCTTGCTGATCATTAGGCAAGTCAATCAAAGTCCACACTTTGTTCTCATACATGGATCCCATCTCAGATTTTATGGCCTCAAGCCATTTCGCGGAATCTGGGCTCATCATCGCTTCCTCATAGTTCGCAGGTTCATCATGGTCTAGTAACATGACTTCCAGAACTGGGTTGCCGTACCACTCTGGTGCGGAACGTACTCTGGTTGATCTACGACGTTCAGTAGAAACTTGATCTGAAGTTTCATGATCATCATCATTAGCTTCCTCATTAATTGGTGTAGGAATCACTGGAACTAGTTTATGTGATGATCCACTTTCCAATTTGGGAGAAGGTACAATTACCTCATCAAGTTCTACTTTCTTCCCACTCACTTCTTTCGAGAGAAACTCCTTCTCTAGAAAGGATCCATTCTTAGCAACAAAGACCTTGCCTTCGGATCTGTGCTAGAAGGTGTACCCAACAGTTTCTTTTGGGTATCCTATGAAGATTTTACTTCTCCGATTTGGGTTCGAGCTTATCATGTTGAAACTTTTTCATATAAGCATCGCAGTCTCAAACTTAAAGAAATGACAGCTTAGGTTTCTCGTCAAACCACAGTTCATACGTGTCATCTCCACGGATTTAGATGGTGCCCTATTTAACGTGAATGTAGCTGTCTCTAATGCATAACCCCAAAAGCGATAGTGGTAGATCGGTAAGAGACATCATCGATCGCACCATATCTAATAAAGTACGGTTATGACGTTCGGACACACCATTACACTGTGGTGTTCCAGGTGGCGTGAGTAGTGAAACTATTTCACATTGTTTTTACTGAAGGCCAAACTCGCTAACTCAAATATTTTACCTCTATGACCATATCGTAGAAACTCTTATTTTCTTGTTACGATGATTCTCCACTTCACTCTGACATTCTTTGAACTTTTCAAATGTTTCAGACTTGTGCTTCATTAAGTAGATATACCCATATCTGCTCAAATCATCAGTGAAGGTCAGAAAATAACGATACCCGCCGCGAGCTTCAACACTGATTGGTCCACATACATCTGTATGTATGATCTCCAACAAATCTGTTGCTCGCTCCATTGTTCCGGAGAACGGAGTTTTAGTCATCTTGCCCATGAGGCATGGTTCGCAAGCACCAAGTGATTCATAATCAAGTGATTCCAAAAGTCCATCACTATGGAGTGTCTTCATGCGCTTTACACCATTATGACCTAAACGGCAGTACCACAAATAAGTTGCACTATCATTATTAACATTGCATCTTTTGGCTTCAATATTATGAATATGTGTATCACCACGATTGAGATCCAACAAACTATTTTCATTGGGTGTATGACCATCGAAGGTTTTATTCATGTAAACAGAATAACAATTATTCTATGACTTTAAATGAATAACCGTATTGCAACAAATATGATCAAATCATATTCATGCTCAACGCAAATGCCAAATAACATTTATTTAGGTTTTACACTAATCCCGAAAGTATAGGGAGTGTGCGGTGATGATCATATCAATCTTGGAACCACTTCCAACACACATCGTCACTTCACCTTTAACTAGTCTCTGTTCATTCTGCAATTCTCGTTTCGAGTTACTAATTTTAGCAACTGAACCGGTATCAAATACCCAGGGGTTGCTATGAACACTAGTAAAGTACACATCAATAATCTGTATATCAAAATATACCTTTGTTCACTTTGCCATCCTTCTTATCCGCCAAGTATCTAGGGCAGTTCCACTTCCAGTGACCATTTCCTTTGCAGTAGAAGCACTTAGTTTCAGGCTTGAGTTTTAGCTTTGGGTTTCTTCACGGGAGTGACAACTTGCTTGTCATTCTTCTTGAAGTTCCCCTTCTATCCCTTTGCCCTTTACTTGAAACAAGTGGTCTTGTTATCCATCAACACTTGATGCTTTTTCATGATTTCTACCTTCGCCGACTTCAGCATCACGAAGAGCTCGGGAATTCCTTTCATCATCCCTTGCATATTATAGTTTATCATGAAGTTCTACTAACTTGGTGATAGTTACTAGAGAACTTTGTCAATTACTATCTTATCTGGAAGATTAACTCCCACTTGATTCAAGTAATTGTAGTACCCAGACAATCTGAGCATATGCTCACTAGTTGAGCTATTCTCCTCCATCTTGTAGGCAAAGTACTGTCAGAGGTCTCATACCTCTCGACATGGGCATAAGTATGAAATACTAATTTCAACTCTTGGAACATCTTATATGCTCCGTGGTGTTCAAAAGCAGTTTTGAAGTCCCGGTTCTAAGCCGTAAAGCATGGTGCACTCAACTATCAAGTAGTCATCATACCGAGCTTTTGTCAAAACGTTCATAACGTCTGCATCTGCTCCTGCAATAGGTCTGTAACCTAACGGTGCATTAAGGACATAATTCTTCTGTGCAGCAATGAGGATAATCCTTAGATCACGAAACAATTCTGCATCATTGCTACTAACATCTTTCAACTTAGTTTTCTCTAGGAACAAATAAACAATAAACGGGGAGCAACATCGCGAGCTATTGATCTACAACATATATATGCTAATACTACCAGGACTAAGTTCATGATAAATTAAAGTTCAATTTAATCATATTACTTAAGAACTCCCACTTAGATAGACATCCCTCCGGTCATCTAAATGATCACGTGATCCAAATCAACTAAACCATGTCCGATCATCACATGAGATGGAGTAGTTTCAATGGTGAACATCTTATGTTGATCATATCTACTATATGATTCACGCTCAACCTTTCGGTTTCCAGTGTTCCGAGGCCATATCTGCATATGCTAGGCTCGTCAAGTTTAACCCGAGTATTCTGCGTGTGCAAAACTGTCTTACACCCGTTGTATTTGAACGTAGAGCTTATCACACCCGATCATCACGTGGTGTCTCGGCATGAAGTACTTTCGCAACGGTGCATACTCAGGGAGAACACTTGTACCTTGAAATTTTGTAAGGGATCATCTTATAATGCTACCGTCGTTCTAAGCAAAATAAGAAGCATAATAAGATAAACATCACATGCAAATCAAAACATGTGACATGATATGGCCATCATCATCTTGTGCTTTTGATCTCCATCTCCAAAGCGCCGTCATGATCACCTTCGTCACCAGCGCGACACCTTGATCTCCATCGTAGCATCGTTGTCATCTTGCCAACTATTGCTTCTACGACTATCGCTACTGCTTAGTGATAAAGTAAAGCAATTACATGGCGATTGCATTTCATACAATAAAGCGACAACCATATGGCTCCTGCCAGTTGCCGATAACTTTACAAAACATGATCATCTCATACAAAACCGTATAACTCATCATGTCTTGACCATATCACATCACAACATGCCCTGCAAAAACAAGTTAGACGTCCTCTACTTTGTTGTTGCAAGTTTTACGTGCCTGCTATGGGCTTTAGCAAGAACCGTTCTTACCTACGCATACAAAACCACAACGATGTTTCGTCAAGTATGTGTTGTTTTAACCTTCACAAGGACCGGGCGTAAGCACACTTGATTTAGCTAAAGTGAGAGAGACAGACACCCGCCAGTCACCTTTAAGCAATGAGTGCTCATAACGGTGAAACCAGTCTCGCGTAAGCGTACGCGTAATGTCGGTCCGGGCCGCTTCATCTCACAATACCGCCGAAGCAAAGTATGACATGTTGGTAAGCAGTATGACTAGTATCGCCCACAACCCATTGTGTTCTACTCGTTCATATCATCTACGCATAGACCTGGCTCATGATGCCACTATTGAGGAACGTAGTATTTTCAAAATTTTCCTGCGATCACGCAAGATCTATCTACTAGATGCATAGCAACGAGGGGGAGAGTGTGTCTACGTACCCTCGTAGACCGGGAGCGGAAGCGTCAAGTGACGCGGTTGATGTAGTCGAACTTCTTCGCGATCCAACCGATCAAGCACCGAACGTACGGCACCTCCGCGTTCAGCACACGTTCAGCTTGATGACGTCCCACGAGCTCTTGATCCAGTTGAGCTTCACGGGAGAGTTTCGCCAGCACGACGGCGTGGTGACAGATATGATGTATCTACCGGCGCAGGGCTTCGCCTAAGCACTGCAACGGTATGACCGAGGTGTGTTTCTGTGGAGAGGGGCACCGCACACGGCTAAAACAATTCAACTTGTGTGTCCTAGGGTGCCCCCCTGCCCCCGTATATAAAGGAGCAAGGGAGAGTCCGGCCCTAGAGGGGCGCGCCAAGTGTGGGGAGTCCTACTAGGACTCCCAAGTCCTAGTAGGATTCCCCTTTCCTTTCCGGAGTAGGAGAGAAGGAAAGAGGTGGAGAGGGAGAAGGAAAAGGGGGTTGTACCCCTTGTCCAATTCGGACCAGAGGGGGGGGCGCCTCCTTCCTTTTGGCCTTTCTCCTCTATTCCCGTATGGCCCAATAAGGCCCATATACTCCGAAAAATACCCGAATCACTCGGAACCTTTCCGATGTCCGAATATAGTCGTCCAATATATCGATCTTTACGTCTCGACCATTTCGAGACTCCTCGTCATGTCCCCGGTCTCATCCGGGACTCCGAACTCCTTCGGTACATCAAAACTCATAAACTCATAATACCGATCGTCATCAAACGTTAAGCGTGCGGACCCTACGGGTTCGAGAACTATGTAGACATGACCGAGACTCATCTCCGGTCAATTACCAATAGCGGAACATGGATGCTCATATTGGCTCCTACATATTCTACGAAGATCTTTATTGGTCAAACCGCATAACAACATATGTTGTTCCTTTTGTCATTGGTATGTTACTTGCCCGAGATTCGATCGTCGGTATCTCTATACCTAGTTCAATCTCGTTACCGGCAAGTCTCTTTACTCGTTCCGTAATACATCATCTCGTGACTAACTCATTAGTCTTTTGCTTGCAAGGCTTATTATGATGTGCATTACCGAGAGGGCCCAGAGATACCTCTCCGACACTCGGAGTGACAAATCCTAGTCTTGATCTATGCCAACACCACGAACACTTTCGGAGACACCTGTAGAGCATCTTTATGATCACCCAGTTACGTTGTGACGTTTGATAGCACACAAGGTGTTCCTACAGTATTCGGGAGTTGCATAATCTCATAGTCATAGGAACATGTATAAGTCATGAAGAAAGCAATAGCAGTAAAACTAAACGATCATAGTGCTAAGCTAACGGATGGGTCTTGTCCATCACATCATTCTCCTAATGATGTGATCCCGTTGATCAAATGACAACTCATGTCTATGGTTAGGAAACATAACCATCTTTGATCAATGAGCTAGTCTAGTAGAGGCATACTAGGGACACTCTGTTTTGTCTATGTATTCACACATGTACTAAGTTTCCGGTTAATACAATTCTAGCATGAATAATAAACATTTATCATGATATAAGGAAATATAAATAACAACTTTATTATTGCCTCTAGGGCATATTTCCTTCAGCGTGCTCCTACCTCTCGTGGCCGTCTGTGATGCCACGGAGGCCTCACCGTCCCCTACTACTCCCACCACTCGCCAGGGCATCCCTCTACTCACCCACATCCCATGTTATTATGCGGCGACGGCGGCAACACGACGCAGCCGAACCAGTGAACCCTCGTACTCCTCTCCACGTGGGCATCCACTACCGCGTCTTCCCCGGCTCCGCGTCGTCCCCTTCCTAGGCCTCGTCGTCATCCACCGCCTTGGTGCTCTCGGCGCGGCGTGGTCAATGTGGTCAATGACCGACTTCCATCGGAAGAGTACTGTACGTGGAGAGGCTGGCAGCTGCGTCCACGGCCGTAGTAAGGAAGTGCCTCCTTATTACGCGCAAAATAATTATTCCTCCACCTGACAGCGGGGACCCATCGGATGGGCCACCGTATTTCGCGGAAAAAATGTTTCACCCTGACTGCTGGGACCCACCAGCTACATCTTCGCACGCAAGGAAGTGCGTCCGGGCAAAAAAACGATTCGCCCCCCTGACTGCTAGGACCCACCAGCTACGCCTTCGCACACAAGGATGTGACTGACAGTCGGGAACCATCTGGTTGAAGCGTACGTAGCGTTGTCATTCTGGTCGCGAACGTGTACGTACATACTGGTCGATGTAGAGACGCGCACGTGTCGTAGCAGAGGCGCGCACGTAGCATGTACACGTACGTACAACGGCTATGGTGCAAGAATGTAAATACGGCCACGTACGTACATACGGGCGGGGTCTCGAACGCCTACTCGCGCGTACGTACGGCCAGGGCTCGTGTACATGGCTGGGTCGGAACAGAGAAACAGTGTCATCTTCGTGTTCATGGGGAGCCAACCGGTTGGGTCGGAACGGAATGTGTCATCGTGTTCATCGGGAGGGCTTGGACGGAACAGCCGATGGAAACGAGGCCTGGCGTACCGCGGAACAGAAGAAACGACCTTTTGTTCGATCGGCCACGTTCGAAATGGGATCCTGTTCATCGGGAGGGGTCTGGTGTACCACAAAACGGAGGAAACAGACCTTCTATGGTCGAAACGGGGGTCCTGTTGATCGGGAGGGGTGTGGCGTACCGCAAAACGAAGGAAACGGACTTGTGTTGGAGCGCTATGGTCGAAACGGGGGTCCTGTTCATTGGGAGGGGTGTGGCGTACCGCAAAACGAGACTCCACGGGATACTGTTCATCTCCACCGCCGACCCCCTCCATCCTCCACGGGCTACTATTGATCCACCGTCGACCTCCTCCAGCCTCGACTTGCGACTGTTCATCCACAGGCTCTTGTTCATCCAGCCTCCATCGCGCGCTACTCCACCGGCTATTGTTCAACTAGCCCTCTCCACGGGCTCCTGTTCAACCACCCCTCCATGGGCTACTGTTCATCCAGCCCTCCACCGTCTACTGTTCATCCAGCCCTCCATGGGGTGGTCCTGTTCATCCTGCCCTCCACGGGGTCATGTTCATCTAGCCCCAACCGGCTCGATCGATCGGGGTCCTGTTCATCCAGAGGCAACACCACGGGGTCCTGTTCATCCACCCCCACCGGGAACTGTTCATCCA
>LR738709.1:337313068-337383571 GCA_902687465.1 Secale cereale | reverse complement strand
CCCCCCCCCAGCAACGCTCATTGTTCATCCAGATGCAGCATCGATCGGCTTCAGTTAGCAGCAGTAGCAAAGGAATCGCTCGATCGGGTTCAGTTAACAGCCATCGATCGATCGCTCGGGTTCAGTAACACGTAGCCTGCAGTGAAATCGCTCGGGTTTAGTTAGGGCCCAACGCCTCGCTCGGGTTCAGTTAGAGCCCAACGCCTCGCACCCACGCGCGTGCGTTTACGAGAGAAATGCGCATCGCTCGGCCCTGACCACCCACTGTAACTGGGAACACCCCGATATTTTCCTTGCCCTTGCTTCTACCACGGTTTTTTCCGTCATGGACGGCCCAAAGAATGTCATGCAGCTACGTCTCCGGCCCACCAAGGACGACAAGCCCATTTTCTGTCATGATTTTTTGTCATAGAAGTAGTACCCCACCACGTCTATGATGATACCGGGTTTTGCCACAATTATCGTCATAGAAGTTTCAGAAGTATGACAGAAAAAAATGGTCCAGCCCAAAATTTCACGGATGTGTCTTTTTTTGTAGTGCTAGTAGGCATGGGTGTAGTCATACCTTTGCATTCTTGCATGTTGAACTTCTTGAACAAGTCCTTGGTATACTTTGTTTGAGAAACAAAGGTACCCTCCTTAGTTTGCTTGATTTGCAAACCAAGAAAGAACTTGAGTTCACTCATCATTGACATCCCAAACTTTTCTGACATTAGCTTTCCAAACCTTTCACTAAAATGGGGGTTAGTAGAACCAAATATGATATCATCAACATAAATTTGGCACACAAATAATTCACCATTAACCCTTTTAGTAAAAAAGTGTGGAATCAATTTTTCCAATCTCAAAACCTTTTTCAATAAGGAACTTGGTCAACCATTTATTCCACGCTCTAGTAGCTTGTTTAAGACCATAAAGAGCTTTGTGAAGTTTGTAAACATGATCGGTTTGTTAGGATTGACAAAGCCGGGAGGTTGTTTAACATAAACTTCCTCCTCAATTTCATCGTTGAGAAAAGCACTTTTAATGTCCATTTGGTACAAGGTGATATCATGGTGATTAGCATAAGCAAGTAAGATGTGAATGGACCCAAGTCAAGCGAAAGGGCATATGTCTCACCGTAGTCCATACCTTCGACTTGAGTGTATCCTTGGGCGACGAGACGTGCTTTGTTGCAGACGACTTGACCATCTTTGTCTTGCTTGTTGCGAAACACCCATTTGGTACCAATGATGTTGTGGTTGTTATCGGGCTTCTCGACCAATGTCCACACTTGATTTATCTCAAAGTTGTGTAGCTCTTCGAGCATAGCGTTCACCCAATCTGGGTCATCAAGAGCATCTTCAAGCTTCATAGGTTCAAGGTTAGATATGAAAGAGTAATGTTCACAAAAATTAGCTAGGCGAGATTTAGAGCGAGTGATTCTCCCGGTTTGGATATCATCGTAGATTTGCTCTACGGGATGATCTCTAGCAATTCTTGCTCTAACTCGTGAAAGCTTTTGCTTGGGTCGGGGTGGAACATCCTCTTCATCTTCTTCTTCTTCTTGTCCTTCTTCATTGTTGTTGGTATTGTTGTCCCCTTGTGGAGGTGGAGAAGGAGGTCGATGAGGTTCATCTTGAAGCACTTCCTCGTTTCCTTCATCATGGCGTGTCCCACTTGTGGATGCCTCCAAGTCAATTTGTGGTTCACCTTGTCGTGAGGTTGAAGCTTCCACATGGACGGATGAAGTACTCTTTTTCACCTCCGTTAGATGGATCTTGCCAATAGTGTCAGGCCCAAGATGCGATTCTATCCCGATCACGTGACACTTATGTGATTGGGGCACAACCGCATTTCGGGCGCTTAGCAAGATGGATATCATTACATCGTACCATTACATACATTCGTGGGGGATACAACAATACATACAATTCACATAAATACAACATCATCAATACAAGGCATCCAACTACGGATGCAAACATGAAAAGAACAACGACATCCATCTGCTATCCCAGGCTGCCGACCAGGAACCTAACCCAAGACTGAAGAAGAAGAAGAAGAAGAAGAAAGAACTCCAACACAACGATCATCGCTCTCACGTCAAGACATCGGAAACCTGCACCTGCAACTGTTGTTGTAGTATCTGTGAGCCACGAGGACTCAGCAATCCCATAACCATGGGTAACAAGACTAGCAAAGCTTAACTGGGTAGGAAGAGGTAAAGTGGTGAGGTTGCAGCAGCGGCTAAGCAATATATGGTGGCTAACTTACGAGTACAAGAATAAGATGAGCTTCTACGCAAACGGTCGCAAAACTAGTAGTGATCGCTAAAGATCCTGAACTACCTACGAGTCAAACATAACCCCACCGTGTCCTCTTCTCAAAGTGAAAAGAGACAGTCACGGCTACTCACACAGTTGTGTGTTTTACTTCGGATCCTCTGCCGAGTTTTCTACAACCGGACATTAACAAATTCCAATCTGCCACATAACCGCGGGCACGGCTTTCGAAAGATCATAACCCTGCAGAGGTGTCCCAACTTAGCCCATCACAAGCTCTCACAATCAGCAGAAGAAATAATAATATTATCACCCCTTATCTTAAGGACAATCCAATCAGGCTCGGTATCCCGGTGCACAAGACATTTTGATAATGGTAAAACAAGTCCAGCAAGACCTCCCGGCGTGCCGACACCCTGATGGTAGCCGCGTGCATCTCGTCTCAGGCCACGTCCGGATGACCACTACATACAGCAACCGAAGACCCCAGATAACTGGGTGGCACCGCAAGTGGCTCTAGTTTGGGGCCAACACCATCAGCACTGGCCCCCCTGCTATGTAGAAGAATACTCGGGGATGCGACCCCCTATGCAAATTTAATTATTTAATTAAGTTATTATTATGAGGCAAATTAAAAACAATGTTGGGCCTTGCTGGAGGAGTTTTATTCAAAGACGAAGTGTCAAGGGGTCCCCATATACCCAACCGTGTAAGGAACACAAAATCAAGGAACATAATGCCGGTTTATCGGCTCCTAAGGTGGCATGAGTGGAACAAAACACCGAGCAAAAGGCCAAGCCCAGTATATATGTGTGTTAATAATAATAATAGATGTTGTGATATTCCCAAGTATCAAGTTCCAACATGGAACAATCTTCATCTTCACCTGCAACTAACAACGCTATAAGAGGGGCTGAGCAAGCGGGTAACATAGCCAAACAATGGTTTGCTAGGAAGGTGTAAAAGGTTAGAGGTTTCATGGCAACAAGGAGAGGCTGACAATAATGATGGGTAGCGTGACATATAACGATAGCATCGAGACAACTAAGCATGGCAATGATAGTAAAGGTATCCAAGGTGATGGTCATCTTGCCTGAGATCCCGCAAGGAAGAATAAATGAGTCCATGAAGAAGATGAAGACGAAGCCACGAAGTCGAACCACATGTAGATGAACGAATCCTCGCGATCGCAACGGAACAAGCACTAACGAGAAGAAGCAAGCAATACGGTAAACACACAACACAAGAACATGACAATATGCTCAACCAAGTATGATGCAAGACAAGTCTATATATGATGCAATACATGGAAAGATAGGAAGCATTCAAAAACAACATCACCCAATAAGTTTAAATGAGGCCGGAATCAACATATAACAAATCCGGTAAGTCCTCATATGCAAAATTTGAAATTAGTCCAGATCTGAAAAAACCTTAAGTTAAAGTTGTTAAACAGCAGATTAACATGCACCATGATGATCTACACGAAATTCTAGTCAAGTTTCATATAAAGTTTGTTTAATTCGGAGCTACAGCCTAGAAGATATGAGCAAAACAAGACAAGCATGGCAATGGTGCAAGATGCACCCAAACATCAGGAAAACACACTCCAAACATGAAAACAACATGATATTATGATTCTACATGCAAAATCACACAAGTTTCATATAAGGCACACCCAAAACGGAGCAACGGGCTAAAAGATACACTAGAAACAAGATATAACAACAAGCTGAAGTTAACAGCCACATAGCAACTTCGGAGCAATGTAAATATAAGCTAAATCACCCAAACATGTTAACAAGAGGCATGGATGTGAAGTAGACATGTTACTTAACAAGTATGAACTTAGAACACACCCAAAAGCTTGCTTGAACATAGTTAACCAAGCATGGCAAGTTGAAATAAAATTATCCAGACTTAGCCAAAATCTGGGAAGGCAAAAACATCATCACGATGCTGCCTTCGGAGGCACAAAACAACATGCATATCAACTCAACTAAGCATATAAAGATCATGGACATGTAGTAGACATATCCTACCGCAAACAACTCCATTGGAGCAACTCCATAGGAGGCATGGATCAATAACAACAAGCTACACCAAATTGAACATGCTGATAAAAACATGACAGGCATAATTTATAGCAACTTGAGAGCAAGAAATAAATAAGCTACAGCAGGTCATATGAGCAAGTAAGGGCATGAATGATAGACAATAACATGGACAACAAGACATGATCATTGGCCACTCCAAAACAAGCATGGATTTGACTAGGGCATCAAGCAAACATAGCATCAGGTTATAACAGTTTCCAGACTTAGCAGAAATTTCACAAAGTATAAAACAGTAACAACAACATGGCATGTTTACAAGCTTGTTTAAGTCACCTCAAGGCATATCATGGAAAGATGATTGCTCCACATCAAAGACCATATTATTGTGCTTCTAAAACATCTAGACATGTGACATGAGGACAAACACATCAATAGCAATGAACAAGTGAAATCAGCATCTCATAACAAGTTTCAGCACTTAACAGCCAAATGCACTTTTGCAACAGAGATTAACATGGCAAGATGAAGTCAAACAAGCATGCTACAGCAATCATCATGTAGTACACTTCACAATGAACATTTTGACATATAATATGCTCCATTTGGATAAACATGCACCAAGTTATCATATCTCAAACATGGCATCAAATTAACAAGTAACAGCAGTTTATGACAAGTAGCACTCTTGCAACAGAGATTAGAGCATCTTGATGAAGTCAAACAAGCATGGCACAATGGAATAAAGTGTAGAGCATATCACCACGATCATTTTGACATATCATTCACTCAATTTGGACATACACACAAATATTTACAGCCACCCAAACATGCAAATAAAACGTGTGAAATTCTCAGACTTATAGCTATAAGATGCTAGAGTGGGGTTTACAGGGGCGCTCACGTTGGTCCAATGGACCAGAAGGAGGGGGAGGCAGAGCAGGCCGCGGGGAGGCTAGGAGCTGGGCCGGGCCCATGTGGCTGAGGGAGGTCGCGGCCCACTTGCAAAGGAGGCGGCCGAGGCGAGGGGCCTCGTCGTGCTCCTGCTCGAGCTGCTCGAGCACGAGGCCAACGGCGGCGGCGCGCCACCGGAACTCCGGCGAGGCGGCTGTGAGGCCGGGCCGGCGGGGATGAACGGGAATGGGCAGATCCGAGCGTGGGGAGCTCGGATCCGGCGACGGACAACGACGAGATGGCCGGCGATGACCTCGGAGGTGCCTCCTGCAAAAACAGCGGCGGCGCAGAGCTTAGAGGAGAGGGAGAGCACGGGGAAAAAAGGGGACAAGAGGAGGCGCGGGCACTGGCCTCGCCGTCGTGGTCGCCGGCGGCGGTGCTCCGATGAGCTCGGGCAAGGACCAACGGCGGCAGCGAGTGATGGCTTCTCGCCCCTCGTTGGTTACCCCAAGTGGAACGTTGAGATGTAGCGTAGCGGCAAATTTCCCTTGGCAAAGATACCAAGGATCGAATCCCGTGAGACTCCGAGGGTCGACAAGTAGGTGTCAACGGTGCCAGAAACTTAGCGGTTGACGGGACCTGCACACAGATACAGATAACTTTGCTCCCAACGAGTACAGAGAGGTTGTCAATCCCTCCGGCCTTGTTGTTTACAAAGGATCAAACACAAGAGATAATAATGATAGCTATGACTGCAACTAGGAAATAAAAACATGAAGTAAATAGAAGGTGTGATCAGCGGTGGTAATATGGACCGGGGTCCCATGATGTTCACTAGTGATGTCTCTCTCCCAAAAGACGATAAAACAGCAAAGTGAGGTAAACAAATTACAGCTGGGCAATTGACAGGATTATGTGCGCAAACCAATGCTAACTATGCTGCAAAGAAAGGTAGAGGCTCAAAAGCATGGGCGGTACGCCAAGGCAAGTAGACCGAAATCCATCTGCATCTACTACTAATCATCCACCTTGAGATATCTATCCAGAACATCTCGCTGGTATTAAGTTGCGAATCCCACCCAAAGTGTAAACTCAAAGCAACAGACAACTGCATTAAAAGAACTTTGCGTAAAGTAAACAATCCTTGCACCCGCAAGTACAAGGACCGTTGTTTTCTCCCTTGTGGCAACAACACATCCCCTAGACTCATGTTTCTGTCACTCAAGCTAGTCATCAGGGGGCATGAACCCACAATCAAGCATAACGCTCCCTCTCGGAGTTACTACCTACTACTTGGCCAAAGCAATAAACAGCAACGGAGAACATGCAAGAATTACTCAAGAACAAAGATATAAAAGAGGTGAATCAAATATATTACTCAAACACAATATGAACACAGTCTCATAATCCATCAGATCCCAGCAAACTCAGCAAAGCAACAGCAGAAAGATTACATATGTGCCTCGATCATGTAGGGCAGCTCACGAGGTCTAAACCATGAAGAGCAAAGAGGGGAGGAGAACATCACATAGCTACTGATCATGGACCCATGGTCCAAGGTGGACTACTCACGACTCATCCGGGAAGCGTCCATGGTGGTGGAGAAGCTCCCGGTGGTGGTTCTCCCCTCCGGCAGGGTGCCGGGAAGAGTTCTCCTGATGCTCCCGATCTTGGAAGTGCTGCGGCGGCGGAACAGAGGCGAGATCGCGAAAAAGGGTTCTGTCTTCGAGGGTTTCGGGACGAGAGGGATATATATGCGAAGGGGGCAGCCAGAGGCGGAGCAGGGACCCCAGGCGCCCCCCTGGCGCGGCCAGGGGTGGGGCCGCGCCAGGTGGCCGCCTGGGCCTCCCTGGCTCCCCTCTGGTCCATCTTTGGTTCTTCGCGAAGCTTCCTGTACGCTGATTTTTCCTGTATTTTTCCTGGAATTTTTGGAGCACTTTTAATATGGGGGAAACCTGAAATAGAAAAACAGCAGAAAACAGGAACTGGCACTGTGGTGCACTGAGTTAATAGGTTAGTCCAAATATGATCAAAAGTGTATGGAAGTGCATCAATATCATAGCAATATCACACAAAAGAAGCATGGAGCAAGCAGAAATTATAGATACGTTTTGGACGTATCAACATCCCCGAGCTTAATTCATGCTCGTCCTCGAGTAGGTAAATGATAACAAGCATAATTTCTGTTGTGACATGCTACCAACCATATAAGAACTTTTTAAGTAAAGCAATCAAGGCATGTAATTCAATTCAAGTAATAACAAGCAAGAGTCTATATTAGCATTGTAACAAGCAACATAAGAACATAAAGGTGCAAGAGCTCTCGCTGTCCGTGACTCGAATGTCTCCAAATGGTGTTTGCGTGCAAGAAAGGGGATAGGGATATACGAGAGAGTAAAACATAGTTTTTGTATTGTTGAGAACTTAATCTACTAAAGTTTCACACTTGGTCTTCTTTGGAATCTTATCTTGACTCATCCCCAGACCACTAGCCAGGTACAAGTCAAAATGATCCACTCCCTTCCGATATTTTGAGCACTCATGCAATGGATGAGCGTAAGCAAGAAAGTTGACACTTAGGATGGCAAAGAGAGAAAAATGATGAAGGGTGAAGACAAAAAAAGGTGTGAAAGGCTCACATCAATGAGGACAATCATAGGCGAGAGAAAGCCAAATGATAGATATGATGTGAGGAGTAGGGATTGCCATGCAACGGATGCACATATGAGCTAAGGTAAGCTCTCCAATGGAACTAGTGGGGGTGCATCCAACTTGCTCGCTCAAGAAGACCTAGAGCTCTTTTGAGGAGGCTCATCATTGGAATATACAAGCCAAGTTCTATAGTGTGAAGGTCCCCACATAGCTGTATGCATGAATGATAATCTCTATGGAGTACAAGGTATAAGATGGAGTACGAGTGTGGATCTCTCAAAAGGAATAGTAGTGTGCCCCCTTCTCTCTTTTTATTTCTTTTTCTCTTTTTTCTATTTTTTTTATTTTTTTGTGTGGCCTCAATGGCTCTTTCTATTGAACTCTCATTTGTCCTCTTTGGGATCTTTTGATTTTGTCCTCTTTGGGATATTTTCCTCAATTTAGGGGCAACACTCTATGTATTACAAGAAGTATAGAAGATCTTTCACACTTTACAAAAGTACTCAACATAAAGAAAATGAAACTATCATGATGTATGCAAATGTATGCCTCTGCCGGTGTAGCAGGATATGCAATGATACTAGCGCGTCATGTAGCAATGATTAGGGCAAGGCCCAACTAGCATGCGGCTCATCGATCAAGCAAAAAGCATGTATGACATGAAGATCAAGTCATGAGAAGATGGATGTTGCATGGCAATGTATCTCGGAAAGGCTATGGAAATGCCTTGATAGGTAGGTATGGTGGCTGTTTTGAGGAAGGATATAATGAGGCTTATGATGACAGAGCGTATCGTGCCAAGGATTTGGATGCACCGGCGAAGTATGCGCCAACTCTCGAGGTGAGAAAGGGCAATGCACGGTACTGAAGAGGCTAGAAAAATATGGCTAGGTGGAAGTGTCAACTTTCGAATACTCACATTAGTCCGAAGAACTCATGCACTTATTATCGGTAACTCTCAATCTAATTAGGAGGTTCACAAAGAGACAAGTACCCCGAGGAGGAGTGTATGGGGGTTTGGTTATCCTTGCGCATCCTCGACTCATGGTACGTGAGTGTACTCTAATATTCGATCCCTCCAAAGATTAGTGATCCATCTAGTAGCTAAAGTTCTCAACTATTTTGTAGGTTTTCGAAAATAAACACGGATTGCCCAAAATACGACATCTATCACTAATAGGCTAAAGCTCTTGACACCAAAAGTTCAGACATTACTCATGGCAATACCTCAAAACTATTGCAAGTTACTACTAAAATTAAATAGCAACCTCAATTACCTACTTTAAGTTAAGACACACAACTCAGTGCAACGGGGAAACTCTCTTAACAAGATAAACATGAAAACTCAAGAGAGTTCAGCAACTAACTAAACAAAAGCTCTTTAAAAAGAAAAGCATGAAAACTAAGAGCTAAACATGACAGCAGCTATGGAAAGACAAAGAACACACACAGCAAAGATAAGCATGAAAATCCTATGTTGTGTTCTAGGTTGAAGTGGAGCGTGTTTCTCTCCCACACAAAGAAAGCTGGGTTCTAACTTGTTATGAACAGCAAGCAAAGCTAAAGAAAACTAAAAAAAGAAATTAAGAGCAAGACGCTCCAAGCATAGCACATAACGCATGAAGTGATAAAATTATAGTGGAACGAAAGACAAACTGATAATTGTTGATGGAGAAGGGGATGCATGGGGGCATCCCCAAGCTTAGACGCTTGAGTCTTCTTGAATATTTCTTGGAGGTGCATGGGGGCATCCCCAAGCTTGAGCGTTTGACCCTCCTAAATCTTCTTTTATCATCTTCCCTCGCACACTTGAAAACTCCCTTCATACATAACTCATCATAATCTGATTAGCGAGGTTAGTACCCACAATAAAATAATTTTTCCCTACTGGAAATAAAGATAATCTTGAAGAGCTACTGTTTCTCAAGATTGCCAAAAGGTTTTTGCAAAGAAAAAGCAAGCTCAAGGTTTGCAAAACGAAGAAAAGGAAAAACAGGACAGAATCTGTGAAAAACAGACCATAAGGTAGTAAATAATTTTTTCGGGACACTTCTGCAACTCAAATCAAAAAACTCAGAACAGACGCTCGAAAGCCAATTGTATAGAGCACGCTGTCAAAAAAATTCAGATCAAAAAGATGATCTGGTGATTTTATTCGAATTTATCTGTCCAAGGATAGAATCTGTTTTCTGGACAGCACGTCACAACTTTTGGACTTTCTTGCAATCGGAGGCTAAACTTGGCACAAAGCTGAAAAGAAAAGATACAATGATGATGCTACTATAGTAACAAACATCAAGACACAACAAAAGCAAAATAAGACCTAATTCGTTGTGGGCTGCCTCCCAAAAGCGCTTTCTTTTATGCCTTTAAGTTAGGCATGATGCAAAAAGAGAAGATCAAGTTTTATCAAGAGTAAGAGAATAGCTAGCCCGTGTAACGGACTCAAAAGGCAACTTAATATTCTTTCTAGGGAAGTGTTCCATCCCTTTCTTGAGAGGGAATTGGAATTTTATATTCCCCTCTTTCATGTCAATGATAGCACCAACGGTGCGAAGAAAAGGACGTCCCAAAATAATTGGACATGAAGGTTCACATTCAATATCCATAATAGTAAAATCAACGGGAACATAATTGTCATTGACAATGATAAGAACATCGTTGATCTTCCCCAAAGGTTTCTTTACGGAAGAATCAACAAGACGAACACCAAAATAACAAGGATCAAAAGGTTTCAATTCAAACATATCATACATTCTTTTGGGCATAACGGAGGTACTAGCTCCAACATCACATAAAGCATATCAAGATAAGTTATTCAACTTAATTTTCATCATAGGATCCCAACTATCTTCTAGCTTTCTATGTATGGAGGCTTCTACCCTAAGCTTTTCCTCCCTAGCTTTGATGAGAGCATTAGTGATATGCTCCGTGCAGGCAAGATTAAGTGTGCTAGTGTGGGGATCTCTAGACATCTTGTGAAGAAAACCAATAACTTCAGAAAGGATGCAATTATCAAAATCAAGGTCACTACTATCAAGTAAAGTGGTAGTGGTGTCCTTTAGGCTCACTTTTTTGGTAGCTTCTATGGTCATCGGAGTTTCTTCTTCTACGGTTGAGGTCATAGCATCACCATTAATAGGTCCAATGGGACTAGGAGTGCATTGGGTGCTAAGAGTTTGGATATCCTCAACAACTTGAATAGTAGCAATAGTGTGGTGGGTAGGAAGGCTCTTAATTCTATCTTCTTCCTCCTTTTCTCTAGCCCATCTCTTTTTAAGTTTAGCCATCATCCTAATGTTTTCATTAATTTGCACTTGAATAGCATTCATAGGAGTGGTCTTCCTCTCCTCAAGAGGAGAAGTTCTAATTTTAAGCAACTCTACCTCATGGGCTAAATTGTCTACCTTCGAAGAGAGATTATCTAGTTTGTCTAGTTTTTCTTCTACACTCTTATTGAAGGCCTTTTGGGTAGTGATGAAGTCTTTAAGCATAATCTCTAGTTCAGAAGTGGAGTTGTTGGTGCTAGGATAAGTATTGTTGTTCCCATAGGAATTAGAGGGGAACGGTCTAGGGTTGCTACCAAAATTACTCCTATAAGCATTGTTATTGAAGTTGTTTCTAGAGATAAAGTTCACATCTACTTGATCTTGAGCAATCAAAGAATTTAAAGGAACATCATGAGGATAAATAGAAGATTGCTTGGAAAGTAGAGACATGATCAAGTCAACTTTTTCATTTAGGGAGGAAATCTCCTCGACAGAGTTTACCTTCCTACCTGTTGGAGCGCGTTCGGTGTGCCATTGGGAATAATTGGTCATCATCTCGTCGAGAAGCTTCGTGGCAGCACCAAGTGTAGTTGACATAAAGGTTCCTCCCGCGGCCGAATCTAACAAGTTCCGCGAGGTAAAGTTCAAGCCTGCATAAAAAGTTTGGATAACCATCCAAGTAGTCAAACCATGAGTAGGGCAGTTCTTGACAAGAGATTTCATGCATTCCCAAGCTTGGGCAACTGTTCATTATCCAATTGTTTAAAATTCATTATGTTACTCCTTAATTGGATAATTTTAGCAGGGGGATAATATTTCCCAATAAAGGCATCCTTGCACTTGTCCCAAGAATCTATACTATTCCTAGGCAAGGATTGCAACCAGATTTTAGCTCCTCCTCTCAAGGAGAAAGGAAAAAGCTTAAGCTTAACAATATCACCATCTACTTCTTTGTACTTTTGCATATCACAGAGCTCAACAAAATTATTTAAGTGCAAAGCAGCATCATCTCCAGCACCGGAGAATTGATCTTTCATAACTAGGTTCAGTAAAGCAGGTTTAATCTCATAAGAAGGTGCTGAAGTGGCAGGTGTAGCAATAGGCGTGCAGATAAAGTCATTGTTGTTATGACTAGTGAAGTCACACAACTTGGTGTTCTCGGTGGAACCCATAGCAGCAGCAAGGAAGATAACTATTTTTGTGATTTTTGGTAAGGGACACTAAAGCAAAAACTGCAAGGTAAACTAACAAGACTAAAAAGCAAAGATAAAAGATAGCGTGCAACTCCCCTATCTTGAAGAGTGGAGTCCCCGGCAACGGCGCCAGAAACCTGATTGATGGCTTCTCGCCCCTCATTGGTTACCCCAAGTGGAAGGTTGAGATGTAGCGTAGCGGCAAATTTCCCTTAGCAAAGATACCAAGGATCGAATCCCGTGAGACTCCGAGGGTCGACAAGTAGGTGTCAACGGCACCAGAAACTTAGCGGTTGATGGGACCTGCACACAGATACAGATAACTTTGCTCCCAACGAGTACAGAGAGGTTGTCAATCCCTCCGGCCTTGTTGTTTACAAAGGATCAAACACAAGAGATAATAATGATAGCTATGACTGCAACTAGGAAATAAAAACAGGAAGTAAATAGAAGGTGTGATCAGCGGTGGTAATATGGACCGGGGTCCCATGATGTTCACTAGTGATGTCTCTCTCCCAAAAGACGATAAAACAGCAAAGCGAGGTAAACAAATTACAGCTGGGCAATTGACACGATTATGTGCGCAAACCAATGCTAACTATGCTGCAAAGAAAGGTAGAGGCTCAAAAGCATGGGCGGTACGCCAAGGCAAGTAGACTGAAATCCATCTGCATCTACTACTAATCATCCACCTTGAGATATCTATCCAGAACATCTCGCTGGTATTAAGTTGTGAATCCCACCCAAAGTGTAAACTCAAAGCAACAGACAACTGCATTAAAAGAACTTTGCGTAAAGTAAACAATCCTTGCACCCGCAAGTACAAGCACCGTTGTTTTCTCCCTTGTGGCAACAGCACATCCCCTAGACTCATGTTTCTGTCACTCAAGCTAGTCATCAGGGGCATGAACCCACAATCAAGCATAACGCTCCCTCTTGGAGTTACTACCTACTACTTGGCCAAAGCAATAAACAGCAACGGAGAACATGCCAGAATTACTCAAGAACAAACATATAAAAGAGGTGAATCAAATATATTACTCAAACACAATCTGAACATAGTCTCATAATCCATCAGATCCCAGCAAACTCAGCAAAGCAACGGCAGAAAGATTACATATGTGCCTCGATCATGTAGGGCAGCTCACGAGGTCTAAACCATGAAGAGCAAAGAGGGGAGGAGAACATCACATAGCTACTGATCATGGACCCATGGTCCAAGGTGGACTACTCACGACTCATCCGGGAAGCGTCCATGGTGGTGGAGAAGCTCCCGGTGGTGGTTCTCCCCTCCGGCAGGGTGCCGGGAAGAGTTCTCATGATGCTCCCGATCTTGGAAGCGCTGCGGCGGCGGAACAGAGGCGAGATCGCGAAAAAGGGTTCTGTCTTCGAGGGTTTCGGGACGAGAGGGATATATATGCGAAGGGGGGCAGCCAAAGGCGGAGCAGGGGCCCCAGGCGCCCCCCTGGCGTGGCCAGGGGTGGGGCCGCACCAGGTGGCCTCCTGGGCCTCCGCTGGCTCCCCTCTGGCCCATCTTTGGTTCTTCGCGAAGCTTCCTGTACGCTGATTTTTCCTGTATTTTTCCTGGAATTTTTGGAGCACTTTTAATATGGGGGAAACCTGAAATAGAAAAACAGCAGAAAACAGGAACTGGCACTGTGGTGCACTGAGTTAATAGGTTAGTCCAAATATGATCAAAAGTGTATGGAAGTGCATCAATATCATAGCAATATCACACAAAAGAAGCATGGAGCAAGCAGAAATTATAGATACGTTTTGGACGTATCAGCGAGCGGGGATCCGGATCGGCTCCTCCCGATCCAAAACCGAGCGGGTCAGCGGGGAGCTCGACGCTGAGCGGCGGCTCGGGCCCGATTTGGCCCACGGCGGGCCGGGTCCAGGAACCAGTGGGCCTGCGGCGGCGGGGAACTGACCAGGGGCGCGGGGAGGACATGGCTAAGCCACATGGCGCTAGGGGATTGGCTAGGGGGCGGCTCAGGCGGCGGCTGGCCAATAGGGAGGCGCCAAGTGGCAGTGCCGGCGGCTGGAGGGTTTTGGACGGCGACAAGTGGCGAGATGGAGGTGGCTGGGTGCGGAAATCGAGGCTGGAGGTTGAAGGAGGCCAAAAATGGCAAGGGTAGGTGTATATAAGAGGCAGGGGCTAAGATTAGGGTTTGGGGGTGTTTTGGGGCAGATCGGAGCCCTCCGATCTCGATCGGACGACACCGGTCGAGAGGGTGTGTAGGATGGGCCTAGGTGGAGTTGGTGGGCTGTGTAGGAGAGGCCTAGAGGGGAGAGAAGAGAAGAGAAAGAGAGGCCCGCGGGCAGTTTTCGGAGACCGAAAACATCCGACGTTTTTAACCGGCGACTAGTGCCGCTATATTTAACGGTTGGGCTATCAAAGGAGCTCCGAATGCGATGAAATTTGGCAGGCAGCCTGTCTACACTATAATAAGACCACATGCCAAGTTTCATCCCATTCCGAGAACATTTTCCGGCCACTCATAAAATAAATATTCGGAGGTGCTGCAGGCACGTGCAAGTGTGTCTGGGCTCAGAACGGACAACACAGAGGATGGGCGGACTCGGACGGATGCAAGTTTTGAAAACATGCTGATGCAACACACACGATGACATGGCAAGATGCAACACGCAAGCAGATGACATGGCAACAAAAACGAATAACTGGCTGACACCTGGTGCACCGGTCTCGGGGTGTCACAAATAGACAAGTCTTGAATTGCTTTCGAAGGATCTTTATCTCCTACATCAATTGGCAATTGCTCTACTTGCGAGCCGTTAGATTCATCAAACTTCACATCTACCGTCTCTTCAACCTTTCGAATGAAACTGTTGTAGACACGGTAAGTGTGAGAGTTTGAGCCATAAACAAGTAGGAAACCCTCATGAGATTTAGGAGCAAATTTAGAATGATGATGCTTATCAAGAATGTAGCACTTTGAGCCGAATACTCAAAAATGTCCAACTTGGGGTTTGTTACCGGTGATAAGCTCGTATGTCGTCTTGCCGAGAAGCTTGTGAAGATACAAGCGATTGGTTGCATGACAAGTTGTCTCAACCGCTTCCGCCCAAAAGTGTCTTGGCGTCTTGTACTCGTCAAGCATCGTTCTTGCCATTTCGACGAGTGTTCAGTTCTTCCTCTCAACAACTCCATTTTGTTTAGGCGTGTACGTAGACGAGAACTCATGTGAGATCCATTCTTCGTCAAGAAAGGTATCCACATTTGCATTCTTGAACTCTGTTATGTTGTTGCTGCAAACCTTCTTGATCTTCACTACAAATTGATTTTGGGCCTTCCTAGCAAAGTTTTTGAAGATCTTTTGGACCTGCGATTTATCATCAAGAAAGAACACCCACGTAAATCTTGAAAAATCATCAACAATGACTAATCCAAAAGAGTTACCACCGAGGCTTTTGTAAGCATTGGGACCAAAAAGATCCATATGAAGTAGCTCAAGTGGTCTTCTCGTACTCATGATGCTATTCAAGGGATGACTTCCTCCAACTTGTTTTCCTGCTTGACAAGCACTACAAAGTCTATCCTTGTCAAATATAACATCTTTAACACCAAGGATATGATCACCTTTAATAAGCTTATCAAGATTTCTCATGCCAACATGACCTAACCTTCTATGCCACAACCAACCTTTAGATTTAGCAATAAAACAAGTGCGAGGTTGGGCTTTCTTAGTGAAGTCAACAATGTATAGGTCACCTCTACGAATGCCGATAAAGACCATATTATGATTATCTCTACGGAAGACTTGGCAATCAACATGAGTGAATAGCACATTTAAACTAAAATCAGCTAATCTAGACACGGAGAGAAGATTATATCCGAGAGATTCTACAAGCATGACATTCTTGATTGAGCTATCGTTGGATATGGCCACCTTACCAAGGCCAACAACTTTACCCTTAGAGTTTTCACCAAAGGTAACATACTTTCGTGCACCATCATTTCTAGCAAGCTCATCAAACAGGTCCTTATCTCCGGTCACGTGATCTGTGCAACCACTATCAAGCACCCATTCCTTTCCTCCGGCTGCGTATCCACGAAGATTTTCCATAAGACCAAAATGTCTCATTTTTTCATCAAGGTCAAGGTCAATATCATCGTCCTCATCATAATAACCATGTTCAACATTGTCTCGTGATTGATCAACACCTAGAGAGAGTGATTCATTAGAAGTATGACCGTAACAATGTTCATCTCTATGAATTCTAATGACTTCGGAAATGATATTGCTAATAACTCCAACATCTCCTTTGGCACGCATGAGATCACGAAGCTCACATAGGCAATCACCAAACTTAAGATCACTAGTACTAATCCTATTCAAGGCAATGGACTTATGGAGAATCTCATCTAGATTTTTCAAGGAATAATTTGGGAATCATTCCTCTAGAAATCTCCATATGGTGTAAGCACAATCTAGAGTAGGTAAGCTAGCAATCAAATTTTTGGGCAATCCTCTAACAATAAGATTGATAGTTCTAAGATTGCGAATCATGTCAAGATCCTCATAGGGTGTGGGATGCAAAGGATCAACAAGGCGAGCACAGGGAGTACTAATGTACTTGTTCAAATGATATTCATTAAAAATCTCAACCATCTCATTTTTCCATTCATGGAAGTAGTCTCCATCAAGCATAGGCACTCAACGTCTAAGACTCCCCAACATAGACTCATCCATCTTCCTCCAATGGTGATTAAACCAAAGCAATGGAGAACAAAGCTCTGATACCAATTGAAAGGATCGAGAAGAGGCATCTAGAGGGGGGTGAATATACTCTTAGCAAGAAAAGTGGCAGTTTTTCATTTCTTCAAGTTGAGGTGAAGTTTTAGCACATGTTTAAGCATTCACAATACATAACAAGCAAGCATGACAAGAGTATATAGACAACGGAAAGTAGATCATGCAATTTTGACTACTTTACCAAATAAAAACCTAGCCTTTTCCCAATTTTAAGTCTTGGCAGATTTTAGCAATTATGCACAAGTCAAGCAATCAACCTACACATGCAATTCGAAGATTATAGCAGCAGAATGTAAAACAATTGCATATGAAGGTAAAGGGAGGAGTTTGAGGGAGCAAACGCAATGTAGACGCGGAGATTTTTTACGCGTGGTTCCGATAGGTGGTGCTATCATACATCCACATTGATGGAGACTTCAACCCACGAAGGGTAACTGTTGCGCGTGTCCACGGAGGGCTCCACCCATGAAGGGTCCACGAAGAAGCAACCTTGTCTATCCCACCATGGCCATCGCCCATGAAGGACTTGCCTCACTAGGGTAGATCTTCACGAAGTAGGCGATCTCCTTGCCCGTAGAAACTCCTTGGTTAAACTCCACCATCTTGTCGGAGGCTCCCAAGTGACACCTAACCAATCTAGGAGACACCACTCTCCTAAAGGTAATAGACGGTGTGTTGATGATGAACTCCTTGCTCTTGTGCTTCAAATGATAGTCTCCCCAACACTCAACTCTCTCTCACAGATTTGGATTTGGTGGAAATATGATTTGAGTGGGAAGCAACTTGGGGAAGGCTAGAGATCAAGATTCATATGGTAGGAATGGAATATCTTGGTGTCAACACATGAGTAGGTGGTTCTCTCTCGGAACAATGAGTAATGGAAGTATAGGTATGTTCTGATGGCTCTCTCCACAAATGAAGAGTGGGTGGAGAGGTATATATAGCCTCCACACAAAAGCTAACCGTTACACACAATTTAGCAAACTCGGTGGGACCGAATCAGAGAACTCGGTCATACCGATTTAGTTCATAATGTGACTGTTAGGCATATCGGTGGACCGATATGATCAAGTCGGTAGGACCGATTTCATTAGGGTTAGGGCATAATGTAATCTCAGTGAGACCGATTACACAAACTCGGTAGGACCAGTTTTGGTAATAAGCTAACCAGAGAGTTGGTCAGGCAAACTCGGTGGGACCTATTTGCTCATTTCGGTGAGACCGAAATGTTACAAAAAGGCAACACAGAGTTTGCAATGTTAACTCGGTGAGACCGATTCTCACATCACGGTTAGACCGAAATGTTGCAAATAGGAAACAGAGAGTTGTCATTCCCATCTCGGTGAGATCGAGATCCCTATCGGTGAGACCGAATTGATGAGGTTTTTGGAAGTGGCTATGTCAAATGAACTCGATGGCGCCGGATAGATCAAATCGGTGGGGCCGAGTTTGACTTTTAGGTTTAGGACATATGTGGATGTGAGAAAGTGGTTGAGGGTTTTGGAGCATATCACTGAGCACTTTGAGCAAGCAAGCCATTAAGCAACACCTCATCACCTTTTAATAGTATTGGCTTTCCTATGGACTCAATGTGATCTTGGATCACTAAAATAGAAAATGTAGAGTCCTGAGCTTTGAGCTTGAGCCAATCCTTTGTCCTTGTCATCTTGAAGGGGTTCCACATCCTCTAGTCCATGCCACTCCATTTGTTGAACCTGCCTGAAGTATACTAGATGAAAGCATTAGTCCAACAAGAGATATGTTGACATTAATTACCAAAATCACCCAGGGAGCACTTGTGCTTTCTGGTATTTTATTTTTCCACACAAGACTTCAACATCTCTAACAATCCCAATTGGTGATATAGTATCTCTATTAGCAAGTTTAATAGTGACATCAATGTTTTCTATTTCTGCAGGTGCTATGTCATTCATAATTTCTTGGTATAAAGAGTAGGGAATAGCACTCACACTAGAACCTATGTCACACAAACCATGATAGCAATGATCTCCTATTTTGACTGAAATGACAGGCATGCCCACAACGGGTCTATGTTTATCCCTTTCATCAGGTTTGGCAATTCTAGCAGCCTCTTCATTAAAGCAAATAACATGCCCATCTACATTTTCTTCCAAGAGATCCTTTACCATAGCAATATTAGGCTCTACTTTAATTTGCTCATCTGGTTTAGGTATTCTAATATAACTTTTGTTAACCACAGTTGAAACTTTGGTGTGTTCCTTTATCCTAACAGGGAAAGGTGGTTTTTCAATATAAGCCGAAGGAACAACTGGATCAACATGATAAAGTATAGTTTCTTCTTTAACGGGTATCGATTCCTTAATTTCTTCTTTAATAGGTGGCTGACATTTAAACCACATCTCTTTAGGTATATCAACATGAGCAGCGAAAGATTCACAAAAGGAGGCTACTATCTCAGAGTCAAGTCCATATTTAGTGCTAAACTTTTGAAAGCATTAGTATCCATAAAAGATTTAACATAGTCATGCTCAGGTTTTATACTTGACTCTTTACCTTCTCGAGTTCCCAATCTTCAGAGTTACATTTAATTCTTTCCAAAAGATCCCATCGGAATTCAATAGTTTTCTTCATAAAAGAACCAGCACAAGAAGTATCCAGCATGGTTTGATAATTACGAGATAGCCGAGCATAAAAGTTCGAAATAATAATTTCTCTTGAGACATCATGATTGGGGCATGAATATAACATTGAATTAAGCCTCCCCCAAGCTAGAGCGATACGTTCTCCTTCACGAGGCCAAAAATTATATATATAATTCCGATCCCGATGAACTAGATGCATAGGATATTTTTTTTGGTGGAACTCCATTTTCAATCGATTCTAGTTCCAAGATCCAATATCATCGCATAGCCTATACCATGCTAATGCTTTTTACCTCAAAGATAAAGGAAAAACCCTTCCTCATAACTTTATCTCTGGGTAGACCTGCAAGCTTAAACAATCCACAAATTTGTTCTACATATATCAAATGCATATCAGGATGTTCGGTTCCATCTCCTGCATAAGGATTAGCTAGCAATTGTTCTATCATACCCGAAGGCATTCCATATTCAGTATTTCCAGTAGGTGCAGCGGGTTGAGGGGTAGCTAATTGTGGTCCCAGATGGGGTGAAGATACCCTGAACAAACCCCTCAAGGATTGTTTTCCATAGTAGCAAGTGACAATAAATTTCAGCACACTATGTAAATGTTTCCTTACCGAATTCTACTAACCAAAAGCGCTTCACTCCCCGGCAACGACGCCAGAAAATAGCCTTGATAACCCACAATTATAGGGTATCAATTGTAGCTCTTTTCAATAAGTAAGAGTGTTGAAGTCAATGAGGAGCAGAAGGAAATGACAAGTAGTTTTCACTAAGGTAGTGTCTGCAAGTGCTGAAATTGTAAGTAGCGAGTAGTTTGATAGCAAAGTAATTTTTAACGAGCAAGTAACGATAATTGTAACAAGTATGCAGCAAGGTAGCCCAAGCCTTTTGAGGCAAAGGACATGCCAAAACGGTCTCTTATAGTAAGCAAAGCGTTCTTGAGGGTACAAGGGAATTTCATCTAGTTACTTTCATCATGTTAGTTTGATTTGTGTTCGCTACTTTGGTAATTTGATATGTGGGTGGACCGGTGCTTAGGTGTTGTTCTTACTTGAACAAACCTCCTACTTATGATTAACCCTCCCGCAAGCATCCGGAACTACAAGAAAAGTATTAAGAATAAATTCTAATCATAGCATTAAACTCTAGGATCCAATTGGTCCCTTACGGAATAGTGCATAAACTGGGGTTTAAGTTTCTGTCACTCTCGCAACCCACCATCTATTTACTACTCCACAATGCATTCCCTTAGGCCCAAATATGGTGAAGTGCCATGTAGTCGACGTTCGCATGACACCACTAAGGGAATCACAACATACATACTATCAAAATATCGAATACATATCAAATTCACATGATTACTTGCAACATGATTTCTCCCGTGACCACAAGAACAAAGGTAACTACTCACAAGTGATGAACATGCTCAAGATCAGAGAGGTATTAGTATGCATAAAGGATCTGAACATATAATCTTCCACCAAATAAACCACACAGTAATCAACTACAAGATGTAATCAACATTACAAGTCACCCCCTAGCAACAATCTATAGTTCTGGTAACAAGATTGAATACAAGAGATGAACTAGGGTTTGAGATGACATGGTGTTGTTGAAGAGGTTGATGGAGATTGCCCTCCCCAAGATGGGAGAGTGGTTGGTGATGATGATGATGATGATTTCCCCCTCCGGAAGGGAAGTTCCCCTGGCAGAATCGCTCCGCCGGAGGGCAAAAGTGCTCCTGCCCAAGTTCTGCCTCGAGACGGCGGCGCTCCGTCCCGAAAACACCTCTTTATTTTTTCAAGGTCAAAGTCACTTATATACCAGAAGATGGTGTGACGCCCCAAGACCGATGCTCCAGAAGACTTCCAGTTATTCCGGGTTTTCGCCGTGTGTTTCATTTTGCTTGCTTCATTTTATTTGTGCTTGCATCATATCATCATGCCATCATGTCATAAATCTTTTGCATCTCAACTAAATAATTTTTTTGGATCTTCAGTCCACTTAAATTGAGGGATTTCACATGATGATTTCTCTTTATAACAAGTGCTCTCAATATATTAGGGAGCTAGTATAAAAACATTCCATTGCTTTGGAATCACCAAAACACACTTGCAAAATTCCCATGCCTATCCCATCTCAAGTTTGTTCCAAAACCTTGGCAACAATTCTTTTCCCGCTTATCGAGGTTCCTCCAAAAACCTCAACATTTTTTGTGACTCCCAAACACACACTTCCTATGTGTAACCCATTTGGATTTATTCAAATGAGTTTGAATTCTACTTCTTCCGCATGCCCACTACTAATTTCCCTAGTTCAAGCTCATTTTTATGAGCCCGGGAAAATTAACCTCATGTGCAAATTCTTTCCCTAACTGCCCCTTTCTTTTTCTTCTCTCCTTTTCTTTTCTTCTCTATTTTTTTTATAAGAGAGAGAGAGAAGAGAGCCCAGCCCAGTTGCAGGCCCTAGGTCCAGCGCACCTAAACCTAGCCCGCACCCTGCCCTCCTCCCTTGCGCCGCCATCTCCCTCTTTGCCTCATCGCTCTCCCTCTCAATTCCCTCCTCCCCCTCGTGCTGCCACAGAGAGAGGGCAGCGCCCCGCCGCCCAGTGCCACCTCTACCCTACCGCGGCCTGCTCCTCACCCCCCTCCCGCGTCTCTGTCTCGCCATGGCGCGCACGCCCCGCCGCCGCCGCCTTCCTCTGCGCCTCCACGTAGTTCTACTCGCCCCGCCATGGCCTCAAGCTCGCCACATGCATCCCCGAGCGCCGCCCGGTTCCTCCTTACCCCAACCTTCCGTCGTAGCTCACTAGAGCCACGGCTCGCCCGGCCGCTTTCTCTGGACGCGACCAGGGCCTCTCCATCGCACCTATGTTGGCCTTGCTGCCTTGGCCGCCGATTGTGCAGCACTGTTGGTGTCTCTCCGGCGCGCGTTCGTAGCTCCTCCATGCCGTCTTCGTCGAACGCCAGGAGCCCCGTCCCCGAGCTCCTGCAGCCCCTTGTCACCCCAAGCTCCAGATCGAGATGGACTCGATCCCGAACAGGAGAAGCTCCAGCCTCCCTCGAAAATCCTTCTCGAGCTGCTCGCCCCAACACCAGAGCTCCATCCCATGACGACCATGCGTTGTGCAGGAGCTCTGCCATGATCGCCAAGTGGAGCTTCGATCCGCCTCCTGCCCTGGCCTCCGTTCTTCGTTGACCCCCTCAAGTCCAGGACGAGACACCCGTGTTTTCCCTTGCTTCATGTTGGTCTGTCAAGACCCGGCAACCAGGAAGTGTACGAGACGATACACCAAGTACCACAATGTCGACGACCCTCAAGTACGACTACACATCCGGAGCACGACAAGTGCCACGACGACCCCGAACATCTACGAAAATGTGTACCACTACCGTCGCCGAAGACCCGTGTACAACTACCGTCGCCTTGTACCACTACCTCCACTACGATCGTCTCGAGAACGTCTACTTCCTCTTCTTCCACCAACTCGATCTGCTCCGGAAACTCACGCTTCGAATGTATAACCCCGAGACGATGCCCGTGGACCGAATGCATGTGTTGTATGAGATGTTCTGCTTGTTGCATCGTGTCCGAGTTGTCCTTGCACGTCCCTCCTCGTTTGCCATGTCGTCGTCACGTGGGAACCCGGTATCGGGGGGCACCCCATCATCTTGCATGACACGCTCATGCCGCCCTTCTTTTGCATCGGTCTATCATTGAGTTGTCAGAACATTGCCGTGGTACCGGTCCCATTTTCGCCGCCATGACACCCCTTTCTTTCCGTCGTGGTGACCAAATGCTTCATATCTCTTATCTCAACTTTTAACAAAAATTGCATAAAACTTGCATTTGTCATCAGCATCACGATAACAACCTTTAAATGCTTAAAATTGTTCTTTGCTTTAAGAATTGCTAAATATGACATGTGGGGATTTTTTCGGAATTGTTGTTTGTTGTTTCCGGCTCCATTTAAATTGCCTAGATAGTGTAGTTTGCTCATGCTTCACCTCTTGACATGTTAAAAAAACATTTAAACTTGTTGGGTTCATAAACGAGAGCGAACTAAATGTTTGAATGTGGTGTTTTGTCAATATGCAACTCGTTGCATATTGAGCTCCACTTAAGTTGTAGATTTGCTTGTTGCACTTTGACATGTCATGCATATTTAAACCAGACATGCATCATACTTTCTTGCGCATCATGACATGCTTATGCTTGTGTGTTTACCATGTTGTTTGCTTCTTTCCGGTTGCTTCTCTCATTAGCTTCGGTTTCGTTCCGGGGTTGTGAGGATTCATTCGACTACGTCTGATTATCTTCTTCGTGGACTCGTTCTTCTTGCTTGCGGGATCCCAGGCAAGATGACAGTTCCCCGATATCACCTCCATCTTTGCTTTGCTAGTTATCTCGCTCTATAGTTATGCCTCGATGCATATTCTTGTCTTGTCAGCCTCCTATGTTGCCATGAAACACTCTAACCGCCTTCCTAGCAAACCGTTGATTGGCTAAGTATGCTTTTGCTCTGCCCCTCTTATAGCGTTGTTAGTTGCAGGTGAAGTTGGAAGATTTCTCCATGTTTGGACTTTTTTATTGGGATAAAACAATATATATCTCAATTAATTAATGCACATATATGTTGGTAATGGGTGGAAGGCTTGGCCTTCTGCTTGGTGTTTTGTTCCACTCATGCCACCTTAGGACCCGATAAACCGGTGTTATGTTCCTTGATTTCGCGTTCCTAACACGGTTGGGGTTTATGGGCCCCCCCTTGATAACTCGCATTGCTTAAAGCTTTTCCAGCAAGGCCCAACTTTGGTACTACATTTGCCTAACAACCAAAACTTGCATAGGGAGTAATTAACCCAAGTTCTTAATCAACAACCCGGGCCAGTGCTCCTCATGAGTGTTGGTCCAAACTGGGCAGACTGCAGGGCCACCTTGGGGAAACCCTAGGGCTGGTATATACCTGTAGGATGTCCCATCCGGTCATGGCCTGAGACGAGATACACGCAGCTACTATCAAGGTGTCGGCACACCGGGAGGTCTTGTTGGATTAGTTTTACCTTTGTCGAAATATCTTGAGCACGGGATTCCGAGAATACTCGGGTCTTCCCAACATGGAGTTGCGACTCCGCGGATCGTGAGCTTGTGATGGGCTAAGTTGGGACACCCCTGCAGGGTTATGAACTTTCGAAATCCGTGCCCACGGTTATGTGGCAGATGGGAGTTGTTAATATCCGGTTGTAGATAACTTGACACCATATCCTTAAGAATACACTACCTGTGTGAGTAACCGTGATGGTCTCTTTTCGAAGGGGTTTCGGAAAGTGAACACGGTGGTGTTATGCATGAACGTGAGTAGCTAGGATCACTTAGTGATCACTTTTGGCGACCGTTGGCACATATCCTCACCTTGCTCTGACTTCGTAAGCTAGTTGCTTAGTGCTTGATGCTACCACTTTATTACCTCTCAACGCCTAAAGGCTTTGTTAGTTTTGATACCCGGGAATGGGATTGCTGAGTTCTTGTCACTCACAGATTACAACACACACCACATGCAGGTACAACTGAGTACGATGCAGGAGATGGACAAGAACTTCACTGGGAGTTCGATGAAGAACGTGGTCGTATGTATGTGACGTATCCCAGCGATCACTAGTGGTTCCTACTAGGGGCAATCAGGACTTGTGGTTGTGGTATCTTTTCTCGTTTGATTTCGTCCGTAGCCGGACCCTGTGTTATTTGGATGAATGTATGAAAGTTGAATTAATTGTGTGACGTGGCGAGTGTAAGCCAGCTATTTAACTCTTTCATCCCTGTGCATTACATGGGTTGTGCAAAGATACCACGCTAGCGATCATTCCAGAATGTGATTATGTCTCTAACTCATGCCTCGACACGTAGGAGATATAGTCATATCCTGGGCATTACAAGTTGGTATTCAGAGCCTTCTCCAACGTAGGAGCCCCCCTTGATTGATCAAACCACTGTCGATGTTGAGTCCAGGCACACACACTAAATGTTTTGAGTCCTATATATATATCGGAGAGTAGGATCCTTTTTACTCCTCATCCCCTTCGTCGCTCTGGTGAGGATTCCTGACGTTGTTTTAACATCACTATCCTCAATTTTCACCAAAAAAATTTAGGATCACACGGGTATTGTTTGGATTGTTCCAATATCTTTGTGACGAGAATTCTGTCTTGGTGCCTCCCGTCTGTTTAGGCTGAGTCCCAGGGAGTTGAGCTCCGAGGTGTTGTCGTCACACTTGTATTGTTGCAGTTCTAGAATACCAGAGGCGACCGACATCAAAAACTCTTCTATGCGTGTCTGGTGGTGAGATAACCCCGACGTCACCCAGTACTGGGGGGATAGTTCAGGAGTATTGCCACAGCTAGTATAGTGGATGCGTTTCGAATGTCCGAGGTAAATGGTTTCCGGAGGTGCCTGGTTATGTGTTGACGAATGGATACAGCTGGATGTAGGTATTGCTAGTTGGGTAAGATATTGTTCTTCCCCTGTATCCCCAACACCAGATTGCATAACCGAAAAGCTTCGGGACTTAATAGGTGGGATTCAAGTAGCTCTTAGGTAATCTTCCAACGGGTGCATGATATGAGGTTGGGGTTCAACATCTAGTGGAGAGGTTATCATGGTCTATGTTACACTGGGGGTTGCATCTTAAAGGATCCTTGGCTATGATAATCCAGGGATTACAAGGCCCTTTTAACACGTGCCATGGGGCATCAGCACGAACATGTGGGACAAAACCTCTATTATGTATTTGTTCCATCTGTTACCTTGTTGTTTTATTCTATCATTTTGTTCTCCGCAGTGGCTTTTCGACAATTTGAAGTACCATTAAGCTTATGGAATTCATTTGTTCAATTCTCTATTCGAATGATATTGTGAAGATTACGTTGCAACTATACTATCCTTTGTTTTTTATTTGATTGTGGTGTTCGAGTTGCTTCGAAGTCAAATGTTGATTCCATACCTTTCCTAATCGATGTTCTCATATTTCTATGGGAGTGCTAGTTCTTGATCATCCAGATTGTCATGTCAAATTCTTTTCAACCGGTGTGCTTCTCTTCAAGTTAACCCAACCCTTTCAATATGTGTAAGACCAATTCTTGGTTTTTCTCAATGGTATCCGTTTCGCTCGTCCCAAGTTGTCTTTGTTTTTTCACCCTCCCACCCTTCTTCTTATAGGAGCCAGAAATTCTCAAATGAAATATCCATTTTATTCATGTGATGTTTCTTCATTCTTTTCCTTCAAAGTTCTTAGTCGGTGATTTCTCGTGAAGATGCTCAGTAAGCTTCAAATTCATCATTCTTTGTTCTCGTTTCTTCTCCGATGGACTAAATCCAAGCTTTGGTATTGATCATACTCTTTCTTTTGTTTCACATGATTTCCCATGTTGGAAATTCTTATCCAAGGCTCTCTTATTTATTCAACTCCCTCTAATTCTTCTCCGGAGTGCTGAAGATATCTCAGAAGATTCATGTTTCCATTCTAAATTCGTTCAAGCTATTTCGAGGTTGTTATCTCATTCAAGTCATTTAATTCAACCGGTGCAATATCTCCCAAGTAATCTTTTCTGACGGTGTTTCTTTTGAGTGGGCCCTAACCCACAGGTCTTTTTCCAGGATCTTACCTGACTCTTCTAATTATCCGGAGTTATTACGGAATTCTTTTCAAAGTGTGACATAAGTATGGATTCCATCAGTCATATGCCTTCTCGCAGATCGCTTTGAAATCGTTTGCACCGTTGGTTCAATCTTCTAATTCTTCATTCCGGAGTGCCTCAACAATTCATGGTATTGTATCTCATCGTCATTCTTAGGTTTTGAAGACCGAAGAAGAGTTTTCCTCTAAATCTTTTCTTACCCATCCGAAGCATTTCATGAATTTTTTCATTGTGATCCTCCGAAGGCCATCATTTCAAAAGATTTCTTCGTTCTCAGTTTTCAACTTCATCCTCCAATTATTCTGATTTGATGCCTCTTCGTTCGTCTCCATAATTCTTCCCGGAGATGCATTCGATTTTCTTCTTCCATCTTCAAATTCTTATGGTGGTTCATTTAACATTCCTCTTCCTTTATTATCATATCATTTCAATCGTTCTTTCCAAATCCTACCGGTGGTTGTTGAAGATTTCCCAAGTTTGTGCTATATCACTCTTAATCTTTTTCAACGGGAATAAGTAGTATGCAAATCCATTGGTTCTCATCAATTTAATTGATGGAGGATAAGCATAACATAATTCTTATTCTTTTCATCAAGTTGATTAATCCCTTCCTTCATAATTTGTTCATGATGAATAAATTATAATCCCAAGTCCTTTCATCTCTTCTTTTCCGGAGTTCAAAGTTTCTCGGCCATCTCATCGGAACCTCCTTCTAAATCATCGCAGGCCTTGAATCTTATTCTTTTCATCTTTCACTTCTCATCCTTTTATTACCGGACTTCTTCATGGTGGTTCATCATGATTTAATTCATCCTCGAAGTCTTCATCAAGATTCTTGTTGGAGCTTAAGTACTCTTCTTCTTGCAGTATGAAGTGCAATTCTTGCTCCCTTATCTTTTAAGGTGGTGTTATGTCACTGTTGACAAGTTCCCTTCGTGTTTCATGATTCACAAGTTATCAAGAATTAAATATGTAAACCCATCATTTTCTTCGTTTAGGAGATATTTTTCAACCCTTCAATTTATTCATTGGAGTTATCTTGGGTTGTATTTCACCTAAAAGCTTTTTCCTAAGGATTGTTGCTAATTATGGTGCTTATAAATGACCCAAGTTCTTCATATATCCTCCCGGTTTCGTCTCCTTGTTGATCTCAATCCAATCAAATGTTTTCGTCAGTGGCCGGTTGTCACCTCATAATTTTCAGATGTTTTCCATAAGCCCACAACAAGCTTATTCTTTTGTTGTTGATTATTTTCAACAACTCCGTTCAACCCTTCTTTGTAAGGATGATTTTCAAAAAAAATGTGGGAGAAGTTGTCATTTTCTTCTCCGTTCTTTTCTTTCCAACGATCTAGCATATATTCTTTCATTCCGGAGGCATTGTGATGTCGCTCTCTCGAAACCATCATCTCGTTTTATCGAGATAATGTTCTTTCCTTTGCTTATCCATTCAACTGGAGTGTTGTGTCCACCGTTCAAGTTCTCTCATCCTATCAAGTTTTACCTCTCTTTTTAACCGGAGTGCTATCTGAAATCTTTCTTACCCCTTGTGCCATTCTTTCAATAGTTTTGGAGGCAGTATGTTGTTCATTTCATCAAGTATCATCCCATCTTCTCGAGTTCATGTTAAATTCCTTCCATTTATAGTCGGAATGATGTCCAGATTCTTTCGTTCTTATTCCTTCTCTAGCTTTATTCAACCGGAGTGGTTTAATTTCTTCCATGATCCGTGAGCTCTTGTTTCATGCCTTTCAACCTACAAGGTTCTCGTAATTTTCCTTGTTCCTCTTTTCTAACGGAGTATTTTTCATCTTCGTTCATCTCCGTTATATTCTTCTTTCAATTTGGTCAACCTCTCAAGTTCGTGGTTTCACTCGTTTGTCAAAGAAGCAACTTTGGTTTACCTCTTCCTTTTCCTCTTCTATCCGGTGCCATCTCCGGGATCTCGGGTCGAGATTCTCTGTTAGTGTGGGAGAGTTGTGACGCCCCAAGACCGATGCTCCAGAAGACTTCCAGCTATTCCGGGTTTTCGCCGTGTGTTTCATTTTGCTTGCTTCATTTTATTTGTGATTGCATCATATCATCATGCCATCATGTCATAAATCTTTTGCATCTCAACTAATAAATTGTTTGCATCTTCAGTCCACTTAAATCGAGGGATTTCACATGATGATTTCTCTTTATAACATATGCTCTCAATATATTAGGGAGCTAGTATAAAAATATTCGATTGCTTTGGAATCACCAAAACACACTTGCAAAATTCCCATCCTTATTCCGTCTCAAGTTTGTTCCCAAACCTTGGCAACAATTCTTTTCCCGCTTATCGAGGTTCCTCCAAAACCCTCAACATTTTTTGTACCTCCCAAACACCCACTTCCTATGTGTAACCCATTTGGATTTATTCAAATGAGTTTGAATTCTACTTCCTCCACATGTCCACTAATAATTTCCCTTGTTCAAGCTCATTTTTATGAGCGCGGGAAAATTAACCTCATGTGCAAATTCTTTCCCTAACTACCCCTTTCTTTTTCTTCTCTCTTTTTCTTTTCTTCTCCATTTTTTATATGAGAGAGAGAGAAGAGAGCCCAGCCCAGCTGGAGGTCCAAGGTCCAGCGCACCTAAACCTAGCCCGCACCTTGCTCTCCTGCCTTGCGCCGCCATCTCCCTCTCTGCCTCGTCGCTCTCCCTCTCGATTCCCTCCCCCCTCATGCTGCCGCAGAGAGAGGGCAGTGCCTCGCTGCCCAGCGCCACCTCTGCCCTGCCGCGGCCTACTCCTCTCCCTCCTCCCGCGTCTCCGTCTCGCCATGGCGCGCGTGCCCCGTCACCGCCACCTTCCTCTGTGCCTCCACGCAGTTCTCCTCACCCCGCCATGGCCTCAAGCTCGCCACGCGCATCCCCAAGCGTCGTCCGGTTCCTCCTCGCCCCAACCTTCCATCGCAGCTTGCTGGAGCCACGGCTCGCCCCACCGCTTTCTCTGGACGCAACCAATGCCTCTCCATCGCGCCTCTGTTGGCCTTGCTGCCTTGACCGCCGGTTGCGCAGCACCATTGGTGTCTCTCTGGCATGCATCTGTAGCTCCTATGTGCCGTCTTCGTCGAACGCCAAGAGCCCCATCCCCGAGCTCCTGCAGCCCCTTGTCACCCCGAGCTCCAGATCGAGATGGGATCGATCCCGAATAGGAGCAGCTCCAGCCTCCCTCGAAAATCCTCCTCGAGCTCCTCGCCCCACCACCAGAGCTCCATCCCACGACGACCATGCGTTGTGCAGGAGCTCTGCCATGATCGCCAAGTGGAGCTTCGATCCGCCTCCTGCCCTGGCCTCCGTTCTTCGTTGACCCCCCCTCAAGTCCAGGATGAGAGACCCGTGTTTTCCCTTGCTTCATGTTAGTCTGTCAAGACCCGACAACCAGGAAGTGTACGAGACGATACGCCAAGTACCACGATGTCGACGACCCTCAAGTACGACTACACATCTGGAGCACGACAAGTACCACGATGACCCTGAACATCTACGAAAACGTGTACCACTACCGTCGCCAAAGACCCGTGTACCACTACTTCCACTACGACCGTCTCGAGAACGTCTACTTCCTCTTCTTCCACCGACTCGATCTTCTCCGGAAACTCACGCTTCGAAGGTATAATCTCGAGACAACGCCCGTGGACCGAATGCATGTGTTGTATGAGATGTTCCGCTTGTTGCACCGTGTCCGAGTTGTCCTTGCACGTCCCTCCTCGTTTGCCATGTCGTCGTCACGTGGGAACCCGGTATCCGGGAGCACCCCATCATCTTGCATGACACGCTCATGCCGCCCTTCTTTTGCACCGGTCTATCATTGAGTTGTCGAAACGTTGTCGTGGCACCGGTTCCGTTTTCGCCGCCATGACACCCCTTTCTTTCCGTCGTGGCGACCAAATGCTTCATATATCTTATGCCAACATTTAACAAAAATTGCATAAAACTTGCATGTGTCATCAGCATCATGATAACAACCTTTAAATGCTTAAAATTCTACTTTGCTTTAAGAATTGCTAAATATGACATGTGTTTTTTTTCGGAATTGTTGTTTGCTGTTTTCGGCTCCATTTAAATTGCCTAGATAGTGTAGTTTGCTCATGCTTCACCTCTTGCCATGTTAAAAAACATTTAAACTTGTTGGGTTCATAAACGAGAGCGAATTAAATGTTTGAATGTGGTGTTTTGTCAATATGCAACTCGTTGCATATTGAGCTCCACTTAACTTATAGATTTGCTTGTTGCACTTTGACATGCCATGCATATTTAAACCAGACATGCATCATACTTTCTTGTGCATCATGACATGCTTATGCTTGTGTGTTTACCATGTTGTTTGCTTCTTTCTAGTTGCTTCTCTCGTTAACTTCGATTTCGTTCCGAAGTTGTGAGGATTCATTCGACTATGTCTGCTTGTCTTCTTTGTGGACTCGTTCTTCTTCCTTGAGGGATCCCAGGCAAGATGACCGTTCCCCGATATCACCTCCATCTTTGCTTTGCTAGCTGTCTCGCTCTATAGTTATGCCTCGATGCATATTCTTGTCTTGTTAGCCTCCTATGTTGCCATGAAACACTCTAACAGCCTTCCTAGTAAACCGTTGATTAGCTAACTATGCTTTTGCTCAGCCCCTCTTATAGCGTTGTTAGTTGCAGGTGAAATTGGAAGATTGCTCCATGTTTGGACTTGTTTATTGGGATAAAACAATATATATCTCAATTAATTAATGCACATATATATTGGTAATGGGTGGAAGGCTCGGCCTTCTGCTTGGTGTTTTGTTCCAATCATGCCACCTTAGGACCCGATAAACCGGTGTTATGTTCCTTGATTTCGCGTTCCTAACACGGTTGGGGTTTATGGGCCCCCTTGATAACTCGCATTGCTTAAAGCTTTTCCAGCAAGGCCCAACTTTGGTACTACATTTTCCTAACAACTAAAACTTGCATAAGGAGTAATTAACCCGAGTTCTTAATCAACAACCCGGGCCAGTGCTCTTCATGAGTGTTGGTCCAAACTGGGCAGATTGCGGGGCCACCTTGGGGAAACCCTAGGGCTGGTATATACCTGTAGGATGTCCCATCCGGTCGTGGCCTGAGACGAGATACGCGCGGCTACTATAAGGGTGTTGGCACGCCGGGAGGTCTTGCTGGATTAGTTTTACCTTTGTCGAAATATCTTGAGCACGGGATTCTGAGAATACTCGGGTCTTCCCAACATGGAGTTGCGACTCTGCGGATCGTGAGCTTGTGATGGGCTAAGTTGGGACACCCTTGCAGGGTTATAAACTTTCAAAAGCCGTGCCCGCGGTTATGTGGTAGATGGGAGTTGTTAATATCCGGTTGTAAATAACTTGACACCATATCCTTAAGAATACACTACCTGTGTGAGTAACCGTGATGGTCTCTTTTCGAAGGGGTTTCGTAAAGTTAACACGGTGGGGTTATGCATGAACGTGAGTAGCTAGGAACACTTAGTGATCACTTTTGGCGACCGTTGGCACATATCCTCACCTTGCTCTGACTTCGTAAGCTAGTTTCTTAGTGCTTGCTGCAGCCACTTTATTACCTCTCCACACCTAAAGGCTTTGTTAGTTTTGATACCCGGGAATGGGATTGCTGAGTTCTTGTGACTCACAGATTACAACACACACTAGATGCAGGTACGACTGAATACGACGCAGGAGATGGACAAGAACTTCTGTAAGGGCATATTTCTCCCAAAGTAGTTTTGGTGATTGATGACAATGCTTTTACAGACTAATCGTGTGCACTGAGTTTTTTAGATATGTCACACCTAGGCACAAGACGATTAAGTGCCCCTCAGAACGGAAGACGGTGTTTCCTTTCGTTTCTTTTCGGTGGAATTGAGTCATAGGAAAGCCGTACTATTAAGAGGGGGTTCGCTTCAGAAAGGTTTGGGTGGAATCAACACGTACACGTCTATTCGTTCGCACCCCCTTTCTTCCGCTTCTCTGGAGCTGCGGCTGTTTTTTCCTTGTCATTACAAAAACAGTGGCGTCCTACTACTACCACTACTGTGCATGCGGTAGTACCACTCAAAGAAGGTGGTAGTACCGCACGGCCCCACGGTAGTACCGCTCCAGGGTTATGGTAGTACCGTACCATGGACACGATAGTACCGTGTGACCAGCCCCAGCATCGTAACTAGTACGGTAGTAGGGGCGGAAGTAATTTTTTACTTCCGCGTCCTACGCGGTAGTACAGTGCTACCTCTTGAGCTTGCGTTGTATTCCCTCGAAGAGGAAAGGGAGATGCATCATAGTTGTGTAAGTATTTCCCTCAGTTTTTGAGAACCAAGGTATCAATCCAGTAGGAGACCACGCGCGAGTCCCTCGCACCTGCACAAACAAATAAGAACTTCGCAGCCAACGCGATAAGGGGTTGTCAATCCCTTTACGGTCACTTACGAAAGTGAGATCTGATAAAGATGATAGTTTATATTTTTGGTATTTTTAGTTTAATAAAACAGCAAATAAAAGCGATAAAAGTAAAGTAGATGTAGATTGATATGTTGAGAATAGACCTGGGGGCCATAGTTTTCTCTAGTGGCTTCCCTCACGATAGTGATATTCTACGGCAAGTAAACAAATTACTGTCGAGCAATTGATAGAAAAGCGAATAATTATGAGACTATCTAGGCATGATCATTGTATATAGGCATCACGTCTGAGACAAGTAGACCGAAACGATTCTGCATCTACTACTATTACTCCACACATCGACCGCTATCCAGCATGCATCTAGTGTATTGAGTTCATAAGAACAGAGTAACGCCTTAAGCAAAATGACATGATGTAGAGGGATAAACTCAAGCAATATGATATAAACCCTATCTTTTTATCCTCGATGGCAACAATACAATGCGTGCCTTGCTGCCCCTACTGTCACTGGGAAAGGACACAGCAAAATTGAACCCAAAGCCAAGCACTTCTCCCATTGCAAGAACTATAGATCTAGTAGGCCAAACCAAACCAATAATTCGAAGAGACTTGCAAGGATATTATGAGCACACATAAAAAGTTCAGAGAAGAACCAAATATCTTTCATAAATAACCTTGATCATAAACTCACAATTCATCGGATCTCGACAAACACACCGCAAAAAGAGATTACATCGAATAGATCTCCTCGAAGACCGAGGAGAACTTTGTATTGAGATCCAGAGAGAGAGAAGAAGCCATCTAGATACTAGCTATGGACCCGAAGGTCTATGATAAACTACTCACAACTCATGGTGAGGGCGATGATGATGATGATGAAGGCCTCCGCGATGGATCCCCCTTCGGTGGAGCTCCGAAACAGGCTCCAAGATGGGATCTCCACGGGAACAGAAGGTACGGCGGTGGAATTAGGGTTTTCTCTCTATCCACGGAGTTTCTGGGGTACGTAGACTTATATAGGAAGAAGGAGGGCACCGAGGGAGTCACGGGGGCTCCACGAGGCAGGGGGCGCGCCCTGGGAAGGGGGCGCGCCCCCCACCCTCGTGGGCCCCTCGTGGCTCTTCTGACGTGGTTCTCAAGTTCTTCGTGCGTGGTTTCCTCCAAAAATATCTCTCGCGAAGGTTTCATTCCGTTTGGACTCCGTTTGATATTCTTTTTCTGCAAAACCGTGAAACAGGCAAAAAACAGCAATCTGGACTGGGCCTTTGGGTTAGTAGGTTAGTCCCAAAAATGATATAAAAGTGAATGATAAAGCCCATTAAACATCCAAGACTTCATAAATAATAGCATGGAACAATAAAAAATTATAGATACGTTGGAGACGTATCATGCATCCCCAAGCTTAATTCCTGCTCATCCTCAAGTAGGTAAATGATAAAGAAAGAATTTTTGATGTGGAATGCTAACCAATATAGTTTTTCAATGTAATTCTCATAATTGTGGCATGAATGTTCAGATCTGAAAGATTCAAGATAAAAGTCTATATTGACATAAGAAATAACAATTCTTCAAGCATACTAATAAAGCAATCATGTCTTCTCAAAATACTATGGCTAAAGAAAGTTATCCCTACAAAATCATATAGTCTCGCTATGCTCCCTCTTCATCACACAAAATATTCATAGCATGCACAACCCCAATTTCAGCCAAGCATTTGTTTTCATACTCTGTCTTTTCAAACCTTTCAACTTTCACGCAATACATGAGCGTGAGCCATGGATATAGCACTATGGGTGGAATAGAGGTGGTTGTGGAGAAGACAAAAAGGAGGGAGATAGTCTCACATCAACTAGGCGTATCAACGGGCTATGGAGATGCCCATCAATAGATATCAATGTGAGTGAGTAGGGATTGCCATGCAACGGATGCACTAGAGCTAGATATGAATGAAAGCTCAACAAAAGAAACTAGTGGGTGTGCATTCAACTTGCTTGCTCACGAAGACCTAGGGCATTTGAGGAAGCCCATCGTTGGAATATACAAGCCATGTTCTATAATGAAAATTCACACTAGTATATGAAAGTGACTAAACATGAGACTCTCTACAATGAAGAACATGGTGCTACTTTGAAGCACAAGTGTGGAAAAAAAGATAGTAGCAATTGTCCCTTTTTCTTTTTCTTTTTTCTTTTTTTTCTTTTTTTTGGGCCTTTCTTTTTTTTCTTTGGCCTTTTTTTCTTTTTTCTTTTTTCTTTTTCCTTTTTTTTGCGGAGGGGCTTTATTGATTTAGCCTTTCCTCCCATGGGACAATGCTCTAATAATGATGATCATCACACTTTCATTACAACTCGATATTACAACTTGATACTACAACAACAAAGTATGACTCTATATGAATGCCTCCAGCGGTGTACCGGTATGTGCAATGAAACAACATTGACATGTATGAAAATTATGCATGGTGGCCTTGCCACAAATACGATGTCAACTACATGATCATGCAAGGGCAATATGACAATATGATGCGTGTCATATGAACGGAACGATGGAAAGTTGCATGGCAGTATATCTCGGAATGGCTATGAAAGTGCCATGATAGGTAGGTATGGTGGCTGTTTTGAGGAACAATATGGTGGTTGTTTTGAGGAAGGATATATAGTCGGTTTATGGCACCGGCGAAAGTTGTGTGGTACAAGACAGGCAAGCAATGGTGGAAGGGTGAGAGTGGGTATAATCCATGGACTCAACATTAGTCAAAAGAACTCATATACTTATTGCAAAAATCTACGAGTCATCAAAACAAAGAAATCAACACATGCTCCTAGGGGGGAGGTTGGCAGGAGTTAACCATCGAGCGCCCCGACCTCCACACAAAGGTTGGCACTCTACAAATACATCATGCTCTAACTTCGTCACATAGCGGTTCACCATACGTGCATGATACGGGAATCACTAACCTTAACACAAGTATTCCTCAATTTCATAATAACTCCACTAGCATGACTCTAATATCACTATCCTCATATCTCAAAACAATTATCAAGCATCCAACATCTCATTCTATTAAATGCACTTAGTGTGAATTTTTTTACTACATTGACATTGGATGTATATCATGTGAAGACTAGTTTCTTTAGCCAAAACACATTACCATGCTGTTTTAATAGACTCTCAAAAGGATATAAGTGAAGCATGAGAGTTCAACAATTTCTACAAAATATTACCACCACCGTGCTCTAGAAGATATAGGTGAAGCACTAGAGCAAAAACTATTCAACTCAAAAGATATAAGTGAAGCATATAGATTGTTCTAATAATTTCTACGCCATATTTAACTCTCTGAAATAGGTGTGTCCAGCAAGTATGATTGTGGTAAACTAACAAGCAAAGACTCAAATTATACAAGACGCTCCAAGCAAAACACATAACATGTTGCGAATAAAAATATAGCTCCAAGTATAGTTACCGACGGATGAAGACGAAAGAGGGGATGCCTTCCCGGGGCATCCCCAAGCTTAGGCTTTTGATTATATTTAATTTACTTGTGGTGCCATGGGCATCCCCAAGCTTAGGCCTTTACTACTCCTTGTTCCATAGTCCATCAAAGCAATACTCAAAACTTGAAAACTTCACAACACAAAACTTAGACAAAAATTCTCGTGAGCTCCGTTAGTATAAGAAAGCAAACCACTACTCAAAGGTATAGCAATGAATTCATTCTTTGTTTAAATAGGTGTTAAACTTAATTTATTCCAACTTATCTATGGTTCACATCCTCCAATACTACTCATAGATGCATCAGAATAAGCAAACAACACACGAAAAACAGAATCTGTCAAAAACAGAACAGTCTGTAGTAATCTGCTGGTTTCGCCTACTTCTGGAACTCCCAAAAATTCTAAATAAATTTTTAAATTTGCGGAATTTGTCTACAAATCATCTTCAAAAATAATCAACTAAAAAGCACGCTCCAGTAAAATCTGAAGACTACTTTAGTGAGCGCTAACGATTCTGTTTTTCACAGCAAGATCATATAAACTTCACACAAGTCTTCCCAAAGGCTCTACTTGGCCCAAACACTAAACAAAACATGAAACCACATCTAATCAGAGGCTAGATGCAATATTTATTCCCTAATAGAACAAAAACAAAAAACAAAAAATTGGGTTGCCTCCCAACAAGCGCTATCGTTTTACGCCCCAAGCTAGGCACGATACAAGATAGATCTAGGGATAGCCATAGTGGTACGATATGTCGCGAAAGCTCATCTCATATTCCCTATGTTCAGCAGCAAGCTTCCTTTGTGACAAGCAAAAGTAATCAAAAGGGCTAAATTTAATGGGACAAAAGTCCCCTACATCAATCTCGGGAGGAACAGGTTCCTCCTTTGGCCCTTTGTAGTGGATGACCAATTCATCATTATAGGCATTCTTTTGGCAGAAGCTCATAAGCCTTCGTTCAAGGGAGAATCCTAACCCATTATTTTGAATAGCAAAATCATCGTTTATCTCAGAAATTCTATCAATCAAGATCTCAATGGGAACCTTTTTTCTAAGGTTTCCATTAAAAGCAACATGATCAAGAGATCGCAACCGCATAAGGCCTTCTTGATTGAACAAGACAGTCTCTATAGGAGGTCCACGGGCATCTACTCCGTAATGAGCAAATATTTCTCTGGCCTCTTTCATGATATATCTAAATTCATGAGCCAAAAAGATAGTAGCTGCACGCTTAACGGAAGAATGCTCAATATTGGAGAAATCCAAAAATATTCTCTGAATACAGGGATGCATATGGATAAATTGCCTATCAATTTCTACTATGAGCATAGATACAACATTTGCAAGGCTACTAGTTCTGTGAAGAATAGAGCCACCCATAGTGGGCAAAGCACCGGCACAAGTAAAGAAGTCTTGAAGAACCCCTTTTCCAATAATATTACCACTACCAACCCGGAACTTCTTAATATGTAAAGTGGTAGCTTCATCCGGGGGGTCAACATGAACGTTGCCCTCGACATTCCTACCCTTCTCGATAAAATTGTCCCCCATCTCACACATGAGGGCGAGCAAGCAAGGAACACACACAAGCAGACAAGAAGCAAGTGAACGATAAACTCGCGACGGAAGAAGGGCAAATAAAACGGCAAGGGTGAACTGGGGGAGAGGAAAACGAGAGGCAAATAAATGTAATGCGAAGGATAAGGGTTTGTGATAGGTACTTGGTATATGACTTTTGCGTAAGCCTCCCCAGCAACAGCGCCAGAAATTCTTCTTGCTACCTCTTGAGCTTGCGTTGTATTCCCTCGAAGAGGAAAGGGAGATGCAGCACAGTAGCGTAAGTATTTCCCTCAGTTTTTGAGAATCAAGGTATCAATCCAGCTGGAGACCACGCGCGAGTCCCTCGCACCTGCACAAACAAAAAAGAACTTCGCAGCCAACGCGATAAGGGGTTGTCAATCCCTTTACGGTCACTTACGAAAGTGAGATCTAATAGAGATGATAGTTTATATTTTTGGTATTTTTAGTTTAATAAAACAGCAAATAAAAGCGATAAAAGTAAAGTAGATGTAGATTGATATGTTGAGAATAGACTCGGGGGCCATAGTTTTCTCTAGTGGCTTCTCTCATGATAGCGATATTCTACGACGGGTAAACAAATTAATGTCGAGCAATTGATAGAAAAGCGAATAATTATGAGACTATCTAGGCATGATCATTGTATATGGGCATCACGTCCGAGACAAGTAGACCGAAACAATTCTGCATCTAGTACTATTACTCCACACATCGACCGCTATCCAGCATGCATCTAGTGTATTGAGTTCATAAGAACAGAGTAACGCCTTAAGCAAGATGACATGATGTAGAGGGATAAACTCAAGCAATATGATATAAACCCCATCTTTTTATCCTCGATGGCAACAATACAATGCGTGCCTTGCTGCCCCTACTGTCACTGGGAAAGGACACCGCAAGATTGAACCCAAAGCCAAGCACTTCTCCCATTGCAAGAACTATAGATCTAGTAGGCCAAACCAAACCAATAATTCGAAAAGACTTGCAAGGATATTATGAGAACACATAAAAAGTTCAGAGAAGAACCAAATATATTTCATAGATAACCTTGATCATAAACTCATAATTCATCGGATCTCGACAAACACACCGCAAAAAGAGATTACATCGAATAGATCTCCTGGAAGACCGAGGAGAACTTTGTATTGAGATCTAGAGAGAGAGAAGAAGCCATCTAGATACTAGTTATGGACCCGAAGGTCTGTGATAAACTACTCACAACACATGGTGAGGGGGCGATGATGATGATGAAGGCCTTCATGATGGATTCCCATCCGGTGGAGCTCCGGAACAGGCTCCAAGATGGGATCTCCACGAGAACAGAAGGTACGGCGGTGGAATTAGTGTTTTCTCTCTGTCCACAGAGTTTCTGGGGTACGTAGACTTATATAGGAAGAAGGAGGGCACCGGGGGTGTCACGAGGGCTCCACGAGGCAGGGGGCACGCCCTGGGAAGGGGGGCGCGCCCCCCACCCTCGTGGGCCCCTCGTGGCTCTTCTGACGTGGTTCTCAAGTTCTTCGTGCATGATTTCCTCCAAAAATATCTCTCGCGAAGGTTTCATTCCGTTTGGACTCCGTTTGATATTCTTTTTCTGCAAAACCCTGAAACAGGCAAAAAACATCAATCTAGACTGGGCCTTTGGGTTAGTAGGTTAGTCCCAAAAATGATATAAAAGTGAATGATAAAGCCCATTAAACATCCAAGACTTCATAAATAATAGCATGGAACAATAAAAAATTATATATACATTGGAGACGTATCACACAGCTTCGTGCAAGCGGTAGTACCGTGTCGGGTTTTTGCAATGACCGTAACACTGCGGAAGTAGCTGCGGACGTATTTTATTTAGTACGCACTCTTCCTCGGCCAGTCTGACCCTGCCTTGTGGTAGTACCGTAAGGACGTGCGGTAGTAACGCTCCGGCAGTACTACCGCCTGGTGTTTTAACGCAACAGGGGCTAGTTCTGGCTCGTACCGCGCCAAAGGTAGTATCACACCCTGTGCGGTAGTACCGCTAGGCTGTGCGGTAGTACCGCACGTTAAGTGCGGTAGTACCGTGCTCTGCGGGCAGAGTTGAGGGATAACGATTGGATTTGTCCTTCCACTATATAAAGGGAGTCTTCTTCCCCAAGAAGACTCACCTCTTCCTCCCCAAGCTCCATTGTCGCTCAAAGCTCCATTTCCGCCCGATCTCTCTCCCTAGCAAATAAAACTTGTTGATTTCCTAGGGATTGCTTGAGAAGGCATCGATCTACACTTCCACCAAGAGAAATTTGATTCCCCCCACTAATCCCTTGCGGATCTTGTTACTCTTGGGTGTTTGAGCACCCTAGACGGTTGAGGTCACCTCAGAGCCATATTCCATTGTGGTGAAGCTTCGTGGTGTCGTTGGGAGCCTCCAATTCGGTTGTGGAGATTGCCCCAACCTTGTTTGTAAAGGTTTGGTCACCGCCTTCAAGGGCACCACTAGTGGAATCACGACACCTCGCATTGTGTGAGGGCGTGAGGAGAATACAGTGGCCCTAGTGGCTTCTTGGGGATCATTGTGCCTCCACACCGCTCCAACGGAGACGTACTTCCTCTCAAAGGGAAGGAACTTCGGTAACACATCCTCATCTTCACCGGCTCCACTTGTGGTTATTTCTTTCCTTTACTTGTGCAAGCTTTCTTTGTATACCTTAGCTTGCTTGCTTGTGTGGTTGTTATTGTTGCTTCCTATAGGTTGTCCACCTAGTTGCATATCTAGACAACTTACTTTGTTGCTAAGTTTAATTTGGTTAAGAAAAGCTAAAAATTGTTAGTTGCCTATTCACTCCCCCCCCCCCTCTAGTCAACCATATCGTTCCTTTCAATTGGTATCAGAGCCTCGTCTCTTTATAAGGACTTTACCATCCAAAGAGTATGGGTGACAACATAGTCGAGATGGAGGGACACTCCGGTGGAACTCTGTCCTTGCCTACGTCCGATGGGGGAACCGCGGTCTCTCATGAGGAGTTCAATGTGGCTATGGACACATTGAAAGAATCACTAGCGACCGAGGTCAAAGGCATGTTCAAGGAATTACTTGAGGGACTCAAATTATCCACCGCACTGTTGGAAGTGGCTCGTCCCACTACCAACGTGTCGGATGCCATTCCCGACAAGGGAGAAGCTAGTAGTGAGCAAGTCCCGGTTACTAAGAATGGGAGTGGGATTTTTGCCCACTCCGCACCTCCTACCCATTATGGAGGACCCGTTCGTACTCCGCATTTAAATTCCGTTGGTCCTCCTCCTAAGTTTGTAAAAAATTCTGATTTTGCTACTTGGATGTTTCGCTTTAGACGTCATTTAAATCATTGTTCTACTAATCTTTGGAGAATCATTGAGCAAGGTTTCTACCCACATGATCCCTACAACTTAACTCCAAGAGAAGTTGCGGATAATCAATTCAACGAGTCCGTTCTTTGCATACTTCAAGATGTTATCCCTCCCGAAGACATTGCACATCTTCGACCCTTCACCATGGCCAAGGAAGCATGGGAGCATGTTGGTTCCATGTACAAGGGAAGCGCAAGCATTTAACGCTCAAACTATGAAGTTGTGCAAGATGAAGCCGATGAGTTTGCTATGATCAAAGATGAAGATCCCCGTGAACTTTATTGGAGATTAACCACTCTTGCGGTTTCACTTCGAGATCATGGGAGCAAGGACACGGATGACAATTGGATCAAGCGCAAGTTTCTCAAGGTCGTGATGCCTTATCACAAGGCCATGTCCTCCGTCATTCGCCAAATACCCGACTTCCACACTTTGTCATCAAGTGAAGTGTTGGATGAGTTCGTTGCCATGAGGATCTTGGACAAGACCGCCGACAATGCGGTTTTAAGAGCTCAACGATCAAAGAAGCCTAACCTTGCCTTGAAGGCCAAGGCTTGTGTGGAAGAAGAGGATGAAGAGGATGACGATAATAGTTGCCCTGAGGACACCAAATATGCCTATCATGAGCACATGGCTCTTGCATCACGGCAATTTTGGGGCAACAAGAAGAACTCAAGGCCCAACTTCAACAAGAACAACTCAAATGGCAACAAGGGCAAGCAAGGAGTGAGGACATGCTACAACTGTGGGAATGTGAGCCACTTTGTTGTAGATTGCCCATATGAGAAAATAGAAGACAATGGAGGCAAGCTTATCTGAAAGGACAAGGCCAAGTCTTATCCCAACAAGAACAACCTCAACAAGAAGACCCCTCCCAAAGGGTTGGTGGCCCAAGAAGAATATGCTGAGGATAATGATGATAAAGATGATGAGATGGTCACTATGGCCACCATTGCTATTGCAACTACTCCACGTTCATCTCTCTTTGACTCACCTAATGAAAACATCACCGCCAAGTGCCTCATGGCTAAGGCCACCAACAAGGTAACTCCCAACATCAACACTACCATCACCTCTAATCCTTCGTTGACGAATTGTATTGATGAGAGTGAGGGGACAGAGGAGGAAGAAAATGAATTTGAGTTGTTTATGTGTAAACTCGAGGGCAAACCCAAGAAGCACTTCATTGCTCTCTTGGAACAACTCGGTGAGGCCAATGACATGATCGAGGCTCATGAGGAGACCATTTCTAAAATGGAAGGTCATAGTTGAGACTATGCCGATGAGATATCGGATCTCTCTAATGCTCTTGAGGAAGAGTGTGGTCTTCGTTTGGCTCTTGAGGAGTCACACAACGATGATCATGCTAAATTAAGGAAATATCTTGATCATGCTTTAGTTGTCTCTCGTGTGATTAATTCCGAGAAGGCAAAGCTTGTGGTTGACCATGCTAGACTCAAGGAGGAGTTTGTTACGCTTGACAAGGCTCACAAGGTCTTGAAAGGTGTACATACTTCCCTCAAGGAGTCTCATGATCAACTTCAAGTTTTGCTAACCAAGGAGAAAGCTATCTTTCCTCGCATGGTGTTGATTGATAATGCAAATGCTACTAACCCATGTTGCGAGCATGTTCATCTTGTTGAAGAGAATGCCAAGTTGAAGAAACAACTTGAGAAAGTCCTTGTGTCATGTATACAAGGTGAGAAGAACCTCAACGATCTTTTGAGCAATCAAAAGGAAGTTGTGGCAAAGGAAGGAATTGGGTTTGCTCCCAAGCCCAAGAAGAAGAAGAACGACAAGACCAAGCAACCTCCTCCTCTCAAACAAACCTTTGTGAAAGAGGGAGAGGGTGCTTCTAAGAAGAAGAACAATGTGAAAAGTGGTGGAGTCAAGAAAAACCCCGCCATGCCATCAAACATAGCCGACGACTGTAATCCTTCATATGTTTTATGTCGTGCTAGTGATGGTCATTGAAAGAGCTGTATATCGACTAGAGAGGGGGTGAATAGGCGATTTTTATGAAAGACTTCAAAACATGGAAGTTTCGAAGACAAACAATAGAACCGATCCTATTTATATGCAGCGGAAGGTAGACTACACTAGACAAGCCATAGTCAAGTATTCAATGAAGTGAAAGCATGAAGACTAATAGCAGCTAGGCACTATGGATCGGGATGGAAGATTGTATGAAGCCAGTCAGAACAAGTAGTCACACAGTGAAGTCAAACAGATAAGGCAAGCAGGCAATGACTTCACAAATACAGACAGTGAGTAAAGAGAAGGAAGGGATAGAACCAGTAGCTTGGGGAAGACAGTGATTTGTTCGACCAGTTCCAGTTGCTGTGACAACTGTACGTCTGGTTAGGGAGGCTGAGATTTAACTCAGAAGACCGCGTCTTCACCTTATTCCCCTTGAGCTAAGGACACCTAGTCTTCGCCCAATCACTCTGGTAAGTCTTCAAGGCAGACTTCCAAACCTTCACAGACTTCGTTCACCAGCGATCCACAATGACTCTTGGATGCTCAGAACGCGACGCCTAACCGGCTGGAGGATTCACAGTCCTCAAGTGTAACAAGTCTTTAGATCACTCGGACAGAAAGACTTCAGTGATGCCTAACACTCTTTGGCTCTGGGTGTTTGGGATTTGTCCTCGCAAGGATCTCTCTCTCAAATGCTTCGGAGGTGGGTTGCTCTCAAACGACAAAAGCCGTGTACTAACTCTGAGCAGCCACCAATTTATGGTGTAGGGGTGGGCTATTTATAGCCACTAGGAAACCCGACCTGACTTGTCCGAAATGACCCTGGGTCACTAAGGAACTGACACGTGTTCCAACGGTCAGATTTCAAACACACGCGGCAACTTTACTTGGGCTACAAGTAAAGCTGACTCATCCAGCTCTGGATAAGATTTGCTCTCATTGTCTTCGCTCGAAGACATAGGATTTGGTTGAGCATCACTTCAGTCACTCTGACTTTGTTTACTTGGACCCCACTTAATAGTATGGTGGTTCCTATGACTCAACAAAGAAGAAAAGGAAACAATGAAACGTCTAAGTCTTCGCGCTCCATAGTCTTCACACAATGTCTTCTCTCGTCATAGTCTTCAATATGAATATCTTCATATACCACCATTGTCGTCAATGTCTTCATACATTTTTAGGGGTCATCTCCGATAGGTAAACCGAATCAATGAGGGACTACTACCTGTGTTGACCAGGTTTGTCGTCAATACTCCAAAACCAACTAGGGGTGGCACTAGATGCACTTACAATCTCCCCCTTTTTGGTGATTGATGACAAACTGGTTGAAGTTTTCAACGGGGATAAAAGTATGTGGAATTGTAAGGGATAAAGGTATTGTCGTCATAAGTAGCAAAAGGCTCCCCCTGAAGATGTGCATATAATTAATTTGCTTTTGAATGCAAATGCACATAGGAGGTTGTACTTGTGGAGATCCTCTTCAACTTATGAAGAAAATTCATCATGCACAATTGATATGTCGAATATAATGATATGCATAATGAGAAATGGACGTCTGCAAAATGACTAAGTGCGGAATTTATCGTAGCACATGCGGAATTTATCATCGCATTACAGAGTACCAGAAAACGTAGCAGACAACCATCAAGTTCAAGTGTTACAACTCAAAGAACCAAATGTAACAAAAATGAGAGTTGTAAACACTAGGCAAAATATAAAGCACCCGCCCATATGGACCCGCTGGAAGACTATCAACTCATATGCTTCTCCCCCTTTTGTCAGTAAGGACCAAAAAGGTTTGAAGACACAGAGCCTCTACTCGTTCCCAGTAGGAGTAGGAGAAGATGCAGGGTCGGCGTTGGTGTTTGGCGGTGCAGAAGTACTTGGAGCAGTGTCGACACGCGCTGAAGGAGGAGGTGGTGAGGTAGCATCATCTTGATCATCGATCACTCTGGCATCCACCGTTGCAGCGGAGGAGGAATAGTCAGAGTCTTCAAGAGACGGAGTTCGGCGCAAGACAACATTCCTTGGGGAAGTGGTGTCAAACTTGAATTTTTCAGTGAAGCCATCGTCTTGAAGATCTGCTTCAGCACTCAGCAATGTCAAACTCTTCCATGACCTCCGACAGGTTTCATGCGCAACAAAGGCATTCTTGGTGGCAAGGTTGCGAATACGATTGACGTCCACCAAGAGGTTTTGCATTTGGCGCTTCAGCCAGTAGTGATGCTTATCCTGTTTCTGATGTAAGGCAACGAGAAGTTCTCGGTCATTGAGAACACGAGATTGCTTTCGAGGCCTTTGGGCAATGGTGCTCTCAGTAACTTCAGTCTGTGCACGGTGAGGTAAGCGAGTATGTCCAGCCAGAGGATAAACACGAGTGACTGCTTGAACTCCTTCAATGGGCAGAGTGAAGCTTTGGTGATCAACATTGTGAAGATAAACAGGCTCTTTGGCAGGTTGTGGGTATATGGCTTCAACTCACATATCAACCTCTGGCAAGAATATGAGATGGTTGCGAGCAGAAGGCTGATAGTTGATAACTGAATGAAGCTTGATGAGACGCATGACCCATGGAGCGTAGAACTTAAGTCCAAAGAGATCAGAGCCTGATACAGCCAACTGCCTGATAAAGAAGTCTTGAGCGTTGAAGCTGATGCCATTGAAGATATAGAAGACCAATGTCTTCATTGTTCCTTCAAGTTTGGCAGATGAAGAGTGTCCTTTGACAGGCTATAGAGTTCGCCTGATGATATGATATATAGTGCGTGGCAGATACTCAAGGTCTTCAACAAAGAACTCCTTTGGGTACTCAGCATCGCGTGGCAAGGGCTTCATCATGCTCAGCATTTGGCTCATATTGGGCTTTGGCTTCTGAAAGATACTCTCCAAAGCATCGCGGTGACGTTGACAACCAGGTTCATATAGTTCTCCTAGAGTGGGCAGGCCAGTTAGCTCAATGATGTCAAAGGCTTTGGCTTCATGATGGACATTTCCTGTCATCCACTCAAGGACCCATGTCTTCGAATCCCTGTTGTAGCCGCGAATGTGGAGGGTTGCGTAGAATTGCAGAAGCAGCTCTTCATTCCAATGCTCTTTATCAGTCATGAAGTTCAGTAATCCAGCATCACGGAAGCAATCAAGGGCTTCTTCAAGGCAAGGCAACCCAGTAATGGCTTCAGTGTCAAGACGCATATGTGGGAAGATGCGCCCTTGATCATAGAGAACACGTGAATAATAGTTGCGTTGTTGATAGCTCCAGAACCTATCTGATGACATCCTTGGTCTGGAATAGGGGTTCTTGGCGCTATAAAAGAAGGTGTTGTGCGCAATGAAGCCATTAGCATTCAAGGACCCTGGCGAAGTGGCAGTACCTGGAAACCTGGGCAGTCTTGGCTTTGGCTTCTGAACCTGAGGCCTGTGCTCGACGTGGTAATCAAATTGAGGACCAGCAGCAGGCGGAGGAACCAGAAGAGGCCATTTGACAGTGATGAGCTGGCCATCGTTGTTGTATGCTTGCTCGATAGTATGTGGCCTTGGAGGCGGAACAGGAGCAGTGGCATTGACTTCAGGCTGCTGATTTGCGTCAGGTGCAGCATTGGCTTCAGGTGCTATCACTTTAGGCACCACATTGAATTCAGACGCCATATTAGTTTCAGCCATGACAACTTCATTGGCTTCAGTGGTGGTGTTGGTGGCCGCCTCAGAATGTGTAACCTCCACTTCAGGAGCTGGAGGGTCGGACACGTTCTCCTCGAGAACTACTTGGTTGGCAGGGGGTGTGGCAACACGTGCTTCTTCTTCTCTTGTTTCTGCTTCATCGGTTGATGCAGCTAGAATATCTTCAGCCGCTTTGGCTTCAGACTCAGGGATGTTCACAGTAGGAGAGGCTTCAGGAAACACTTGGCGTGAAACAGATTGGCGCTCATCTCCTTCTGGAACACTTGACAGATTGACTTGTGGCCTTGGTCCTTTACGAAGCCTGCGAAACATGGGCAACACTTGTGGAGATGGAATTGGTTGGGCCTCAAAGTCTTCATCGTCAACCACTGGAGTGGTGACCTGTGTTGGGGGAGTAACTGGTGTGTCTTTATCATGTGGGTGATCATCCCATGAGTCATCCTGAGCAATTGGCGTCAATGGACGACCAATGCTGATGAGTTCGTTGTTCGTGAGAACATGCGATGATACCACATTATGCTCGATCTGAGGAAGGACTTCATCATCTTCAACATTGTCGTGGTGACCAATGTCTTCAGCTGCGGTGGGGTCAACAGCTGGAATATCTTTAGGAGCCTCTGTGGTAGTAGGCTCATGAACAATCATGCGACGTTCTTGTTGTGCAGATGCAGGACGAGCAACAGAAATTGGCTCGACGACAAGGGGCTCTGTGGGAGCAGCCCGGACTTTCTTGATCTTGCGTTTCTTGGTGGGTGGAGCATCATCAGTGGTGTTCTTGGTTTTGCGCTTGCGGGCTTCAGCTTCAGCGACCTTTGTCTTCTTGAGTTCTGAAGCAATTGTGGGAACCTTAGGCTTCGATCCTGACATGCTGGCAGGGAAGACAATGCGAGGTTCTTCCTGCCTTGATGCTTCAGCTGGGGCCACAGTTGGCTTCTTCTTCTTCTTGGCAGCCATCCTGGGGTCGATTCTAGGACGCTCAAGGGCCTTGCCCTTCTCAGCTTTATTGTAAGCTTGAACACACTTGGCAGCCAAAACCTTTATGCGCTCACGAGACCCTTTAGCTTCCTCACGCTTCTTGTGAAAGGCTTCCTTGAGCTCATGCATCATGACTTGAAAATTCTGGATATCTTTGATGCTGAGCTTGGCCATATGCTTCTTGAACTGAGCCTTTTCAAAATCAATCTTGTGCTTCAGCTCAACAATTTTCTGAGCAAGAGCTAGCTCAGAAGCAATGGCATAGTTGAATGAGACGCTCAGGCCAATTGGAAGTTGCAGATCATCAAAGCTGAGATTGGGGGTGTCAAACCACTCATCAATGAAGTTGTTGATGACTGCCACGTCAAAGAGAGGCAAGTCATTGAAGATTTCTGTATCTTGCTTGCTCTTTATCCATTGCTCAAGAGCGTCATCAGCAACATCTTCATCACTTGACAGATCAATGGAGTCATTCTCATTCCTCAGAACATCAGTAGGAGTCAGAGCGGAACTAGGGGTGTGCATGGGCTTCTTCTTTAGCTTCTTACTCTTGGAGATGCGAGAGTGATCTTCAGACTGCACACTTGGTGCAGGTGGAGTAGTGGCCAAAGGCTTCACTCTCGAAGCTGTTGGTGGAGTGGAAGGCTTCGAAGCCTTTGGTTTCTTCTTCTGCAGCTTCGGAGGTGCAGGCGCTTCATCAGAGTCAGCGTCGTCTGCAGGTTGATCCACATCCGCCCCTTGAACCCTTATATGAGAGATGAGACCTTCTAAGTTTTAGAAGGGCCCAACAAGATTTGGTTCAGCTTCGCGTGTGCCATCGGCACGAGGCGCAGAGGGGCCAGGGTTGAAGTCTAATCCCCAAGATTTCTTGTTCTCCTTGGCCGAGTTCTTGGGATACTGGAGGTTGCGCTTGAACAGATTGTCATCTCGACACCATAGCAATGACGATGGGTCGGCATCAGCGGGTTGTGGCCCTCGGACCATGTAAGGATAGAAGCCTTGCGCAATGGCTTCAGCTCTGGACCTGGGTGGAAGATTTTTGTACAAAATATCTCCCCATGGTCGCTTGATGGCATTCTTCTCAGCATACTCCTGGGTCACAAACTTATACTTGTACCACTGTTCTGCCCAATATCTTCGAATCCATTGGATTCGAGTTTTTCTCTAATTATAGTCCTCCTCTGGATCAGTCTTGTACATCTCATAGAGGTCAGGAGGTAAATCTCTGGAGGTGTTTCCACGGCGTTGTCTGCCACCCTTCCTAACAGATTTCTTAGTTGACATGAGGTTCAAACTAAAAGGCTTCAACACTGTCAAAGGCTTCCGTCTGCTGGTCACACATGAACTGGCTTCGGGAGAGTGAATGTGACGCTGCAAGAATTCTGCAAATGAATGGAGACTATGAGAACCAAGGGATTCTCCCACGGACATGTACCTGTGACAACATTAGAGATGCGAGGGAAGGGGAAGAGGTCATATGCATTCTCAGAAGATTTTGAAGATAAATTAGTTTAGAAGACATTGACCTCATAGTGTGAAGACATTCACTTATATGTTGAGAGTTGGTTCCAGATTTGTACGAATCCAAGAATAGGTACAAGTGAGGAATCTAACTATGTGTGAAGCATAAGTGAATATACTAGGCAAAGTATGAGATGCAGACAAGGTAGATCCAAATATGTGGAGGCAGAAACTTCTTTTGGTAGAAAGGATGAATCTATCGGATCAAAAAGACGGTAAAAAGAGGATTTTAATTTACCACATGATGAACTGCTAGACGGAGACGAAGTGGAGGCCGAGCACTTCGATCTTCCGTGACCTAACTTGGCGACGGAGGACACCTACGGCGGCGGTGGAGAAGACGATGTACGTGGCCGGCGTGAAGACGGTGTCGACGAGGTCGCGGCAGCTAAGCGCTTCGTCGCCGGCGTCGTCGAGAGCTAGCGGTGGCGCTAGGGTTTGTCGAGGTGGAGAGGTGGTAGAAGAGTTTTGATCGTGATGGGACGGGCATTTATAAGGAAGGGAGACAGCACATCGCAATTACGCAGGTGCCCCTGGCGGTTCACATCTCAGGGACACGTGGCGGACATGTAACACATAGGGAGTTGTTCCATGTTCCCACGCACGCCTGGACTGTCGGGGTGGTCGTTCCGGCTTCTCCGGGTTTCAGGCAATAAGGATTGAGAATTAAAAATAGATTTAATGTTTGTCTTTGTATCTTCTGCTGACAAGGACGTAGAGAAGACATTCGACGGTTCCAACAGAATGCATATGATTTGGATAGACAGAGTTTGAGGTAGAAAGCATAGAGAGGTTAGGGTCACATCACATTCACTTAGTTCAAAAGATTCAAATAAGAAGACATAGCTATAAGTGAATGTTGTAGAGGACAGAACACAAGTCTATATATGTGTATATCTGAGTAAGATCAAATTGACAAAGAGAAGACACATATGAAGATAAATCAAATACAAAGATTTTGCAAATGTAACGCCAAGAGAAACACTTCAAGCAAAGATTTGGTGGTGGCGTTACCCACCGTATAGGAAGTATTAGACCCAGACACGGCGCACAATTATCGTGGCGCTCCGAAGTCAAATTCCACGTTAATGTATTCACACTCAGAATGTAAGTCTTCATTGATTGAAGATATACTTTACTTCGTGTGTTGCACATCTAAGTCATCAACATGCATAAATGTTAGGATGTGTGCCTGATTACAAGACATTTGAGGATTCCAAGATATTTAGCTCACACCGCAACTTGCAAAACCATTTCTCATCCAAGGGCTTTGTGAAGATATCTGCCAGTTGCTCTTCAGTGTTGGCGTGTATGATATCAATATCTTCCTTCATGACATGATCTCTGAGAAAGTGATGATGAATTTCAATGTGCTTTGTCTTCGAGTGCTGAACTGGGTTGTTGGCAATCTTGATGGCGCTTTCATTGTCTCAATAGAGTGGCACATGCTTCATATGGACACCATAGTCCTTGAGAGTTTGCTTCATCCAGAGAAGCTGGCGCAGCAAGATCCAGCAGCAATGTATTCAGATTCAGCAGTGGAGAGTGATACACAGTTCTGCTTCTTTGAAGACCAACAGACAAGTGATCATCCCAGAAAGTGACATGTGCCTGATGTAGACTTGCGATCAACTTTGTCCCCGGCATAATCAGCATCTGAGAATCCAACTAGATCTAACTCTGAGCCCTTTGGATACCATAATCCTAGTGTTGGGGTGTAAGCCAAATATCGAAGAATTCGCTTCACAGCTAAGTGATGCGATTCCTTTGGTGCCGCTTGGAATCGAGCACATATGCAAACACTAAGCATAATATCTGGCCTAGATGCACATAAATAAAGTAAAGAACCAATCATGGAGCGGTATACCTTTTGATCGAAATCTTTACCATTGGCGTCGGGACTCAGATGACTTTTAGTTGGCATAGGCGTCGTGTATCCTCTGCAGTCTTGCATTCCAAACTTCTTCGGGCAATCTTTAAGGTATTTCTCTTGAGATATGAAGATGTCGTTGCTTTGCTGACGAATTTGAAGACTAAGGAAGAACTTCAGCTCACCCATCATGGACATCTGATATTGCTCTTGCATCATGTGAGCGAACTCATCACTGTATCTTTTGTCAGTGCAGCCGAAGATAATGTCATCCACATAGATTTGGCAAACAAACAGTTCACCATCATATGTCTTCGTGAAGAGTGTAGGATCCATGGAACCAGGTTTGAAGCCATTGCTCTTCAGGAAGTCTTTGAGTGTGTCATACCAAGCACGAGGGGCTTGTTTGAGGCCATACAGTGCCTTGTTGAGCTTGTATACCATATCAAGATGTTTTGGATCTTCAAAGCCAGGTGGTTGTGCAACATACACTTCTTCTTCAATCTTGCCATTTAGAAAGGCACTCTTCACATCCATTTGATACAGAAGGATGTTGTGATGGTTTGCATAGGCTAGCAGTATGCGAATAGCTTCAAACCTAGCCACAGGAGCAAATGTTTCATCGAAGTCAATCCCTTCAATCTGAGTGTATCCTTGAGCAACGAGACGAGCTTTGTTTCTGACAACTTGACCATGCTCATCTTGCTTATTGCGATATATCCATTTTGTGCCTATTATGTTGTGCTTGCGGGGGTCAGGACGCTTTACAAGTTCCCATACGTTGTTCAGCTCAAACTGTTGAAGCTCTTCTTGCATAGCTTGAATCCATTCAGGTTCCATGAAGGCTTCAGCAACTTTCTTGGGTTCAGATATCGAGACAAATACAAAGTGCCCACAGAAATTTGCTAGCTGTGTTGCTCTTGAACGAGTGAGTGGACCAGGTGCGTTGATGTTGTCAATTATCCTCTCAACTTGTACTTCATTTGCAACACGAGGATGGACTGGACAAAGATTTTGCTCTTGCTGGTCATTGTCATCATCAGGAGGATTGTCTTCAGGTTGAGCATTGTCTTCAGGTTGATTGGGAGCAGAAATGGTGAGTTCCTCGTTAGGCTGTGCTTCAGAAGGCATGATTTCACCTGTTCCCATTAGCTTTATAGATTCACTGGGTGGAGCTTCATCCAGCACATTTGGCAGGAACTCTCTTTGTGAGCCATTCGTTTCATCAAACCGCACATCCACAGTTTCAACCACTTTATTTGAGAAAGAGGTTGAAGACTATGTTGGAGTGCGAGTCCTTTCCGTAGCCGAGCATAAAACCTTCATTTGCTTTTGGTGCAAATTTTGATTTGTGATGTGGATCCTTGATCCAGCACCTAGCTCCAAATACCCTGAAGTAACTGACATTTGGCTTCTTGCCATTAAGGAGTTCATAGGAAGTTTTCTTCAGAAGCTTGTGAAGATAAACACGGTTGATGACATGCCATGTTGTATCAATAGCTTCGGGCCAGAACTTTCTTGGTGTCTTGTATTCATCGAGCATTGTTCAAGCCATCTCAATGAGGGTTCTGTTCTTGCGCTCCACGATGCCATTCTGCTGAGGTGTGTACGGAGCTGAGAACTCATGAGTGATTCCCATTGTATCGAGATAAAGATCAAGGCCGGTATTCTTGAACTCAGTGCCATTGTCACTTCTGATATGCTTGATCTTGACACCATAGTTGTTTATGGCACGGTTGGCGAACCGTCTGAAGACATCCTGCACTTCAGTCTTGTAGAGAATTATGTGCACCCATGTGTATCTTGAATAATCATCAACAATGACGAAGCCATAGAGACAAGCTGTAGTAGTGAACATGGAGTAGTGAGTTGGGCCAAATAAGTCCAAGTGAAGTAGCTCGAAGGGTTGGGATGTCGTCATGATTGTCTTCGAGGGATGCTTGGCCCTAGTCATCTTCCCAGCTTCGCAGACACCGCACAGATGATCTTTCTTGAACTTGACGCCCTCGATGCCTACGACGAGCTTCTTCTTCGCGAGAGTGTGAAAGTTCCTCATGCCGGCATGTCCTAGCCTCCGATGCCAGAGCCAACACTCTGAAGCTTTTGCTAGAAGACATACGGCCATCTGTGGTCCTGCTGAGAAATCTACCATATACAGATCATCTTTCCGATATCCTTCAAAGACTAGAGACTTGTCAGATTCCATTAGTCCAAGGCAACGTTATTTTCCAAATATCACAATCATGTTTAAGTCACAAAGCATTGAGAGAGACATAAGTTGAAACCAAGGGATTCAACAAGCATGACTTTATCCATGTGCTGATCCTTTGAGATTGCAACTCTACCTAGACCCAATACCTTGCTTTTACCAGTATCAGCAAATGTGATGTGACTCTTGTCAGATGGACGTAAGGTTGAGTCCATAAGAAGACTTCAATCACTAGTCATATGATTAGTGCATCCGCTGTCCATAATCCATTCTGAAGTCTTTGGTGTCATACCCTACAGTGCAGTTAGGGGGATAGGCTTCACGAAGAGTATTGTGAAGCATAAATGTTTGACGAGCAAGCGGATTATGAAAGCTTAGATCCAAGTTATGACTGATAGGATTATTGGCAAGCGATTCAGAAACAAAATACATAGTAAGACCATTTGGGCATTTGATCTTGCGCCCTACAAGATGTTTTAGGTCCCCAGCAATAGCATCGGACGCCTTTGATTTTCGGCTGGAGACCTTTCCCTGCAAGAGAAAGTTAATTCTTCTTAACCACCCACATCTTTAAGGGTGGCTTAGAAGCAATGAGTCTAAGTGCAGCATCTGAGAATTTTGGCTTTGGAGCCCTAGCAAATAGCCTTGCAGGAGGAGAATAATACTAATAAGAATAGGCAGAAAAGTTCTTCGTTTTGTGAATATAGCGGTTTGAGGAAACACGCTCATATTCATGGGTCTGAGTACAATTTCCCTGCAAAACATTGGCGTTAGGGTGACTCAGGTGAGTCCTCTGTCTGTATGAAGGCTTAGGACCGTATGAAGCCTTTGGTCTGGGGTTTGTCTTCTTCCCAGGTGGTGTCATGATGACATTTACTGGAAGCTTCTCAAGACAACTTTTGGGAACCCAGATCTTCTTCATAGGTGGCCCGTTCCTGTAGTTAGTACCAATATACCTGGCAAACACTTCACCATTCTGATTCTTAAACAGTTTATAGTTTGCATCAAATGATTCATCAATGATAATAGGATTAGCACAAGTGAAGCCAGATAAGGTAGACGGATCCACTGAAGGTTCCTTTGCAGCAACCCATGTGGTTTTGGGGTACTGCTCAGGCTTCCAGTATGAACCATCAACATTCATTTTCCTCTCGAACCCTACACCCTCTTTCCTAGGGTTTCGGTTCAAAACCTGCTTTTTGAGGACATCACATAACGTTTGATGCCCTTTGAGGCTTTTGTACATCCCTGTTTCAAGCAAAGTCTTCAACCTAGCATTTTCATTAGCAATAGTAGTGGTATCCTCAGCAGAGGGGTTAGTTACCACATCAGCAGTTGAAGATATTGCAACAGTAGTAGCAGTAGAATATTCAGCAACAGATGTAGCGTTATCACGCTCAATGCATTTTAGGCATGGTGGTTCGAATCCTTCCTGAGCGGAGCTGATCTGTTGAGCGCGGAGTGACTCATTTTATTTTTGAAGATCTTCATGAGTCGCTTTCAATTTCTCAAGTACTTGCTTCCTTTGAAGATAATCATAGGAAAGCTTTTCATGAGTTTTTGAGAGCGATTCATGACGACTCTCAAGTTCCTCGTACTTAGCATGAAGATTTTTTATGTCTTCAATTAAGGACCGAGAAGGGGTCATTTCCGTGTCCAACACGTCATCGCTTTTGTCTAATAGTTTTTAAATATGTTCCATAGCTTTCTGTTGTTCAGTGGCAATTTTAGCAAGTGTTTTGTAGCTAGGTTTGGATTCACAATCGGAGTCATCTTCATTGGATGTTTGAAAGTAAGCATCGCGTGATTTTACCTTGGCACCGCGTGCCATGAAGCAGTAGGTGGGAGCGGAGTCGTCGTTATCATCAGTGTTGGTGACGGAGCCATTGTCTTCAGTGTTGAAGATGGACTTGGCAACGTAGGCTGTGGCTAGAGCCAGACTTGCAACACCAGAATCGGACTCCTCCTCAGACTCCACCTCCGCTTCTTCTGAAGCAGACTCCTCCTCTGAATCCATCTCCTTGCCAGCAAACGCACGAGCCTTGCCAGATGAATTCTTCTTGTGTGATGAATACTTCGACGAAGACTTGGAAGAAGACTTTGAGTATTTTTTCTTTTTCTTGTCATCAGAATCATACTCCTTGCTCTTCTTCTTCTTCTTCTCATTGTCCCATTAAGGACACTCAGAGATGTAGTGCCCAGGTTTCTTGCACTTGTGGCATGTTCTCTTCATGTGGTCATGGGTCGAAGCTTCATCATTTCTTGAGCTGGATCGTGAAGACTTTCTGAAGCCTTTCTTCTTAGTTAATTTCTGGAACTTCTTCACAAGCATGGCAAGCTCCTTTCAAATGTCTTCAGGATCACCAGAACTGCAGTCAGATTCTTCTTCAGATGAGGAAACAACCTTTGCCTTCAAAGTGCGAGTTCGGCCATAGTTGGGACCATAGATGTCACGTTTCTCAGATAGCTGGAACTCATGTGTGTTGAGCCTCTCAAGTATGTTAGACGGATCGAGAGTCTTGAAGTCAGGGCGTTCTTGAATCATCAGGGCAAGGATGTCAAATGAGCTGTCAAGTGATCTCAGGAGTGTCTTGACGATTTCATGCTTGGTGATCTCAGTGGCGCCAAGTGCGTGAAGCTCATTTGTGATGTCAGTGAGGCGATCGAATGTGAGCTGGACATTCTCATTGCCGTGTCTCTTGAAGCGATTGAAGAGGTTGCGAAGGACACTGATCCTTTGATCTCTCTGGGTTGAGCCGCCTTCGTTGACCTTGGAGAGCCAGTCCCAGACTAGCTTCGACGTTTCCAGAGCACTGGCACGACCATATTGTCCTTTGGTCAGATGACCACAGATGATGTTCTTGGCCGTGGAATCCAGTTGAACGAGCTTCTTGACATCAGCAGGGGTGAGACCTTCACCAGTTTTGGGAACATCGTTCTTGACGACATACCAGAGGTCCACATCAATGGCTTCAAGATGCATGCGCATCTTGTTCTTCCAGTAGGGGTATTCAGTGCCATCGAAGACGGGGCACGCAGCAGAGACTTTGATTATCCCTGCAGTCGACATAGCTAAAACTCCAGGTGGTTAAACCGAATCACAAAGAATAAGGGAGTGCCTTGCTCTGATACCAATTGAAAGAGCTGTATATCGACTAGAGGGGGGGTGAATAGGCGATTTTTATGAAATACTTCAAAACATGGAAGTTTCGAAGACAAACGATAAAACCAATCCTATTTATATGCAGCGGAAGGTAGACTACACTAGACAAGCCATAGTCAAGTATTCAATGAAGTGAAAGCATGAAGACTAATAGCAGCTAGGCAGTATGGATCGGGATGGAAGATTGTATGAAGCCAGTCAGAACAAGTAGTCACATAGTGAAGTCAAACAGATAAGGCAAGCAGGCAATGACTTCACAAAGACAGACAGTGAGTAAAGAGAAGGAAGGGATAGAACCAGTAGCTTGGGGAAGACAGTGATTTGTTCGACCAGTTCCAGTTGCTGTGACAACTGTATGTCTGGTTAGGGAGGCTGAGATTTAACTCAGAAGACCGCGTCTTCACCTTATTCCCCTTGAGCTAAGGACACCCAGTCCTCGCCCAATCACTCTGGTAAGTCTTCAAGGTAGACTTCCAAACCTTCACAGACTTCATTCACCGGCGATCCACAATGACTCTTGGATGCTCATAATGCGACGCCTAACCGGCTGGAGGATTCACAGTCCTCAAATGTAACAAGTCTTTAGATCACGCGGACAGAAAGACTTCAGTGATGCCTAACACTCTTTGGCTTTGGGTGTTTGGGATTTGTCCTCGCAAGGATCTCTCTCTCAAATGCTTCGGAGGTGGGTTGCTCTCAAACGACAAAAGCCGTGTACTAACTCTGAGCAGCCACCAATTTATGGTGTAGGGGGTGGGCTATTTATAGCCACTAGGCAACCCAACCTGACTTGTCCGAAATGACCCTGAGCCACTAAGGAACTGACACACGTTCCAATGGTCAGATTTCAAACACACGCGGCAACTTTACTTGGGCTACAAGTAAAGCTGACTCATCCAGCTCTGGATAAGATTTGCTCTCATTGTCTTCGCTCGAAGACATAGGATTTGGTTGAGCATCACTTCAGTCACTCTGACTTTATTTACTTGGACCCCACTTAACAGTACGGTGGTTCCTATGACTCAACAAAGAAGAAAAGGAAACAACGAAACATCTAAGTCTTCACGCTCCATAGTCTTCACACAATGTCTTCTCTCGTCATAGTCTTCAATATGAATATCTTCCTATACCACCATTGTCGTCAATGTCTTCATACATTTTTAGGGGTCATCTCCGGTAGGTAAACCGAATCAATGAGGGACTACTACCTGTGTTATCCTGCAATTCTCACAAACACATTAGTCCCTCAACCAGGTTTGTCGTCAATACTCCAAAATCAACTAGGGGTGGCACTAGATGCACTTACAGTCATGTTTTTGCTAAATTTATTGGTTCTTCTTATGAGTACATTGAATGGTCTATTTGGGTTCCTAAGACCCTTGTTACTAACCTCAAAGGACCCATTACCAAATGGGTACCTAAATCCAAGCATTGATCTCGTGTAGGAGTTTGCTTCCGGTGGGGGATCATGGTTGCTCGATAGTAGAGCCACAAATCATATGACCGGAAGCAAAGACTTGGTGGTGGACGTGCATCAAGGTTCATCCATGGCCACCAATGTCGAATGGGGTGATGCTCCATCTTCTAAGGTATTGGGGCTTCGCAAGGTTGTTGTTTCTCATGATCTCATGATCGAGAAAGTCATGCTTGTTGATTCCCTTGCATACAACTTACTTTTTGTTCGTCAACTTGCACTCATGGGCTTTGCCACATTCTTTGATATTGATACCGTGGCCCTCTTGTGGAGCAAGACTCTTAAAGTAGCCTATGTTGGACATGTCGAGAACGGTCTCTATGTGGTTAACTTCTCGGAGCAACCCACTAAGAACGCGACACGCCTAATGGCTAAAGTTGATGTGGGATGGCTTTGGCATCGCCGGTTAGCCCATGGCAATATGAGATCTTTGCAAAGTCTTCTCAAGGGGAACCATGTCCATGGACTAACAAATGTTAGCTTTGCCAAAGATCATGCTTCCAGTGCTTGTATTGAAGGAAAGTTACATCAGACCGCACACCCTCCCACGACTATCATCTACTCAAAAAGACCGTTAGAGCTCCTTCACATGGATCTCTTAGGGCCTCCATCCTTCGATAGTCTTGGGGGCAGAAAGTATTGCTTGGTGATTGTAGATGATTATTCAAGATACACATGGGTATATTTCTTCAAGAAGAAGAGCGAGACCCAACAAACCATCATCAACTTTGCAAATGAAGCTCAACGTCAACATGAGGCAAAGATCTTGATGATCCGAAGTGACAACGGCACCGAGTTCAAGAACTACACCTTGGATGAGTTTCTTAGTGATGAGGGGATCAAACATCAATATGCCGCACCTTATACCCCTCAACAAAATGGTGTAGCGGAGAGAAAGAACCGGACATTGATGGACGCGGCAAGGACCATGACGGTAGAATTCAAGTCTCCATCAACACCGTGTGTCATGCATCCAATCGGCTCTATCTCTGCCAAGGCTTGAACAAGACTCCGTATGAGATTCTTACCGGTAACAAGCCCAATCTCAAGTACTTCCGGGTGTTCGGGTGTAAGTGTTTCATCCTCAAGAAAGGTGCTCGTTTGTCTAAATTTGAGTCTAGAGCTCATGAGGGCATATTTGTTGGTTATGCTACAAACTCTCATGCTTACCGTGTCCTCAACAAGTCCAATGGACTCATTGAGGAGACGTGTAACGTAGAGTTTGATGAGAATAATGGCTCCCAAGTGGAGCAAAGTGGTACTTGTGATGTAGGTGATGAAATTCCTCCTCAAGCCATAAGAAGAATGGGTGTTGGCTATATCCTACCCATTGAGGAACCCCTTGTGGCCGAAGGAGAAGGACAATGTTCCACACAAGTGGAACCATCATCAACCCAAGACCCACACGCTTCCGAAGAACAAAGTGAAGGCCCTCAACCGAACGAACAAGGCCTAGTGCAAGATCAATCACAATATGGTGGTGAGCCACCAAATGATGCACAAGGCCAAGTTCTCTCCTCTTAGCAAGATCAAGATCAAGAGGAAGCTCAAGATCAAGATCAAGCTCTTGACATCGCTCAAGATGACCAACTCAGTGCTCCTCAATTATCACTTGAAGAGCAATTGGAGCGTCGTGCTGCTAAAGTTGCTTCCAGGCTTGCTTCTAGAGAACATCACATGGAGAATATTCTTGGAAGCATCACAAAGGGGGTAAGCACTCGTAGACAATTAGCAAACTATTGTGCTCATCAAGCTTTTGTCTCTTGTGTTGAACCTCAAAAGGTCTATGAGGCGCTCGAAGACCCCGATTGGCTCAATGCCATGCATGAAGAACTCCATAACTTCAAGCACAACAAAGTGTGGCGTCTGGTGCCAAGGCCAAAGGAGAACCATGATGTCATTGGAACCAAGTGGGTCTTTAAGAACAAGCAGGATGCTCATGGCATTGTCATTCGCAAGAAGGCGCGTTTGGTGGCTCAAAGCTACTCCCAAGTCGAGGGTATCGACTACGGTGAAACCTTTGCCCCTGTTGCTCGCCTTGAATCTATTCGTTTGTTGCTTGCCTATGCTTCTCATCATAACTTTAAATTGCAACAAATGGATGTGAAAAGTGCGTTTCTTAATGGTCCTATTAATTAGTTGGTATATGTCAAACAACCCCCGGGGTTTGAGGATCCTAAGTTCCCCAATCACGTGTATCAACCCGATAAGGCACTCTATGGCCTTAAACAAGCCCCACGTGCGTGGTATGAGCATCTTACCGAGTTGTTGCAAGATCGTGGGTTTGAAATTGGGAAAATCGACCCCACTCTTTTTTACTAAGAAGGTCAAAGGGGAGTTGTTTGTCTACCAACTATATGTTGATGATATTATCTTTGGTTCACCTAACAAAGCTTTCAATGATGAGTTTGCCGCACTCATGACCACGCATTTTGAGATGTCCATGATGGGAGAGTTGAAGTACTTCCTTGGATTTGAGATTAAGCAAAGAAGAGAAGGAATCTTCATCAAACAAGCCAAGTACACTCAAGACATGCTCAAGAGGTTTAATCTAAGTGATGTCAAGCCGGCTACTACTCCAATGCCAACCAAGTGCCAACTTGACATTGATCCCAATGGTAAAGCGGTGGATCAAAAGGTATATCGTTCTATGATTGGTTCCTTGCTTTACCTTTGTGCATCTAGACCGGATATTATATTGAATCTGTGCACGGTTTTAAGCCTCACCTAAGGAAAGTCACTTTGTGGCAGTCAAGCAAATCTTTCGATATTTGGCTCATAGCCCAAACTTTGGCTTATGGTATCCAAGAGGAGCAAACTTCAACCTTGTAGGTTTCTTTGATTCGGATTGGGTGGGAGACAAAGTGGATAGGAAGTCCACTTCCGGAGGGTGCCAATTCCTTGGTTGCTCTTTGGTAAGTTGGTCTTCCAAGAAGCAGAGTTGTGCGTCTCTCTCATCCACCGAAGCGAAGTATGTGGCAGCTTTCAGTTGTTGTGCACAACTTCTATGGATGAGGCAAACTTTAAAGGATTACGGTGTCACTTGTGACAAAGTGCCTCTTTGGTGTGACAATGAAAGTGCCATCAAGATTTCTCTCAACCCAGTGCAACACTTCAAGACGAAGCATATTGAGATTCGGTATCACTTCATTTGGGGTCATATTCGACGAGGAGAAATAGAGCTTCACTATGTCAACACTCATGATAACCTTGCAGACATCTTCATGAAGCCATTGGATGAAGCAAGATTTCACGAGTTAAGGCATGAGCTAAATATCATAGGTTTGAGCAATGTGGATTGAAACCCTGCAAACACTCCTCCCACTCAGCATGATTATCTTGCCTAGGTGTAGGCATGGACATAGGGGGAGTATTGTTCTCTCAATGAACTCTTCCTCCCCCGTTATGCATAAATCGATCAAGTCTTTATTGTTTGCCATGTTAGATGGTATGGGTGCTTCAAGACGAGTGTTGATCATGGGCCCAAGGATAATTCTTCGCGGTGCCATACCAAATAACTCAAACATATGTGGCTTCAGCCACCGACCTCCTTCAAGGAGGAGTGTCTCGTGTGTTGTTCCAGTAGTCTGTTGTCTTTCTTTCCTTTTGCCGTGTGTGTGCGCTCTTGCCCGCAGTTGCTTTGCTTAAGCCTTCTTAGCGAAACTTGCACTTTCTTGGGGGAGCGGTACTACCGTGAATAGTCACGGTACTACCGCAAGAGAGAATACCGGTACTACCGCAACCTGCACGGCAATAATTTTGTATTGCCGCGGGAGAGCGGTACTACCGCCCTGCGTGCGGTACTTCCGTCGGGGCGGTACTACCGCGATGACCCACGGTACTACCACGGTGGTTTGAACGACTGGGGGTTATAAGCGGGCAGGAGGAGTTCTAACTCCCCCATACCCATTCAACTCGTCCCCCCACGTCGCCTTTCTCTCTCTCTCAAAAACGGCGCCGAAGGACCTCGCCGGATCTCCGTCCCCGGCCACTCTCCTCGCATTCCGACCGGTGGGATCATTCCCCACCTCGACCTCTTGCCATGGATGAAGGTTTCTCCCCAAAATCCCTTCTTATTTTTGCCCTTGTGTTGTCTCTAGGTTTTGGGGAGATGCATGTTGTTCTTGTGTTCTTGTTGACCTTATCCATGGAAGATTAGGGTGTACGAGAGTTGTAGTGCAGTAGAAATGCTATTAAGTATGTTGCTACAAAGGAGTTGTGATCAGCCATAGTACCGTTCGCCCGTCCTATGCATTCATTGTCCAGATCCGCTTTCGGATCTGACCCCGAGCGGTACTACCACTGGCTAACAGCGGTACTACCGCTCTGACGCATCACGGTACTACCGCTCCTATGGCGCGGTACTACCGTAATGGACGCGAAAGTAAATTTTTAATACCGCGCCTGGTGCGGTACTACCGTAACACTTCGGTGCGGTACTACCGCCCCCTTGGCGGCACTAAAACTTCACTTCCGCAGCTTCGAACAGTACTACCGTTCGGTCCACACCTTCTTCGTAGCCCATACATATTATCTTTTCTACATGTTTTTTGTGCTTTGTTGTGGCTTTTGCATTGATTCTCTCTGTCTCTCTTTCGTGCTCTTGTGTTTGTGTCATAGGTGGTGGCTCCGGTTCCAATGTCCGTCGCTCGAATCCCAGCCGTGACACAGGGTCAAATCATCTGCGCACCCAAAGTGATGTTCCCGAGGGCTCCAATGCCCCCCAACGCAGAACCAAGACCACTGCCACCAAGAATAAGGAACCAACTATGAGCATGGACGAGATGCCATCACATGAGTTCATTGCTAGGAGGAAGATCAATCCTTATGCAGGATTCCCGGGCTCAGTTCCATGGAGATGAATTGTTCTAGACCAAGCAGCAGTATCGTATCTTCACAGAAGTACTCAAGAGCGAACACAACTTATATGTGGATGCACATTGGATTGACATGAATCACATGAGGAAGGAGGAGCACCGGGACTATTTTGCTGAGGCTCTAGATCTTGTGGAGCAGTTTGGCATTGAGCACATCATGTCATTTCATATGGACTTTGACCCAGAAATTGTGGCACAGTTCTATACTTCGGTTCACTTCCATCCTAAGGAGGAACGCAACATGACTTGGATGACCAATGGACATAAGATGACTGCTACATGGAAGGACTTTATGGATCTACTTCAGGTTGCTGATGAGGGGCTTCACACTCCTGTTGGAGCTCGCCCTCATGCCAATGAAGAATCTGCCAACAAGGATCGACTGTTGCCTTACTATGTGGAGAAGACGCTCGCAAGTGGCAAGAAGACTTGGGTGATGAACCCCTTTCTGGATATTATTCATAGGATCTTCCGCAACTCACTGTTTCCTCGCATTGGGGACAAGGACAAGGTACATTCATACCTCATGGACATGATGCTTATGTGTGAGGAGGCCCGCGGTGCTGAGACTCAACCACTTGATATCTCACATGTCATGTGGTGTAAGCTCCGCTTTGCAATATTCACCCGCAAAGTGCCCATCTATGGTCCATATCTGTTTTTGCTGATCTCCAAGACTTGGGAGAAGCTCTATCCTGATGAAGAGTTTGAGGCCCATCACTGGATCCGTCATGAGCCTATCAGACTTCGCATCAAGAGTCGATGGGCTAACACCACTACCCGTGTAGAGGCTGCTGCAGCTAAGATGGATATGGATGAGGAGGAAGTTGAGGAGGAGGCAGCTGATGAGGATAGTTCTGGAGGTATGCTCCCCCCTCGTCTGAGCCCTTGTGGGCTAAAAATCTGAAGAGCAAGATGAAGGATATGTTTTGTATGCAGGCAAAGGGGCAATACAAGGCTCTTGTGACTCAGAAGCAGGCTCGCCAGCGTGACAAGAAGATATTAAGGATCTTTGGTGAGGATGTGTCTAATGGGTTAGAGGAGATCATTACTCCAGAGACTGAGTGGATTGCCAAGCAGGGTTTCAAGTGGTCTGATTCCGAGGAGGAGCAGCAGGAGTCTGACGAGGCACGTGACGACTGATCTCTTCCGCCTGAGCTACCATCTATGTCTTAGGTGTCCTCTTTCCCTTTGTGGTGTCTCGATGCCAAAGGGGGAGAGAGTGTAGGATTTGCGTGTGTCTTGTGCCGTGGTTTATTTGCTTTCGTTGATTTGTGTCGTGTGTGTGTGTGAGACCTTTCATATGGTGTGAGACATATGCACTCCACTCCTTATCTCGTTATTATGTCGATGCTATCTGCTAGGTTGTGAGCGTTTGCTTCACTTGCCCTGTTAATATGTGCTCACGTTAATCTCCTTGCATCCATGCGTAGAGTCTTACTCTTTGTTGCAAGGAGTATGTTGTTTATAAAATATAGGGGGAGCGTTGATCCTAGTATGTGTGTTGTGCAGTCCAAAGCATCTTCTTATGTATGCACACATCTAGGGGGAGCTTACCTATATTTTATAATAATGCTGGGTTTGCTTAGTATTCTGTTATATATATCTTTGTGCAAATCCCGTATTGTCATCACTCCACCAAAAAGGGGGAGATTGTAAGGGCATATTTCTCCCTAAGTAGTTTTGGTGATTGATGACAATGCTTTTGCGGACTAATCGTGTGCACTGAGTTTTTCAGATATGTCACACCTAGGCACAAGACGATTAAGTGCCCCTCAGAACCTATGGAAGACGGTGTTTCCTTTTGTTTCTTTTCGGTGGAATTGAGTCATAGGAAAACCGTACTATTAAGAGGGGGTCCGCTTCGGAAAGGTTTGGGTGGAATCAACACGTACACGTCTATTCATTCGCACCCCCTTTCTTTCGCTTCTCTGGAGCTCCGGCTGTTTTTTTCCTTGTCATTACAAAAATAGTGGCGTCCTACTACTACCACTGCTTGGCATGAGGTAGTACCGCTCAAAGAAGGCGGTAGTACCGCTCTAGGGTTACGGTAGTACCGCACCATGCGGTAGTACCGTACCATGGACACGGTAGTGCCGTGTGACCGGCCCCAGTGTCGTAACTAGTACGGTAGTAGGCGCGGAAGTAACTTTTTACTTCCGCGTCCTACGCGGTAGTACGGCTTCGTGCAAGCAGTAGTACCGTGTCAGGTTTTTGCAACGATTGTAACTCTGCGGAAGTAGTTGCAGACGTATTTTATTTGGTCCGCACTCTTCCTCAGCCAGTCTGACCCTGCCTTGCGGTAGTATCGTAAGGACGTGCGGTAGTACAGCTCCGGCAGTACTACCACCCGGTGTTTTAACACGACAGGGGCTACTTCTGGCTCGTACCGCGCCAGCGATAGTACCGCACCCTGTGCGGTAGTACCGCTGGGCCGTGCGGTAGTACCGCACATTAAGTGTGGTAGTACCGTGCTCTGCGGGCAGAGTTGAGGGATAACGGTTGGATTTGTCCTTCCACTATATAAAGGGAGTCTTCTTCCCCAAGAAGACTCACCTCTTCCTCCCCAAGCTCAATTGTTGCTCAAAGCTCCATTTCCACCCGATCTCTCTCCCTAGCCAATCAAACTTGTTGATTTCCTAGGGATTGCTTGAGAAGGCATCGATCTACACTTCCACCAAGAGAAATTTGATTCCCCCCACTAATCCCTTGCGAATCTTGTTACTCTTGGGTGTTTGAGTACCCTAGACGGTTGAGGTCACCTCGGAGCCATATTCCATTGTGGTGAAGCTTCGTGGTGTCGTTGGGAGCCTCCAATTCGGTTGTGGAGATTGCCCCAACCTTGTTTGTAAAGGTTCGGTCGCCGCCTTCAAGGGCACCACTAGTGGAATCACGGCACCTCACATTGTGTGAGGGCCTGAGGAGAATACGGTGGCCCTAGTGGCTTCTTGGGGAGCATTGTGCCTCCACACCGCTTCAATGGAGGCGTACTTCCTCTCAAAGGGAAGGAACTTCGGTAACACATCCTCGTCTTCACCGGCTCCACTTGTGGTTATTTCTTTCCTTTACTTGTGCAAGCTTTCTTTGTATACCTTAGCTTGCTTGCTTGTGTGGTTGTTATTGTTGCTTCCTATAGGTTGTCCACCTAGTTGCATATCTAGACAACTTACTTTGTTGCTAAGTTTAATTTGGTTAAGAAAAGCTAAAAATTGTTAGTTGCCTATTCACGCCCCCCCCCCTCTAGTCAACCATATCGTTCCTTTCAACTTCACTTGGAGTTCGATGAAGAACGTAGTCGTATGTATGTGACGTATCCTTACGATCAGTAGTGGTTCCAACTAGGGGCAATCGGGACTTGTGGTTGTGGTATCTTTTCTCGTTTGATTTCGTCCGTAGCCGGACCCTGTGTTATTTGGATGAATGTATGAAAGTTGAATTAATTGTGTGACGTGGCGAGTGTAAGCCAGATATTTAACTCTTTCATCCCTGTTCATTACATGAGTTGTGCAAAGATGCCACGCTTGCGATCATTCCAGAATGCGATTATGTCTCTAACTCGTGCCTCGACAAGTAGGAGATATAGTCGCATCCTGGGCATTACAGATGGGCACCGGAGGTGGGCCAAGGAGGCCACAACCCACCAGGGCGCGCCAGGGGGGCCTGGCGCGCCCAGGTGGGTTGTGCCCACCTGGTGGCCCCCCTCTGGTGTTTATTGGCTCCAGTATTTCTTAAATATTCCAAAAAAATCCTCGTGGAGTTTCAACTCATTTGGAGTTGTGCAGAATAGGTGGCCTGACGTAGCTTTTTCAGGTCCAGATTTCCAGCTACCGGAATTCTCCCTCTTGGTGTGTTCCTTGAAATTATGAGAGAAAAGGCATTAGAATTACTCCAAAAAGCATTATTATGGATGAAAACGTTATAAATAACAATAAGAAAACATGATGCAAAATGGACGTATCAGAGCCCCGTCTATATCTTCCAGACACCAAGTGCAAATCGTGTGTTGTCATCATCCACCAAAAAGGGGGAGATTGTTAGGACATTTTCCCTTCGTGGTGTTTTGGTGATGATGACAACTCACTCTGTGATCTAATTGTGTGCCAAATTCTTCAGGTACTCTCTCTCTCATTTTGCTCAAGACGATTAGGCATTCCCTCTGGAGGAAAAAGATCAAAGGCGGTGTTCCCTACGTGTTTATTTCTTTGATCGTAGGAAATTCGTACTATTAAGAGGGAATCTGCATCGGAAGGTATTTGGTGAATCAATACACCTACACATTCCTATCCACCCAATGTTCACTTCCGTCGAGGAGAAACAGGTCCTCACTTCCTCCTAAACAGTGGTTTTAACCCTCCAGCGGTTGTACCGTTGGGCATGGCGGTTGTACCGCCTGTCCGGTTCTACTGGCACAACCACCGCCCCAGGGATGATACCCTGGGGTTGCATCTCCCAGGTTCAGGCCCAGCGATTGTACCGCTACCCCCGGGCGGTGGTACCGCCAAGGATCTGGGAAAACCTAGGACTACTTAACGGGCGGTTGTATCGGCCTGGTACCGCCCAACCACCGGCCTTGCTTCTGTGCTGAGGCGGTTACTGGGCGGTGGTGTCCCGATTACTCTCTATTAACCGGTACTAGCGGTGCCCGCAGCGGTTCTACCGCTCGGGTCGTTGCCACCACTAGGAACCAGGCCAGGGCGTGTGCACCTGTGCAACTATCGCTCCTACAACCGTTATAGGGGTGATTCCCTTCTGGTTTGAAGCAGTTGTGGAGGGGTGGTGGGGCGGTTGGTCCAGTTACTGATGTTAACCAGTACCACCGCTCACCGCCATTTGTACGGCCCTGTAGGGTTCCTGCACATTCCGGTTATACCGGTCCTTGGAGCGGTTGTACCACTATAGTGTAAAAACTGCTGTAACGGTTGGATCTGGGGGCACTATATAAAGTGGAGGTTCTTCTACCTACCACTGTACCTCTTACATCTCTCTCTCTCTCTCCATTTATGCCCATCAAGCTTTCTTTCCCGATCTCTCTCTCTCTGTAGCCACTCAAACTTGTTGATTTGCTAGGGAGTGAAGGAGGAGACCTAGATCTACACTTCCACCAAACGAAATTTGGTCCCCCCATACTTTCTTGTGTGGATTTTGTTACTCTTTGGTGTTTGGGCACCCTAGACGGAAGAGGTCACCTCGGAGCCACATTCAATTGTGGTGAAGCTCCGTGGTGGTGTTGGGAGCCTCCAATTTAGTTGTGGACGGAGCCCCAACCTTGTTTGTAAAGGTCCAATTGCCGCCTTCAAGGGCACCACTTGTGGAATCACGACATCTCGCATTGTTTGAGGACGTGAGGAGAATATGGTGGTCCTAGTGGCTTCTTGGGGAGCATTGTGCCTCCACACCGCTCCTACGAAGACGTACTTCCCCTCAAAGGGAAGGAACTTTGGTAACACATCCTCGTCTCCATCGGCTTCACTTGTGATTATCTCTTACCTTTACTTTGTGCAAGCTATTATTGTGTTATATCCTTTGCTTGTTCTTGTTGTGGTTGCTATTAGCAGCATATAGGTTGCTCACCTAGTTGCACATCTAAACAATTTATTTGTTGCTAAACCTAATTTGTCAAGAAAAGCAAAAAAAGGTAGTTGCCTATTCACCCCCTCTAGTCAACCATATCAATCCTTTCACTGCAAAATATAAAGGCAAACAAAAATATATATTGGCTAGGTGTGTGGATTGCTCTTGCTCGACGCTCTCTCACTCAAAGAATGTCTCAATATGTCAATCTAGCAATAAGCTTGTTAAACCATTTATGATTACCATGGAAAATAAATAAATATCCAACATTCAAACACATGTATTGCTTCTCAAAAACCATCGCCATTTCTTATATTTTCAATTACTAAAATGGGAATAATAATATGACAAACCCAAGTTTGCCTATCTCCCATCACTGAAATGAGAACAATAAAAACGTGCAATGTACTAGGTCCCTACTGTACCCTTCCCCTAAGTCCAAAAAAGTTAGAAACTATAGGGCACCAGCCTTAAACCTCTCCAAAAATAAAGGCAAAGAAAATATGTATGCCTCACTCTCCCAAACAATGACTGAACATTCCCATATGTAAACAAGGGTCTAAACCATTTATAGTTAGTAGAGAGAAAAATAAATATCCATCATTCTAACTTGCTAGTTGTTTATGAAAAGATGTTATCACACCAACAAAATTATTATCGTGTTATTTTTCAATCTCTAAAATCAACAATGTTATTATAAGATAAATCATAAATTTAATTTGCCCATCTTCCATATTTAAATTTATAGCAAGAAAGATGACGAGCATCATGGTTTGCCCTGTCATCCCTTTGGCCCAGCTAAGCTAGCAACGGCAGCCCGGAGGGCACTGGCATTAAACTTCTCCAAATTATAAAGTAAAAGAAAGAACTTGGCACGTGACATGAAAGTTGTTGTGCCGCCGGTCG
>LR738709.1:337281854-337305655 GCA_902687465.1 Secale cereale | reverse complement strand
AAAAAACGAACTCGCTGTTTGTCTGGCCGGTGCATGGCCGCAGTCAGCCGCAGCAGCACCACGAACCGTGGTCCGGTACGGCGGCCGCGGTTGCCTTCAGCTCCAGAACCCTTCTACTAACAAAGAAAAGAAAATCTCTCGTCGGAACCGGTCGCAGGGGCGTCAGGCGGCGCCTGGATCAGCGGCAGAGCGTGCGCTTTACCGTTGCTGCATCGCGCTGTGTTGCGTTGCAATTGCATGCATGCCGATGCCGGGCGTGTCCGTACTGTAGCGGCGGGCCGGTGAGTGTTCGCCTGTGTGGTGTGGTGGAACTACTCCGTTACAGCGTATGGGAGTACTGCCATTTGACCTCCCTACAGCGTGCTGACCCAGCGCGTCGCCGTCGTGGGTGGGTTCTGATAGATCCACTAGATCGTATGGGCTAGCGATTTCCAGTAGCCTTACCTTCTCCTTGTCCGGCAGATCGCGAGCCGGACGCCATGGTGGTGTGGTGGTGAGGATGGTGAGTGAGATGTGGCGGCGGTGGAGTACTTCCCGTCGGCCGAGCGCTAACCCTAGATCGGTAGGGGGTGTTCGGTGGTGTTGGGTGCACGGTCAACTTGGTGATCCGTGCCCCGGCACCCCACCTCTTTATATATTGCGCTGGCGACAGGGGCCCACCAACCAGTAAGAGGTTGGGCGCCCCCGATCAGGGCGCGTAGATCAGGGTCTCGTTCGACCCGTTGGGCTCGAACGGGAGGAGATCATCCTAACATTCTCCCCCTTGATCTCAACTTTTACTTTTAACTTTATACTTTCTAGTTTATTTGTTCCGTCACATATTGATACATAGAGCATGTCTCATCGTCACAGCTTAATTGCCGATAGAATCATACAGCTACAACATACGTTATGTTCAGAAACAAATTCTGTTCCTTTTGGGCCTCTCAAGATCCAGGAATCATAAGGCTTTCCCTTAAACCCATGCCGGCTACGTGTTCCATGAACACATTGGGTGGTAAGCCTTTCGTAAGCGGATCCGCAAGCATATCTTTTGTCCTTATATGCTCGAGACTTATAGTGTGATCCTGGATTTTATCTTTCACAACATAATACCTTATCTCTATTGTTTTGGCAGCATTACTCGACTTGTTGTTGTGAGCATAGAATACTGCGGGCTGGTTGTCACAGTATAACTTTAGTGGCTTGTGAATACAATCTACCACTTTCAAGTCGGGTATAAATTTCTTTAGCCATATCGCCTGCCCCGTGGCCTCAAAACATGCTATAAATTCTGCATACATCGTGGATGATGCTACTATTGACTGTTTGGAGCTTTTCCATGAAATAGCCCCTCCTGCGAGAGTGAAGACGTATCCAGACGTGGATTTTCTATCATCCTTGTCCCCCGCAAAATCTGCGTCTGAGTACCCCTTTATATCTAGGGAATCAGATCTTCTGTATGTTAGCATGAGGTCCTTCGTGCCATGCGCATAACGCAATGCTTTCTTTATCATTTTCCAGTGCTCTAAGCCTGGATTGTCTTGATATCTACCGAGTACTCCGGTGATAAAAGCTAAGTCAGGGCGAGTGCACACTTGTGCATACTGTAAGCTTCCAACAGCCGAAGCATACGGTACCGCTTTCATTTGATCGATCTCATATTGGTTCTTGGGAGATTGAAATTTCCCAAAACTATCGCCCTTGACTATAGGAGCAGGTGTGGCTTTACTCGCATGCATATTATACTTTTTAAGAACTTTTTCTAAATATGCCTTCTGCGATAGTCCTAAGACTCCATTACTTCTATCTCGGTGAATCTCTATTCCCAAAACATATGAAGCTTCACCGAGATCTGTTATATCAAAATTTGAGGACAAGAACTTCTTTGTCTCGAGTAGTAGACTAACATCACTGCTAGCAAGCAAGATATCATCCACATACAAGATTAGGAAAATATATTTCCCATTTTTAAATCTTGCATAAATGCAGTTGTCCTCAACATTTTCTTTAAATCCAAAACTTTTAATGGTCTCATTAAACTTTAGATACCACTGTCTAGAGGCTTGCCTTAATCCATAAATGGATTTCTTCAGGCGGCATCCCATATTTTCCTGGCCTTCCATGATAAAACCTTTGGGTTGTTTCATGTAGACCTTCTCTTTTAAATCCCCGTTCAGAAATGCCGTCTTTACATCCATTTGATGTAGCTCTAAATCAAAATGTGCAACTAATGCCATTATGATTCTGAAGGAATCCTTACACGAGACTGGAGAAAATGTCTCATTGTAATCTATTCCTTCTCTTTGTGTAAATCCTTTTGCCACGAGTCGGGCTTTATACTTTTCCACATTCCCTTTAGAGTCATACTTAGTTTTGTAGACCCATTTACAGCCTACTGTTTTGGCTCCTTTAGGAATTTCCTCTAAGTCCCAAACATCTTTGGAACTCATTGATTTCATTTCATTTTCCATTGCCTCTAGCCATTTTGATGATTGAGGGCTTCTAATGGCTTCTTCATATGTGGTGGGATCACCTTGCATATGAACCATTTCTGTATTATAAACTTTATAGTCAGTAGAAATAGCTGACTTTCTTGATCTTGTAGACCTTCTAAGGGCCTCACTTTCAGGCACATTCTGCACCTCAACTGGCCGTTGCACCTCCCTTTCATGCTCAACAACGGGTTCAGTCGGCTCCTGAAGGACAGGTTCCGGGTCTACCCCCACAGTTGTCATGGGTGGAGTTGCAGCCGGTAGTGAGAAAAATGGCTCCTGAATCATCGGATTAGGTGCATGCACCCTCTTCTCCTCAAGATCAATTTTCCGAACTACCAAGCTCCCCCTCATTATTGCGTCCTCTAAGAAGACTGCATGTCTCGTTTCTACAAACTTTGTATGTCTGTCGGGGCAGTAGAAACGAAAACCCTTTGATCTGTCTGGGTAGCCAATGAAATGGCAACTCACTGTTTTGGTATCTAACTTTGCAATGGTTGGATTAAACATTTTGGCCTCAGCGGGGCACCCCCACACCCTGAAGTGTTGTAGAGAGGGCACTCGACCGGTCCAGAGCTCGTACGGTGTTTTGGGCACCGCCTTGCTTGGCACTCTATTGAGAATATGAACGGCGGTTTTAAGTGCCTCCATCCACAATCCCAACGGCAAAGTGGAGTAACTCATCATGCTGCGCACCATATCCATAAGAGTACGGTTGCGCCTTTCAGCTACTCCATTTTGCTGAGGCTCGCCCGGCATCGAATACTGGGCTACTATGCCAGTCTCCTGCAAAAACTTTGCAAAGGGACCAGGGACTTGGCCATATGGGGTATGTCTGCCATAGTACTCCCCCCCACGGTCAGACCTTACTATCTTTATTCTTTTATCATGTTGATTTTCAACTTCAGCTTTGAATATTTTAAACTTGTCCAAAGCTTCAGATCGTTCTTTTATTGGATAAATATATCCATAGCGAGAGTAGTCATCTGTGAATGTGATGAACGAATCATATCCATCCACACTTTTCACCGGAAATGGTCCACAAATGTCAGTGTGAATCACTTCGAGTGTGCCTGTGCTATGTATTGCACCCTTTTTAATTTTTTTTACATACTTTCCTTTAATGCAATCTATGCATTTGTCTAAGTCAGAGAACTCTAACGGAGGAAGAATTTCACTTTTGATTAATCTTTCTATTCTCCCCCTGGAAATGTGACCCAAACGACAGTGCCATAGTATCGACGAGTCATGAGTTCTCTTTCTTTTCTTTTGTACTTTGTTCGACGCGGCATTCTCAATCACATTACACACGGAATGCACTTTTTCACGAAGTGATAATAAGTAAAGCTCATCATATAGTAAAGCATTACCAACATAAACATTATTTAACCATATGGCACACTTGCCATGTCCAAAATAGCACTCATAACTATCTTTGTCCAAGCGAGAAACACTAATTAAGTTTCTATTACAAGATGGAACATATAACACGTCTCGAAGTAAAAGATCGAATCCGTCAGCCAACTCCAAGGAGATGTCACCGACGGCTTCAACCTCCGCTTGAATTCCATTTGCGACTTCAACGTGTCTTTCTCTTCTTTGAATAGTCCGGGTCGAACGGAATCCCTTTCTTAGCCATTAGAGACTTAAGCCAATCAGGGCAGTCTTTCTTGTAGTGTCCAGACTGCTTGCAGTGGAGGCATTGATCTTTTTCCACTGGGAAAGGCTTTTGCTGATACTGCTGTGGACCTTTGCCATAGGGCTTAGAAGGCGAACCTTTGCCATAACTCTTTTTCTGTTTGTCCTTGACATAGTTGATTGAACCACCATGCAAGGCCTTGAGTCTGTCCTCTTCTTGGACACACATAGCTATCGTCTTTTCTATGTCCCATGTTCCAGGGGACATGTTATAGTTCACGACAAAAGCTTCATATTCCTTCGGCAGCGAACCCATGACCAGATGGACCAGGAGCTTTGGTTTGATCTCCAGATCCTCATCCATTGGCTTGAGCTTTGCTGCCATGGTGCTCATCCTGAGGATGTGCTCTCTTATGCCACCACCTGTGTAGTTCTCTGTCACCAGTTGTTTTAACAACTGGGTGGCATAAGTCTTTGAAGAACCCGTGAACTGGTTCTTTATCTTTGTCAGCAACTCACCTACGTGAGCGCACTCTGCAACTGAGCCCACGATGGCGGTCTCAATTGTATTCTTTATAAACGCCATACACTTTTTATTGGCATTTATCCACTTTTGGTTGCTTATGGAGTAACTCAACTCCAAAGGAGCATAGTCAGCCCTCTTTTTGTCCCATGCAGCATCGTCATCAGTGGACGCTCTCACAGGCTCTTCCGGTCTGACCGGCTGTGGTTCATCCACAACCCAGTCAACATCAGCACATACAAATGCGAGGTCTACTTTCTTCCTCCACTCAGTGTAATTATCACCCCTGAGTGTCGGAACGTCTTTAAGGCAGCTCATCAAGTGATAGCCTCCTGAAATCACAATTTAAGTGAAAAACATTATTAACAATCATATACTTTAATCTAACGTTGGTCAAATTAAAAATACGATTGTTTATGCATTTAAAACTATATTACCGTTGGGCAAAAATAGAAATAAAAGCACCTTTTTAATTTCAATAATAAAATATGGTCATGCTATTAACAACGTTGGTCATAAGAATAACATAAACATATTTATTCTAATTATCACTTTAACATGCTCTTTTAATGAATCTCTCTAATCTTTTATTTCCAGAAAATAAAAAGAGCAATATTATTTCTGTACGCAGCGGAAAACATGAATAAAATCATGAACTTTTTATTCTTTTACAGAAACTTCACTTTGACAAAATAATAAAATCATGAACTTTTTTAATTTCTTTATAAAAATTCATGAACAATTCTTTTTCTGGAAATTTTCTTTTTATATTTCCAGAGACTTTTCTACTTTTCTATATTTCTAAACAATAAATTTCGTTGGAAATATTTTGCAGAGAAAAACTATATGACAAACTATTGTCAAACTGCTGAAACACTGGACCTAGGCCCAGCCCAGCGTGCGTCACGCGCCCGCGGCGGCTTGCAATGGCCCAGCGGCGCCGGTGCCCATTAGCGCTTCCGGCCCGAAAGCCCAGTGTGGCGCTAGGGTTGCGATCCTAGCCATCCAGCCGGATCGGACGGTCGCCCGGACTCATCGCTCGAACAAAAACAAGCGTCCCGATCCAATCGAGAAGCCCTAGCATTCATTCTTTCCTCTCCAGCGCCGCTCGCTCGGTCTCTCTCCCCTTTCGCTCACCTCGTCCTCTCCGCCCCTCCCGCACGCGGCGGACCACCGTGCCGCGGCCAGTCGCCAGCGACGGCGAGCCAGGGCGAAGCCCGAGCAAGGCAGTTCCTTTCCCCTTTCTTCTCTCTGTTCCTACTGAACAGAGCTCTTTTTGGGACAGAACAGCGGCGGCGCCCCTGCCGAACCCTTCGCCGGTCGCGCGAGCTCCCGAAGGAGAGCGCGCCGCCGTCGAATGGCTCGATGGGAGTGCTCTTTTCCGCTCTGTTGGGGTTCTTCTTCCCCCCTCTCTTTTTTTTTGTTGTTGTTGCTTTCTTTCGGATTCCGGCGACTAGCGCCCTTTGCCGGCGACGGGATGGCCGTCCCGGTGCACTCTGCCCCTGTCGGGGTGGATTCCTTCTTTCAGATGCCTCGGCTTGCCGATGCGCATCTGAATCGAGAGGGATGGCGCGGCCTTGCGGCGGCGCGCTTTGCCGGCGAGCACGAGGCTCTCTCCGGTAATCGTTTCTTGTTTTGCTTTTCTCTGCCCTCTTAGGGTTCTGTGGGGAGGAGGGAGGGATTTTCTTTCTGTGTTGCTTTCGATCTACCGAAAAACAGCTAGTACCCAGTGGCATCTGATACCATTGATAGATCCACTAGATCGTATGGGCTAGCGATTTCCAGTAGCCTTACCTTCTCCTTGTCCGGCAGATCGCGAGCCGGACGCCATGGTGGTGTGGTGGTGAGGATGGTGAGTGAGATGTGGCGGCGGTGGAGTACTTCCCGTCGGCCGAGCGCTAACCCTAGATCGGTAGGGGGTGTTCGGTGGTGTTGGGTGCACGGTCAACTTGGTGATCCGTGCCCCGGCACCCCACCTCTTTATATATTGCGCTGGCGACAGGGGCCCACCAACCAGTAAGAGGTTGGGCGCCCCCGATCAGGGCGCGTAGATCAGGGTCTCGTTCGACCCGTTGGGCTCGAACGGGAGGAGATCATCCTAACAGGTTCATGTGGCGCAGGCCCGGAACCAGTGCGCGCCTCTGTAGGGTAGTAGGGTCGAGAAGAAGGCAAGCCATAACGGCTCTCGTCCATCGTAAGCCATGGTGCGGCGAGTTAAAATCTTGCTGCGCCGCCCGTAACGTACACGCATACCGTCTGATCCTGCGTCGCGTGCGCGTCTCGTCTGATCCTAGCCAGCTGCATTCCGTCGCGGTTTACAAGGAGGCGGTGAGGTGACGCCGGGCGGGCGGCCGGGCGGCCGGGCCATGCATGCATGCCATTTACGGCGTCAGGACGCGCATTGATGCTCCTGGATGGATGGATCAGGCGCCTAGCTGCCTGAGCTACGATGTCGATGGGAGCAGCACGAGTACACTCCTACAGGCATCTGTGGAGGCCTGCAACTTGCTCATTAACTTCGAATTCGCAGTAGTTTTGTGTTTTTTGGCAATGAATTCGACGGGGGTGACTCACGTCCTCAATCAGAAAATGAAAAAGAAATGGAACCCAGCGTTGTCTTGATCGCTGTGCCAACTGGAACCGATGGCCCTTTTTTTTTCAAGGGAAAGAAGGATGGAACGGTGCTAATAATTGGGAGGAGGGGGGACAGTGCACCATTGATGCACACAGTATGGACGCCCAGCTAACAGGAAGGCGCCAATTTATGGCACTGATGCCATCAAAACCAAATTTATTGCCTGCTTGCTAGCTGGCTGGCTGCCCCTGTCTCGTCTCTTCCTTTCCTTCTCGATTAGCTTGCCAAGGCCAGTGGCCTGCTGATGGGCCTCCCCAGTCTTTCTTTTTTCCAGTCAGAGTAGCTCGCTAGGATCGGGCGGCCTTCAATAAATAAAAGGGAACCCGGGTATAACACAAATAAGTTTTCTTTTTTGTGAAAAACACAATAAGTTTTGGTAATGTACCGGGGTCACCAACTCTTCTTCGGGATGAAGAGGACTTGCTGCAGAGAAATATCAGAAAAGATGGTTAATGTATCCCAAGAATAATTCAAGATTTACATTGTTGAATAGTTTGATTGTGATCTGCAAAAATAAAAGTTTGATTGTGTGCATCATTGTGAGGTCAACCTTCTTTGTGAAGAAAGTAATACTCCATTTATAAAGAAAGTTGAGGGTACCATTGAATAGTACGTTAGTGATCTAAAAAGTTTTATATTTCTTTACTGAGGGAGTACTATTGAATAGTCTGCCATAAACGAGCACAACTATTTAGCTCCGGAGCTCGTCTGCTCCCTTGTGAAGAGAAAATTCACAAAAAGAAAGTAAACAAATTCAAAAAGAAAAAAAAACTGATTTACCAAATCAATAAAGTTGGCGAGAGTTTGAATAGTATGAGCGCTCTGTCGACTTGCCTTATACCCTCCACCTACCACCGACGAACCTCGTCGGCGTCCTGCCCGCTGATCCTCCCTCCCTTCCCCATTCATCTACCGATCCGTATCTCCTGCTCCCGCCCCACCCCCGTGGCCCGTGCTGAGAAGGGGAGAGATGGAGCAATGGAGGAACGGGAGAGAGATGGTGCAGGGGAGAAAGAGGGAGATCTGCGCGAGGGAAGCCTTGGCGGAGGAAATGCACCATGCACCCCATGTCACGGACAATGCGGAGGACGACCCACTGCGACTCACTCCGTAAACTCGTCACCGGAATTTGCGTGGAGGTAACGGATGTGGAGATGGATTAGATGGTGCGAGGGATGTCTGCTTCGCCGGAGGAGGTGATTGCTTGGGCGCGGGAGGAGGCGAATTCGAGATCCCCAGCATAGAGGGCGAAATAGCGGGCGTTCTGGTCTATGCAACCACGGCTCCCCCTGAACAGGTGTTCGTGTGTGGCAGAGATCAGGACACACCATGGGGATTCAAACATCGACTCTCTGCTTCGTCGAGCTACTGGGCAAGCGGCTTCTCCAGCAAGGGCGGGCGACGATTCTCAGGCAGCCAGGCCTAGGGTGGGTTCTTTGTGTGCCGCCCAGCCATCGGAAATCACCCTGGTCACCACCGTGGGTGAATTCCTCTGCTTTGATCTTGGCAACCAGTTGGGGACCCCAATGGTCAGAGTATGCGGTCCACCCCGACGTGTGTTGGCCAGGATCCTGCTAGGTGGATCTGAGGTGGGGCGAGCCACGTGAGGAAGATGACAAGGCCATCAGAGATTTTTTTTGGCCAGTTGTGGGATGAGGAGGATCACCTCAGTCAGAGCCCAGACCCCAAACCCTATTCGATCCTAGTATGGGTGGAGAAAGAGCGTCTCCACCGCCGCCGCCTTGGTTTCGAACACTGTCATCTAGCTCGGATCCCCAGCAGACCATGACCCAAGCTGCCTCCAGCAACTAATCTCTCGATTTCGAAGAGTGTTCGGGAATGAGTTCCTCCAGTGTTTGCAGATCCTGTGGAGATGGTAGAGATGAGAAGGGGACATGGCCAGGGCAAGGGAGATAACCACAAGAACAACAAAATGTGTGTGTCTATGGGGGGGGGGGGGCTTCTAACCAAGAGGAGCGCATGGTCATCACCAATCAAGGCCAGTGGGTGCCTCAATTTGATCCTCAATTTGGCCCTCCATCGTAGCATGTGCCTTATGGGTATGGGTTTCAAGGAGCTCCCCATAGTTTCAAGGTCCTTTCATACAACCCCCAGTCATGAATCAGTGGGGGAATCCAGGCGCTTGGGATGATAATGAGTTGCAAAACATGAGGGTGATACAACAACATCCTAGTGCATAAGGGGTGGCAGACCACTTCTTTGGCCGAGGGCAGTTGCAAAATCAATCTCAACAGATGCACTCGAATCAGTCCCATAGCTAGGGAATGTAAGTAAGAATAGAAGTAACCAAGCTCAGCAACAGAGGAAAAACAAGCCAATTGAGAAAAAGCAAAAAAACCTACAAGGGTAAAGACGCCCCATCTACATATTATAGTGATGTCACTTGCTACACTTGTGGTGAGCCTGGTCACCACAAGTCTCAATGTCTTCAACCTCCAGTCTACTTCATTTGCAAAATGGTGACACATAAGGTAGATGAGTGCCCGATCAGGAGGAAGCCAAGGAACGCTGCTAAGTATGTTGGGAGTGCTACCACCGTGCTTGGGTTCTTCAAGATTGATATACCAGATATAAATGAGAAGCATGTGGGTAATAGAAAAAATGAAGGCATTGTGTATGTGGAGGCTGGGCAGGTTAAAAAAGAGGAACTTGGATAGAACTTGTCAGCAATTTACAGGACTAACTGGCCTTGGCACATCAGGAAGCTAGATAATTGGAATTTTCTGGTAAAATTTCCTCCCCGCATTCATGTAGAATAGGTTGCCGGTTCACCTAACTTTTGCTTGCTAGAGATTGAAGGTGTAACAGTGAATGTGAAGGTGTGAAAAGGAGAGATGGAACATCATGCTGAACTCCAAACAACATGTCTCCAACTTAGGGGGCTTGCACCCACATGGGCAGAATGGTCAGTGTTGGAGCAATTTGCATCAGTTTTCGGTACTCTATTGGATGTGGATTGGCAGTGTAACTTCCAATATTTCTTTGAAGTGGTGAGAATCCAGACCAGATGCAAAGACTTCACAAAAATTCCTACAGATGGAGTTTTTGGGATAGGCAACAAACTCTATGAAATTTGTATTGTAGTTGAACCTCCTGAGGAAAACCCTGACTCTGATGATCTGCTGGATGACAATACTGACAAGGATAAGGAAGCTGAGGTGGTTAAGACTACCTCTAACACCAATCTCCAACCTGGAATCAATGCAATCTCAAACACTCCCTCGGCTCAGTGTGGGAATGGAGGGGCAACTTCTGCCACTTCTTAGCACAAACCTCCTACTTGCATCAGTTGCAGGACCCCATCGACTTGGGGCAGAGCTACAACCTGTTGCATGAAATGGAGCTGGGGGTGATGAGGATGACGAGTTCTGCAACTTTCTGGTAGATGATTTAGACATTTCCCAAAACTTGGCGGATGGAGAAGAGGTGGTCTTCAATCCTTGTATGGATGATGTTGTTGGTAATGTCAAGGCACAAAAACACAGGTAGCTGCTGCCGTTGTTCAAGCTGCACTAGATGCAAACAAATGGGGCCCTATCCAAGCACTGATAAAAAACAACATAGTAGATATAAGCAATAGAACTACGTTGGAGATTGCCATGGGTTCCAGGAAAGTGCAGAACATGGAGACAAACAAGAAAAACTTTAAAGGTACTATTCCAAAGAACTCTTTTGATAATTTCCATGACCGTGCCTTTGTTTCTATTGCTAGTAAAATTGGGGTAGAAATATCTGGAGTTAGATATACTTATGGCAGTGTAACTAAAACCAGCCTCACTTCTCAGAGGCCAGTAGGGACCTAGCGGATAGGAGAGGTTGTAGGTGTCCCTTTGAATGTTTGCACATTAGAAAATGTTGGTGTTAATGCCTTTGATAGAATAATTAAGGAAGGGAAGGACAAACCTGAAGGGTTGAAAGATCCTAACCCTAACAACTCCCTTCTACTCCTGAAGGGCTTAAAGGTCTAGTCTTTGGTTTTGATGATCAGAGTGCTACTTGGACCAAGGTCTCTAAATATGGGCGAGACAAGCACCTCGAGAAAAAGTTGTTCCAATGAATTGTTTATTTGTAACATCAGGGGGATCACTACCCCACGTAAGAAAACCTGCATTACTGAGACTTTGAACAAAACTAATGCTAGTATTGTTGCGTTTCAAGAAACCAAGAAAGAAGAGCTTTCTTCTTCTTTCCTTAAATCCATTAGTATTAATTAAAAAATGTTTGGCACCACCTCCCTGCTGAAGGCACTACAGATGGTGTGCTAGTTGGAGTTGATGTTGATGCCTTTGAGGTCCTCCTTTCGAGTGCACTTAATTTTTTAGCTTCTTGTAATTTAGTCCTTAAATCCAGTGGGGTTAAGTTTAGGCAGGTTGCAGTTTATGGATCACCATATTTGGAAGGCAAAGATGAGTTCATTTATGAACTTCATAGCCTGTTCATTGATGATCACCAACCTACCCTGATTGGATGAGATTTCATTTGAGTTAGATACCAGCATGATAAGAGTAATGTCAACATAAATCGCCATTGGGATGATATGTTCAATGTTTGGGTTGAAATTTGGAGACTCCTTGAGATTAGATTGTCAGGGAGGAAATTCACCTGTGCTAATAACCAGGAGAATGTAGTTATGTCAACTATTGACGAGATTTTTTTAGCACTGAGCTTGATGCTCCTTTTCCCTTTAAGCATATCCCAAGCTCTCCCCAGGACAGGAAGCGATCACACTCCTCTCCTTTGGGATTCTGATGTAGGTGTCTCCCCTAAAACATCTAGTTACAAGTTTGAGAAGTGGTGGTTGTTAAAAGCCGATTTTAGAGAATTGCTTAAAAGAATTGGACTGCCCCAGTTAAGATGGTCAAACTTATTGATGTGTGGATGGAAAAAGCCAGCAGGTTTAGGAAGTTTTCCAGAGGTTGGAGTAAAAACATAGAAATTGCTCTCAGGAAAGAGAAGCTTGAACTTTCCACAGAGTATGATTTGCTAGATTTCAAAGCCGAGACAATGTAACTGTTAGATGCTGGAAACTCTAGGATGAAAGCCATCTTACAGGAGCTCCGGCATATCTGGCAAAAGAAGAGACTAAGGCTAGGCAACGGTCTAGAGATAGGGACATTTTAGAAGGAGGTAAGAACACCTCGATCCATGCCTTGGATGGTCCTGATGGTACTTCCACATAGACTAAAGAAATGATTAAGATTGCTTCCAACTTCTATAAATATTTATTTAGGAAGGAGGACACAAATGGTTTCATTTCATGCCAGGATTTCTTCTCTAAAGATGAAAAAAATCACTGATATAGACAATGAATCCCTCCAAGCCCTCTTTACCGAGGAGGAAGTGAAAAATGCCATATTCGGCTGCTACTCTAATGGAGCACTTGGGCCAGATGGGCTATCTTTTCTCTTCCATCAAGAGTTTGGGAGGTCATTAAGCAAGATGTCATTGCCCTATTTGAGGATTTCCATGATGGTAACCTAGACATATATAGGCTCAATTTTTCTTTAATTACCCTAAGTCCCAAGGAAATAGATGCTTTTAGTATTAATAATTTGGACCCATTAGTGATACGTCTCCAACGTATCTACTTTTCCAAACCCTTTTGCCCTTGTTTTGGACTCTAACTTGCATGATTTGAATGGAACTAACCCGGACTGACGCTGTTTTCAACAGAACTTCCATGGTGTTGTTTTTGTGCAGAATAAAAAGTGCTCGGAATCGCCTGAAAATCAACGAAGAATTATTTCAGAAAATATGAAAAATAGCTGCAAGAAGATCCTTACCGGGGGGCCCACACCTTGTCCTCGAGAGTGGGGGGCGCGCCCCCTGCCCAGGGCGCGCCCCTACCTCGAGGGCCCCCCGATGCTCCACCGACGTACCCCCAGATCCTATATCTTCCGTTTCGAGGAGAAAAAAATCAGGCAGAAGGAATTATCGCGTTTCACGAGACAGAGCCGCTGCCAAGCCCTAATCTCTCTCGGGAGGGCTGATATGGAGTCTGTTCGGGGCTCCGGAGAGTGGAGATCGTCGCCATCGTCATCATCAACCTTCCTCCATCACCAATTCCATGATGCTCATCATCGTGTGTGAGTAATTCTATCGTAGGCTTGCTGGACGGTGATGGGTTGGATGGGATCTATCATGTAATCGAGTTAGTTTTGTTAGGGTTTGATCCCTAGTATCCACTATGTTTTGAGATTGATGTTGCTATGACTTTGCTATGCTTAATGCTTGTCACTAGGGCCCGAGTGCCATGATTTCAGATCTGAACCTATTATGTTTTCATGAATATATGTGTGTTCTTGATCCTATCTTGCAAGTCTATTGTCACCTACTATGTGTTTTGATCCGGCAACCCCGAAGTGACAATAATCGGGACCACTCCCGGTGATGACCATAGTTTGAGGAGTTCATGTATTCACTATGTGTTAATGCTTTGGTCCGGTACTCTATTAAAAGGAGGCCTTAATATCCCTTAGTTTCCAATAGGACCCCACTGCCACGGGAGGGTAGGACAAAAGATGTCATGCAAGTTCTTTTCCATAAGCACGTATGACTATATTCGGAAATCGGAATACATGCCTAAATTGCATTGATGAACTGGAGCTAGTTATGTGTCACCCTAGGTTATAACTTCTACATGATGAATTGCATCCGACATAATTTCCCATCACCGATCCAATGCCTACGAGCTTTACCTATATTGTTTGTCGCTTATTTACTTTTCCGTTGCTACTATCACAAAAACTACAAAAACACTATCGTTACTTTTATTGCTGCTACCGCCGCTATCATATTACTTTGCTACTAAACTATCTTGCTACAGATACTAAGTTTCTAGGTGTGGTTGAATTGACAACTCAGCTGCTAATACTTAAGAGTATTCTTTGGCTCCCCTTGTGTCGAATCAACAAATTTGGGTTGAATACTTTACCCTCGAAAACTGTTGCGATCCCCTACACTTGTGGGTTATCAAGACTATTTTCTGGCGCCGTTGCCGGGGAGCATAGCTCTATTCTTTAAGTCACTTGAGATTTATATCTGTTTATCACTATGAAGAATGTGAAGGACTCAAAAACCAAGATCTGACCCTCAACTACGAGGGGAGGTAAGGAACTGCCATCTAGCTCTGCGCTTGATTCTCCTTCTGTTATGAGTAAACTTGCGACACCTACTCCTGCTATTGAATCTGATATGTCGTATGTTCTTGATGCTGCTACTTCTGCTATGTATGATGAAACTATCCCTATGCCTGATACTGTGCCACTAGGTGAATTTCTAGATGAACAAATTGCTAAGGTTAGGGAGAGTGCAAATGTTGATGATATTTATGAAAGTGATGATGAAACTACTCCCAATAGATATGAATTGCTTGTTGTACCTGAGGGTTATGTTATGGATGAAGAAACTGCTAGAGACTTTCTTGCTTGCAATGATAGATATGATCTTAAGAAGTTATTAGCTAAGCTGAAAGAGAAGTCCTTGAATGCTAGAATGAAACATGACCCTGCTTTTGCTACTTCACCTATATGTGTTACTGATAAGGGTTATAAATTCTTTGTTGATCCTGAGTTAATTACTTTAGTTGAATCTGATCCTTTCCATGGCTATGAGTCTGAAACTGTTGTGGCACATCTTACTAAGTTGAATGATATAGCCACCCTGTTTACCAACGATGAAAATATTCGTTACTACTATATCCTTAAGCTATTTCCTTTCTCGTTAAAGGGTGATGCTAAGACTTGGTTTAATTCTCTTGATCCTGGTTGTGTGCGTAGTCCCCCAGGATATGATGTATTACTTTTCTGCTAAATATTTTCTCTCTCATAAGAAACAAGCTGCCTTACGGGAAATATATAACTTTGCTCAAACTGAAGAAGAGAGTCTCCCACAAGCTTGGGGGAGGCTTCTCTAGTTACTTAATGCTTTGCCTGATCATCCTCTTGAAATGCATGATATACTTGATGTCTTTTATAATGGACTAACCGATGCTTCCAGAGACCACCTGGATAGTTGTGCTGGTTGTGTTTTCAGGGAAAGAACAGTGGAACAAGCTGAATTACTATTGAATAATATGCTAGCCAATGAAAATAATTAGACACTTCCTGAACCAGCCCCTAAGCCAACTCCGAAGAAAAGAGGTGTTCTATTTCTCAGTCTTTAAGATATGCAATAGGCAAAGAAATCCATGAAAGAAAAAGGTATTAAAGCTGAAAATGTTAAGAATTTACCGCATATTGAAGAAATACATGGTCTTGATAACCCGACACAGGTAGTAAAGGTAAATTCTTTTTATAGATTTGATGAAGGTGATATTCCTCGTTATAAGTCTGCTAGTCAATGCTTAGATGAGTTTGACAATTTTATTGTTAAACAAGAAAACTTCAATGCTTATGTTGGTAGACAATTACAACACAATGCTTATATGATTGAACGCTTGAGTGATTATCTATCTAGTGCTAAAGGTGAACTGAAACTCATTAGTATACATGCTTCTATGGTCACCACTCAAGTAGAACAAGTACTTAAGGCTCAGAATGATTTGCTCAATGAATTGAATAGTAAAAATAATGACTATGATGTTAGAGTTGCAACTAGAGGTGGTAAAATGACTCAGGAACCTCCGTATCCTGAAGGCCACCCTAAGAGAATTGAGCAAGATTCTCAGAGAGCTAATTTATATGCACCTAGTTCTTCTAAGAAGAAGAAAAAGAAAAATGATAGGACTTTGCATGCTTCTAGTGAACCTGTAGCTCACCCAACTGAGAATCCCAATGATATATCTGTTTTTGATGCTGAGACACAATCTGGTAATGAACATGAACCTAGTGATAATATGAATAATGATGTTCATGACGATGCTGAACCTAGCAATGATAATGATGTCGAGATTGAACCTGATGTTGATCTTGATAACCCACAATCAAAGAATCAACGTTATGATAAGAGAGACTTTGTTGCTAGGAAGCATGGTAGGGAAAGAGAACCATGGGTTCAGAAACCCATGCCTTTTCCTCCGAAACCATCCAAGAAAAAGGATGATGAGGACTTTGAGCGCTTTGCTAAAATGATTAGACCTATCTTTTTGCGTATGCGTTTGACTGATGTGTTTAAAACAAATCCTTATGCCAAGTACATGAAAGATATTATTACCAACAAAAGAAAGATACCTGAAGTAGAAATTTCCACCATGCTTGCCAATTACACTTTTGAGGGTGGAATGCCTAAGAAATTAGGAGATCCAGGAGTATCTACTATACCTTGCTCCATTAAGAGAAACTATGTTAAAACTGCTTTGTGTGATCTTGGAGCCGGTGTTAGTGTTATGCCTCTCTCTTTATATCATAGACTTGACTTGAGTAAGATGACACCTACTGCAATATCTTTGCAAATGGCCGATAAATCAACTGCTATACCTGTCGGTATTTGTGAGGATGTGCCCGTTCTAGTTGCAAATGTTACTATTCTAACGGACTTTGTTATACTTGATATTCCCGAGGACGATATTATGTCTATTATTCTTGGAAGACCTTTTTTGAATACTGCAGGGGCTGTTATTGATTGCAACAAAGGCAATGTCATTTTTCATGTGAATGGTAATGAGCATATGGTACACTTTCCGAGGAAACAACCCCAGGTCCACAGTATCAATTATATTGGAAAAACTTCAACAATCACTATTGGAGGTTTTGAGTTTCCTATTCCTACTATCAAGAAGGCATATGCCATTCTTATTGTTGGGGACATACATATCCCCATTGAGGTAACATAGTGTTATTCGAAAATTCTCCGGTTTCATGTTACTCGGAAAGAGTTTATTAACAAGACCTGATCAACCTTGTTAATGGATTCCTTTTGATGAACATGGGATAGGTGAATTGAGATAGCACAAACCTACTGTACCCTCTTCTACTTTCTGTTAATTAGGTTAAATAAAACAAATATAGCATTGTCTGTCTGTTTCCAGACTTATCCGTGCAATAAAAAAATATCCCGAAAATAAAAGTTCTCCAAATGCCATGAAAATGAAATATGATTTTTTCTAGAATATTTAAGAAATTATGGCACTGAACACACAACAAGGGGAGCCAGCACGTGGCCACGAGGGCATAGGGCACGCCCCTGCCTCGTGGGCCCCACATGGCCCCCTCCACTTATCCTTGCACCCATGCTCTTCTTCTTCCTCCCAAAAAATCCCCAACCAGCTCAAACCCGAGTTCTAGCTTATTTTGCTGCCATTTTCGATCTCCTTGCTCAAAGCACCATTCACCAAACTATTTGGGGAGATTGTTCCTTGGTATGTGACTCCTCCATTGGTCCAATTAGTTTTTGTTCTAGTGCTTTATTTGTTGCAAATTTATGCTGCTGTGGTGACCTTGTTCTTGAGCTTGCATGTCAAATTTTCTTGGTCACAAGTAGTTCTAATGCATGATATAGCCTCTAGGCACTTATAGGAGTTGTTGCTATCAATCTTGTTGAGTTTGGTTAACTTTTATTGTGAGTTACTAAAAATTTCAAAAAAAAATCAGAAAAATGTCTAGGAGAAACTTCCAAGGTGGTCCTTCAAGGAAGCAAGAACCGAGGCTCGCGTTACATGAGCCGGATGATGAACCACCGAGGGATGCTGATGTGCGGCCTTGCGAATGGCCGTCAGATGAATTTTTGGGTCAAGCGGGCATCAAAAATGAATTTTACGCATATGTGCGCCACGCTGACCTCGAGGACTTCATGCAAGATAAGTGTCTTCAATACCGTGGCTTAACTGATAGCTTTGTGAGAAGGTTTAAATTTTCATCTTCACGTAATTCTCACACTGTCCTGTTTGACCTTCATGATAAATCTTATACCATGGATTTAGAGGATTTTAATGTTGCCTGCAAGCTCCCACAGTGGGGCAGTATAAGTGATCCTCGCAAATCTGAATTTAGAGAATTCCTTGCTAGTATTACAGTGGGAGAATCCAGGGACGTCACACAAGCTACCACTGGGAGCATACATTTTCCTGCTATTCATTACTTTGCTCTCTTTATCGGTAGATGCATAAATGGTAAGGATGAGGCTTGTCACATGTGTGTCCCTGATCTTAGTGTTCTCAGGAGTGCCATACTAGGTGATAGGCAATATATTTTGGGAGCTATTGTTGCACGTAGACTACACCATAATGGTTTGCATGGAGATTTATTTGGTGGGATCTATGCTACTCGCATAGCCCGCTATCTTGGTGTGTCTGCGCGCACGTATGATGAACCTTTACCTCCTGCTTATTTAGATTGCCATGCTATGGCTAATCACCGGTTTATAGAGTGGGATAATCAAACCCTCAAATATTGACTAATCTTTAACCGGCAGCATGCCATCCCTATTGTTCTTCCTTCCCCTACTTTGTTTAACTTTCAGGAGAAAGGAAGATACACTATAACTATGGAGGAGGCAAATGCCTATTATAACATGACGGAGGCAACCCGCCTTCGAGCTGCAGCTCAGCATGCAGCATCTGCTGCATCTCAGTACGACCCCAACTACAACTTTGGATATCCGTCAGGCTAATACTGGCCATAGACCAACTTAGGCCAAAAGCCTAAGCTTGGGGGAGTACGTGTTTCTCACCGACTTACATTCATGTTCAGACACTTATTCTAGTTGTCAGTGCTCACACTCTTTCACTGTACCATCCATGCTTAGTTTCAATTTCTTTTTCTTAGTCTTTTTCTTGTGTGCTAGAAAAACCCAGAAAAGCAAAAAATATTAGTTGTAGCTTCTAGCTAGTTTACTTTCTTTGCCTGTAATAGTAACTAAAAATGAAAACCCAAAAATATTTCCCGTTCTTCTTTTGCTTGTTGGGAGCTTTCCCGTGTAAATAGTTTCTTTTCTTTTCTTTAGGGGTTAAGAGTAGAAGACCATGATTAAAATTCTTAGTGGCTCTCATTTTCTTTGTTGTTGATTTAACCTTGAGCCATATTACCTTGTCTTCTCTCTTGTATTAAATATCTGCAGATTCCAGCTTAGTCCGATGCACATGCACTATTATTATTTTCCACACCGTTCGGTCGTGCGAGTGAAAGGCAATAAGGATGATATATGATGAACTAATTGAGATAAAAAAAGCTGGTATGAACTCGACCTCTCTTGTTTTTGTAAATATGATTGCTCATCATTTTTGATTCAGCTTGTTATGAATGAAACATGTTTGCAATGACAATTAGAGATCATAGCTGCTTATGCCATGCTTAATTAGCTGAGAGTTTATAATGGTCTATCTTGCATGCCAACATGATATTAAAATGGTTGTGATGTGGTATGATGGGTGGTATCCTCCTTTCAACGATTTAAGTGACTTGACTTGGCACATGTTCACACATGTAGTTGAAACAAATCAACATAGCCTTCACGATATTTATGTTCATGGTGATTTATATCCTACTCATGCTTGCATTCATTGTTGATTAATTTTAATGCATGTTCATGACCGTTGTTCTTCTCTAGTTGGTCGCTTCCCAGTCTCTTTCCAGCCTTCACCTGTACTAAGTGGGAATACTGCTTGTGCATCCACTTCCATACACCCCAAAGTTATTCCATATGAGTCCACCATACCTTCCTATATGCGATATTTACCTGCCGTTCCAAGTAAATTTGTATGTGCCATACTCTAAACCTTCAAATGAAATTCTATTTTGTATGCTCGAACAGCTCATGTATCAACTAGGGTTGTCTATATCTTCCATGCTAGGTGGGTTATTCTCACGATGAGTGGACTCCGCTCATCATTCACGAGAAAATGGCTGGTAATCGGGATGCCTAGTCCCATGCTCAAAATCATAATAATTAAACAAAACTCCCCCAGGGCTGTTGCTGGTTTGGACGGTACCCGTTGTTTCAGGCTTGCCGTGGGGTGTGCTTGTTGGTGGTTGGGGGAGTATAAACTTTACCATTCTATTTGGGAACCGCCTATAATGTGCGTAGCATGGGAGATATCGAGATTCTTGGTTGTTATGTTGACAATGAAAGTATACCGCTCAAAATGTTATTCAATCTCTATTTAAAAATCGAGCTCTGGCACCTCTACAAATCCCTGCTTCCCTCTGCGAAGGGCCTATCTATTTACTTTTATGCAGAGTCATCATCCTCTTATCAAAGAGCACCAGTAGGAGAGCACCTATGTCGTTGCATGTATTACTATTAATTTGCATTGAGTGTGATCATGACTGGATCTCTTTTACCATGAATTACAATGTCTAGTCAGTCCTTGATCTTTAAAGGTGCTCTACATTTATGTTTTGCGGTCTCAGAAAGGGCTAGCGAGATACCATCTTGTTATATCATATCATGATTGTTTTGAGGAAGTGTTGTCATCCGAGGTTTATTATTATTGCTCGCTAGTTGATTATGCCATTGATGTGAGTAGTCTTGAGACCTGAAAGTTATTGTGAATGTGGTTAGTTCATGATCTTGTTGAAAACCTGAATGCTAGCTTACATATTTGCAACAACAAGAGCAAACATAGTTTGTCAAAGTTTTTCTTTATCACTTTCAGTTTATCAACTGAATTGCTTGAGGACAAGCAAAGGTTTAAGCTTGGGGGAGTTGATACGTCTCCAACGTATCTACTTTTCCAAACCCTTTTGCCCTTGTTTTGGACTCTAACTTGCATGATTTGAATGGAACTAACCCGGACTGACGCTGTTTTCAGCAGAACTGCCATGGTGTTGTTTTTGTGCAGAATAAAAAGTTATCGGAATCGCCTGAAAATCAACGGAGAATTATTTCAGAAAATATAAAAAATATCTGCAAGAAGATCCTCACCGAGGGGCCCACACCTTGTCCTCGAGGGTGGGGGTGCGACCCCTGCCCAGGGGGCGCCCCCTGCCTCGAGGGCCCCCCGATGCTCCACCGACGTACCGCCATATCCTATATCTTCCGTTTCGGGGAGAAAAAAAATCAGGGAGAAGGAATTATCGCGTTTCACGAGACGGAGCCGCCGCCAAGCCCTAATCTCTCTCGGGAGGGCTGATCTAGAGTCTGTTCGGGGCTCCGGAGAGTGGAGATCGTCGCCATCGTCATCATCAACCTTCCTCCATCACCAATTCCATGATGCTCACCACCGTGTGTGAGTAATTCCATCGTAGGCTTGCTGGACGGTGATGGGTTGGATGGGATCTATCATGTAATCGAGTTAGTTTTGTTAGGGTTTGATCCCTAGTATCCACTATGTTCTGAGATTGATGTTGCTATGACTTTGCTATGCTTAATGCTTGTCACTAGGGCCCGAGTGCCATGATTTCAGATCTGAACCTATTATGTTTTCATGAATATATGTGTGTTCTTGATCCTATCTTGCAAGTCTATAGTCACCTACTATGTATTATGATCCGACAACTCCGAAGTGACAATAATCGGGACCACTCCTGGTGATGACCATAGTTTGAGGAGTTCATGTATTCACTATGTGTTAATGCTTTGGTCCGGTACTCTATTAAAAGGAGGCCTTAATATCCCTTAGTTTCCAATAGGACCCCGCTGCCACGGGGGGGTAGGACAAAAGATGTCATGCAAGTTCTTTTCCATAAGCACGTATGACTATATTCGGAATACATGCCTACATTGCATTGATGAACTGGAGCTAGTTCAGTGTCACCCTAGGTTATAACTTCTACATGATGAATTGCATCCGACATAATTTCTCATCACCGATCCAATGCCTACGAGCTTTACCTATATTGCTTGTCGCTTATTTACTTTTCCGTTGCTACTATCACAAAAACTACAAAAACACTATCGTTACTTTTATTGCTGCTACCGCCACTATCATGTTACTTTGCTACTAAACTATCTTGTTGCAGATACTAAGTTTCCAGGTGTGGTTGAATTGACAACTCAGCTGTTAATACTTAAGAGTATTCTTTGGCTCCCCTTGTGTCGAATCAACAAATTTGGGTTGAATACTTTACCCTTGAAAACTGTTGCGATCCCCTACACTTGTGGGTTATCAATTAGCTTACTGACCTGCATCTTTAAAATCTTCACTGAAGTGTTGACAAATAGACTTGTTATCCTTATGAATCTTATCACATCTAGTAATCAATCTGCCTTCATAAAAGGCAGGTTCACCCCGCAGAGTGTGGTGACTGCTCATGAAGTACCACAGTCTACCTACATTTATGATAACACATGGATTGTTCTCAAAATTGACTATAAGAAGGCTTTTGATAAGGTTAATTTAGATTTCCTGCTTGAGCTTCTGCATAAAAGGAATTTTGGACCTACTTGGATACATCGGGTCCAACAGATCACTCATATGGGATCAGTGGGTGTGAAAGTTAATGGTGTAGATGGTCGGTTTTTCACCACTAACAAGGGTTTGATACAAGGCACCCATTCTCTCCCATTCTCTTTAACCTAGTAGTGGATGTATTACCAAGATGTTGGTCAAGGCAACATCTCATAACTTGATTAGGGGGCTATGCTCTGATCTTGTCCCAAGGGTGGTCATTTGTTTGCAATATGCAGATGACACCATCCTTTTTGTGGAAAATGATGAAGCTCAACATGCTAATCTGAAAAAGTGCTTACCTACTTTGAAAATGTCTCTGGTATGAGAATTGGTTACTCTAAAAGTGAGATAACTCCCTTAGGGTTAGATTGTGAGAGGATAGCTATCTTTGCAGATGTTTTTGGATGCACTATGGGCGCCTTTCCAATTAAATATCTAGGAATCCACCTTCATTGTGGTAAGCTTAGAAGGGAGGATATCCAACCTCTTATAGACAAGTTCCTGAAAAGGATGTCATGATGGAGATGCAAGCTGCTATCCTACCCTGCTAGACTAACTTTGATTAAATCATGCCTTGTTGGTATACTCGTTTACCTCTTGTCCTTTTTCAGATTCCCTAAATGGGCTCTGGATGTGATAAATAGCCAACTTGCTCACTATTTGTGTAGTGACTTTGAGGGTAACATGAAACGACATCTAGCTAATTGGCAATTAGTTTGCATGCAGAAGCAGCATGGGGGTTTGGGTGTTCCCAGCACCACATACCTTAATTTGTGTCTACCAGGTAGTTGGGTTAAGAGATATATTAAAGATGACGACAAAATTTGGAAAACCATTGTAGATAATAAGTACTTTAGAAATTCCCCAAATATCTTCGCCAGCACACCATAAACCTCTTCTAAATTCGGACAAAGGGTCATGTGGGCTGCTAAGGCATTGAAATTTGGGTATAGATGAGTGCTTGGAAATGGGAAGGAAATTAGAATTTGGGAGGATATTTGGTTTGGTACCTCTCCACTTTCTGTCCAATTTTGGGTTACTATTGTAGAGGTTACCGAAAAAGGCTTTCACCCCGCTTTATAAATAAAGCAAACTGCCATAGAGCACCCATATAAGGACTAGTCCACAACTCACAAACCCAAGTCTCACGACAAGAAGTACAACAGGTTTTGCTGAGGGCACAACTCAACAAGCCCAAATTAAAGAAAAAAGAGAGGCCGGGGGAGGCCTGAGAACGCGCCC
>LR738709.1:337245351-337278966 GCA_902687465.1 Secale cereale | reverse complement strand
ATATCGGGAGAGCCACTCATCAGGGGAGAGGCCGGCCGCGTCAGCCCGAAGGTCTAGGTCCTGGATGGTGGTAAACATGGCTTTCTTGTGTTCGCGGAGATCGCGACCAAGGTTGGCGCCTGAAAGTGCTAGTTATCGACTAGAGGGGGGGGGGGTTGTTGGGGAACGTAGTATTTAAAAAAAAATTCATACGCACACGCAAGATCATAGTGATGCATAGCAACGAGAGGGGAGAGTGTCGTCCACATACCCTCGTAGACTGTAAGCGGAAGTGTTATGCCAACGAGGTTGATGTAGTCATACGTCTTCACGATCGACCGATCCTAGTACTGAACATACGACACCTTCACGATCTGCACACGTTCAGCTCGGTGACGTCCCACAACTCACGATCCAGTAGAGCTTCGCGGGAGAGTTCCGTCAGCATGACGGTGTGATGACGAAGTTACCGACGCACAGCTTCGCCTAAGCAGTGCTACAATATGACCGAGGTGGATTATGGTGGAGGGGGGCACCGCACACGGCCAAGAGATCAATGATCAACTTGTGTGTCTATGGGGTGCCCCCCTACCCCGTATATAAAGGAGTGGGGCAGGGGAGGAGGCCGGCCTACTAGACGTGCCCCAAGGGGAGTCCTACTCCCACCAGGAGTAGGACTCCAACCCTTCCAAGAGTAGGAGTAGGAGGGAAGGAAGGAGGAGAGAGGGGGAAGGAAAAGGGGGGCGCCGCCCCCCCTTCCCTGTCCAATTCGGACTAGACGGGGAGGGGGCGTGCGGCCTGTCCTGGCTTCCCCTCCTCTTCTCCACTAAGGCCCATGAGGCCCATTACACTCCCCGGGGGGTTCCGGTAACCCCCCGATACTCTGATATTTGTCCAAACTCACTCGGAACACTTCCGAAGTCCAACCATAGTCATCCAATATATCAATCTTTATGTCTCGACCATTTCGAGACTCCTCGTCATGTCCGTGATCATATCTGGGACTCCGAACTACCTTCGGTACATCAAAACTCATAAACTCATAATACCGATCGTCACCGAACCTTGAGCGTGCGGACCCTACGGGCTCGAGAACTATGTAGACATGACCGAGACTCATCTCCGGTCAATAACCAATAGTGGAACCTGGATGCTCATATTGGTTCTACATATTCTACGAATATCTTTATCGGTCAAACCGCACAACAACATACGTTGTTCCCTTTGTCATCGGTATGTTACTTGCCCGAGATTCGATCGTCTGTATCTCAATACCTAGTTCAATCTCGTTACCGGCAACTCTCTTTACTCGTTCCGTAATGCATCATTTTGTGACTAACTCATTAGTCATTTTCTTGCAAGGCTTATAGTGATGTGCATTACCGAGAGGGCCCAGAGATACCTCTCCGACATTCGGAGTGACAAATCATATTCTCGATCTATGCCAACACCACAAACACCTTCGGAGACATCTGTAGAGCATCTTTATAATCACCTAGTTACGTTGTGATGTTTGATAGCACACAAGGTGTTCCTCCGGTATTTGGGAGTTGCATAATCTCATAGTCATAGGAACATGTATAAGTCATGAAGAAAGCAATAGCAGTAAAACTAAACGATCAAGTTGCTAAGCTAACAGATGGGTCTTGTCCATCACATCATTCTCCTAATGATGTGATCTCATTGATCAAATGATAACTCATGTCTATGGCTAGGAAACATAACCATCTTTGATCAATGAGCTAGTCTAGTAGAGGCATACTAGGGACACTTTGTTTGTCTATGTATTCACACATGTACTAAGTTTCCGGTTAATACAATTCTAGCATGAATAATAAACATTTATCATGATATAAGGAAATATAAATAACAACTTTATTATTGCCTCTAGGGCATATTTCCTTCAGTCTCCCACTTGCACTAGAGTCAATAATCTAGATTACACAGTAATGATTCTAACACCCATGGAGTCTTGGTGTTGATCATGTTTTTCTCGTGAGAGAGGCTTAGTCAACGGGTCTGCAACATTCAGATCCGTATGTATCTTGCAAATCTCTATGTCTCCCTCCTTGACTTGATCACGGATGGAATTGAAGTGTCTCTTGATGTGCCTGGTTCTCTTGTGAAATCTAGATTCCTTTGCCAAGGCAATTGCACCAGTATTGTCACAAAAGATTTTCATTGGATCCGATGCACTGGGTATGACACCTTCATCCAGACTCCTTCATCTGCTGATTCCGAAGTAGCTATGTACTCCGCTTCACATGTAGATCCCGCCATGACGCTTTGCTTAGAACTGCACCAACTGACAGCTCCAACGTTCAATAAAAACACATATCCAGTTTGTGTCTTAGAGTCATCCGGATCAGTGTCAAAGCTTGCATCGACGTAACCATTTACGATGAGCTCTTTGTCACCTCCATAAACGAGAAACATATCCTTAGTCCTTTTCAGGTATTTCAGGATGTTCTTGACTGCTGTCGAGTGATCCACTCCTGGATTACTTTGGTACCTCCCTGCTAAACTAATAGCAAGGCACACATCAGGTCTGGTACACAACATTGCATCCATGATAGAGTCTATGGCTGAATCATAGGGAACACCTTGCATTTTTTGTCTATCTTCTGCAGTGGTCGAGCATTGAGTCTTACTCAACTTCACACCTTGTAACATAGGCAAGAATCCTTTCTTCGACTGATCCATTTTGAACTTCTTCAAAACTTTATCAAGGTATGTGCTTTGTGAAAGTCCAATCAAATGTCTTGATCTATCTCTATAGATCTTGATGCATAATATATAAACAGCTTCACCGAGGTATTTCATTGAAAAATTCTTATTCAAGTATCCTTTTATGCTATCTAGAAATTCTATATCATTTCCAATCAATAATATGTCATCCACATATAATATCAGAAATGCTACAGAGCTCCCACTCACTTTCTTGTAAATACAGGCTTCTCCAAAAGTCTGTCTAAATTCTAAAACCATATGCTTTGATCACCTCATCAAAGCGTATATTCCAACTCCGAGATGCTTGCACCAGTCCATAGATGGATCGCTGGAGCTTGCACACTTTGTTAGCACCTTTAGGATCGACAAAACCTTCTGGTTGCATCATATACAACTCCTCTTTGAGGTATCCATTAAGGAATACAGTTTTGACATCCATTTGCCAAATTTCATAATCATAAAATGCGGCAATTACTAACATGATTCGGACAGACTTAAGCATTGCTACGGGTTTGAAAGTCTCATCGTAGTCAATTCCTTGAACTTGTCGAAAACCTTTCGCAACAAGTCGAGCTTTGTAGACAGTAACATTACCATTAGTGTCGGTCTTCCTCGTGAAGATCCATTTATTTCCAATGGCTTGACGATCATCAGGCAAGTCAACCAAAGTCCATACTTTGTTCTCATACATGGATCCCATCTTCGATTTCATGGCTTCAAGCCATTTTGCAGAATCTGGGCTCATCATCGCTTCCTCATAGTTCGTAGGTTCATCATGGTCTAGTAACATGACTTCCAGAACTGGGTTGCCATACCATTCTGGTGTGGAACGTACTCTGGTTAACCTATGAGGTTCAGTAGTAACTTGATCCGAAGTTTCATGATCATTATCATTAGCTTCCTCACTGACTGGTGTAGGAATCACTAGAACTAGTTTCTGTGATGTGCTACTTTCCAATTTTGAAGAAGGTACAATTACCTCATCAAGTTCTACTTTCCTCCCACTCACTTGTTTCGAGAGAGACTCCTTCTCCAGAAAGGATCCATTCTTAGCAACGAATATCTTGCCTTCGGATCTGTGATGGAAGGTGTACCCAACAGTTTCCTTTGGGTATCCTATGAAGACACATTTCTCCGACTTGGGTTCGAGCTTATCAGGTTGAAGCTTTTTCACATAAGCATCGCAGCCCCAAACTTTAAGAAACGACAACTTTGGTTTCTTGCCAACCCATAGTTCATAAGGCGTCATCTCAACGGGTTTAGATGGTGCCCTATTTAACGTGAATGCAGTTGTCTCTAAAGCATAACCCCAAAACGATAGTGGTAAATTGGTAAGAGACATCATAGATTGCACCATATCTAATAAAGTACGGTTACGATGTTCGGACACACCATTACGTTGTGGTGTTCCGGGTGGCATGAGTTGTGAAACTATTCCACATTGTTTCAAATGAAGACCAAACTCATAACTCAAATATTCGCCTCCACGATCAGATCATAGAAACTTTATTTTCTAGTTACGATGATTCTTTACTTCACTATGAAATTCTTTGAACTTTTCAAATATTTCAAACTTGTGTTTCATCAAGTAGATATACCCATATATGCTCAAATCATCAGTGAAGGTCAGAAAATAACGATACCCGCCGCGAGCCTCAATACTCATTGCTCCACATACATCAGTATGTATAATTTCCAACAAATCAATTGCTTGCTCCATTGTTCCGGAGAACGGAGTCTTAGTCAACTTGCCCATGTGGCATGGTTCGCAAGCACCAACACTACAAAAAAAGACACATCCGTGACATTTTGGGCCAAACGAAACTTTTTTCTGTCATACTTATGACACTTCTATGACAATAATTGTGACAAAACACGGTATCATCATAGATGTGGTGGGGTCCTACTTCTATGGCAAAAAATCATGATGGAAAATGGGTTTTTTGTCCTGGGCGGGCCGGAGACGCAGCTATATGACATTCTTTGGGCCGTCCATGACGGAAAAAACCGTGGTAGAAGCGAGGGCGAGGAAAATATCAGGGTGTTCCCGGTTACGGTGGGTGGTCGGGGCCGAGCGATGCGCGTTTCTCTCGTACACGCACGTGCGTGGGTGCGAGGCGTTGGGCTCTAACTGAACCCGAGCGAGGCGTTGGGCTCTAACTGAACCCGAGCGATTGCACTGCAGGCTACGCGTTACTGAACCCAAGCGATCGATCGATGGCTGTTAACTGAACCAGATCGAGCGATTCCTTCGCTACTGCTGCTAACTGAAGCTGATCGATGCTGCCTCTGCATGAACAGTGAACGTTGCTGGGGGGTTTGGATGAATAGTTCCCTGTGGGGGTGGCTGAACAGGACCCCGTGGTATTGCCTCTGCATGAACAGGACTCCGTTTGATCGAGCTGGTTGGGGCTACATGATCAGGACCCCGTGGATGGCTGCATGAGCAGGACCACCCCGTGGAGGGCTGCATGAACAGTAGACGGTGGAGGGCTGGATGAATAGTAGCCCATAGAGGGGTGGTTGAACAGGAGCCCGTGGAGAGGGCTGGTTGAACAGTAGCCGGTGGAGTAGCGCGCGGTGGAGGCTGAACAGTCGCAGGTGGAGGCTGGAGGAGGTCGACGGTGGATGCACAGTAGCCCGTGGAGGCTGGAGGGGGTCGACAATGGTGATGAACAATATCCCGTGGAGTCCCGTTTTGCGGTACGCCACACCCCTCCCGACGATCAGGACCCCCGTTTCGATCGTAGCGCTGAAATACAAGTCTGTTTTCTCCTTTTTGCGGTACGCCACACCCCTCCCAACGAGCAGGACCCCCGTTTGGACCGTAGAGCTCCAACACAAGTCCGTTTCCTCCGTTTTGCGGTACGCCAGACCCCTCCCGATGAACAGGATCCCGTTTCGAACGTGGCCGGTCGAACACAAGGCCGTTTCCTCCGTTCTGCGGTATGCTAGGCCTCGTTTCCATCGGCTGTTCCGTCCAAGCCCTCCCGATGAACACGACGACGCATTCCATTCCGACCCAGCCGGTTGGCTCCCCATGAACACGACGAAGATGCTGTTTCTCCGTTCCGACCCAGCCATGTACACGAGCCCTGGCCGTACATACACGCGATTAGGCGTTTGAGACCCCTCCCGTATGTACGTACGTGGCCGTATTTACTTTCTTGCACCCTGGCCGCTGTACGTACATGTACATGCTACGTGCGCGCCTTTGCTACGACACGTGCGCGCCTCTACATCGACCAGTATGTACGTACACGTTCGCGACCAGAATGACAATGCTACGTACACTTCGAACAGGTGTGGGTCCCGACTGTCAGGCACTTCCTTGCGTGTGAAGATGTAGCTGGTGGGTCCCAACAGTCAGGGTGGCGAATCGTTTTTTTGCCTGGACGCACTTCCTTGCGTGCGAAGATGTAGCTGGTGGGTCCCAGCAGTCAAGGGGAAACGTTTTTTTCGCGAAATACGGTGGCCCGTCCGGTGGTTCCCCGCTGTCAGGTGAGGAATTATTATTTTGCGCGTAATAAGGAGGCACTTCCTTACTACGGCCGTGGACCCAGCTGTCAGCCTCTCAACGTACATTACTCTTTCGATGGAAGTCGGTCGTTGACCACATTGACCACGCCACGCCGAGAGCACCACGGCGGTGGACGACGGCGAGGCCTAGGAAGGGGACGACGCGGAGCCAGGGAAGACGCGACAGTGGATGCCCACGCGGAGAGGAGTACGAGGGTTCACTGGTTCAGTTGCGGTGTGAGGCTGCCGTCGCCGCAGAATAACAGGGGGTGTGGGTGAGTGGAGGGTTCGCCTGGCCAGCGGTAGGAGTAGTAGGGGGCGGTGAGGCCTCCGCAGCAGCACAGCCGGCCACGGGAGGCAGGAGCATGAGGCACGATCGGCGCTGGTTTGCTTGCTGGTTTGGGCAGCTGGAGCAAGAAGACCAGAGGTTGAAAAAGCACTACGGCCGTTGGATGGACATCGTACGGTCACTGGAGCTAGAATCGTGCATATTGACTAAGTTGACAAAGCCCTCCGTCCCCGTTAATTTTAGGCCCACAAGTCAGCCTGCCACTATACTGGGTCCCAGCTAACAGGGGGAGTATTCATTTTTTTTGTGCGTAATAAGGAGGCACATCCTTGCATGCGAAGATATAGCTGGTGGGTCCGAGCTGTCAGCGGCGGTAACATTTTTTTCGCGAAATACAGAGGCCCTTTCGGTGGGTCCCAGATGCCAGGTGTAGGAATCATTATTTTGCGCGTAATAAGGAGGCATTTCCTTGCGTGCGGCCGTGGACCCAGCCGTGAGCCTCTCCATGTACAGTCCACTTCAGATGCATATCGGTCGTTGACTACATTGACCAGGCCGCGCCGAGAGCACCAGGGAGGTGGACGACGGCGAGGCCTAGGAAGGGAACGACACGGAGGCAGGGAAGACTCGGTAGTTGTTTCCCACACGGAGGGGAGTACGACTGTATGAGGGTTTACTGGTTCGTCTGCCGTCGCCGGAGAATAACAGCAGGTGTGGGTGACTAGAGGGATGGCTAGGCCAGCGATGGGAGTACGGTGGGGCGGTGAGGCCTGCGCGGCAGCACGGCCGGCCGCGGGGAGGAGAGAGCAGGCAGTCCCGCTAGTGCTTGTTTGAGCGGCTGGAGCAGGAAGAGCAGAGATTGAAGAAGCACGACTGCCGTTGGATGGACATCCAACTTACACTGCTTGTGCGTCAGCCTTTTTTTAGGAAAGCCTCAAATCTGTGGAAAACATCATACATCCCATCTGCCATTATTAATAATAATTTACAGCCCATTTGCTAATTCTTAAGGTTTTTTTGGAGCCCATATTCTTTTTGTTAGCATTACAGCTCATATTGTGGCCATAGTTAAAAAATTATACAAAATTTTGCATATTTCGGTGCAGTCCGAACTGCTTTTAATCCTGAAATTTTGAGTCACATTCAAACTAATTTTAAAAATAAATGTATATCAATATAAAATCCAACAAATTGTCCACACATAAAAATCAATGCAATTTAAAATCTCGAAATGAAAAAAATAATTTTAAAACTAATTGCCGGTTTGATGTGTTTTAAAAATGTACAACCCATTTCTCATTACTGATAGGCCATTTTCTCGGCCAGCCGAATGAAGCTCTCCTCGTCTTGAAAGATTTGCAGCCCAACAGGCCTGGCAAAGCAACTTACTTGCCAAATCACAAAAAAGGGGTTGTGGCCGTGGACCCAGCTGTCAGCCTCTCCACGTACAATACTCTTCCGATGGAAGTCGGTCATTGACCACATTGACCACGCTGCGCCGAGAGCACCAAGGCGGTGGACGACGGCGAGGCCTAGGGAGGGGACGACACGGAGCCGGGGAAGACGCGGCAGTGGATGCCCACACGGAGAGGAGTACGAGGGTTCACTGGTTCAGCTGCGGTGTGAGGCTGCTGTCGCCGCAGAATAACAGGGGGTGTGGGTGAGTGGAGGGATGGCCTGGCCAGCGGTGGGAGTAGTATGGGGGTAGTGAGGCCTCTGCAGCAGCACAGCCGGCCACGGGAGTCAGGAGCAGGCGGCACGACCGGCGCTGCTTTGGGCGGCTAGAGCAAGAAGACCAGAGGTTGAAGAAGCACTATGGCCGTTGGATGGACATCGTACGGTCACTGGAGCTAGAATCATTCATATTGACTAACTTGACAAAGCCCTCCGTCCCCGTCAACTTAGTAAGCCCACAAGTCAGCCACCCACTATGATGGGTCCTAGCTAGCAGGGGGTATTCATTTTTTTGTCATAAGGAGGCACTTCCTTGCATGCGAAGATATAGCTGGCGGGTCCGACCTGTCAGCCGGGGGGGGGGGACGTTTTTTTCACGAAATACAGAAGCCCTTCCCGTGGGTCCTAGCTGTGAGGTCGAGGAATCATTATTTTGCGTGTAATAAGGAGGCATTTCTTTGCGTGCGGCCGTGGACCCAGCTGTCAGCCTCTCCACGTACAGTCCACTTCCGATGGATGTTGTTCATTAACCATGTTGACTAGGCCGCGCCGAGAGCACTAGGGCGGTGGACGACGGTGAGGCCTAGGAAGGGAACGACACGGATCCAGGGAAGACTCGGCAGTTGTTTCCCACGCGGAGGAGTACAAGGGTTTACTGGTTCGTCTGCCGTCCCCGGAGAAAACATCAGGTGTGGGTGAGCATAGGGATGGCTGGGCCAGCGATGGGAATACAGTGGGGCAGTGAGGCCTGCGCGGCAGCACAGCCGGCCGCGGGGAGGAGAGAGCAGGCAGTCCCTTCGGTGCTTGTTTGAGCGGCTGGAGCAGGAAGAGCAGAGATTGAAGAAGCACTACGGCCGTTGGATGGACATCCAACAGTCACTGCTTGTGTGTCAACCTTTTTCTTTAGGAAAGCCTCAAATCTATGGAAAACAACATACAACCCATCTGCCATTATTTCTAATAATTTACAGCCCATTTGCTAATTCTTAAGTTTTTTTTGGAGCCCGTATTCTTTTTGTTAGCATTACAACCCATATTGTGGCCACGGTTAAAAAATTATACGAAATTTTGCATATTTTGGTGCGGTTCGAACTGTTTTTAATCCCGAAATTTCAAGTCACATTCAAACTGATTTTAAAAATAAATGTATATCAATATAAAATCCAACAAATTGTCCACAACAAACTGATTTAAAAATTATCAATATAAAAATTAATGCAATTTAAAATCTCGAAATGAAAAAAATAAATTTGAAACTAATTGCCGGTTTGATGTGTTTTAAAAATGCACAACCCATTTCTCATTACTGATAGGCCATTTTCTCATCCAGCCGAATGAAGCTCTCCTCGTCTTGAAAGATTTACAGCCCAACAGGCCTGACAAAGCGACTTACTTGGCAAATCACAAAAAAATGGGCTAGCCATTTTCAGAAAAAAAAAACTACTGGGCTGGTCTGTGGTAAACATAAAAGAGAAGGCTGTCTAGACATGCCAGAGTGCCCCGCACAGCCCAGTTGACACCCTGCTTCTGTCTCAAAAACAAATTAGATAAATTCCACTCCAATTATGGCGATTCATAAAAATACCACTTCAATTTCCAAACTTTGGAAAATGACACTACAATTTTTTGCAAACTTTGGAAAATGCCACTGCAATTTGCAAACTTTAAAAAATGCCACTCGAGACTTCGAAAAATGCCATTGGAAATGGCATGAAATGGCATTTTTCAAAGTTTGGAAATTGCAGTGGCATTTCTCAGAAACACCAGATTTGGAGTGACATTTATCAAATTAATCCAAAACAAAAATAACTGGGCGAGGTGCTGGGTCCCTGGTGTCAGCCGATCGTTGTGCAATTCTTTCGTTTATTGACTACGTTGACAATGGCATGGGACCCACATGTCAGAAATCAATTAGGAGGAGCCATTTTTTTATTGGCTTGAAATAAGGAGGCACTTGCTTGCGTACTGCCATGACCTTGGCGGTTCCCTGCTGCCATCCTCTCCATGTACAATCATCTCCTGATCGTGTACGCGTCAACTTGGTAGGCCCACAAGTCAGCCTCTAAACCCGAGGAGGACAAATACAACCCATTAAAAAATAACAGCCCATTCCATACGTTCAAACGGAAAGTTCAACATTTAGAGCAAAGTAACAAGACTGATCCACATATAGAGTACTGAACTTCCACGTTGACAACCATCATAGCCAAGTTAACTATCTACTCCCACTAATACTCTAGTAGCATACAAGTACTAACTTACTCTTAGCTAACTAGACGATGCCGGCCGCCATCTGCGGTACACGCTAAACGCCGGCACCGGCGTCCTCCGCCTCGCCTCAGACTTGCCAGAGGTGCGGTAGGGTGCGTTGCTCGCGCGCGTTGGTACTTTCCATGCCGGCGTGGTCCACCGAAGCTTCGGCTTCTAAGAGGGAAACCCACTTGACGAGCTGGTAGTAAAAATCGGCGTCGCGAACGCGTGCGTGCCTGTCATATTCAGGGCTCCGCAAAACCCGTTAAGTTCGAACACAGGGGCGTGAACGAAGATCTCTCCCACTCACGTCTACCTAGCGCCTCGCTCTCGTCTTGGTGGAAGGATTCAAGCAAACAACGAACAAGCACACAAGAGTTTATCTAGGTTTGGGCCACCGTGTGGTGTAAGACCCTACTTCCTGCTTTGGTGGATTGGCTCCGGGCGAGCTAGAACATGAGCTAGTACAAGGGTTCTTGGGCTTAGGAGGCGAGCTCAGGAGGGTCAGGAGGCTAGTGCTCTTGCTCCTTGTGCGGTGGCTAAGTGTGTTCCTCCCTCCCCTTTGCAGTGGGGATTCTAGATACTTATATAGGCGACCACAGTCCTCTTCCCCCGAAATGTTTAGGCGGGAAGGGATTCCACAACGGCCATTTTTGAGTGGGAACATAAGGATGTTCCTACCCTGACAAAAGCAGTCTTTGCCTGCAAAGGGATCAGGCGGTGACACGGTGGTGGGCTCGACGGTGACATCCTCCTTATCGTCCTTGCGGTCTTCGGTCTTGTTGTACCAAAGAGGAAACCTTTGCCCCGCTCCTTGGGAACCAACGGCTGCGCTGTCCCCTTTGCACCGAAATGGCAACTGCGCCGCTGGCGGACGCTGGCACTCGCTGGCGCGGTGCGTCACTTCTGACATCACTGCCTCCTCCTGAGGCAGGCTTGGCCTTGGATTCTCCGCCCCTCCGGAACGTCTTGCCGAGGCCGCTCCCGAGGGGGCCTTGGCGTCGTTCTCCTCGCGAGGCATGGCCCCTCGCGAGGGTCTTGAGAAGCTGGTCGATTAGCTGGGCCGTACTAGGCCGCTTGTAGGAGTGCGTCGCGGCCCGCTGATAGGCAAGTCTGGGTACCCTGGTTCCGAGGATGCCGACAGTAGCCCCCGGGCCCAAGGCGTGCACGAAGTTGGCTTCAGGGCGAAGCCTTAGTCGAGGACGAAGCCCCGTGGACCCCAAAAAGGCTGCGGGACAGGCTGGCGCGTGACAGCTGGATGGGACGCGAGCGACCCCACTTCCCACGCAATCTTGGCAACCGTGTGACTTGGCAACTCCTTGGCGCGGGCAGCGGGGCCATTATGGCTGCGCGCGAGTGGCCGCCGATTATTCTTTTTGGCTTATAAACAGGGGGGTGAGGCTCCACGCCTCTCACTTGACCGTTGCAGGCCGATCCCCACGTTTCCATTGCTCCCAGGGCTCCATGGTACCGATTCGCAGGTTCTCACCCGCGGAGAAAGGGAAGAGCCCGATGGTAGAGCTCGAACGGCTCCCCCCGAAGAAGAGGCGCCGTGATTCTCCGGGTGCGTCCCTGAGGCCGGCGGACGCTCGCACATGGTGCACGCGGGCTCCACCAGGATTTCCGCTTCCCTTGCACACCTCAACGGCAAGCAGATTGAAGGGGGGGGGGGAGGGCAGCGATAGGGGTGGCGCCGCTAGTCGCCCGGAGAGACGGGCGTCTCCCCGCACCCTGCTACTGTCCCATTCGGAGGATGATGCCCGCGAGTTCATCGTGTGGGCAGGGGCCTCTCCACATTGCTGGATCTTTCTTCCTCCATTCCCGAGGGAGGTACTCCCGGCTCGGGGCCGGGTGACGATGGAGATGAGGCGTGAAGGGTGTCTCCTTCCTCCTTCGCATGCCGACATGGAGGTGGTTTCTTCCGGTCAGGTCTTCATGACCTAGGGCTGGGGTGTGGTGCGCCGCGCCTGCGCCCCCACTGGGAGGCACATTCTTCACTTCGCGCTAGACACAACGGGTGCGGTGACCTTCAAAGTCTTCGGGGCGAACGGCCTCCGACTGCCGTGTGGGACAGGGAATGGGCTCGCCGGCGACCATTCCCCGTGTCGTCGGGGCAGCGAAGCGCTCAGTGTTGGCTATATCTCCGACTCTCCTGATAGCAGTTATGCTACGCCTGAGACGGCCTCGAGCTCTGACGAGAGCTATGAGCCGCCAAGCCGTCTCCCCTATCGTCGGAGGGAAACAGTGTCCTCCCGGCGTCGCCGTTGTTAAAGGAGTTAAAGCCGAGTTCCTTGGGAGCGTCTTCCTTAGCTTAGTTCCTGTTGGACATCATGGAGGGCTTCACAAGGACATGTAAATTCTCGTAATACTTTTGTTACTATCTAGCGTTATAAACTTATGTCCTGCATGATTCCCTTGTTAGAGCATGATTTCCCCTTTCATTCGTTCCTGCGGTAGCTTAAGGCCCTACGCCCGCGAGACCCAATCCTGGAACCAGCCTCGGCCTGTGCTGGTATGCCAAGTCGCGGCACCGTGGCCAAGGCCAGGAGGTGAGGGGTCCAGGATCCGGTAAGAGACCCCGAGGCGCAATGCTCAGGAGGTCCCTCTTGGCGTGCAGGCAGCCGCCCACTGGTCCATCGGGAAAGGCTTCGTAACTATAGTGAGTGGTGGCGTAGGTATGCAAGCGGGTGCAAAATTGAAAACTTATCTTAGCAATTCCTGAGGTCAAATGGTGCTTGACTCCTGCTGCCCTTCCCTTGAGGCAAGGTTTGGCATCCAAGCGCCTTCGTGAGGAGGCGGTGGTGACCGCTCCCGAGGCCCTGGGAACAGAAGCCACGTGGTTGGTGGAGACCTTTCTCCGGGCCGTTACCCTCGCAGCCAAAGGGGTGGGGCCTGGTGATACTGCGCTTGGTGATGCCTAATCCGTCCTGTTAAGTGAGAGAAGCGCGAGTGCCTTGGGGAGGCATAAGAACTTGGTTGAATTTGAAAAAAACTTGACGTTATTGTAATAGCTAGATGATTCCATGCTTGCTTCCTTTCATGTTTGCTTTAGGTGCTCTGCGTCGGCAGGGCCCAACCCCGCGCATACCTCGACCGCCGCTGAGCCCTCTGGATGACCGGGGTTACCGTAGTAACTAGACTCATTGCTGAGCCCTCCGGACACCAGGGTTACCGTAGTAACTAGACTCAAGGGATGAGGGGCTACGTGGCCAGTGAGGCCCTTGGGTCGCAATGCCCAAGGGTCCCCTTGACGTTCAAGCGATCTCGTTTTCGTTCTGCGTCGGCAGGGACCAACCCCACGCATACCTCGATCGCCATTGAGCCCTCCGGAGGACCGGGGTTATCGTCATAACTAGGCTCAAGGGATGAGGGGCTACGTGGCCAGTTAGGCCCCTGGGTCGTGATGCCCAGGGGTCCCCCTTGACGTTCAAACGGCTCTCATGAAGGAGAACGAGCACCATACCTTGCCCACGAGCCTTCGCCTGGGATGGGGACACGAGAAGGCCAGGTGTCTGGGCACCTGGTAGGGTGGCGTCTGCCAGGCGTGACCTGAGCATAGCCCCCGTGCCTAGCCCCCTCGCGACACCCATCCAAGGAGAAGTTGTGAGCGTCGTGAGCTGAAAAGCTCCCTGAGGTTGGTGCGACCACTGGGGGCCACCCTCTGTTGTTTATAACTAGCACAGAGCATAGAGCTACCACACTTGCGCGAAGTGTGGGCATAACCACGCCTCGGTCATATCGGCCAGCGCGGAGCTTGGTGCTTCCACTGGTTTGTGGGCATAACTGCTCCTCAGTTGGATCTGCCAGCGCAGAGCTTGGTACTTCCACTGGACCGTGGGAGGGAGCCTCCCACCGGGAGAGACTCCGGGGCGTGTACAGCCCCGTCCTGATGCGTGGCTTGCACGGTAGGACAGCCAAGGTGTATATGGGCCTTCCTCAGGACGAGCTGAACGACTCTGAGGAAGTTCTCGTGAGCTTACTCATCACTCACGAGACCCTACCCTGAGGCGGGTTGCGCCTGAGTCTTCGCCTGCAAAATGTGAAAAGAAAGGTGTTGTGTCGACCTGCGCCGAGTGCATCTCCAGGGGATATTGCATGAGAAGGCCGCAGCACCAGCGACCCCAGGAGGTGACGTCACGGGGTTAACCCGCGAGACAGAGCTCAGCCACTGTATTTGTCGACGCTGCAGGGATGGACCCGAGCATAGACGCCGTGCCCAGTCTTCTCATGCTACAATCCAAAGGAAAAACAGCCGGCGCGCGGTTCCCGCATGAGCGAGGCACCTACCACGGGCCCCTACTTACCCATCCACAATTAGCCCATGCGAGAACAAGGCACCAAGGACCATGGGAGGTGCCATCACGGAAATGGCTCGCTAGGCAGAGCTCGGCCCTTGGGTTTATTGACGCTGTAGGGACGGACCCGAGCATAGACGTCGTGCCAGTCCTTAATCATGGGGCGGTTGCGAGTGGGCTCACAAGGGCTCATGACCTTAGTGGTGGTGAGGACTCCAAGCATATATATAATGCGAATGGAAAGAAATATCTGGCCTAGATCATGCAAAAGGGAGACAGCCGCAGGGGAACAAACCCCAGCGGCCCGAGGATGATGCAGCCCGAGAGGCGCCCTCGTTTGGATACCTGAAGTGTCACCTGATACTTGCCGGAGGAGAGTTGGGGTAGCTGAAGACGTGAGCTGTGCGGGTCGCTCCCGAGGATCGTCGGGCTCCTGAGGCCTAGGGGCTCCTGAGGCTCTCAGTGGTCGCGCTGGTCTGGCTCCCGCTCCGTCCGGACCGCCTGCCACTGAGCCTCCCGAGCCCCCAAGGCCTGTTGCGCGAGATGCTGAAACGTGGCAGCCGCGTTGCGGAAGCCGAAGAGCGTGCGGACGTAGCTGTAGGGGAGGGCCCTCCTCCGGCCGACCGCCGTCGGCCAGAAGGGCTCCTGAGAAGCGGCTCGGTTGAGACCCGCGATGTCGATGCAGACGCGGAAGCAGTCGCTTGGGCCGCGAGAAGGTGGACTTGGGATTGTGCGGTTACGCCCACCGTGGATGAGTCTTGCGTACTGAAGTTCCTCTGTAACTTGGTAGATGAAGTCTTGAGCCCCCAGCGCTGGACGGCTCGTGCTGGGCTCACAAAAACACGCATCAAGATACGCTTGCAGGTGGTGCTCGAACACCTCCCTCGAGGCACGGGTCAGCTCAGGGACACTCCAGAGAAGAGCCCCCGAGCCCGTCACGAGAGGGGCGTTGAGCGCGCCTCCCTATGCGAGGGTGGAGGGCGCCTCGTCAGCAGGCGCGAGTCCTGAGGCCAGGTCTTCGGGAGCCCCCGCATCCTGAGGTCCGTCGACAGGTAGGTTCTTCTTCTTCTTGCGGGTGGTCTGCAGGGCGGGGACGGCTCCATCCTCATCGGAGTACTCAACCGCCGCGGTCTGGTAGGCACGCTCCAGGGAACGCACCGCTTCCTTCTCATCGGAGGCGATCGTGATGACTCCACCGCTCCCGGGCATCTTGAGGATGTTGTAGCCGTGATGGTTCGCCGCCATGAACTTGGCAAGGGCAGGATACCCCAGGGTGGCGTTGTATGGGAGGTGGATGTTGGCGACGTCGAAGTCGATGAGCTCTGAGTGGTAGTTGTCGCAGTCGCCAAAGGTGATGGGGAGGCGGACTTGCCCCATCGGGAGCGTGGAGCCATCCGTGACTCCGTAGAATGGCTTGGTGGGGTGGAGCTGATTGTAGGGAACCTGGAGTGTCTCGAAGGTCTGGACGGAGAGGACGTTGAGCCCTGCTCCGCCGTCGATGATGGTCTTGGTCACGAGGACGTTGCTGATGGTCGGGGTCCAGAGCATCGGGAGTGCGCCTGGGGCCGCAGTGCACTTGAGTTGGTCTTTGGGGTCGAAAGCGATGACTTGTTTGGTCCACCTGAGGTTGCGCGCGGCGTCAAGCCTAGGAAGCGCCGCGTTCGCCTCACGGGCGAACTGCTTGAAGATGCGGTGAGAAGCCGGGGCATGGGCTCCTCCCAGAATGCACACGACTACACGCGGTTCTTGGAAGCCCCCTGCCCCGTCTCCCTGGCGGTCGTCGTCGTTCCTCCTTGGCGGTGGTGGCAGCGGAGGTAGGCCTCCGTTTCCCTGAGGGCGACCCTCACGAGGCTGGTCGCGCCAGGGGGCATCACGAGGCTGCTCCTGCCAGTGGTCTTCACGAGGTTGCTCACGCTACCCTTGGCGCGTGTTTCTGCCGTCCCAACGTCCTCCTCCTCGGCCTCCTCCACGGCCGTAGCCGCGGTTGTCGCGCTCAGGGCGCTGCCCGCCATGCATCGCCCTAAGCTCCCAACAGTCGTTGGTGTTGTGGTTGTGGACTTTGTGGAAGACGCAGTACGGTCGGTTGTCTCTGGGGAGGTCATCGTATCCGCAGCCACGCTTCACTTCTGGCTCAGCAGCCAGCACGGCGGGTCCCTTGCGCTTCGACTCCTTGGCCTTAGTTTTCTTGCCGCCTGCCTCCGCCTCAGGCAGCTCCTGAAGGGAGAGGCGGCCTTCCTCCGCTCTGGCGCACTTCACCGCGAGCTTGAACATCTCGAGGGCTGAGCACATGTCTTCGTGGATGGCGAAGTCTTCCCTCATCCTGACATCGCGGACGCCATGGGAGAACGATGAGATGATGGCCTCGTCCGAGACCCTGGGATATGGAGGTGCATGGTGTTGATGCGTTGGATGTACTTTTGCAGGGTTTCTCCCGGCTGCTGCCTCACGCGACGTAGGTCAGCAGCTGCCGGGGCTCGGTCGTGGGTGCCTTGGAAGTTAGCGACGAAACGCTCGGAAGCTCTCCCCAGGAGGAGATGGATCCCACTGGGAGGTTCGGGAGCCAGGAGCGTGCGCCATCCTTCAAAGCCATGGGGAACTAGTTCGCCATGACCTGCTCAGTGCCGTTGGACGCCTCGATGCTCAGCTCGTAGAGTTGGAGGAACTCCTTGGGGTCGGTGGTGCCGTCGTAGCGCGGAGGCAAGTCCGGCTTGAACTTGTCGGGCCACACGAGGCGCCGTAGCTCGGGAGCTAGGTCGCCACACCCGCGCACGCTCATGATCACAGGAGCCCCTGCACCTGTGACGCTTGTTCTTGAGGTGCTGGCGCCACCACCTCCTGTGGCGCGCAGTCTGGGCGTTGTGGGCCAGAGGGCCCACGAGCCCTTGCATGTGGGTGCGGGATCACCTGATAACTCTCCTCGTCGTGGGCGTGGGCTCTGCGGGGTTGTTCACGTCGAGGGGCCTCGCGCTGGCCCTCCTGGCCGGCGGGGTGAAGGGGAGGCAGAGCCGGGACCCCACGGACCTCGTTCGTCACCGGGGGCGACGGAGGACGTGAGGAGTGCGTTGGTGCAGGCGCTTCCCCAGCGGTGTTGACGATCTTGGCGATGCGGTGGAGCCACTCGTCGTAGAGATCATCTACCGGGCGGTAGCGCAAGAGCTCCCGCGCCATCAGTAGCGCATGCTGCTGGTAGACCGGCCCGCGATGGACCAACGAGGACAATGCTGCGGCCGGCGAGCGTGAAGGTGTTGCCATGCGGCCATCCCGCCACACGGACAGCGGCAATGAGGAGTCCCGCTGTTCGTTCACAGCCGGGTCGGTGGCGGCATTGGCGACCGACGAGTTGGGGCAAAGCGGTGCGCCGTTGCCCGCGGGCGCCGTCTGAGCGATGTTCGCAGCGCGGCGGGCGGTGCGAGCTCGGCGAGTGTCCACCATGGCTGTGAAGCAGGGTCGGTGACGAGAACGCGACGAGGTCGTCGGAGAGGCGATATTTCGACATGCCCCCTACCTGGCGCGCCAAATGTCGGATTCAGGGCTCTGCAAAACCCGTTAAGTTCGAACACAGGGGCGTGAACGAAGATCTCTCCCACTCACGTCTACCTAGCGCCTCGCTCTCATCTCGGTGGAAGGATTCAAGCAAACAACGAACAAGCACACAAGAGTTTATCCAGGTTCGGACCACGTGTGGTGTAAGACCCCACTTCCTGCTTTGGTGGATTGGCTCCGGACGAGCTAGAACATGAGCTAGTACAAGGGTTCCTGGGCTCAGGAGGCGAGCTCAGGAGGGTCAGGAGGCTAGTGTTCTTGCTCCTTGTGCGGTGGCTAAGTGTGTTCCCCCTCCCCTTTGCAGTGGGGGTTCTAGCTACTTATATAGGCGGCCACGGTCCTCTTCCCCCGAAATGTTTAGGCGGGAAGGGATTCCAGAACGGCCATTTTTGAGTGGGAACATAAGGATGTTCCTACCATGACAAAAGCAGTCTTTGCCTGCAAAAGGATCAGGCGGTGACACGGTGGTGGGCTTGATGGTGACATCCTCCTTATCGTCCTTGCGGTCTTCGATCTTGTTGCACCAAAGAGGAAACCTTTGTCCCGCTCCTTGGGAACCAACGGTTGCGCTGTCCCCTTTGCACCGAAATGGCAACTGCACCGCTGGCGGACGTTGGCACTCGCTGGCGCGGTGCGTCACTACTGACATCACTGCCTCCTCCTGAGGCAGGCTTGGCCTTGGATTATCCGCCCCTCCGGAACGCCTTGCCGAGGCCGCTCGAGGGGTCTTGGCGTCCTTCTCCTCGCGAGGCCTGGCCCCTCGCGAGGGTCTTGAGTAGCTGTTCGATTAGTTGGGCCGTACCAGGCCGCTTGTAGGAGCGCTTCGCGGCCCGCAGACAAGCAAGTCTGGGTACCCTGGTTCCCAGGACGCCGATAGTGCCCGACAGCCTCCAGGGCTATTTGCCGGGCACCGGCCTCCACGTAGTTAGCCCAGTTGTGGGCGCTCTGCTCGCGACTCAGAGCATCGGTGCATTGCTGCTCCATGTCCCGCTGGTGGTGCAAATCGGCGATATGCTGCTCCTCCGCCAAGCGGTCGTGCTCCAACCACTCCTGCTCCTCCGCCAGGCGGTCGCGCTCCAACAATTCCTTGATCTCCGCATTGCCATCTAAAGATCGATAGAATGCCTCCTCCCTTCGTCTGCCTTCCGGTGAAAAACTGAACACTAGTTCCGACGGTGACCGCCTCCGGCCTCGCTTATCGTGGACGGGCGGGGGCATGGCGGACGTGGCGAGCGACGTCGGGCCGGCGGTGGCTTATGAGGATAGGGCGAGTAGGGTCACGGTCCCACCATAGAAGGCCGGGAAACAGTACTTATAGGCGGAAGGTAGCGCGACGGTCATCAGAATTCAATGCATAATTAAGCAGGCATGGCTTAGCACGCCAACTTGCCGTGGAAAACTAGAGAAACTGAAATTCTGACTGTGCCGTCCCGTCCCATCCGTGCTGGGTCGCACGCCGGCATGACGGTCAAACGAGTGCACTCAAATCATCTCCCTCCTTGTCAATAATGATTCCACAAATTTAAAAGGCCCGCAACAATTAAAGCACATCTTTTTCGCATCAGTTAGCTGCCTTAATTACGGCCGGCTGCATGCAGGCACTCAAAATTGCTCGCAGCTAGTACGCGGAGCAGCATGCAATGAGTCGCAGCCGAGGGCATTAGTTGATGAACTTTAGCTAGGAGATAAGGCATTTGCGAACTCGAATCATCCAGATGAGGTACTCTCTCCTTGTCAAAAATCATTCCACCACTCATCATCTACCTTGGTTGGTGAGATTTTTGAATTAAGCCCTGCAAACCGAAAAGGAGGTAGTACGTGCGTGATCCGCTATTTATTTGTGTAGGATCGAGTAGGTCATTTTTTGAATTGAGCCCTGCAAATCGGAAAGGAGGTAGTACGTGCGTGATCTGCTATTTATCCGTGTAGGATCAAGTAGGTCGGATGGTGTACGTGTACGATCGCATTAACTGATGAACATTCATTGGGAGATAAGGCATTTGCAAATGTTTTTGCTGGCAGTTTCTTCAGATTCGCATGGCATTTTCTTCAGAGCAGCTTGTTAGTTTCTTCAGAGGTAGGCATTTTTATTCAAAAAACTGCCACTTCGGATCTTGCGTCGCAACTAAAACTGCCAGGAGCGCATTAGTAGGCTAGCTAGTGATCGATCAGTAACTTGTAAACACTGAGCGAACAGATATAAGGAACTGTTAATGCATCTCAATGATTCACAGATCATATACAAATATGTAGCTCCAAAAGCAAATATCAGCCACAACTAAAACCAACTAGTACAATTCCCATATATAAGATCAACATGTTATCACAGATCATATACAAATATGTAGCTCCAAAAGCAAAGATCTAGAAAAAACATATGTTCTTCCTACTAACATGGATGCTTCTCTTGGCCAACATTCAGTACAGGCTGAAAGACAAATTTGTTTGTGAAGTCTACAATTCCTCTTGCAAACATAAGTGGTTTCACCAACAGCTGGAACCATCAGAATGAACCACACATGATGGAGGAACATCCACTGCAATATGATTTGGTCTTCTCTCGATCACACGGCAAGATTATTTTCGGAATACAAACTTTAACTTAGGCAAAATGATGCCCATTGTATAATAATACCAAAGCAATGAAGCACCTAGTGTTGGCCAATAAATAGTACATTACTACTTTTCTGCAGTCCATGAAGTGACTATCCAATCTTTCTGTGTCTATTTTCAAATGGCACTGCATGCAGTGACTATACTATTCTCTTGTGTAGTTCAACCAAAATCGCGGTCACTTTGTGTGTTTGCCAAATAGCAACGGGCAGACATCTCTGTCTGCACAAATATCAAGCAGCTAGTAAACATATACCCCACCTTGTATTTTCGGTTTAAACATGTCTCTTCCGCTTAGCATCTGTCATGTTTTGCACTGGACAATTTGATACAGTCATGTTTTGCCATGGACAATTTCATACTGAATTAATTTGCTTGTTCAGAGTAGAAATATAGCGCCTATTCTTCATCAGACCAAGGATATCCATGTTCGTAGTGATGGAAGAGGTGAAATCGATACAACCGAAATTGACCATCCAATCACTGAATCCCGTCCTGCACCTCCAATGCAGGTCCACCCTGCCAATAAATTCACATGCAAACCACTAGCATTACTATCTAATGACAGTACAAAAAGAGTAGCAAGATAGTAGCAAACCATGTACCTTCTTAATGAACATCTCATAGTGCCACCAATTGGATATAAAGGTTTGGAAGAAAACATGCTCCTAATGTTGAACCAGTTGGACAGTTCCACTAAAATCGAGCATCCCTGTTTGCATAGATATTGAAAGTGTGATTACTGTAAAAGTGGCACTAGTTGAAGCATAGACTCACAAATATAAGCATTCCAATTTCTTAATGGGAAAAGGTTTCTATAAGCTCTAGCACTGGAAGATTTCCATAAGCTCTAGCACTGGAAGATTTCTATAAGAATTAACAATACAAAATGTAAAGGTAACAAGTTTCAACATTGGTATACTAGTTGTGCAAGAGCATTAAACAAAATACAAAAGTCTGAAGGTAACTAGCATTATTAACTAATGACAGTATTAAAAAAATTGCAAACCATGTTCGTTCAAGGTAAATATCATTTCGAACTTGGGTGAACATGAAAAATTGCTATCCCAATCTTAACAAAGGTGTGGCTAGCTTTAATGGCAGTATTTGAGTGAACTCTACACCCTTTGTATCAATGCTGAAACTTGTTGCACAGCTAGTATACCAATGCTGAAACTTGTTGCTCTGGGAAAGCTTGCCACACCTTATATATGTCGATACGCTAATGCAACACCATTCAAATAGTACAAATATACACTAATCCACTGGCTAGTGGAACAGTGGAGTATTTTTTTATTACGGGGTAGAGTATAATAGTTTTACTGAACTGATCTCCATAAGCTAGCACTTGAAGATTTCTATAAGCATTAACAATACAAAATGTAAAGGTAACAAGTTTCAGCATTGGTATACTAGCTGGCAACAACATTAAACCAAATACAAAAGTCTGAAGGTAACTAGCATTATGAACTAATGATAGTATAATTTTTTTTCATACCATGTACCTTGAAGGTATATATCATTTCGAACTCGAGAGGACCTGAAAATTGCTATCCCAATCTTAATAGTCGATTAAACATAAAACTTGACCAACCGAATCAAAGAAAATAGTCGGATAAGGAGGTGCCCACTCTTGACCTTTCCTCTTGTCTTCATAATTTTTTGTGCAGTTTAACCAAAATAAAATGACATCAACGCCTTGGCATTTTGGTGACACTGTACAAAAAAATTGACTTATCTCATGGAAGTGAGGTATGTAATCTATAAGCATTAACAGTGCACAAATCTGAAGGTAGTAACAAGTTTCATCGTTGGTATACTGGCTGTGCAACAACATTAGAATGCCTTAGATGAAAAATATTTAATACATCCACAATCAACAGGTAACCCTGAAATAATCCAGAGACATTAAATGGCATGGCTTAAATTTATCGGTGGCATTAGACTGAGTGCATCATTAGTTAAATGTGGCATCACTTTAGGAGTAGCATTGGTTGACTTTACCGCTGGCGTTATACTAACAGAAAAAAAAGTGGCAATAAGAGCATGGGAGACCCATACAGACAGTGGGCGCACCAGTACGATGTACCTCCACGGACGCATAGAGTGGTGAGGGAGCTATGGTTGCCCAGAGCAACAAATATCCAGGCAACATATGTGGATTACGTCCCATTTTTGTTATGTTCAGCCAACTTTTTCCTATGTGAGGACAACAAACCGATCGACCTAGTCATTCTCGCGTTGTCATGCCTTTCTACCCTTCTTCAACCAAGAGACACGAGACTCGTTCCTTAGCTACTGATTTTCCCCTTTTAAACCTAGATGCGGGTTCGATGCCTACTCTCTTGGACAGTATAGTCTCCCTTCCTTTCCTTATTCAACCCAGACATGGATTAGTCTACATGAAGTAGGGTTTCCTTTAATAGTGCAAATTAAGGTTTTCATCTGCGTGACCAGCAGGGCAGAGGATAGCAAATTGGGAAGATGGTGGAGTGGAAAAAGATCTACATGTAGCGACGTGGCAGATGGGGCAATAGAACAAGGGTATGGTTCGAAAAGAGGTAGCATACCCGAGGGTCGGCGGGAAGTGGCTTTGCTCGTGGTCGTCGTCCTCCGCACGCACGATGGCAGCGAGCTTGAGGACGGAGGCCATCCCGCGCGGGCGCTAGGTCTGAGAGGACGGCCTTGTCATCAGTGCATGACCTCGCTCGCCACCGACAAGTGCGTTAACGCTGCACGTCCTTTTCTTCCCCGGCGGATCTGTGACCACCGGTGAGGAGGGAGAGAGAGGCCGTCTTTTTTAGATCTGGAGAGAGGGTGATAGTGTGAGAAGCAAGTGGGCAGCCCTTAGCAAGAAAGCTCTGAAGCTCCAGCCTATATATCTTTTTTATACTACGTACTAGTACTAGCGGTGGAGTAGTGGTAGAGTAGTTTATATATTTTCTCTACAAACAGTACCAGTTAGTTGTGCTTCAAAACTGAACGACACGCCATTAAAAAAATAAAGGTCGATAACTAATGCGGCACCTCGGGCCAACGCGGCCAGATCGCATTTTGCACGAGAAATTACACACCATGTTTCGTTGACATGTGGTCCCGTGTACCAGATGAATGACCCCAAGTTCGACCACCGTGATGCTAGGTGCGAGCCGAGGAACAATGTTGGAGAGACCCCCCTCATAATTTTCCTACATTGATCATTTGATTCATAGGATAGAATGCTATAGGATATTTTTTCCTATGTAATCATGTTTTAATTGGCAACCTAGCATCCACTCCAACTTTTGTTTCACTTCCTTTGATCCTACGAAGAGAGTACTTGCTCTAAATGATGTGCCGCTGCAAGAGCCGCATATATTAATTAACCATGCTCTAAACAGGTGAACCAGCTTTGGCTATAGTAGTACTGTAGGTTATTAGGTGACCTTGCGCTTGGCTCTTCTCCTCTTCCGGAAGTCGAACAATAATGATCGTACTACTTCTGGCCATCTGACACCAAATGAACTGCTGCACGTCCACCGCTTGTAAGCAAAAGTTTCTCCTTGTGCTGCGAGCCACCACGCACATGTTGGCGATGGAGAAGGCGTAGTAAGCAAGCTTCTCGTCGTTCTACGAGTTTATGGGACACATCAAAGTTACGTATTTATTAGTACTCTCTTCAAAAAGGGCCGACCATGTCCATCTCTACCATCCCGTTCTCTCTCATTGAGTACGTGCACTATTCACGTGCCATCGAGGAGAAAAAATATTGTGTAGTACTAGCTGCCATCGAAGTGCATGACTCACTTACATACTGCATATCTCCATTTTCTTGCATGACACGCCACCTTGATGCTAGATGTCCCGCATGTCATGGAGGCATATAGTATGATTTTGTAAAATGGAGGCATATAGATGTCCCGCGTGCTGGCAACATGATGAATAAAGCTCATGTCTTAAACGAAAGAGTGGAAGAACATAGATTCCCGACGACCGAGAAGGAGCTACAAACATCGGGGTGTAGCGCCTGCACTCATAATATTTTATATTATTCAGCGATAACTAATGCGGCACCTCGGGCCAACGCGGCCAGATCGCATTTTGCACCAGAAATTACACACCATGTTTCGTTGACTTGTGGTCCCGTTCCAACATGTCAGTGAGACGACGGTGATTCCTTTTGTACAATTTCCAAAAGGACGTGTAGGCCGGGGCGCCTCTTCATGTACCGTGGCAAACTGGCAACCGTCCACCGTCTCTTTGCCTTTCCCTCTCGATTTGGAACTGTTGTCGCACGCTCTTCCTCCCTCCTCCATTTGCCTTCACCCTTCCTTCTACCATTGTTCGATCATCTTCTCCATGGAGGGAACAAGACGAAAATGACCCCATTATTCTTGCCCCGATCTGAATGATGACGCGGTGGGGGAACTCATTGATCGGTGCGACGTCATCACCTCGGCTAGCATGGCAGGTTCGTTCAAGAACATTTCCAACTCAACTAATAACATCATTACAAGGAACCCAAGGGTCCAGGAGCGGTTTGATCTTCCCTATCTTCTTCGCCGTGACCCTATTGACCGGCGCGGGGATGAGGGAAGCCTCGCCTTGTGCAAGTTGATGCCGCTTGATAATGATACGTATGATGTTAAGATGTCATCGCTTGAGGGCAAGCATTGGGCAGACGTAAATGGAGATTGGGTTGTTTATATTGGGTACAATTGTGAGTGGGAACTTGTGAATGTGTACACTCGTCCGCGGATTTCACTTCCAAAAATCTGTGAGTGCCCTGAGGTTGAGCACACAGATGATCGACGCACGTTCAAATATGATTATGGTGACTGTCGTCTACAGAAGATAACAATTTCTTGAGTTCCCAGCCGCTCTTGGAATTACCAGAACTATAAATTTGTTGCTATCTTCGACAAGTTTGTTGCCGTCCTTAGTGGTTCGACTGGATGGATATTGCTCAAAAATCAGTTTCTATACCCGGATGTGTACTGTGATGCAATTGAAGACGAGAGGCTTGTGTTTGCCGCCACCACTCGTGGCACTGTTTTTGCATGGGATCCTTATTGTTTCTGTACGTTTGTCTTCCACCTTAATTATAATTGTTTCATCCACATGCATGCAAGTTAGCAAGTTTCCCTTCTCTACTAATTAACCTTATTCTTGTGTATCCAAGGTCATGTGAATATTCCACCACCTACACTTGAAATTTTTTATAACCAAGGGGGAGATGACGATGGTGATGATCACGAGCATGAGGATGAGCAGGGCCCATATGCTCACTGGCGGCTGTCAACTAATTCCAATGGATCACCACTTCTTGTCTATATACAGCCCACTGCTGATGTTACTACTGAGGGAGCAGGTGCTGTCTCCCATGGTCACACTCTCCGGACCTATTCCAACACCCGTTGCATGGTATTCGGGATGGATACTAGTGTGCTAGCGCCAACACCTTCTCCCTAGTACAGTATTGATAGTCTTGGAGCAAACTCGCTCTTCGTTGGACAAAAATATCCAATGATGGTGAAAGGCGATCCAACTGCTGTGGACACAACGTTACTACCATTTATGAGAAGCAACTGTATCTATACGTCGGACATTGTGGTGGCTCCCTACCCTGGTCGTGATATAGTAGGCCGCTTCAGCCTGGATGATCAGTCCTGCGTTGGTCTCGAGATTGACACTAGCTGGCCCTTCCCAGAGAATCACTTGTGGTTCAAAGCAAGCGTTTCCAACGCCGAGGATTGGTTGAGTTGAAGTTCATTTCATTGCTTGTTATTTGTTCTGTGATGAAAACTTTAGTATTTATAATGTATCCTCGTTGTCATTGTGGGTTGATGACCTGTTGTAGGTAATAAAATGTTATGCCTGTGATAAACTTACTAAATTTATGAATGGCTTTCGACTCGCTTCTCTGAGTGGGTGCTGCGACGAGGAAAAAATATATTTTTCGAATACATAATTGTACGTGCATTGCAACATGTTACCAGATGAGGCCAATTAACAATAGTACACTATTTGTACTAGCTTCACATGCTGCACTATCTCTATGTCTACGCACGTAATACAACAAGTTTTAAACTTGAGACCAGCCACCCATCCTCACAAAGAACACTTTTTAACCTAGCACAGACTCCAGGAAATTTGGCCACAGTGTGAGGTGGGCCATATGTTAATGTGTTCGTTGTACGTAGCCAGCACCTCGAATCCTCGATACTACTACTATAAGTTGTAGGAGTAGTAGGGTGGCATGGGCCAGAACAAGCATTCACGTCCAGGAGTACGGCACACGCCACCAACACGACTTCCATCTGACACCATATTTGTTGGTGTCCGTGCTACAACAATCTCTTCAACCTCGTCGTTTCTCTAACTCAGCCATCGCGCGGCGGGCGACGTGGGGGTTTGCCGATAGTCGGTTTCCTCAACTGTGGTCCCACTTGTAAGGCCAACTCCAACGCACGACCCCAAATGGACCTCCATTTTGCCGTGCGCCGAACGCGCGGACGCATCCCGGCCGCGTACATTTTTCTTTGCAAACACATATCTTTTTTTCATCATTGCTTTTTGGTACATGGAAATACATCACCAAATTTTTGACTAGAAAAACAAGAACCACAAGAATACATTTTAGAAGATATCCAACTTCCATAACTACTCCTGTCAGTTGGATTAGTGCCTTCTTGATACATTCATTGTTGATCTGCGGAGGCTCGATCCTGCGTCTTCTTTCTTCTTCGAGTGTAAAGAAGTAGACGTGTCTAGCCTCTATTCTATCAACAAGTGCACTAGTCTCATCTCTAGCCTCTATGCTAGCTAAAAGTGCTAGAACATCTACTAAATTGTGCTCTATCAATATACCGTTGTACTCTTCTTCCCAATACCAAAACTTGCATCCATTCTACACAATAGAATTTTAAGTTAGCACAACTAGTCTAATCCGAGAGCACAACCAAAGATTCGGTCGAGTTCTTCCTCCTTTTGCCGACACGTGGGACATCCAGCATCCAGGTCGTGTCATGCAAGAAAATAGAGTGGTAGTTGTGGCACCCCGGCTTAGAGCGACCGGTTTACCCTGCATTGCCAGCCCAGGGACCTTGTCTTCTGGCAACACACAACATCTTGGTACAGAAACAACCGCTTTATTGATACTAGCGGATCAAAGTTTACATTACAACAGGTAGCGAGGCCAAGTGGCACACACAGTGTGGCTGAACAATATGTACATTATTTAGTGAACATAGATGGCCTCGATCATAACATCTACGCGGCAGCGGAACGACTTCGTAGCGGAACTCCATAACACAGGGACACCGATGTGGACACGATGTAGACTCGGACATCACGCCTTTCCAGCTAGACTTTCCTGAAATCTGGCATGACACGCCAGGTCAGTACATTGAATGTACTTGCAAGCTTACAACGAACATAAACATAATGACAAACAATATCCTGATAATTATTTCAATTAAAGGAAAATGCAACAACATACATATGTATGAATATAACCAACATGCTGTGCTCAAGCCCTTGCGAAAACAGTCCCTCGGACTGACTTACCGACGGTGACCTTTCTCAACATACCAACTTGTTTACCTCAGTACCGAGTATCTCGTGATCTTTCCGGCGATCACCACCCTGACCAACACTTGGTCTCAAACATCTCAGTGGCTTTTCCACCATCTCTGATAGTGCAAGATTCATGACTTAGTGAGCAAAGTTTTATTAAAAGTTGACCCATGGTGTGACCTACTTTCGAGCGTGTCCGTGACCGTGGACTCGGCTATCGATAGATTAATTACACTCTGAAGAGGTAGCCCACTGTACCCACACCACAGAACGCATGGCCTCGCTCTCCCATTTGGGTGGACCAACGGCATTTCGACGAAACCCCTCCATTGCCATGACACTCTCTCGGCCGCTTCGACTCGTTTCCCATCGAAATAGTCCTGGGTGGCCCCGTGCCTACCAAAGGCACTACGACCACCGTTGTGGCCAAACATAAACTGTCCCAAATGGGGTCTCGGTACCATAATCTCAAAAACGGGCACACAAGGTTATGTCTGCTTACCGGGCCAGGGTACCGCACGCCCATAACCTTCCCTAGTTGGAGGTACCGACCAGAGGCATGACAACGGACCGAATAAAGGCCTTCCCATAAAGGCAAATGTGGTTGCACTGGGAAAAACTCAATTTAGTGGCACCATGACCCGGTCAACGATATATTCAAGTTGAGTTATTAGCAAGTTCAACTTAAAAATAACTTGTGTCATAAAATGCCATGCGAATGCAACACAAAAACATACATCATCGTAAAGAACTGGGCCAGCTCTACCACACTAAGCATAATCAACAACTTCTAATATTCCTCTGGTTAGGATTTAATCTCACTTAAAACAGAATCTCTTCTAGCAAAATTTAATTATTTCTCTTATGCAAATAAATAACTCCAAAAAATTATTTATATCCATAACCATATTAGTTCTTCCTAACCCAAACTTTCTTCTAGTTACATTAATAGCTTAATCAACTTCCAACTTGCTGTAAGCTAAATATGACAACTAAAACAAGCAACCACCAGAATAATAAACTAATAAAAATGATTTATATGCATGGGTTAAATCATTCATTCAAGTTGAAAAAATCCCAAATATTGAAATGGCACCATGAAAATGTTGATGTGGCTTGCCTTAGTGCAAATGAGGTTCACAAGCCTCCTGGTGATCCTCAAGACAAGCTTCCTCTTCTGAAAAGATTTAAAAGCACAAAAAGAAAACATCAAGAACCCTTCTGAAATTCACCAACAATCTACACAGCACAAAAAAGTCTCATTTTTGGTGTGCTACAAGATTTCTTTACAAAGAACACAATGCAAAAAGAATCAATTCATTTGGACTTATGGTTAAAAAGTTATTGATGTTTGAAGTTCTCTGGAATATATATGAATTTGAATTTAAATAAACAAACTGGGGGGGGGGGGTGACGCCGAAGGCGTAAAGCCTCGGGGCGCCACCACTCATACCGCTTCGCGCGCATACTGAGTGGCTGACTAGCGGGCCCCGCTAGTTAGGTGAGGGGGAAGGGAGAGAGAAACAGAGACGGCCGCGGCTTTGCCGGAGCGCACGCCGACGACGAGAGCTCCTTGGACAAAATGAGAGGGAGGGATCTAAAGAGAGGAAGGAGGCGCACCTGCACGTACCCGTAGCATAGCTAGGGGTGGTCGGACGGCGTCGGAATCGACCTCGCAAGCGGAGGCAGAGCGGGGTGGTCGCCGGAGATGAGGACAACGGCGAGCAACGGTGACTCCAGAGGCTCCAACTAGGTGGAACATCACCACCAGAGAGTGGCGGGGGCTCTGGAAGGGTTGCCCTGGCCTGAGAGGGGCTGGAGCTAGTGCGACGACCCGAGGGGATCGCCGGGGAGCTGAAGCTCGGGGACAGCGGCCTGCGGCCTGCCCGACCGGGCTACGGGTTCCTACGCAGTTGCAAGGTGTGTGGGAGTGGAGTGTGGTGCTCGAGTAGGTTGGGAGGGGCTCCCTTTATAGACGAGCCGAGGGGGCGAGATCGGTCTCCGCCGGCGACACCTGGACACTGCACCCGGCAACGAATGATGTCAGTGAGAGGGGGAGAAGGCGACGTGGTTCACGCGAGGACTGTAGGCGAACGGAGACGAGCATAGGATCAAGGGAAAGGCGATGAGCACAGTGCGCACCACACTGTTACTTTGGCCGGACCGTGCCTGTGCTCGCTGCGGCAAGCTCCGGCGTCGGCGAGTGCCAGGAGGCGTTGAAGGAGTCAGGACGAGGATGGTGGCGAGGTTTGGCAAGCTCTGGCAGGCGGGGAAGCGAGCACGCACGAAACAGAGCGCTCGGCGGCACTCAGAGCGCGTCGACTAGCAGGCTGGCATGGTGCACACGCGTGGTCACCGCGTGAAATCTGTCCCTAGGCCGACTTGTGTCCAAAGAACATGTCTGGCGTGTTGTTCGTGGTAGTTTTGAAAGTTACCATGATTTGGTTTGGACCCAGACGCAGTAGAAGAGATTTCACAAGCGTGGTAATGTTCTGGACAGTAACTTTGAGAGTTTATTGAGGTCAACTGGCTGGAAGTTGGGAGCAGCGCTTTGGAGGCTAGCCATAAGTTACTAAGGTGAAGATGCACAAGAAATTTCATCTACAATAGAGCAAGTAAAATGGTAGTTGCTGTAGAAACTACCATTTCTGTCCAGAACAGAAAATATTTTTTGTAGCAAAAATATTCCAAAAAGTAGTGCAATATTTTTGCTTAGAAAGGTGTCCTAGGGTTCAAAGAATATCTGTGAATTTCCTCAGTTTTTTGTGGGCAATAAAAGTTGGGGTTGCTTTGGAGCACAATGAGCCGCCTAGGGTTTTTGAGGGGGAAAATGAATATTTTTCATTAAAGAAAATATTCCAATTATCCTTTTAGGATGAATCAGAGAGGAAATGATGTTGAGAAATGGAAATGAGGTACTTGGGTGAAAGCCAAGGGTACCCAAGTGCTTAAGTCCATATGAAAAGATTCAAAAGTAAACCAAGTTTCAACTAAATCCAAATGAAACTCATGCAATTAAAAGAGGGCAAAAATTCACGCTATCACAGTAGTTGAAGCCACGTGATGTGCATCTTGGATTAACTGTAAATATAATCTTACTACTCTTGACTAACTCCAAAAGCGGCCACCGAAGATCTTTATTGTATTTGCTTTTCACCACCAGCACGTCGAGGTGAAAGATGTGCAGGTTCAGTGGGTCCTCTTGCGTTTTCACTGAAATATGGGACCGCATATGAGCAAACAGAAGATGGGCTCCACGCGTTTGCTGGCTGGCTGAGAAGAGAGATAGATGAGGGCTGAGCACGGACTCCAAGAAATTTGTTCTACGTAACCAGCACCTCGATATAGTGGGATGGCATGGGCCATAACTAGCATTCATGTCTAGCAGTACGACACACACCACCCACACGAGTCCCATTCGACACCAATTTTCTTGGAGTCCGTGCTACAACCATCTTTTCTCCCTCCTGTTTTCTTAGCCATCGCGTGGTGGGCGGGGTAGGGGGTTTGCCGATAGTCGGTTTGCTCAACTGCGGTCCCACTTGTAAGTGAAAATGCAACACATCACACATTCCCCCTTGAGCGGCGTGCCAGACGAACCGTGTGGGGGTGCTTCGCTAACACGGCAGGCTTTTCCTTTTGAACTTGTAACTTGTAAGATTTGGTTCTGTTCCATGGCGCGACCGATAGATAGAGATAACGATTTTCCCTAGAGTAATGAGAAGTTTGGTTCTGGCGCGGTTCATGCATGGAGTATGTAGGAAAATTATGAAGGTTATGCGAAAGGTAAGATAATTACTAGTAGTACCATATACTACTACATGGATTTGACGGAAAGATAAAGATACATACGGATCCATCAACGACATCCTCACGCCCTAGTGCACCGGGTCACCAACCGACGTCTGAGGAGCAGCGGCGTTGGCGGCAAGCTCAACGTGCTTTTGAGCAATGCCGTCCAAGGTTGCCCTGTGGTCCAAGAAGGCCAGCGTCCTATCGTCCTCCTCTTGCATGTAGTAGTCCTTGTGGACGATTTGCGCGTAGACGTGAGTGATTATGTCGATGGTGTCTTGCTGCGCCAGGCGCTGCGCGGCGAGCGCGACCTCGAGGTGGACATTCTTCGGCGCGACGGAGGGCAGTCGCAGAGCCACCATTGCATCGAAGAGGTTGTCACCATAGAGGCCGTTGAGGGTGGCAGGCATCACAGAGCCTGGGTGCGTGGGCTGGAGGCGTACGTCAAGGTCTTCCGCGAGCTTCGTGACGACGGTGAACTTGTCGAGGAAGCCGACGAGGACCTCGTCGAACAAGGAGACGAAGCTATCGTCCAAGCGGCCCCTCGCCCTGGCAGCCTCAAGCACTACCTGGAGACGTTCCTCGGTGTCGGGCTGCAGGCCGGCATCGTGGACCATCTGGCACAGCCGGCTGATGCTCGCACTCATCGCCTCCATGGGTCTAGATTCTAGTCCTCGCCCCTCTACTACACCTGCATTGAATTCACGTGCGTGTTGGCCATCTACTCCTCGCCCCTCTATTGCACCTGCCTTTGGTTATACGACAGGTTGGCCAGCCACCCGTTGGGCCCACATGGCATACACCCAAAGGCAGGTGCAGTAAGTCAATGAAGCTACGTCCCCCTCCGTGCCCGTGCATGCTTTCAATGACTTGAGACTACCAAACATCACATGCAGTGGTTAGTTAATTGCATGTAATTCTATTAAGTAGGAAAAGACATTAAGTTATATCGCCGATAGGAATAAAACAATACACCATGTATTTATTTACAGAGGGAGTAGTACATTTTTTGTGACATGCATTACTAGATATTGCTAGTCAAATACTAAATTCAGATGGACGTGGTAGTACTACTAAATCCAGACGGTGGTGCTAGTACTAGTAGTAGTAGTACTACCAATGTAGTTGCACTGTACTACCCGTTGGTCAAATTATTACGTGTTGCTCCTCACAGTGAAGTGACAAGACCGTATGCCGGATATGACACCTGAGTATAGGCGCCATGTTCGGCATACCATAGTCAACCTCACCGTCTGTAGCCACTATCATCATGGTTGTAGACCTAGCCTGCTTATAAGTAGCCGTGTTCGACATAATTTCCCGTGCGTAGATGCCTGTGCATTGCATGGAACACCAAGATTGGGGGGGGGGGGG
>LR738709.1:337221923-337245279 GCA_902687465.1 Secale cereale | reverse complement strand
GGACGGCGCAGGCAGCGGCCATCGCGCGAGATTTTTCCATGGCCTTCTAGATGTGGTGTGGAGGAGATAAGGTTGACGTTGAGAGACAAGGAGTTGTTTGTAAATAGCGAACAAGTGCGGGCATCTTTTTGCAAAACTGGAGAAGTTTGGTTTGTATGCGTCAAATCTAGATCCGACGGCTATTGGTGAAAGATGGGAGGCACAACATCATCACCAACTCAGGACCTATTTGATTCGCAGGATTTTGAAAACGCAGGAATAGGACACGGCAATATTACAAGTTTCAAACTGATATTACAAATGTTAGGAGTAATGCTGCACCTACGAAGAGGGAATTACTAGGAAGTTTACGTAAGAACTTTCGTTACTTTAGGTGGATGCAGCATTATCGTACAAACTAAAATCCACCGCCCTGACAAGTCACTAATGGGCAAATCACTTTTCGAGTATCTAGCCACTTGATGTTTCAAAAACAAATTCAGCTTCTGCGGAGACTTTGTCATTTAGGCTTAGACGCTTGCGGTGATCAGCACGCCATTCATTGTTGCACCAGAGAACGCCAAACCTCATTACCTTGAGCACACTTGCCTCCAGAACAAAGAACCTGGCCAATTTAATCTCAGATGTGCTGCCTCGATAGTCGATCAAATCAATTTCTGTAAGATGGAGATCAAGGCATTCGATGAGATTGTTATAGTGTAGCACATTTTTCACTTTCGGGTCTTTTTTTATCTACAAAAGAAGAGAACATATCAGAGCAGCTGGATGTATAAGATTGCCGTGTCATCAAGAGGTACCAATATCATTCGCTCATACGATAGGGTTGGCTGGCTAGTGATATTTTTTCACACACTCTCTCTCTCTCTCTCTCTTTCTCTTTCCTCTCATTTACCTAGGAGTACGTGAAGAGCTTGGGCATTTTTTGCCTTCCACTATGTGGCCGATGCCATATTTCGTAAAAGGATGCCACATAATACGCATCGATGTCAGATCAAGAGATTTTGGCACCGCTCTCGCGATGTGAGAGAGTTGGCACCGCTGTGCACACAGACCCACATGTATAAACAAATCAATCAAACCAACTACACCATCCTCTCTCTCTCCCAAACAAGTGTTTTTTATTGCCTCAGTCCTCAATGCGCCCTCAATTTACTAGCGTGCGGGGTGCTACCCCGAGTGGTTTCAACTTTGCTAACTTCACCGCGTGTCAGATGGGCCTCTAGTTTAATTATTTTTACCCACTGCCACATGGGCTAGCACACGAAGATACAGAACACAAGTTGGCAGGGCAGCATGTGGACTGGTTGACCGGTCAACTAAACAATATACGGAGCTATACGCTGACACAGTGAGCGTATAATCCGTCGGTATAGAGTGTTGGTGTGAGAAGGGAGGAGAGATATCAGAGAGAGAGAGAAAGAGATACTCCCTCCGTTCGATAATTTAGTTCCAACATTTTTTTAAAAGTCTAACTTTTGAAACTTTGACCAAGTTTATAAAGAAATTACTTATATCTACAATACCAAAGATAAATGATAGTATGAAGTAAGTACATGTTGTGATGAATCTAATGATCTTTCCAGATGTAAATGTTTTTCTCCACATATACCTGGTCAAACTTTTCTGAGGTTTGAATTTTCAAAACATCCATATGCTTATGGACGTGAGAGAGTCCCTAACTAGAGAGAGAGAGAGAGAGAGTGTGTGAAATAGAAAGAGTGAGTGAAAAAAGTGTGTATGCATGTGTGAAAGAGACATGGACAACACTCAATAAAAGTCGAGAAAAAACGTGTGTGTCTTATGCAAACATATCACACATGCATCTTCGACAACAAAAGCAAGGCGAGGAGATAGTGTGTGGTTGTTTGCAAGCGAGAGAGCAAGACCCCTAGCACGTGGCCAAGAGGGGTCTGACAAACAAGGGAGAGAGGTCGAGAGAGACGTACGGAGAAAATGCAGACACGGGGAGGAGAGAGTGTATGTTTGTCATAGAGAGATCCCCTGGAGATCGTGATGGGACTACATGGGTGGGAGATCGAGTGACAAGGTGTGCGCGCGATAGAAGATACCCCGAGAGACATCGAGATAGACGTATGGATGGAAGGAGACAATACGTGTGTTCCTGATGGCTAGTGAGAGATAATCATACTTAGGGGGGGAGTGCTTGCGCCTATGATGGAGTGAGGGATTATGGTACTTATTAGGGGGTGCGTGTCACATAGAGAGATGATGTCTACTACGCACCCTTCTTCTTGTAGACGTTGTTGGGCCTCCAAGTGCAGATGGTAGCAAATTTCCCTCAAGTGGATGACCTAAGGTTTATCAATCCGTGAGAGGCGTAGGATGAAGATGGTCTCTCTCAAGCAACCCTGCAACCAAATAACAAAGAGTGTCTTGTGTCCCCAACACACCCAATACAATGGTAAATTGTATAGGTGCACTAGTTCGGCGAAGAGATGGTGATACAAGTGCAATATGGATGGTAGATATATGTTTTTGTAAACTGAAAATATAAAAACAGCGAGGTAGCAAGTGGTAAACGTGAGCATAAACGGTGTTGCAATGATAGTAGGCAAGGCCTAGGGTTCGTACTTTCACTAGTGCAAGTTCTCTCAACAAGGATAACATAATTGGATCATATTACTAGCCCTCAACATGCAACAAAGAGTCACTCCAAAGTCACTAATAGCGGAGAACAAACGAAGAGATTATGGTAGGGTACGAAACCACCTCAAAGTTATTCTTTCTGATCAATCTATTCAAGAGTCCGTAGTAACGTTCAATCTATCATAGAGTTCGTACTAGAATAACACCTTAAGACACAAATCAATCAAAACCCTAATGTCACCTAGATACTCCATTGTCACCTCAAGTATCCGCGGGCATGATTATACGATATGCATCACACAATCTCAGAAACATCTATTCAACCAACACAAAGTACTTCAAAGAGTGCCCCAAAGTTTCTACAGGAGAGTCAAGACGAAAACGTGTGCCAACCCCTATGCATAGATTCCCAAGGTCACGGAACCCGCAAGTTGATCACCAAAACATACATCAAGTGGATCACATGGTATCCCATTATCACCACAGATAAACACGCGCAAGGCGTACATCAAGTGTTCTCAAATCTTACAGACTCAATCCGATAAGATAACTTCAAAGGGAAAACTCAATCCATTACAAGACAGTAGAGGGGGAGAAGAAGATCCAACTATAACAGCAAAGCTCGCGATACATCAAGATCGTGACATCTCAAGAACACGGGAGAGAGAGAGAGAGAGAGAGAGAGAGAGAGAGAGATCAAACACATAGCTACTTGTACATACCCTCAGCCCCGAGGGTGGACTACTCCCTCCTCGTCATGGAGAGCGCCGGGATGATGAAGATAGCCACCGAAGAGGGATTCCCCCCTCTGACAGGGTGCTAGAACGGCTGTAGATTGGTTTTCGGTGGCTACAGAGGCATTTGGCGGTGGAACTCCCGATCTAGGTTAATTTCTGGAGGTTCCAGTATTTATAGGAATTTTTGGAGTCGGGGCCAAGTAAAGGGGAGCTACGGGCCGTCCTCGAGATAGGGGGCGCGCCCCCTTCCCAGGGCGCGCCCTCCACCCTCGAGGGCAGCCCGTGGCTCTCCTAGCCCAACTCTTTTGCTTCGGGGGCTTCTTTTGGTCTAGAAAAAATCGTCAAAAATTGGCTCGTCAATTGGACTCCGTTTGATTTTCCTTTTCTGTAAAACCCTAAAATAGGAGAAAAACAGAAACTGGCACTGGGCTCTGGGTTAATAGGTTAGTCCCAAAAATCATATAAAAGTGAATGATAAAGCCCATTAAACATCCAAGACTTCATAAATAATAGCATGGAACAACAAAAAATTATAGATACGTTGGAGACGTATCAAGAGAGAACAAGGGCGAAGAGTGTTGGATGGGTCTATATGTATAGCGTGAGCGAGACATGTGTATGTGTGAACCAGGGAGATATAAAGTTTGAGAGAGATTGAGGAGCCCCGATAAGGCTGAGTGGTGCGTCAGATAGCTGAGAGGGGGAAAGAGATATTCCATCCGCTCGATAATGTAGTGCATGTAATTTTTTTAGAAGTCAAACTTTGGAAACTTTGATCAGGTTTACACAAATGTTATTTATATCTTCAATAGCAAATATTCATCTTACAAAACTTCATTTCATGGTGAATCTAATCGTATATGTTTGCCGTTCCAGATGTAATTGTTTTTCTCCATGTACATGGTCAAACTTTGTGATGTTTGACTTTTCAGTAAATCAATATGCTATGGGCCGAGGAGAGTGCCTAAGTCGAGAGGGATCAAGTGCGCGTGAAGGAGAATGAGTAAGTGTGCAAAAAGAGTATGTGTGTGAAAGAGAAAGTGACAACAAACGATAAATTAGAGAGAGAGAGAGAGTGTGTGTTTTTTCGTTTCTTAGGCGATCATATCACGCATGCATCTCCGAGATAGAAAAGCGAGGCGAGGAGATACACGAAGATAGCTAGTGTGTGATTGTTTGCCACAGAGAGAGACACCCCTATAACACATGTCCAATAGAGGTCTGGCCAACAAGGTACAAAGGTCGAGAGGGACACATGGAGAACATGGACGCATGGGGAGGGCGAGAGGGTGTGTTTACGGTAGAGAGACCCCCTCGAGATCGTGAGGGGGCTATATCGGTGGGAGATCGAGGGAGATGCGTGCGCGATAGAAAGATGCCCTGAGAGAAATCGAGATAGACCATGCACATGTTTGTGATGGAGACTAAGATTAGCTAGTCATATACATATAGGGGGGACTGCGTGTGCCTTCAATTGAGTGAGAGACCATCATATTTGCCTAGCTAGGCATGAGATTGTGTCTGTGCGTGTGAGATGGAGAGAGAACGAGGGAGAGAGATAGAGTTTTAGATGGGCCTATCGAGTGTGAGTGAGATATGCATGTGTATGTGTGACCCAGGTAGATGGAGAGTTTGAGAGAGAAGGGGAACGGCTCCGAGACGACAGAGTGGTGTGTGAGAGAGTTACGGGCAACGAGCCAAGGAATTTGTGTGCGTACAATGAGTGCACCCAAGATATCTAGCTTGGACTAGAGAATCATACAAAGTGTGCGTGAGAGACCTATAGATGGAGTATATATGCTTGCGAACTAGAAAGACCCCCCCCACGCACACACACAAAGAGAGAGAGAGAGAGATGGAGAGAAAGAGAGAGGACCAACAAGGTTTGTGTGTTGGATGCGTGCGAATTGTCGGCGAGAGAGAGAGAGAGCAGGAGTCCGGGAGAGGGGGAGGTCGCGTTTTATGCATCAAAGACTGATATAAACCATGTTTCGATATAAACTTGCATTCAAATATTTAAATTGGAGAACATGTTGTCTGCAATCCACACATGAACGGATATATGCGTATATCAAACAAGTTCATTAATTTGAGTTTCAACATGTTCATGGAGTACTGTAATACTGTACAACATGCTATTTGATTGAGGTGTTCAATTTTGGATTTAGTTCACTATTTTGACCTGGTGAACGAGCTATTTCATTGAATCGAGATATTTCATTTTGGGTTTGATTCCCGTTTTTGAGTGGGTCAACTATTTGTCATATAGTAAATCGCTAGCAACGAGCATGTAAAAACACATTACTCCCGAGCATCATCTCTCCATCTAAAAAAGAAGTGGCAAGCTAATATTTATAAATTTCATTCGAATAGACTTGGTAAGGTAGACGTGGATGCTCGTTCTCCCAAATTTTGAACGAACCATTAAACATCCTCTGCTCGGTGGAATTCGCCCGAGCAAATAAATGGGAGACGCGAAATTACCATCCTATGTGGGAGACGCATTAATTGGCCCGTTGTGCATCGAGGGTAGGTTTGTAACTTCATCCAAGCGCGCCTTCTCCTCGGCCGAAATGACATGTGCCGAATAATTCATAAACCATGGTCGGCAAAACACGCTCTCCTCACCCGAAATAGCTCGCGCCCACTATTTGAAAACACGCTCTGCTTGCCCGAAATTGCTCGTGCCCACTATATTTCAAAACACGCCCTCCTCACCCGAAATCGCTCCCGCCCACTATTTGGGGAGAAGCAAAGTTACTCTACTATCCCCGACCCTCAGTACACAGACCCAAGCCGAGAAGCCTAAAGGCAGGGGTAGAACTGTAACTCCCCCTCACATTTCAGACAAATGCGTACATGGTTCCACTCCCCTCCCAATCCCCCCCCATTCATACCTCGTGGGCGCCAAATCACCTTCTCCCGAGTCGTGAAACCTCAACCCCTCCTCCATGGTGCCCCCCACCGCACTAATTTCACAGTCGCCCTCCTCCCTTATGCCGGAGACGCTGTCCATTTGCCGTCGTCCACTGGGCCGTGTGCCTCTTACTCCGTGCTGCTGGAGCTGCCTCGACGACGACCGCGTGAACCGTACCGGAGCCGATTCACCCCCGCCGTTGTTCACGGCGCCAGAGGGCTCCAACTTCGGATCCGTCCAGAGTCCCGGCGCTGCCTCCTCGTAGCCGTCGACCGTCGTGACATTGTTGCTTCCCTGTCGCCGGTGGCCACCGCAACCGCGCCGGCCTCACCGACCCAGCAGCTGGACCTGCCTACTTCACCATGCCACCAGGTAGGTCGCACCCTCATCTCAAATCACTTTATTTAGGCGTCAGTTGTCTGAATTTTTATAATGGGCCAATCGATTCCCAATGGGAAGCAACATCCCTCGAGGCGGCAGAGCTCCTAGGCAGCCAGTTGGCTGGTGTCTAACGTAAGGGTGCAGGGCCGCAAGTTCGCCGCGGAAGCAGTGCTTAGATGGCTATCTTAGAGTTGCGTGGGTTCAAGGTACTGCCTTCGCCGGATCTGGATGACGGGGAGTCTTTGTGGTTTGGCCCGGGGGTGGCGCAACCACGGTAGTGCGGTGGGGCGAGGAGCGGGGTTTTGGCCGAGGCCATGGACGGTGGAGGCAAGCTGCTCTGCCGTTGGTCGCTGGCTCGTCGGGGAAGATTCCTAACAGTGTCAGCCAGGAGGCACAAGACGGCCATCAAGCCATCTGGCGTAGATCGGACAGTACCAAAATAAAATAAAATCGTGTGACCCCAATTTAGTCTGAGTCAACAGACGTGTGACCACTCTCGTACCTTGCTGTTGATCTCTTAGTGTATTTCTTCAGATCAAAGAGATGTGTCGTTCTTAACATTATACATTATCTGCATCCTCAGCCACACCGTCTTCCGACTCACCGCAGCTGCTGCAACACGGGAAGCATACACCAGAAGGGAGCTATAGTCCCCACTCAACAGTTCCATGCATCGAATGCGCGTGCCCGACATGGACAACCACAACAACTGCAGGGCCATCGACAAGTCAGCACATGATGCTCACTCCTATGGATGGCGGCCAGATAGGTTGTACCCTCATCTTACTTGTGTGCAACATTTATGGCTTTGTTATTCATCTAAGCATGTAAAATAGATTATCACATTTCACTATATATTCATGCTGATCTCTTACGGTTCTTGTTCAGGAGTTAACGTTGTTCCATAGTTCAGCTAAGATACTTGTTCTTTAGGTAACGCTATTCCATAGTTATCATCCATCAGCCAATGCTAGCCCACAGTCTGGTGATTATAGTATTATACCACTTCTAGTATTACATATGTTGTTCTTTAATACTTTTGTGTGCCATCTAGTTAATCTCGAGTACAAACGATACATATTCTGTAGCTTTCATCTGTGTTCACCCTTTAGTTTTTGAGACCTGTTGCTGCTAGTTAACCCCAGTCCTACTATTTATGTCGTCTCCTACGGGCACTCATTACATAAATCTAACTACTAGTTGTCTTCCATGCATGTCAGATATAATTGCTAGGGATACGAGGGAGTATGGTAGACAGATGAAGTACATACTGATGAATAACATGTTAGGCGTATTTCATGTTATAAGTGCTGTCTAGATATAATTGTCCTGTCGTAAATAAACAATACATCCTTTTTTACTATGTTGTCCTGTCGTATCCCTAGCTCTTACACCATACTCCCTCCGTCCGGATTACATGTTACCGAAATGGATAAAAAAGGATGTATCTAGAACTGAAATACGCCTAGACCCATCCTTTTTTTTCCGGATGGAGGGAATACATGTCAATATGTCATGCCTTTCTATTCTTCAGTACCTATTCCATCTCTCTGCTGTAGCATGTTTTATAATTGAAGCACCATTATTCTATACAAGGCATGCAAGGGGAAGATGACTATGTTAGAATCTGAAGGGTTACAAACCAGGTCTTTGCAAAAGATCCAAACGCCAGGAGATAATAAACCAACTCCAGTTTTTATAGATACTGCTCCAACACAGAGAAACCCAACTCCTACTGATAATAAGCAGATTCGAGTGGCCAAAGAACTAGTCCGCTCCCGTCCAGCAAAAATATGTCAACTCCATTCTAAGAAGCGTGTGGGTATCCTTGCATCATGAAATTTTATAGCATGCTGATCATATTTTCTACATGTTTCTTACCCATCTCTCTTTTAGAAAATAAGCTTAATAGATAGAAGAATTTCTGCACTGGTATCGTCTGTGAGGAAAGATTCTGGCAGGAATTCTCTGTACTCCAATGCAGATGTAAGTACCTGTTGTATATCACTATATTTTTACATCAGCATTATATTTTGTTAATCAGCGTGAATCCAACCTTTATCTGATCTAAATTTAGTTGTAGCAAAATGTATGATTAAAGGCCACAATGTTGATTTTTGTAAGGAAAACTGCCTGGTAGCTTTGCATCCTGAGTTGCGTGAGTGTACTATCTCATATCAGTGGGTTTGATTACTTTGGTTCTGTAGTGGGTTTTCAGTGTTTTTTTACTGTGTTGTCCTGTCGTATCCCTAGCTCTTACATCATACTCCCTCCGTCCGGATTACATGTTGCAGAAATGGATAAAACTGGATGTATCTAAAAATGAAATACGCCTAAACCCATCCATTTATTTCCGGATGGAGGGAATACATGTCAATATGTCATGCCTTTCTATTCTTCAGTACCTATTCCATCTCTGTTGTAGCTTGTTTTATAATTGAAGTTCCATTCTTCTATATAAGGCATGCAAGGGGAAGACGGCTATGTTAGAATCTGAAGGGTTACAAACCAGGTCTTCGCAAAAGATCCAAACGCCAGTAGATAATAAACCAACTCCATTTTTCATAGATACTGCTCCAGCACAGAGAAACCCAACCCCCACTGATAATAAGTAGATTCCAGTGGCCAAAGAACTAGTCTGCTCCAGTCCAGCAAAAGAATGTCAACTCCATTCTAAGAAGCGTGTGCGTACCCTTGCATCATGAAATTTTATAGCATTCTGATCATATTTTCTACATGTTTCTTACCCATCTCTCTTTTAGAAAATAAGGTTAAATGATAGAAGATTTCCTTCCTTGGCATTGTATTCGAGGAAAATATCTTGCGGGAATTCTCTGTGCTCCAATGCTGATGTAAGTACATGTTGTATATCACTATATTTTTACATCAGCATGTATTTTGTTAATCGGCGTGAATCCAACCTTTGTCTGATCTAGAATTAGTTGTAGCAAAATGTTAAAGGCGTGTTGATTTTTGTAAAGAAAACTGCTTGGTAGTTTTGCATACTGAGCTGCATGAGTGTACTATCTCATATCATGCACATTACTGAATTGTAGTGCTGCTCTGGTTGCCCATTCATTCATTGTGTCAATGTTGATTTCGTATTACCGTACCTGGCTGATGATAGCTGTGCCATATTGTGTTAATTTGGTGTTGGCTAGTTTCCCAAACGTTCGTTGCGCCAATGTTGCTTTCCTATTATCTGACTTGGCCAATGATAGCAATGCTAGTGTCTTAATTTGGTGCAGGCTGCTGAAGATAAGAAGAAAAACTCTAAAAACAGCAAAGCAACCCCATTGTTTCTTTCCAATAAATCTAGGCCAGGTAATATGCCAATAACTCATGATTAATCTGTTTGGTTCCCCTCCTAATTTATGTTATGATGTAGTGGTCGAGACACTCTCCCCTATCAATAATACAAGCCTGCCAAAATCGCCATATGAATCTGTTCAGTATCCTCTGTCTCGAATGCAACGGAAAAATATATGTTTGTGAACCAATTAATGGCTGAAGGAATGATGGAAATGGTGGAGGAATCAGAGGTGCAGAGTCGTGCGACACAACAACCGATCAATGTTTTCAAAGACAGTGTAGCAAAGCAGCAAGAACTTGGCCACATGCTTATGGGCATCATCCGTGCTAAGGTTGCAGATTGTGACGTTGTAGATCGTTAGGTTCTGTTCATCTATTTGCACTGGCATCAATCTTTGATTGCCCAATGGATGTTATTTCCTGTAATATATCCTGGACGTGCAACGTTTTTGCCTGTATGCCGTACCTTTGTTTGATCAGTTTTGGTCCTGTGCATAATTGCTCGTCGTAATGGGCTCAAGTTATCTAATTTGGCCTAAAGACATGTACGAACTTTAGTGGGCCCATTAAGTTAATGGGCCGTTACCAGGCCGAAAGTTGATGGTCGGCCCTCTTAACTCCCGGGTCGTTAACAGGATGACATCGAAGCGGGCAATAGGTCGGCCCAATTGATTTCACGGGCCGTTAACAGGCCGTTACTAAGTTCGGGCTACGTATGGCCCAACTATACTGTGGGCCTTTAGCAGGCCGAAAGAGACAGCGGGCTTGTACTGGACCATGAAGAGCATGGGTCACTAAGAGGCCGAAAGTCAGGTCGTATTGTAAATGGCGCAACTGTGTTGTGGGCCTTTAGCAGGCCGAAAGAGAAACCGGGCTGGTATTGGACCATGAAGGGCATGGGCCGTTAAAAGGCCAAAACTCAGGTCCGACTACAAATGGCCCAACTCATTTATGGTCCGTTAACAGACTGAAAGGCACACAGGGCCGAGAATTGGCCCAACACTTAAATGGGTCGCTAAAAGGCCAAAACTCAGGTCCGACTACAAATGGCCCAACAGGTATATGGGCCGTCACCAGGCTGAAAGACACACCGGGCCGGAAATTGGCCCAACACTTATATGGGTCGCAAAAAGGCCGAAACTCAGGTCCGACTACAAATGGCCCAAGTGATTTATGGGCCGTCAATAGGCTTAAAGACACACTGAGCCGGAAATTAGCCCAATATTTAAATGTGTCGCTAAAAGGCGGAAATATATACATCGTGAAAATTGGCCCATCCACTGAATGGGCCGTTAACAGGCCGAAATCTCATCGGGCTGATATTGAGCCCAAATATATAGCGGGCTGTTAACGGGCTCGAACTGACGATGGGCTGCAATGGTGTCAAATCTTTAACGGGTCGTTGACGGGCCAAATTGGTACATCTCGTATGGGCCGTCGGATTAAATGGACCTGACACAAGTAGGTCTTATATGGGCCGGCCTGCTATTTTTTACTGGGCCGACCTTTTTCACCGGAATGGGCCACTGTTGGGCCATGCCACGTGTCGACCTATCATAGGCGCCTCCTGTCCAATGAGTGGATGACATCTGTCCCAACGGTGAGGCAACACGTGTTTCCTCCGGCCAATGATGGTTTTACACGTGGAAAATCCCTATTGGTCGGGGCTGTTAACGGGTTATCGGATCCAAAACTGGACCCGATAGCTTAACGGCATTCCGTTACGGCGGATGCCACATGTCGGTCACCCTTGACGAAAGCACTTCTGTGACGCGTGATTTATCATCATGGAAGTGGACACTTCCGTGATGATAATTTTGGTAATGTCATGGAACCCTTCTACGACAGCATAGGTATGACTATCTTCATTCTGTCATAAATTTGTCATGGATGTACATGCATGACAGAAAATGTGACCTACTGTGACAAACACGTATAATCTCGGAAGTGTATTTTTTTGTAGTGCAAGTGATTCATAATCAAGTGATTCACAAAGTCCATCGGCATGGAGTTTCTTCATGTGCTTTACACCAATATGACATAAACGACAGTGCCACAAATAAGTTGCACTATCATTATTAACCTTGCATCTTTTGGCTTCAATATTATGAATATGTGTATCTCTATGATCGAGATCCAACAAGAATAGACCACTCTTCAAGGGTGCATGACCATAAAATATATTACTCATATAAATAGAACAACCATTATTCTTTGATTTAAATGAATAACCGTCTCGCAACAAACAAGATCTAGATATAATGTTCATGCTCAATGCTGGCACCAAATAACATTTTTTTAGGTCTAACACTAATCCCGATGGTAGATGTAGAGGTAGCGTGCCGACGGCGATCACATCGACTTTGGAACCATTTCCCACGCGCATCGTCACCTCGTCCTTAGCTAATCTTCGTTTAATCCGTAGCCCCTATTTCGAGTTACAAATATTAGCAACCGAACCAGTATCAAATACCAAGGTGCTACTACGAGCATTAATAACATATATATCAAATATACCTTGGTTCACTTTCCATCATTCTTATCCGCCAAATACTTGGGGCAGTTCCGCTTCCAGTGTCCAGTCCCTTTGCAGTAGAAGCACTCAGTTTCAGGCTTGGCTCCAGACTTGGGTTTCTTCGCAGGAGTAGCAATTGTCTTGTTATTCTTCTTGAAGTTCCCCTTCTTTCCCTTGCCCTTTTTCTTGAAACTAGTGGTCTTGTTAACCATCAACACTTGATGCTCCTTTTTGATTTCTACCTCCGAAGCTTTGAGCATAGCGAAGAGCTCGGGAATTGTCTTTTGCATCCCTTGCATGTTATAGTTCATCACGAAGTCTTTATAGCTTGGTGGCAGTGATTGAAGAACTCAATCAATAACACTATCTTCGTCAACTTTGCATCCAAGTTGAGTCATATGATTGTAATACCCAGAAATTCTGAGCAAGTGTTCACTGATAGAACTGCTGTCCTCCCTCTTGCAGCTGTAGAACTTATTGGAAATCTCATATTTCTCAATCCGGGCATTTGCTTGAAATATTAACTTCAACTCCTGGAACATCTCATATGCTCCATGACGTTCAAAACGCCGTTGAAGTCCCGGTTCTAAGCCGTAAAGCATGTCACACTGAACTATCGTGTAGTCATCAGAACAAGCTTGCCAGACGTTCATAACGTTCGGGGTTGCTCCTGCAGCAGGCGTATCACCTAGCGGTGCTTCCAGGACATAATTATTCTGTGCAGCAATGAGGATAATCCTCAAGTTACGGACCCAGTCCATGTAGTTGCTACCATCATCTTTCAACTTAGCTTTCTCTAGGAACGCATTAAAATTCAACGGAACAAAAACATGGGCCATCTATCTACAACAACATAGACATGCAAAAAAAACTATTAGGTACTAAGTTCATGATAAATTAAAGTTCAATTAATCAAATTACTTAAGAACTCCCACTGAGATAGACATCCCTGTAATCTTCTAAGTGATCACGTGATCCATATCAACTAAACCATGTCCGATCATCACGTGAGATGGAGTAGTTTTCAATGGTGAACATCACTATCTTGATCATATCTACTATATGATTCACGCTTGACCTTTCGGTCTCCAGTGTTCCGAGGCCATATCTGCATATGCTAGGCTCGTCAACTTTAACCCGAGTATTCTGCGTGTGCAAAACTGGCTTGCACCCGTTGTATGTGAACGTCGAGCTTATCACACCCGATCATCACGTGGTGTCTCGGCACGAAGAACTTTCGCAATGGTGCATACTCAGGGAGAACACTTATACCTTGAAATTTAGTGAGAGATCATCTTATAATGCTACCGTCGATCTAAGCAAAATAAGATGCATAAAGATAAACATTACATGCAATCAATATAAGTGATATGATATGGCCATCATCATCTTGTGCCATTGATCTTCATCTCCAAAGCACCGTCATGATCACCATTGTCACCAGTGCAACACCTTGATCTCCAGCGTGACATCGCTGTCGTTTCGCCAACTATTGCTTCTACGACTATCGCTACCGCTTACTGATAAAGTAAAGCAATTACATGGCGATTGCATTTCATACAATAAAGCAACAACTATATGGATCCTGCCAGTTGCTGATAACTCTGTTACAAAACATGATCATCTCATACAATAAAATTTAGCATAATGTCTTGACCATATCACATCACAACATGCCCTGCAAAAACAAGTTAGACGTCCTCTACTTTGTTGTTGCAAGTTTTTACATGGCTGCTACGGGCTGAGCAAGAACCGTTCTTGCCTACGTATCAAAACCACAACGATATTTCATCAAGTATGTGATGTTTTAACCTTCACAAGGACTGGGCGTAGCCACACTCGATTCAACTAAAGTTGGAGAAGCTGACACCCGCCAGCCACCTGTGTGCGAAGCTCGTCGGTAGAACCAGTCTCGCGTAAGCGTACGCGTAATATCGGTCCGGGCCGCTTCATCCAAAAATACCGCCGAATCAAAGTATGACATGCTGGTAAGCAGCATGTCTAGTATCGCCCACAACTCACTTGTGTTCTACTCGTGCATATAACATCTACGCATAAACCTGGCTCATGATGCCACTGTTGGGGAACGTTGTATTTCAAAAAAAAAATCCTACGCACACGCAAGATCATGGTGATGCATAGCAACGAGAGGGGAGAGTGTCGTCCACGTACCCTTGTAGACCATAAGAGGAAGCGTTATACAACGCGGTTGATGTAGTCATACGTCTTCACGATCAACCGATCCTAGTACCGAACGTACGACACCTCCGCGATCTGCACACGTTCAGCTCGGTGACGTCCCACGAACTCACGATCCAGTAGAGCTTCGCGGGAGAGTTCCGTTAGCACGATGGCGTAATGATGGTGCTGATGAAGTTACCAACTCAGGGCTTTGCCTAAGCACCACTACGATATGACCGAGGTGGATTATGGTGGAGGGGGGAACCGCACACGGCTAAGAGATCAATGATCAACTTGTGTGTCTATGGGGTGCCCCTCCCTCGTATATAAAGGAGTGAAGGAGGGGGAGGAGGCCGGCCTCCTAGGAGCGCCCCAAGGGGAGTCCTACTCCCATCGGGAGTAGGACTCCAACCCTTCCAAGAGTAGGAGTAGGAGGGAAGGAAGGAGGAGAGAGGGGGAAGGAAAAGGGGGGCGCCGCCCCCCTTCCTTGTCCAATTCGGACTAGACGGGGAGGGGGCGCGCGGCCTGCCCTGGCTGCCCCTACTCTTCTCCACTAAGGCCCATGAGGCCCATTACACTCCCCGGGGGGTTCCCGTAATCCCGGTACTCCGGTATTTGTCCAAACTCGCTCGGAACACTTCTGAAGTCCAAACATAGTCATCCAATATATCGATCTTTATGTCTCGGCCATTTCGAGACTCCTCATCATGTCCGTGATCATATCTGGGACTCCGAACTACCTTCGGTACATCAAAACTCATAAACTCATAATACTGATCGTCACTGAACGTTAAGCGTGCGGACCCTACGGGTTCTAGAACTATGTAAACATGACCGAGACTCATCTCCGGTCAATAACCAATAGCGGAACCTGGAGGCTCATATTGGTTTCTACATATTATACGAATATCTTTATCGGTCAAACCGCAAAACAACATACGTTGTTCCCTTTGTCATATGTATGTTAATTGGCCGAGATTCGATCATTGGTATCTCAATAGCTAGTTCAATCTCGTTACCGTCAAGTCTCTTTACTCGTTTTGTAATGAATCATTTCGTGACTAACTCATTAGTCATTTGCTTGTGAGGCTTATAGTGATATGCATTACCGAGAGGGCCCAGAGATACCTCTCCGACACTCGGAGTGACAAATCCTATTCTCAATCTATGCCAACACCACAAACACCTTCGGAGACATCTGTAGAGCATCTTTATAATCACCTAGTTACATTGTGACGTTTGATAGCACACAAGGTGTTCCTTCGGTATTCGAGAGTTGCATAATCTCATAGTCATAGGAACATGTATAAGTCATGAAGAAAGCAATAGCAGTAAAACTAAATGATCAAGTTGCTAAGCTAACGGATGGGTCTTGTCCATCACATCATTCTCCTAATGAGGTGATCCCGTTGATCAAATGACAACTCATGTCTATGGCTAGGAAACATGACCATCTTTGATTAATGAGCTAGTCTAGTAGAGGCATACTAGGGACACTTTGTTTGTCTATGTATTCACACATGTACTAAGTTTCCGGTTAATACAATTCTAGCATGAATAATAAACATTTATCATGATTTAAGGAAATATAAATAACAACTTTATTATTGCCTCTAGGGCATATTTCCTTCAGGGGTGAATAGGCAATTTTTACGAAAGGCTTCAAAACACGAGGTGTTTGAAGACAAATAGATGGAATGAACCTATTGATATGCAGCAGAAGATAGACTACACTAGACAAGCCATTGTCAAGTAAGCAATATAGTGAAAGTACGAAGACTATGAGCAGCTAGGTAGTATGGATCAGAACAGAAGGCAGAATGAAGCCAAACAGTTAACAGTCTTCACACAGCGAAGTCAATCAAATCAGGTAAGCAAGCAATGACTTCACGAAGACAAACTGAAGTGTACGTGAGTTGGAAGATAGAACCAGTAGCTTGGTGACGACAGGAATTTGGTAGACCAGTTCCAGTTGTTGTGACAACTGTATGTCTGGTTAGGGAGGGTGAGATTGAACTCAGGAGACCGTATCTTCACCTTATTCCCCTTGAGCTAAGGACACCCAGTCCTCGCCCAATCACTCTAGTAAGTCTTCAAGGTAGACTTCCAAACCTTCACAGACTTCGTTCACTAGCAATCCACAATGACTCTTGGATGCTCAGAACGCGACGCCTAACCGGCTAGAGGATACACGGTCCTCAAGTGTAACTAGTCTTCAGATCACACAGACAGAAAGACTTTAGTGATGCCTAACTCTCTTTGGCTCTCGGTGTTTTGGGCTTTGTCCTCGCAAGCATCTTTCTCTCAAAGGCTTCAGAGGTGTGTTGCTCTCAAACGACAAAAGTCGTCCACTAACTCTGAGCAGCCACCAATTTATGGTGTAGGGGGTGTGCTATTTATAGCCTGGAGGCAACCCGACATGATATGTCCGAAATGACCTTTGGTCACTAAGGAACTGAGACGTATCCAACGGTCGGATTTCAAACACACGCGGCAACTTAGCTTGGGCTATAAGCAAAGCTGACTCATCCAACTCTGTATAAGTTTTTCGCTCACTGTCTTCGCTCGAAGATATAGGATTTTGGTTGAGCATCACATCAGTCATCTGACTATGTTTACTTGGACCCCACTTAACAGTACGGTGGTTCCTATGACTCAAGAAAGAAGAAAAGGAACTATGAAAGAAACTATGTCTGCCTACTCCATAGTCTTCAAGTGAATGTTTTCACGAGTCATTATCTTCAAGTGAATGTCTTCATGAACCACCATTGTCTTCAATGTCTTCAGACATTTTTAGGGGTCATCTATGGTGGGTAAACTGAACCAGTGAGGGACTACTACCTGTGTTATCCTTTAGTTCTCACAAACACATTAGTCCCTCAACCACGTGTGTCATCAATACTCAAAACTAACTAGCTAGGGGTGGCACTAGATGCACTTACAATCTCCCCCTTTTTTGTGATTGATGACAAACTGGTTGAAGTTTTCAACGGGGATAAAAGTATGTGAAAGTTACATAACACAGTCATTGGCTTGAGATTGAGAAGGCTCCCCCTGAAGATGTGCATATAAGTAATTTGCCTTTGAATGCAAATGCACATGGAAGGTTTTGCTTTGTGGAGATCTCCCTCAATCTTATGAAGACAATTCATAATGCATACACAGATGTAGTGAAGATAATGATATGCATAATGGAAAATGGGCGTCTGCTGAATGATTTCATGCGCAAGAGATAGATATTTAACCACACAGTAGAAACAACAGCGAATGTAGCAGACGACCATCAAGTTTAAGTGTTACACCTCAAGAGCCAAATAGTTTCAAAACGAGAGTTGTAAGAACTTAGCAAAAATAAGCACCCAACCCATATATGGATCTTCTTGAAGACTATCAACTCATATGCTTCTCCCCCTTTTGTCAGTAAGGACCAAAAAGGTTTGAAGACATAGAGTGTCTACTCGTTCCCAGGTGGTCAAGATGCTGGGGCAGCCGGGTCGATGTTGGAATTGGGCGGTGCAGACGGGCCTAACACAGAATTGTGATGCAGTGTAGCCATTGCTGGAGAAGTGGTGCTGTCTTCTTCATCTATGACTCACGCAACAACAGTTGCAGCCAAAGATGAATACTCAGAATCTTCAATGGAGGGAGTGGGACGCCAACTCTTAGATTGTGGAGGTCTGGAGTCAAACTTGAAGCGCTCGATGAAGCCATCCGCTTGAAGATCAACTTCAGAGCAAAGTAGTGTGAGGCTCTTCTAGGACCACCGACAGGCTTTATGGGAAACAAAAGAGTTCTTGGTTGCCTGGTTGCGAATGTGATTTACATTTGTGATAAGACTCTGCATCTGGCGCTTCAGCCAATCATGATGCCTACCCTGCTTCTGGTGAAGTGATACAAGAAGCTCTCGGTCGTTGAGGACATGGGGACGCTTCTGAGGCCTTTGAGCAATTGTGCCGGATGTGGCATCGGTGTTGGCATAATGCGGCAGACGCAAATTTCCAGCAAGAGGATAAGCAGGAGCAGCAGAATTTGGCACATGAATACCTTCAACATTATGAGTGAACCTTTGATGTTCAACATTGAGCAGTTGAAGTGCCTTCTTGGCAGGTTCAGGGTAGATGGCTTCATAGGACATATCAACCTCAGGCAAGAATACAACATGATTGCACGCTGAAGCTTGATAGTTGATTGTAGAGTGAAGCCTAATGAGCCGCATGACCCATGGAGCATAATACTTGAGGCCAAACAGATCAATGCCTGACGCAGCCAGCTGACGAATGAAGAAGTCATGAGCGTTGAATCTGATGCCATTGAGGATGTAAAAGACCAATGTCTTCATGGCGCCTTCGAGTTTGGCTTCAGAAGAGTTGCCTTTGATAGGCCACATAGTACGCGACAGAATGTGATAGATGGTGCGAGGCAGGTACTCTAGGTCTTTGACAAGGAATTCCTTAGGATATTTAGCATCCATGGGCAATGTCTTGATCATACTGAGCATTTGACTCATGTTTGGCTCAGGCTTCTGGAAGATACTATGCATTTCATTCTGATGAAGCTGACAACCTGGTTCAAACAACTCACCAGGAATGGGCAAGAAAGTAAGCTCGAGAAGGTTCTAAGCTTTAGCTTCATGATGAACATCTCCTGTCATCCACTCAAGGACCCATGTCTTCGGATCCCTGTTGTAGTCTCTGATGTGAAGTGTAGCATATAACTGCAACATAAGCTCTTCATTCCAATGCTCTTTAGCATTTACAAACTAGAGCAGCCCAACATCTCTGAAGTAGTCAAGGGCCTCTTCAAGGCATGGCATCCCAGCAATGGCATCACAATTAAGATGCTGGTGTGGAAAAATCCTATCTTGGTTGTACATAATGCAGGAATAGTAGCTGCGTTGCTGGAAGCTCCAGAACCTATCAGAGGTGATCTTTGTCTTCTTGTATGCGTTCTTGTCAGAGTCAAAGAAGGTGTTGTGCTCTCTAAAGCTCCACACACTGAAGGAGCCTTGCGTAGTTACAACACTTGGAAGCCTGGGCTTTGGCTTCTGCGTCTGAGGCCTTTGCTTCACATGATATTCATATTGGGGACCAGGAGCAGCGGGAGGCATCAATATTGGCCATCAGACAGTGACGATCTCTCCTTCACGATTGAAGGTTTGGGCCATGGTGTGAGGCACATGGGAAGGAACAATGACAGCCATGGCAGCATTGACTTTGGGCTCCACATTGTCTTTAGCCATGACAACGTCATTGGCCTCAGTAGTGTGAGGGGCAGCCGCATTTGCTTCACCATCAGTGGCTTCTTGGGCTGGGGGTTCTGGCACAATCAGCTTTTCTTCTTGCACAACAGTTTCAACAGCAAGGGGAATAGCTTCACGATCTTCTTCTTTTTCTTCATCGGCTGATGCAGCCAAAATGTCTTCAACCATTTTGGCTTCAGATTCTTGAGCAGACGCTGAAGGGATGGCTTCAGCAAACACTTGACATGATACTGAGCTTGTGTGTTGCACATCTACTTGAGGAATGCTTGACATAGAGACCTGAGGCCTAGGGCCTTTACGAAGCCTTTGAAACTTGGGTGACGCCATTGGTGAAGGAGTAGTCTGCTCCATGTCATCTTCAGGTGTATCTTGGGGGTCCTCAAGCACCGGAGTGGTGACATGAGATGGTTGTGTGCGAGGAATCACTTCATGCAGGGGGGTGTTTGGGTGTTGCTCCTCCCAAAATTCATCTTGAGCAATTGGCGTCGTGGGACCACCAATAGTTATGAGTTCACTGCTTGTGTGAGCAGGCGATGATACCGTTTGGGGCTCGAGCCGATGAAGGACTTCATCATCAACAAAATTGTCTCCATGACCAATGTATTCAACAGCAAGAGAGTTAGCAGCTAGAATTTCTTCAGACTCATGAGCCTCTGTGGAAGCAGGCTCATGCACAACAAGACGACGCTCATGGTTGGTGGAGGCAGGCAGTGCAACAGAAATTTGTTTAACGACCACTAGTTCTTGGGAGGTATCACGATGCTTGTGAGAAGATTTTGAAGATTTTTTCTTCAGCTTCTTCTTGGAGGGAGGAGCATCACAGGTATCAAGATGCTTTCTCTTCTTGGCTTCAGCTTCAGCCTGCCGAGTCTTCTTTTGTTCAGAAGCCACTGAAGGGACCTTTGGCTTCGATCCAGTCATGCTGGCAGGGAAGAAAATGCTTGGTCTTTCCTGCCGTGGAACTTCAGTGTCAACAGCGGCGGGATTCTTCTTCTTAGACATCTTGGCAGCCATCTTGGGGTCAATGCCTGGACGGCCAAGTGTGTTTTGCTTCACGGCTTCATTATGAGCCCGAACACATTTCTCGGCATAGTGCTTGAGATGCTCTCTTCAACCCTTTGCAACATCACGACGCTTGACAAATTCGGCCTTGATATTTGCCATCATAGTTTTGAAGTTTTGAACCTCTTGAGCGCTGAGATTGGCCATATGCTTCTTAAAGAGAGGCTTTTCATTGTCAATCTTGTTCTTCTGCTCGATGACCTTTTGTGCAATCGTCAGTTCTTGGGCAATGTAGCCCTGAAAGGTCACAATGATATCAATTGGGAGCAGTAGATCATCGAGGGAAAGAGAGGTATCCTCAAACCACTCATCAATGAAGTTATTGATGATACCATCATCGAACAGAGGCAGATCATTGAAGAATTCAGCCCGCTGCTTGCTCTTGATCAACATCTCAAGGGTGTCATCGTCAAGGTCCTCACCACTGGACAGATCAATAACATCTTCATCATTGTGCAGAATGCTGCCAGGTGTGAGACCTTGTCCCGATGGATTCATGAGCTCTTTGGACTTCTTAGAGATGCGATAGTGGTCCTCAGACTACACACTTAATTCAGGGTGTACAATTTTCAATGGCTTCACACTTGAAGCTTTTGGTGCAGTTGAAGGTTTTGAAGCCTTTGACTTCTTCTTTGGCTTCGCAGGCTCAGGAACATCTTCCAGTTCCTCATCAGCAGCAACATGCTCCACAGTAGCCCGTTGTGCAACTATGTGGGACAGTAGCCCATCAAGGCCATTGAAGGGGACAATGTGATTCTGATTGGCTTCACGATTGTCGTCAGATCGAGGTCGGGCTGGGTGAGGGTTGAAGTTAAGACCGAACTCCTTCTTGTCAGCGTGGCAGAGTTCTTGGAAAACTTGTAGCTCTCTTCAAAATGATCATCGTCACGACACCATCTAAGGCTGGATGGGTCGGAATTTTGTGGCATAGTTCCTCTAACCATACAAGGGAAGAAGTCTTTGGCAATGGCTTCAGCCTTGTTCTTGGGTTGAAGCTTCTTGTAGACGACATCCCCCCAGGGAGGACATATATCATTCTTGGTTGCATACTCGGGAGTCATGAAGCGATATAAGTACCATTGCTCTGCCCAATATCTTCGAATCCATTGGATTCAAGACTTGCGTTCACCATACGTTTCTTCAGGGTCAGACTTGTATTGCTTGAACAAATCAGGAGGGAGATCCTTCACAGTGTTAGTGCGTCTCTGTCTACCACCTTTCTTTGAAGTTTTGTTAGAAGCCATTGGGTTCATAAAGAAGGGCTTCGCAACAGAGTTTGTCTTCCGACGACTGGTCAGACAAGAACTAGCTTCAGGAGAATCAATATGACGTTGTAAGAATTCTGCAAATGAATGCAGACTACGAGAACCAAGGGATTCTCCCACAGACATGTACCTGTGACATCATTAGAGATGTAACAGAAGGGGGATAGGTCATATGCATTCTCAGAAGATTTGAAGATAAAACCGTTTGAAGACATTGACCTCATAGTGCGAAGACATTCACTTATTTGGAGTGATTTGGTTCCAGATTTGTATGAATCCAAGAATAGGTACAAGTTAGGAATCTAACTAGGTATGAGCCATAAGTGAACATATTTGCATGATATGAGATGAATAACCAGAAAGAAATAACTTTGGGAGTACATAAATCACTTTTGGTGGATATTCATGGTTTCAACAGATCAAATAGATGGTAAAAAAGCGAGATTTATTTACCGCTCGAGGGACTGCTGGACGAGGCGAAGAGGATGCCGAACAGTCTGATCTCCTATGCCCTAACTTGGCCGCGGGAGACACCTACGACAGCGGCGGAGAAGACGAGGTCCGCGGCCGGTGTGAAGACGATGTCGAAGAGTTCGCGGCAGCTAAGCGCTTCGTCTCCGGCGTCGACATGAGCTAGCAGTGGCGCTAGGGTTTGAGCGATATGGCGAGGTGGGAGAGGAGATAATGATCGCGCGGGTGGAATATTTATAAAGATAAGGGATGACGCAGCGCAATTATGGAGGTGCCCCTAGCGGTTCTCATCTGAAGGACACGTGGCGTGCATGCAACTTATGGAGAGTTGAGCCACGATCCCACACGCGCCTAGTTTGTCGGGTGATCATTCTGGCTTCTCCGGTTTTCAGGCAAAAGAGATAAGGCATTAAAACAATTTTAAATGTGTGCCTCTGTATCTTCAGCTGACAAGGACACAGTGAAGACACTCAACACGTGTCAACAGAATGCATATGATGAGACATAAAGAGTTTGAGGAAGAAGCACAAAAGGGGTTAGGGTCCAATCACATTCACTTAGTTCAGAAAATGGCAAGTTTGAAGACATAGCTATAAGTGAACACTTTAGAGGACAGAACACACACACACACACACACACACACACACA
>LR738709.1:337173152-337218457 GCA_902687465.1 Secale cereale | reverse complement strand
ATATATATATATGTAGAAGGCCAAATCAACATTGCGAAGATAAACTCTGAAGTCAAATCAATGTTGAAGACAAACCATATTTGAAGATAATGCAATCATGACGCCAAATGAAAATCTTCAAGAAAGTTTGGTGGTGGTGTTACCCATCGTATAGGAAGTATTAGACCAGGACACGGCGCACAATTATCGTGGCGCTCCATAGTAAAATTCCACATTAATGTATTCACACTTAGAGCGTATGTCTTCATGAGTTGAAGACATACGGTACTTCGTGTGTTGCACATATAAGCCATCAATATGCATAAGTGTTAGGATGTGTGTCCATTCACAAGTCATTTGAGGTTCTATGATATTTAGCTCACACCGCAGCTTGCAAAACCTTTTCTCATCAAAGGGCTTCATGAGGATATCTGCCAATTGCTCTTCAGTGTTGACATGTATGATCTCAATGTCATTCTTTATCACATGATCCTTGAGAAAGTGCTGACGAATTTGAATGTGCTTTGTCTTCGAGTGCTGAACTGGATTGTGAGAAATCTTGATGGCGTTTTCATTGTCATTATAGAGAGGCACATTCATCATGTTGATGCCATAGTCCTTGAGAGTTTGCTTCATATAGAGGAGCTGAGCGCAACAAGATCCAACATCAATGTATTCAGCTTCAGCAGTGGAGAGAGACACATAGTTCTGCTTCTTTGAAGACAAACAGATAAGAGATCGTCCAAGAAAGTGACATGTGCCTGATGTGGACTTGCGATCAACCTTGTCACGAGCATAATCAGCATTTGAGAATCCAACTAGATCAAATATAGAGCCTTTGGGATACCATAATCCTAGTGTCGGGGTGTAAGCCCAATATCGAAGAATTCACTACACTGCGAGGTGATGCAATTCCTTTGGTGCCGCTTGGAATCGGGCACATATGCAAATGCTAAGCATTATATCAGCCCTAGATGCACATAAGTGGAGTAAAGAACCGATCATGGAGCAGTATACCTTTTGATCGAACTCTTTATCATTATCGTTGGAGCCCAATTGACCTTTGGTTGGCATTGGTGTCGTGTACCCTTTGCAGTCTTGCATTCCATACTTCTTCACACAGTCTTTGAGATATTTCTCTTGAGATATGAAGATGCCATTTTTCTGGCGACAAATTTGAAGACCAAGGAAGAACTTTAGCTCACCTATCATGGACATCTAATATTGCTCTTGCATCATGTACCCAAACTCATCACTATATCTATTATCAGTGCATCCGAAGATAATGTCATCCACATAGATTTGGCATACAAATAGTTCACCATCATATGTCTTCGTGAAGAGAGTGGGATCTAGAGAACCAGGTTTGAAGCCTTTGCTTTTCAAGAACCCATTTAGCGTGTCATACCAAGCACGAGGTGCTTGTTTGAGGCCATACAGTGCCTTGTTGAGATTGTACACCATATCAGGATGCTTTGGATCTTCAAAGCCAGGAGGTTGAGCAACATACACTTCTTCTTCAATTTTGCAATTGAGGAAGGAACTTTTCTCATCCATTTGATACAGAAGAATGTTGTTGTGGTTAGCATAGGTAAGCAGGATACGAATGGCTTCAAGCCTAGCCACATGAGCAAAGGTTTCATCGAAGTCAATTCCTTCCACTTGTGTGTAACCTTGGGCGACAAGACGAGCCTTGTTTCTGACAACTTGACCACATTCATCTTGCTTGTTGCGATAGATCCATTTGGTGCCAATGATATTGTTCTTGTGGGGATTAGGACGTTTGACTAGCTCCCAGACATTATTCAGCTCAAACTGTTGAAGTTCTTCTTGCATAGCTTGAATCCATTCAGGTTCCATAAAGGCTTCATCAACCTTCTTGGGTTTAGATATTGAAACGAATATAGAATGTCCACAGAAGTTTGCTAGATGAGTTGCTCTTGAACGAGTGAGTGGACCAGTTGCATTGATGCTATCAATAGTCTTCTCAACTTGAACTTCATTTGCCACCTGAGGATGAACAAGACGAAGACTTTGCTCTTGTTGTCGGTTCTCTTCATTTTCAGTATTGGCTTCAGACTGAGCATTATCTTCATGTTGATTAGATGCTGAAATGATGATTTCTTCCTCAGTATGTTCCTTGGTGGGTATGATTTCTCCAGTATCCATTTGCTTGATAGATTCACTAGGTGAAGCTTCATCTAGCACATTTGACAGGTGCTCTCTTTGTGAGCCGTTAGTCTCATCGAACCGCACATCTATGGTTTCAACCACTTTATAGTGAAAGTGGTTGAAGACCCGGTAGGTGTGCGAGTCCTTTCTGTAACCAAGCATAAAACTTTCATGTGCTTTCGGTGCAAATTTGGAAGTGTGATGTGGATCTTTGATCCAGCACCTAGCACCAAAGACCTTGAAATAACTAACATTTGGCTTCTTACCAGTCAGAAGTTCATAAGACGTTTTCTTGAAGAACTTGTGAAGATAAACTCTATTGATGATATGGCATGCAGTATCAATGGCTTCAGACCAGAACTTTCTTGGAGTCTTGTACTCATCGAGCATCATGCGTGCCATCTCAATGAGGGTCCTGTTCTTGCGCTCCACGACGCCATTCTGCTGAGGTGTGTATGGAGCAGAGAACTCATGAGTGATGCCCAGTGTGTCAAGATAAGTATCGAGGCCTCTGTTCTTGAACTCAATTCCATTGTCACTTCTGATGTGCTTGATCTTGATGCCATAGTTTTTCATCCTGCGATTGGAAAATCGTCTGAAGACATCCTGCACTTCAGTCTTATAGAGAATTATGTGCACCGAGGTATATCTAGAATAATCATCAACAATCACGAAGCCATATAAACAAGCAGTAGTGGAAAGAGTAGAGTAGTGATTAGGACCAAATAAGTCCTTGTGAAGTAGCTCGAAGGGATGTGATGTAGTCATGATTGTCTTCGAGGGATGCTTGGACCTTGTCATCTTTCCCGCTTCACAAGCACCACATAGATGATCCTTCTTGAACTTGACGCCCTCGATGCCTATGCCATTCTTCTTCTTCAAGAGAGTGTGCAAGTTCCTCATGCCCGCATGTCCTAGCCTTCGATGCCCAAGCCAGCACTCTGAAGAGTTTGCAAGAAGACATACGGCGAGCTGTGGTCCTGTGGAGAAATCTTCCATATACAGATCACCTCTTCGATGTCCTTCGAAGACTAGAGACTAGTCAGATTCCATAAGTACAAGGTAACGATATTTTCCAAATATCACAATCATGTTTAGATCACATAGCATTGAGACTGACATTAAGTTGTGTCCAAGGGATTCAACAAGCACCACTTTATCCATGTGTTGATCCTTTGAGATAGCAACTCTACCTAGACCCAATACCTAACTTTTACCAGTGTCAGCGAATGTGATGTGGCTTTTAGTAGAAGGACGTAGGGTTGAATCCATGAGAAGACATTGGTCACCAGTCACGTGGTTGGTGCATCCACTGTCGATTGCATCCACTGTCGATTATCCACTCAGAAGCTTCCGGTGTCGTACCCTATAGTGCAGTTAGCATGATAGGCTCCAGAATGGGAAGTGTGACTCATAAACATTTGTCGAACAAGCATACTATCAAATTTAAGGTCCTTGTTTGGCAAGATAGGAAGCTTGTCAAGAAACCACGAGATGAAATTCATGGTAAGACCATTTTGGCATTTTATCTTGCGTCCCACAAGTTGTTTTAGGTCCCCAGCATTGGCGTCTGAAGTCTTTGATTTCCGACTGGAGACCTTTCCCTGCAAGAGAAGCTAATTCTTATTAACCACCCACATTTTAGGGGTGGCTTAGAAGCAATAAGTCGAAGTGTAGCATTTGAGAACTTTGGATTGGGAGCCCGAGCAAATAACTTTGCAGGAGGTGAATAATACTCATATGAGTATGAAGAGAAGTTCTTTGATTGATGAACATAGCAATTAGATGAGACATGTTCATATTCATGAGTTCGATGATAATCTCCCTGCAAAACATTTGCATTAGGGTGACCTTGTGAGGTCCTCTATCTGTATGAAGCCTTTGGGCCATATGAAGCCTTTGGTCCGGAGTTTGTTTTCTTTCCTGGTGGTGTTATGATGACATTCACATGAAGCTTTTCGAGAAGACATTTCGGCACCCAGATCTTCTTCATAGGTGATCCATTCCTGCAGTTAGTTCCAATGAACTTGACAAACACTTTACCATTCTAATCCTTGAACAGTTTATAGTTTGAGTCGAATGACTCGTCAATGACAATAGGGTTAGCACAAGTGAAGCCAGATAAGGTAGACGGATCTACATGTGGGCCCTTTGCAGCAACCCATGCGGTTTCGGGGTAGTTGTCAAATCCCTGGTTTTGTCTTGCACTTGGGTTTGTCATGCATATTGCATCATGTTTAAATTTCTTATAAACTTGAATCGGGGATTAACCAACCCTAGCACCCATTTGAAAAACTAGGTTCAAACAAATTTGATTTCAATGAACCCAAAATGCCCTTCACAAAATGTTCATCATTTTTGGTCTTGTCTAAAACCTCTGCCAAAATGGTTTCATAATTTTGGGAGCCATTCTGGATTTTTGAATTAAATCATAAGGTATTTGCCTTTGGATATTTAAATGCTATAAATATTTTTAAATGTCCAAATAATCTTGAAAGCATTTGAGGGCTGTTGGAAATAATTTCAGAAGTGCCCATAATTATTTTCATGATTTTATAATGTGGTTTAGCATTTTTACGAAACCAGAAACAAATAACAGAAAAAGAAAAAAAGAAAACTAAAACAGAAAGAGAGAGAGAGAGAGAGAGAGAAAGCAAACCTGGAGCCCACTTACTGGCCGACACTGTAGCGGCCCAGCCCACCAGGGGTAGCGCTGTCTTCTTCCTCCTGCCAGGAGGAGAAGCAACTGCGTGCCAGGTGCGCTGCCAAGCCGCGCCAGCTCCTCCCTGCCTGCCTACCCCTCCCCGACCTTTCTAGCGATGCCACAGAGACGTTCAGAGACCCATCTCTCCTCTCCCTCGCCCGCTGCTCTCTAACCCCATGTGTGTCTCTCTCGCACGCACCCACCCGAGCACACCCATCTCCGCCGCTCGCTGCCACCGCACTCTCCGGCCACCCCTCGCTCCACCACCGTGTCCAATAGCACCGCCGTAGACCAGAGCTTCTCCACGCCGTAAATTGCGAGTGCAGGAACAACACGTCGTCCTCCTCGAGCTCGCCATTGGCCTCTGCATCCGACGGCCGCCGTCCTCGATTCGCCGCTGTCACCACCTCCCCTGAGCTGCTGAGCCTACTCGTCGATGCATCTGAGCCCCTCCATCTCTCCCCTATCTTCTCGTGCTCGTTTGCGCCGTGTAGCCATCGTTCCCCATCGAGGCCGAAACCCACCACCGCCGGCCAACTCGCCGCCTTGGCCACAGGCGCTGCGCCTTGCATCCGACCAAGCCACTGTGCTCAGTGCTTCCCCAGGAGCCCGCAACACGCCTCATCTCGCCTCCCCGTGCCCCCTAGCGGTCGCTCGTGTCTCCCCCGAACTCCGGCCGCCGCAGACGAGCTCACTGACGTCAGCTCAGTCCACCCCAGCTCCTCCGGCTTGCACTGCCAGATGCGCGCGAGCCCTAGCTACGCGTAGCACCAAACCGCCGTCCAAATGGTCGTCGGAGGCGCAATTCTGACACCCTCAGCCGTCTCTGGCTCCGCCGACGACGAGCCGCTGGTCAACTCCGGTGAGTTGACCCGGGTTTTGACCACTGTTTGACCTCCCCTGGCTGACTGACGTGTGGGCCCAGGCCCCTTTTTAATTAGAGTTAGGATTAGTTAGTGTTAATTAACTTAGTTAATTAGATGAGCCACTGACATGTGGGCCCAGCCCTGCTGACATTTTAGTTAGAGCTAGTTTAGCACTAATTAACTCAGTTAATTACCCGAGTCACTGACTAGTGGGCCCCACTGGTTAGGTTTGACCTGGACGGCCCTGTTAACCTACTCACGTCACCCTGACGCAATATTGACGCAGCAAATCATTTTTTGGATTAAAAATAATCTAGGAAATTTCAGAAAATGTTTAAAACTTCTAAAATTCCTAGAATTCAACCGTAACTCCAAATGAAATATTTTATATATGAAAAATCATCAGAAAAATCCAGATAACCTGTTTATGGCATTGCCATGCATATTTGAACAACTTATAACCACTGTTTATGACAATTTGAATAAATGGCATTTTAAATGTCCGATGTGGAGTTTGAATTTGACCCTAGTGTTCAAACCAACTCCATTTAAATCCTTGCTAGTTGCATTAGCTCAAATCATAGCATATTGCCATGTCATGATCATGCATCATATTGTGCATTGCATCGATTATGTTCTTCCTTGTTTGCCGGTATTTGTCCCCTCTCAGTGGACGCTGTTCCGATGATGTGATCGATGACACTTATGAAGACACAATACTATCTTCAGAAGTGCCAGACAAGCAACCCCCATTGAACATTCCGATACAATCCCACTCTCTCGCTCTTGCTCTCTTTTATTGCATTAGGACAATAACTTTTTGCTGTGGTAGCTGAACCCCTTTCCTCTGCATGACCTGTCATTGCCACAGTAAATAGTTGGAACCCACTAGCATGAGTAGGAGTTGTTTGAGCCATGTTGTGCCTACTCATTCATGCTTGCTTATTATGCCTGCTATTGCTTAGAGTTGTGTCAGGTCTGATTCATCGGGGATGAATTGGAATGTGGTCATCATGTCCTACTGTTGAGAGCTAAGTGTGTGGACACGTTTTGGGAAAGGTAGCGGTGAGAGGCCATGTAGGAGTACATGGTGGGTTGTCTCATTGAAACCATCCTCAGGAACTGAGTTCTATGTTCATGATCCATGAACAGCTACTACCACACATTGGGCTCCGGGCACTCCAAGCTCTCTCAACTTATTAATTGCCTCGATCTCTGTCTAGGAGATGCAACTAGTTTCTGGCGTTTGTAGGATATGTGTTGGAGGCCGTGCGTAGCGCTGACCCTAGGGGTGGGCTACGACGCGGTAGATACACCATGGCCTGGTGTACCGAGTCGCCCGTTTGGTGTCTCGAGAACCCTGTACACATCATTGGGGCCATGAGCGACACCCCGGCCAGATCTCCTTGCGGATGGAACCCAAATAGGCGATAAACCTGGACTAGAGACTTGTGTGGTTAGTCAGGTCGTGGCCGACACCCTCGCTAGGCTTCCACTTGAAGGTTACCGAGATACATGACGTGTACATGGCGGTAAGTGGCGAGACCGTGTGTGAAGAAGTACACCCCTGCAGGGTTAACATCATCTATTCGAATAGCCACGTCCGTGGTAAAGGACTTCTGGGTTGCCTGTACAGTTCATAGACAAGTGAAAGTGGATACTCTAAAATGCGCAAGATAAGCGTGAGTGCTATGGATGGCCTTCTCATAGGGAGACGGGAGCGGATCCATAGTGGTGGATTGGTTGGTGAATATGTGGACTCGTGTGCACCACCTCAAAAGAGTTACCAGCAGTCGTAGTACAGGATAGACACTAAGTCAAAGCTGGCTTGCTGCAGTTAAACCCCACAACCCCCTTTGTTGATAATGATGCATAGGTTGTTAGTTCTGATGTAAGTCTTGATGAGTACCTTCATACTCACGTTTGCTTAAATTATGTTTTGCAGAGAGAATTTAGTCTCACTAGTGGTTCCGCATGGACTTTGACGTTTAGCTTGTTACCTCAGGTACGATCTTGTACCCTTGGGAGGGTCTTGTAGATAGTCAGGCTTGATAGCCTTCTTCCTTTAAACATGTATGTACTCAGACATGTTTATGCTTCCCTTGCCTGTATGCTCTGTATGCTGGGTCATGAGACCCACTGCTTGTAATAAATTCTATGATGGCTCTTCTAGTCCTTTATCTATATGAGTTGTTGAGTTATGTTGTGATGCCATGTTGTACATCACATACTTGCATGTTATGCATATGTGTAATGTGTATTGCTATGTGTTTGATCCGAGACCTAGTTGTTTACCCTTGGTAGCCTATCTTATGGGGAAATGCCTCCTAGTGCTTCCACTGAGCCTTGGTAGCTTGCTACTGCTCCGGAACACTTAGGCTGGCCGGCATGTGTCCTTCTTCGTTCCTGTGTCTGTCCCTTCAGGGAAATGTCACGTGTTGTTCCTTTAAGTCCTTGTAGCTTGCTACGACTTGGGTTCATACGTTGATGAACGACATGTTCGTTGCTGGGTCATGTATGCATGTCCCTGTAATTTAGCACCACTTTTGGTTTACAACTAGTCATGTTAGCCCAGGTTCTCTGTCATATGGATGCTAGCGACACTATCATATACGTGAGCCAAAATACGCAAACGGTCCGGGCCAGGTAAGGTGGCACCCGTGGGGATAGTGTGCGTGAGGCCGCAAAGTGATATGATGTGTTACATGCTAGATCGGTGTGACTTAGGATCGGGGTCCCGACAGTACTGCCCATGCTTCCAGTACGAACCATGCTTCTAGTCCTAGGGTTGTTGAGTAGACGAGCTAGGGTGGAGGGAGAGATCTTCGTACGCACCCCAGAGTTCGAACCAAGGGTTTTGCCGGAACCCCAGATCGAACATTTGGCGCGCCAGGTAGGGGTGCGCCAGATCTGTTCTTCCGTCGTCCGCACCGTCACCGCCCCACGATTCCGATGGCCGACGACTAGGGGGCTCATGCCAACCGCTGGGCGACCTGGCCTGCGCAGGCAGCACCGCCCAACCACGGAGACCTCGACCCCGCGCTCCAGGCTGCCCCAGCACCACCCGGCGCCGCCGGCCGTGGTTGGCGTGGGCCGGCGACCACCTCCTCGGCGTCCCGAGCACGCGCTCCGCAGCATGCTCTGCAAACCATGCCATGGCGACAGCACCTTACACCCGACGGGAGCAGGCGAACACGAGGGCAGCGCTCACCGTGGCGCGGGGACTGCTATGATGCAGGCTGTCCGAGAGCGGCTGTGATGTGCTGCTGGAACGCGTCGTTGAACTACTGGGCTACGCTTGCGGAGGCACGCCGCTGTTCTGCTCCTCACCCCCACCCCAAGTCGCAGGTGGGGCGTTGGTGAGGCCCCGACCGGCGTTGGCATCCTCTGGAGCAATTGGAAGACCCGGTGACACCAGCAGGCGCGCTGGTGCCCTCCTTACGACTGCAGCAACTTCTTCACCAGCAAGAGCACACGCCGGCGGCCCCTCACGAGGGTACGCCGGGGTTTAACTCAACGGACGCCAGGGCCAGATGCTGCAGTCGGGGGCTCAAGGCGTCGGGCACGCAGGCGGTGCCCTTGGTGGGGCATCCAACGAAGCCTACGTGCCCCGCATGGTGGACCTGGCGTACATGTTCGGGGAGGGCCCCAATGCTTTCCACGGGCCGGGATGGAACGACGAGGCTCACGAGGAAGAAGATTACCATGGGTCACCCGGGGACGCAGTGGACCCCTTTAGCGATGACGACATAACACAACAGGTATCACAATAGCAAGCGTACGCTAACAATGGACTGCCGGTGAATTAGACCACGGCGATGGTCAAAGACCAAAGAGCGATCGCTCCGCCCTCAACCGGAGCGGAACGCTGGGGTCTGCGCGTAGAAGGCCTAGAGCCGTGGCCTCCCCAGCGACGCGAAGAGCAGGGAAGTATGCGAAAGTAGGTCGTCTGTCGGGGCGAGGCTCGCCAAGCTTCCCCCCTGGCAGAGGGCCCGTGGTCGCCGAGGGCGCCGCTGGCGTCGCTTTCTGCCTCCTTGGTCCTGTCCTCGTTTCCGGTCGCCCCAACGGAGGTCGAGGGTGGCGCAAGGCAGGGCCCTTGTCTGGCGATATGAAGTAAGGCTCGCGCTTGTGAAGATCTCTGCCTGTGACGTTCTCACGTAATAATGAGTGGGGCTATACACGCCCCAAAGTCTCCGAAGAGCCACCCTCGGGCCACCGGGGCTCCCTCCCACGTCCTTGTGGCAGCACTTAGCTCCGCGCCGGTGAGAAGACTGATGACTAGATAGGAGCCGGACGCGGCTATTTGCTTTCCTCACCTTCCTTTTTGTAATTGGATTTGCCGTGTCTTTTGAATTGAATTTGGAGTCTTGCTCGTTGCCAAAATGGGGGGAAGTTTTCTTTGATTTCTTCTGGATTTAGACGCCTCTGGGTGTCTCAAAGATCTTCCCCCGGGCCCTCGGGCCCGGGGGCTGGAAGGCCAATCCCACTTGGCGTACCATCGTAACCTCGACGGGACCCTCTCGGGGCAATAGCCTACGCGCCGCAACTCTGCCGCATGGGCATCCTGCCGCGGCCAGCAGAGTGCCACTGACCCTGTTCCCCGGAGTAGGGCCACGCGTTACTCTGGAGGCTCATGGCGCGGACCACCAGCACTCCACCCCAGGAGGGAGGCAATCCCACGGCCTCGTGACCCTCACGAAGACAGGTAAGATCTTGATGAGGGACTACCACAACTAAGCTCTAAAGGCTTGCGGACGCACGCCCAGGTTCGGATTCGATTGCCAAACAAAAGGGAACAAAGGGAAACACCAATTTACACACATAGACGGCTCCCCCGTCAAAATGCTCTCATGCCCCACAGGGCCCTTTGCGAGTTTATGCGTACATGATTAGGACGGGAGAACGCAAGCTCAACCAGACATATCGCTCGACGAGCCGTCCGAGCCACGTTCATATGCGCCGCCAACGCTGTCGCTGGACACATCTCCATCATCTTCAGCCATGCCTCCTTCATCCACCACAACCACGGCCTCGTCATCATCAACGACAAAGGCCTGGACTAGGGCATGCACGTGGTCATCCACCCAGTGGGCCAGGTTGTCTTGGACAGCCCCGGGCACAGGGGCGATGGCAGCGTTGAAGTCAAAGTCAGGATCAATGCCCTGGAGATGGCTGAAGACCCAGGAGAACGCGCAACCCAGGAGGCCCTGACTTTTATCCTCAACAAGGTGGCGGGCCCTCACGGCCTGGTTCTCCAGGCGCGTCACAATCTCAGTGAAGAAAACAAGATGACCGACATAGTCCTCCATGTGGGGGTCGAAGGCGTTCTCCTCACAGATGGCTCCCAGCGCCCTGTTCGCCCTCGCCTGAAGAGTCCGCAACATGGGGACATGCTCGTGCTGCAGCACGAGTCGATGGCCGGCCTCGTCCTCGCTCTGTCGCGCAAGGGTCACGGCCTCATCAACCTGTCGTCGGAGCAAGGCCAATTCTTCCTGCACGGAGCCAAGCTCAGCTTGGGTAGAAGCCTAGGCTGCCGCGGCGGCCCTCTCGCGTAGCTCTATGTATCTCAGCCTCCTCATGAGGGCAGCAGTCCTCCCGTCAGCCTCCGCTCGCTGGAATGCCACTTTCAAGTTATACCCCTCGGCGAGGTCCGCGTGGGCCTGCACCACCCTCCGGCCAATTTCCTCCTGGACCCTGGCTTCACGAGCGGAGACGGCATCCTCGGCCAGGGTCACGTGGCACTCCCTCGCCTCCAGCCGCTCAAGCTCCAGGCTACGCTCCGTGGCTTCCAGCATCAGCGCCTCCTTGCGCCTCAAGACCTCCGCCTCCTCAAGGGGCATCCCCCGCATCGATGCTAGGGCGGCCCTGTGCACCTCAGCGCGGTCCTCCAAGTCATCATTCAAGACCTGAAGCTCCATGAGGCACCTCTCTGCGGCCTCACAATGGGCGTCGGCTTCCCTGGCCTCTTCCATGGCTTGGGCGCAGACCTCTCGCGAGGTGGCGAGGGACGCATCTGCCTTCACACAAGCGCTCTCATGTTGGAGGCGCCCGAGGTTGATGGCCACCCTTAGCCGGCGTCACTCGTCCAGCAGTTGAAGACCCTCAACCTCAAGACAAGCGTTGGCCCCATCAAGCTCTTTCCCAAGCAGGCCCAACACGTTCGTCGCCTCTCGGAGAAGCTCGCGGTGGGCGGCTCCGCGCCTGTGCACTGACTGGAGCAGGAGGCAGGGTCCCTCCTCGGCGCCAGGAGCAGTTGAAGAAGTCTGAGGGGGCCTCGGCCGGGGCCCGGAGGGACTGGGACTCACCGCGTGAAGAAGATGCTAGGACCGAAGTAGCACCGGAGCGTTCAACGACCACGAGGGAGCCCTTGGCATGCTCCCCGGCCCCTGGGCGGGGCCGCGGAAAAGGAATGGCAAGAACGCAGGGTCGAGGCGCCAGGCTGGCGCGCCTGGCCTCGTGGACGACCTCACAGCCAGGGAGGCGCATCGACCAAGAGCGCCCCGGGCAGGCGAAGAGCTCGGTGCCGCAGGGGCCCGCTCCATGGTGGGCGTCGTAGCCTTGGCGGGCAGGGTCCTGAAGAATCATGGTCAGGAAGGAAGGCAACACACAAGAAGTTACAAGGGCAAGCTACTCACTCGTCTATGGTGATGAACTTCCTCAGCTTCAGCGGTCGGGAGGTGGCATCACCACCACCGGGGGCCCTCCTCCTCTTGCGGAGGACTTCGAAGTTTGGTTGGAGCCGGCCGAAGCCCCGGAAACGATCAGCAACATCGGGCGCAACCAGGGCATCTCCAGGCGAGGCGCCCTCGGAGGCACCAGCACCCTCCTCGGGACGATGAGAAGAGGCCACAGGGGCTTTGGCCTCAGGAGCATCCAGCGGCACTTGCACTCCAGCCGCCCCTTCCGGGAAACTTTCTTGAGCTCCGGAGGGTGGCACTTCAGGAACCTCAGGAGGTGCCAGTACAAAGGCTGCAGTACCACCAACACTCGATAGCAGCCGTTCCCTAGAACCCACTTCTGGGATGACCACCTCAGCAGCATCGGGAAAGGGAGCCACACATCAGGGTTCTTGCGATGCCCAGCGAGGCTGGACGGACGAAGCCCCTATTTATCGAAGGAGGGCATCTGCCTCACAAAGTCCACCTTGTTCGAGCAGCAGTATAGGAGGCTACCCTCCTCCGGTAGGCGAGCTAGTGACGGATCACCCGCTAGGACCTTGAGCACCATGCGCCGTACCTCACGAGGGAGGACCGACGCTTGGAGCATCATGCGGTCCCCATGACCAGAGAAGGCCCACATCGGCCAAGAGTGGTGCTGAAGTGGAGCAATGCGGTGTTGGAGGAACTCCCTTGCCACCATGGGCGCTGTCACCCCAAGCCTCTGCAGACTGCCGAACCGGAGGCAAACTGGAGCCAACTTCCGATCGGCGAGCCTCATGTGGCTCCAGCCGAAGCTTGGAGCGGCCGAAGTCCATGGTGGAAGTAGCAGGGGGCTGTGCACCCTGACGTTGACGAACACCCATCGCTTTCTGAAGCCACCAACAATCGTTGCAAGATCGAAGTCAGTGCCCCCGCCGGCCGTCACCGCGATGGCCTCGAAGGACACGCATACGGAACATTGGAGCACATCCGTCAGATGCAACACGAAGAAGTGGTGGAACAAGGCCACAGAGGGAGCAATGCCCACCATGGCCTCGCAGACAAAGGCAAAGACAGCAAGGAGGACGATAGACTAGGGGTCAAGATGAAGCGCGCTGATTTGATAATGTAAAAGCACCGCATTAAAGAAATCGGAGAAGGGAGGGATCAGGCCAGCACAAAGGGCATGAAGATAGAGGTGGACCTCGGTGGCAGACCTGTCAATCGTGGCGCGGGAAGCAGGCGAAGCCACTGTCGCCCCCCACTCATTGGAGACGGCGGCGAGCGCTGGCGAAGGGGGCAGATTTGAGCGAGTAACAGTGGCCGTCCGGCCGGGCAAAAATCGAGGCTATATGGGGAAGTGGAGACGCCCACGTCTCGTCAATGGCCACGCGTCAGTCAGGACCATAGGCTTGGGGGCCCACGGCGCTCCGCACTTGGCCCTTGGCTTCGCCGCGAAGCCAAGCTCGAGCACACCTTGGGCCCGAGGGATACTGTCGGCGTTTTGGGAACGGGGGTACCCAGACTTGCCTGCCTGCGGCCCAGAGCGTGGCTCACCGGGTGGCCTAGTACGGCCCAGCATCTTCACAGAATACTCAAGACCCTTGCGAGGGGCCAAGCCTCGCAAGGCGGATGATACAAGGCATCCGTTGGGGCGGCTTCACTAGGGAGACTCGTGAGGATCGGAGATATCGAGGCGAGGGACTCCTCGCGAGGTCCTCGTGACGTAAGCAGTGACGACCAAGACCAGGCGGGCGCCAGCGGGCGCAGAGTGCTAGCTTCCCTTTGGTGCTAAAGGAGCAGGTGCAGACGAAGAGTCCCGAGGCGTCAGGCAAAGGTTTCCATATCGGTGCAATGAGACCAAGACCAGCAGGATGTCAGGACGGAGGTCATCACGGAGCCCACGGCAGCGTCACCACTAGAGCCTTTGGCAGGCGAAGACCACCCTTTGTTAGGATAGCTTGTACTAGCTGCCCTCCTTCAAATTTGGCCGTTGTGGGATTCATTCCCGTTCAATATTTGGGAAGAGAACCCTGGCCACTATAAATAGGACTAGCCATCACCATTGGGATCATCTCATCTGAGACAGAGTTGATCTCACCCAGAGTTGAGCAGATAGAAGGCCACACGCCACCAGCTCACTCGAGCCCAAGAACACCTCTCCTTAGGAGGCAGTTCATCCATGTACTAGTTCCTCATCAGCCTACAAGGCAATCCACCACACCACACTGGATTAGGGTAGTACACCACAACGGTGGCCCGAACCAGTATAAATCTTGTGTCTCTTGTTCATCGGATCTGATGAGCTAGGGCTAGGGTTGTTGAGTAGACGAGCTAGGGCGGAAGGAGAGATCTTCGTGCGCACCGCAGAGTTCAAACCTTAAGGGTTTTGCCGGAACCCCAAATCCGACAAACCTGGAGCCCACTTACTGTCCGGCACTGTAGCGGCCGAGCCCACCAGGGGCAACGCTGTATTCTTCCTCCTGCCAGGAGGAGAAGCAGCTGCGTGCCAGGCACGCCGCCGAGCCGCGCCAGCTACTCCCTGCCTGCCTACCCCTCCCCGACCCTTCTAGCGATGCCACAGAGACGTTCGGAGACCCCTCTCTCCTCTCCCTCGCCCGCTGCTCTCACTCCCCTTCTCTGTCTCTCTCGCACGCACCCACCCGAGCGCACTCATCGCTGCCGCTCGCTGCCATCGCACTCTCCGACCACCCCTCGCTCCACCCCGTGTCCAATAGCACTGCCGTAGACCAAAGCTTCTCCACACCATGAATTGCGAGCGCAGGAACATCATGTCGTCGTCCTCGAGCTTGCCATCGTCCTCTGCATCCGACAGCCGTCGTCCTCGATTCGCCGCCGTCAGCACCTCCCCGAGCTGCTGAGCCTACGTGTCGACGCATCCTGAGCCCCTCCATCTCTCCCCTCTCTTCCCGTGCTCGTTTGCGCCGCGTAGCCATCATTGCCTGTTGAGGCCGAAACCCACCGCCGTCGGCCAACTCGCCGCCGTGGCCACAGGTGCTGCACCTCGTAGCCGAGCATGCCAGTGTGCACAGTGCTTCCCAGGAGCCCGCAGCATGCCTCATCTCGCCTTCCCGTTCCCCCTAGTGGTCGCTCGTGTCTCCACCGAACTCCGACTGCCGTGGACAAGCTCACCGACGTCAGCTCAGGCCACCCCAGCTCCTCCCGCTTACACTGTCAGATGCGCGTGAGCCCCAGCTACACGTAGCACCAAACCGTCGTCCAAATGGTCGTCGGAGGCGCAATTCCAATGCCCTCCGCCATCTCTGGCTCCGCCGGCGATGAGCCGCGGGCCAACTCCGGCGAATTGACCCGGGTTTTGACCACTATTTGACCACCCCTGGCTGACTGACGTGTGGGCCCAGGCCCCTGTTTAATTAGAGTTAGGATTAGTTAGTGTTAATTAACTTATTTAATTAGATGAGCCACTGACATGTGGGCCCAGCCTTGCTGACATTTTAGTTAGAGCTAGTTTAGCACTAATTAACACAGTTAATTACTTGAGTCACTGACCAGTGGGCCCGACTGGTCAGGTTTGACCTGGACAACCCTGTTGACCTGCTGACGTCACCCTGACGCAATAAATCATTTTCTGGATTAAAAATAACCCATGAAATTCCAAAAAATGTTTAAAACTTTTGAAATTCATAGAAATTCAACAGTAACTCCAAATGAAATAATTTATATATGAAAAATTATGAGAAAAATCCAAAGAATCTGTTTATGTCATTTCCATGCATGTTTGAACAACTTCCAGCCACTATTTATGACAGTTTGAATAAATGGCATTTTAAATGTCCCATGTGGAGTTTGAATTTGAACCTAGTGTTCAAACCAACTCCATTTAAATCCTTGCTAGTTGCATTAGCTCAAATCATAGCATATTGCCATGTCATGATCATGCGTCATATTGTGCATTACATTGATTGTGTTCTTTTTTGTTTGCCGGTATGTTTACCCTCTCAGTAGACGCTGTTCCGACGATGTGATCGATGACACTGATGAAGACACAATACTATCTTCAGAAGTGCCAGGCAAGCAACCCCCACTGAACATTCCGATACAATCCCGCTCTCTCGCTCTTGCTCTCTTTTACTGCATTAGGGCAACAACGATTCAACTGCTTTTTGCTGCGGTAGCTGAACCCCTTTCCTATGAATGACCTGTCATTGCCACAGTAAATAGTTGAAACCCACTAGCATGAGTAGGAGTTGTTTGAGACATGTTGTGCCTACTCATTCATGCTTGCTTATTATGCCTGCTATTTCTTAGAGTTGTGTCAGGTCGAATTCATCAGGGATGAATTAGAATGTGATCATCATGTCCTACTGTAAAGAGCTAAGTGTGTGAACATGTTTTGGTAAAGGTAGCGATGAGAGGCCATGTAGGAGTACATGGTGGGTTGTCTCATTGAAACCGTCCTCAGGAACTGAGTTTTGTGTTTCTGATCCATGAACAACTACTACCACACATTGGGCTCCGGGCACTCCAAGCTCTCTCGACTTATTAATTGCCTCGATCTCTATCCAGGAGTTGCAACTAGTTTCTGGCGTTTGTAGGATACGTGTTGGAGGCCGTGCGTAGCGCTGACCCTAGGTGTGGGTTACGACACGGTAGATACACCGTGGCCCGGTGTACCGAGTCGCCCATTTGGTGTCTCAGGAACCTTGTACACATCGTTTGGGGCCGTGAGCGACACCCCGGCCGGATCTCCTTGCGGATGGAACCCAAATAGGCGATGAACCTGGACTAGAGACTTGTGTGGTTAGTCAGGTCGTGGCCGAGATACATGACGTGTACATGGCGGTAATTAGCGAGAGCGTGTGCGAAGAAGTACACCCCTGCAGGGTTAATATCATCTATTCAAATAGCCGCGTCCGCGGTAAAGGATTTTTGGGTTGTCTATACAGTTCATAGACAAGTGAAAGTGGATACTCTAAAATGCGCAAGGTAAGCGTGAGTGATATGGATGGCCTTCTTGTAGGGAGATGCTAGCGGATCCATAGTGGTGTATTGATTGGTGAATATGTGGACTCGTGTGCGCCACCTCGAAAGAGTTACCAGCAGTCGTAGTACATGATAGCCACTGAGTCAAAGCTGGCTTGCTATAGTTAAACCCCACAACCCCCTTTGTTGATAATGATGCATATGTAGTTAGTTCTGATGTCAGTCTTGCTGAATACCTTTGTACTCACGTTTGCTTAATTTATGTTTTGTAGAGATACTTCAGTCTCACTAGTGGTTCCGCGTGGACTTTGACGTTTAGTTTGTTACCTCAGCTACGATCTTGTACCCTTGGGAGGGTCTTGTAGATAGTCAGGCTTGATAGCCTCCTTCCTTTAAACATGTCTGTACTCAGACATGTTTATGCTTCAGTTGCCTATATGCTTTGTATACTGGGTCATGAGACCCACTGCTTGTAATAAATGCTATGATGGCTCTTCTGGGCCTTTATCTATATGAGTTGTTGAGTTATGTTGTGATGCCATGTTGTAGAGCACATACTTGCATGTTATGCGTACGTGTAATGTGTATTGCTATGTGTGGGATCCGACACCTAGTTGTTTACCCTTGGTAGCCTATCTTATGGGGAAATGCCTCCTAGTGCTTCCACTAAGATTTGGTAGCTTGCTACTGCTCCGGAACACTTAGGCTGGCCGGCATGGGTCCTTCTTCGTTCCTGTGTCTGTCCCTTCAGGGAAATGTCACGCGTTGTTCCTTTAAGTCCTTGTAGCTTGTTGCGACTTGGGTTCATACGTTGATGACTGACACGTTCGTTGCTGGGTCATGTATGCCTGTCCCTGTAATTTAGCGCCACTTTTGCTTTACAACTAGTCATGTAGGCCCGGGTTCTCTGTCATATGGATGCTAGCGACACTATCATATACGTAAGCCAAAATACACAGACGGTCCCGGGCCAGGTGAGGTGGGACCCGTAGGGATACCGTGCGTGAGGCCACAAAGTGATATGATGTGTTACATGCTAGATCGGTGTGACTTAGGATCAGGGTCCCGACAACTTTGGTATCAGAGCCTGACTACCTGTAGGATTACCAAGCCAAACTGGTCGAAGTCGTGTCGAGAAATTCTTTAGTTATATAAGGGAATTGATTGTGGAAGGGAACATAAGGCTCTTTTTACTCCTTTACCTTATGACCTTCTGATCTGAGTCACCTTCTTCTTTTCTACGGGGATTAAGAACTAGGCTTCTCATTCAATCTATCAGGATCATGTTAATGGTGGATTCAACTCTCAATTCAGTTTCTAGCACTTCCATGTGTTAATAGTTGGTCTCAAAACCTTGACATTATTATGTTCAGTGGTTATGCTATCTTTGTGCATGAGTCTCAAAAGTCTTTTTGAGCATTTATAACCGTTATGCTGTCCAAGTCATCCCAGGTTCCTAGACAATCCGATGCATTTGCAAATCTTTCCTCCCTGTTCTTGATGTCCTTTTAGGCCAGATTAACCACACTAGGTGGTGTGTTGAGGTACTCCGTCGCCTCGACATATATGTTGGAGCTATTATTATGAACCTAAGTGTCATAGGGAATCACCTAGTGATCTAGCCATGTTTTGTGTTGCCAGTGTGATGATTCTGGCCATCATTCTCAAAAGCATCCCGTGATGTCATTTAGTTAATAGACATTCAATTTATGGGTTCTTGAGCACGAGATTCGCCCTACTTACTTCATGTTGATAGTATTTGCTCGTTCCTTTAGGATATTAGTAACCTTGTGATAGTCCTCGAGGTTCGTGGTATATCATTCTTCCAATACCAGGAACCATCATGACAGAAGTTATTCTGAACCAAAAGATCACTATAAGAGTGCTCTTGAGGAGTTCTTGATTCTAGGTTGCGACTCTGCCAACTCTACCTTTCTGCATGGGTTATCCGGAAGAAATATGTGGAAAGTTCGACATGCTAATATGTGCATCCACAACTCAGAAAGTTATATGTTCCTTTGAGTTGTCCCTTTTAGTTGTATTATGACCCCCGTCTATCAGTTGATAGTCAGGAGTAGTTGTGCATTCGTGTTCATCGATGCCTTTTACTCTTGTGGTCCGTCAAGCCATTCTATTCTGGAATGACTAGGAGAAACAAACTCCAGTGCCTCTTCCATATCTAGGATTGGGTCAAAGCAGATGTATTCCACAGATCAAAATGCCAACCCGGCTTTTGCTCTGCTCTACCTTGGAGTGTTACCCTCTTTTATGTCAAGTGTGTCATGGGAATTGCACAACCTCCTGTGAACTCTTCATAAAGTGATACTTCTCGCCATCACTATTCAACCTTGGCTTCTGTGTTGTTGCAGTCGGAATGCCGACAAGTGAATCATGATGTGTGAAATCAATACTCTTAGAAACTCTGTTGCTTGGTAGTTAATGGACGATAATCTCATTCTTAGCATGCTGGTTACTTAATCATCATTCTAAGATTGATCGTGCTACATAGTCCATTTTTTCTGGTGCACTCTTTGATCAATGAGTTAGGATTGTGTCAATCTCTCGCTCTTTTGATCATATCGTCTTGCCCTGAAAAGCAAGATTGTTCTCGAGCTTCATAACATATCAGTGGTTCGTGATTTTCCGAATATCTGCTCGGAAGTATTACCAGGTTGTTTCCCGACCGTTATGTTGAGCTCGTGATCAAGTTGGTTTTCTTATAAACCACCCCTTCTCCAAGAATCTGTGTTGGATACCCCTGAGGTAGTTGGTTAAGCCAAACAACAACTTGGAGAGTTGGAAGATGAAAGCTTTACCTAGCTTAGTTCATTTTAAGGGATATCTTGTATGTGTGTTGAAGAAAGATGGTATTTTCAACGATTAACCCTCGTGATCAGTTAATGGACCTATCATCTTATCCAATCTTTGATTCGAGTATGGGCTATCCTCAAATCAAATCAGAACCAACAATATTCGTAATGTTGTCTTACTCGTGGTTGTTCCCTCGAGCATACACCATTATATCTTTTGGGTCTGACCAATGCTATCACCTTTTTCACATAATTGTGGAACTCCACTTATATAGAAACCTGAATGAGTTGTTCTTGAGCCCATCAGCAGCATTGTTATCTTTCCATGATTCGTGTTGAACATCCAGCTAGTACTGGAAACTTCATAACCATTGCCTTCATGTCGCATTCATGAGGTATATGTTTGGTGCAAGAAGTGGCTTTCTCCAAGTTCACGTGCATTAGGTGCAAGTTGCCGTCGTGAATTCGAGAAAGTTAGTTTTGCTTCCTCTGGAATCATCCCAAGTCAATCATGCACGTGTGAAATATACTATGGCTTGAGAGATTAGATACCTCCATCCCATCGGTATTTCCTAGCACACCAAGCCACTGATTGATTTGTTTAAAGAAAAGAAGTTCATGCGCTAATCCTGAAGAGCCCGGACGGACATGCATAAGACTTTATTATCTCAGTGATGGTTCCCAATCAGAACTCGGTAGTGTTTTATTGCAAGACTACCATGTGACCATGCTTGTCTGGGACAGCGTGTTCACATATGTGTAGCAGAACCAGCTCATGTTTTGGAGCTTGCTATCGCAGTTCATTTACTGAGAATCTCGCAACGTCATCTCATCGATTTGTGTTGCAACCTTCCTTTTCAGGCATGCTGAGTCTGGAATATTCTAAAACCAATCGGATCTGAATCTCAGGCAGATATGATGGTTGAAAATTTCCAACATTTGCATTTTGTTCCCAGCTTGTACCCACCATTCTGCCATTTACCATGGGCTGCCCTTCTCAGCACTTGCTGTTCATGATCATCTTCAGAAGTGGTCCTACCATGGGTCCCATCCATTTCCGATGATAAGCAAAAATTACTCATTGTGTTGTCGTCAACAAGGTAGTCCACATCATCCATTCTAGTCTGAGTATGCCATTCTTCCATACTCCTTCAAACGATCGTTTGTGATTTGCCTTAGTGTCACATCCCTAGTCAATGCTTGCATTAGGACTAGCTAAAGTGAGCATCATGTTTAATTTTTTCTAGAATCCTGAAATGGGGATGATAGAAACCCCAACACCCCTCTTAACTCAACTAGGGTTTAATCAAATCTTTTCCAATGTACCCAAAATGCCCTTCTAAAATGTTCACCATCTTTGCCTTGGTCTTAAACCTCTGACAAAATGGTGCACAATTTTCTAGGACATCCTAAGGTCACTGGATTAAATCATATTGTATTTGCATTTGGGCATTTAAATGCTATAAAATATTTTATATGCCCAAATAATCATAAACCAAAATGTTCCCTGTTGGATATATAATATACAGTGGACATGAGTAGTTTCATGATTTATAAGTGTTCTAGCATTTTTAATAAAGCAACACAATTCCAGAAAAACAGAAACAAAAAACAAAATAGAAAAAACATAGGGAGAGAAAGGCCAGAGGCCACTCACGTGGACGGCCCACCTGGCGGCCCAGCACTGTTCTGGCCCGCGCCAGGCAGTTGCTTCATCCCTGCAAGGCAGGCACGTGACGCTGGCGTGCGCCAGCTCACCACCGCGGCAGCTGCTTGCCGCCTGGCTGCCGCTTCGCCGCCCTTGGACGTCTGGACGACCTCCACGTGGTCGCCTAGACCGCCCCGACACTCCACTGCCCCCCAACTCTCTCCCTCGCTCTCCTCCTCCATGGCCGACGCAGCCGCAACCGCATCGCCGTGAAGCTCGTAGCCACCGCCGTTCTGATGTCACCCCGCCGTGTCAAGAAGCACCACCGCCGTCCGCTTCGTCGAGTAGGCCGAGCCTCGAGCGCTCGCTTGCACCGGAGCCAGCCCAACGAGCTCGTCCCCGACCGCCACCGCCGGAGATCCCCTTCGCCGCACTAGCCCCTCCCCGAGCTCGCCGACCCGCTCGTCGTGTTCGCCATGAGCCCCTGCCCGTTTCCTCTCTCTCCCTGCGCTCGTTTGCGCCCTCTAGCCACCTCCTCCACCAGAGCCGAGACGCTCTGCCGTGGTTGCTCGCCACCGATGTGGCTCCGGCCATGCAACGGCCTCACCGTCGTGTCCAGCACCTTCACCGCGCCGCGTAGATGTCGTAGGAGCCCCGCACGCGCCTCCACGAGCATAGCAGCCACAAGTTCGGCTTCGCCCGAACTCCGGCAGCCGCAAGGCTCATCGCCGGTGCCGTTTCCGGTGACCCCGAGCTCCAACTCGAGCACCACTCGACGCGGCTCACTCCCAGCTGCACGTAGGTAGCCTCCGCCGTCCATTTGGTCGCCGGAGGGAGAAACCCGCAACCTTCACCGTGTCTGGACGTCGCCGGCGGCTAAACGCTGGCGAGTCAGCCCAGTTTGACCGGGGATTTGACCCCCTGGGTCACTGACATGTGGGCCCTGCCCGTTAGTCAAACCTAGTTTAGTAGTTAAACTAATCCTAATTAGTTAATTAGCTAACTATGAAACTAACCTGTGGGCCCCACTAGTCAGGTTTGACCTGGGCCACGTAGTTGACCTGCTGACGTCACTATGATGCAGTGCTGACGCAGGAACTCTTTTCTGGATTTTAAATAAATCAGAAATGATTTATTTATTTCAGAAAATGGTTTAAACTTCTAAAAATCATAATAAATCAACAATAGCTCAGATGAAAAAGATATATATATGAAAAATGATCAGAAAAATCCAATCTATCAGTTGGTACATGTTTCATGCATGTTAAAGCAAGTTAACCTTGCTGTTCACATCAAAACATGATAATGCACTTTGAATATTAATAACTTGGGCTTGAATTTGAATCTTGGATTCAAATAGGCTCAATCCCTTCTATTTGTAGTTGCATTAGCTCAAACATATTCATCTTGCCATGTCATGAGCATGCATCATACTGTTGCATATTGTCGTGTATTTATTGTGTTACCGATGTGATCTCCGTGGTAGGTTCTGCTCCCGAGGATATTCACGAGTATGCAACTAAAGGGCAGTACCCCTCAACCAATCTGCCAGGCAAGCAACCCCATTGATCATTCTGATACAAACCCATCTTCTCGCTTCTGCTCTCTTTTACTGCATTAAGACAACAATGTTTCAACTGCTATTTGCTGCGGTAGCTGAACCCCATTCCTTTGCATGACCTGTCATTGCCACAGTAAATAGTTGAAACCCACTAGCATGTGTAGGAGTTGATTGAGCCATGTTGATGTGTTTCCTACCATGCTATGCCTGCTATGCTTAGACTTGTGTCAGGTCTGGTTCATCTGGGTGATGGATCAGAGTGAAATGATTGTGTCTGGTAATGACAGTGAAGTGTGGAACATGTTTTGGTAAGGGTATCGATGGAAGGCCATGTAGGAGTACATGGTGGGTTGTTTCAATGGAGCCATCCCTAAGAACTGAGATATGTATGTGTGATTTGAGATCAGCTACTACCACACATTGGGATCCTTAATTGACTCTCTTGACTTATTAACTGCCCTTGTCCTCTGTCCACGAGTTGCAAATAGTTTCTGGTGTTTGTAGTATACTGGTGGCCGTGCGCAGTGCTGACCCTCGGGGTGGGCTATGATGCGGCAGGTACGTGGCACTGTGTACCGGGTCGCCCGTTTGGTGTCTCGGGAACCCTGTATACATCGTTTGGGGCCGTGAGCGACACCCCGGTCGGATGTCCCCACGGATGGAACCAAAATATGTGATAAACCTAGACTAGTGACTTGTGTGGTTAGTCAGGTCGTGGCCGACACCCTCGTTGGGCTTCGGCTTGAAGGTTGCCGAGTACACGTCGAGTAAACAGCGATAAGTGGTGGAAGCGTGTGTGAAGAACTACACCCCTGCAGGGTTATCAATCTATTCGAATAGCCGCATCCGCGGTTAAGGACCACTTGGTTGCCTATACAGTTCATAGACAAGTTAATGGTTACTCATAAAAGACTCAAGACAAGTGTGAGTGCCGTGGATGGCCCTTCCGTAGGATGACGGGAGAGGATCCACGGTAGTGTATTCTTGTGGTGACTAGTGGACTCGTGTGCGTTGTCTCATCTTTGCAAACTACTGATAGACGTAGTACAGGATAGCCAAGAGTCAAAGCTGGTTGCTACAATAAACTCCACTACCCTTGTTGATAATGTTGCATGTATGATAGGTTCTGATGTAAGTCTTGATGAGTACCTTTGTACTCATATTTGCTTAATAACTATTGCACAGGAGAACCCCGCCCCTTCTGATGGTTTCTACATAGAACTTGATGTTGACGAGTAGCTTGCTACCCAGGTGGCAATCTCAAGCCTGTGAAGGGCCACTATATATAGTCAGGCTACACCAAGCCTTCTTTCTTTCTAGTTGTCTGTACTCAGACAAGTTTAGCTTCCGCATGTGTTTGTATGTTTGTATGACTTGAGTGTTGGATCATGTGACCCCTACCTATATGGATATGTTATGTATGGATCTTCGGAGCCTCTTAAATAAAGTACTTTGAGTCATAGAGTTTTGTTGTGATTCCATGTTGTATTTGCACATATTGAGCATATTGTGTGTATGTTATTGAAATGCTTGGTATGTGTGGGATCCGACACCTAGTTGTTTACCCTTGGTAGCCTATCTTACAGGGAAATGCCTCCTAGTGCTTCCACTGAGCCTTGGTAGCTTGCTACTGCTCCGGAACACGTAGGCTGGCCGGCATGTGTCCTTCTTCTTTCCTGTGTCTGTCCCTTATGGGAAATGTCACGCGTTGTTCCTTTAAGTCCATGTAGCTTGCTACGACTTGGTTTCATACGTTGATGAACGACATGTTCGTTGCTGGGTCATGTATGCATGTCTCTGTAATTTAGCGCCACTTTTGGTTTATAACTAGCCATGTCGGCCCGGGTTCTCTATCATATGGATGCGAGCGACACTATCATATACGTGTGCCAAAATGCGCAAATGGTCCCGGGCCAGGTAAGGTGGCACCCGTATGGATGCCGTGCGTGAGGCCGCAAAGAGATATGATGTGTTACATGCTAGATCGATGTGACTTAGGATCGGGGTCATGACATCGTTGGCATCAGAGCCGCACTGCCTGTAGGTTCTTCAAGCCAAACTGGTCGATGTTGAGTCTAGAAATTTTTAGTTATATGTAGGGGAATTGATTGTGGAATGGAACGTAAGGCTCTTTTTACTCCTTTACCTTATGCCCTTCTGATCTGAGTCAGCCTATTCTTTCTACGGGGGTTAAGGACTAGGCTTCTCATCATTTTACTAGGTTCACGTGTTACTAATCCGTAGACTCTTAGGATTGTTGGTTTCAAGCCTCAGTTCAGTTTCTACCATCCCAGTATATTGATTAGTTGGACCCGAAACCTTGATATGATGTTGTTGAGTGGCTATGCTATCATTTGTAAGATGTCTCAAAATCCTTTTTGAGCATTTACAGTTGTTATGCTGCCCGATTTCTTCTAGAAATTCTAATGCCTTTGCATTATTTCGTGTTTCAGATGTTTGATCGCACCTAGCATCAGGTGGTCCGTCTGACCCGGTGCATCGATGTGCCAGGTCACACGGCCATGTTGGTCCGCGTGATGACCGAGACTGGCTATTGTTGGTATCCCGAGTATACTGTAGAGGAGCAGTATCGTGATTTCAACAAGAGCCTGTACCTTTGCACAGTCCGGATATATCCTTCATATCCCGGAGCTACCGACCCCATCCACTAGACGTATGGACTTGGGGTTACCATTGAGATGTCCGTGCAGGATGCTGCTTACTCGATGATGACTACTATCTGGGCTAGGCATGCTTTGCTGTTGAACACTGAGTTCTGCTACATTTCAGCCTCACTTCTTGGAGAGGAGGGTTACTACACCGGTCTTTACACTAACGCCGCTCATGAGGAGCTGCTAGTTCAGACTACCACGCATATGCTGGAGGATAGGGACCGTGAGGTCCGTGCCCTCCAGATGGAGCTCTACAACACCCGAGCCGACCAATGGGCCACTCTGACACGGCTTGCACCTGCTGTGTAGGATGGGTATCTTGATATGCGGGATTTGTACCTCGTGCGGTCTTGTTTGCTAGACCGTATGGACTGGCGTGACGTTGGAGTCATTACACCTCCACGTGGGCGTCGTTTGCTACCAGCCGTGGGACCAAGGCCGCATTCGTGTCCCTATGGTCCACAGTCTCCAAGCGACCGAGAGTTTCCAGATCCTCATGTTCCACTTCCAGGCTATGGGGGTAATCTTTACGAAGATTACTACGGAGATGTCTGAGCTAGACCGTGGCAGTAGTAGTATCGTAGTAGTTGTATTTCCATAGTCCTGCGTGTCTTGTGGAATATGACTTGGTGTGTATCGAGTTCCGGAGGTGTAGATAAATAATGTATATGTCGGCGTCCTGGGAACCAGGGTACCTAGACTTGCCTGTCCGCGGGCCGCGACGTGCTCCTACAAGCGGCCTGCTACGGCCCAGCTGATCGACCAGCTGCTCAAGACCCTCGCGAGGGGCCAGGCCTCGCGGGAGAACGACGCCAAGACCCCCACGGGAGCGGCCTCGGCAAGGCGTCCCGGAGGGGCGGAGAATCCAAGGCCATGCCTGCCACAGGAGGAGGTAGTGAGGTGAGTAGTGACGCACCGCGCTAGCGATGCCAGCGTCCGCCGGCGGCACAGTTGCCATTTCGGTGCAAAGGAGAAGCACAACCGTTGGTTCCCAAGGAGTGGGGCAAAGGTTTCCTCTTTGGTGCAACGAGACCGAAGACCGCAAGGACGATAAGGAGGATGTCACCGTCGAGTCCACCACCGTCTCACCGCCTGATCCTTTTGCAGGCGGAGACTGCTTTTGTCAGGGTAGGAACATCCTTGTGTTCCCGCTCAAATATGGCCATTGTGGAATCCCTTCCCACCTAAACATTTCGGGGGAAGAGGACCGTGGCCGCCTATATAAGTAGCTAGGATTCCCACTGAGGAGAGCATCGACACACACACGCACTCGACCACCGCACAAGGAGCAAGAACACTAGCCTCCTGACCCTCCTGAGCTCGCCTCCTGAGCTCAGGAACCCTTGTACCAGTTCATACTCTAGCTCACCCGGAGCCAATCCACCAAAGTAGGAAGTAGGGTATTACACCTCGCGGTGGCCCGAACCTGGATAAACTCTTGTGTGTTTGTTCATTGTTTGCTTGAATCCTTCCACCGAGACGAGAGCGAGGCGCTAGGTAGACGTGAGTGGGAGAGATCTTTGTTCACGCCCCTGTGTTAGAACTTAATGGGTTTTGCGGAGCCCTGAATCCGACATTTGGCGCGCCAGGTAGGGGGCGTGTCAAAATCTCGCCTCTCAGACGACCTCGTCGCGTTCTCGTCACCGACCCTATTCCACAGCCATGGTGGACACACGCCGAGCTTGCGCCGCCCGCTGCGCTGTGAACGTCGCTCAGACGGCGCCCGCAGGCAACGACGCACCGCTCCGCCCCAACTCGCCGGTCGCCAACGCCGCCACCGACCCGGCTGTGCACGAGCAGCAGGACTCCTCGCTGCCGCTGTCCATGCGGCGGGATGGCCGCACGGCAACACCGTCACCCTCGCTGGCCGCAGCGTTGTCCGCGCTGGTCCGCCACGGGCCGGTCTACCAGCAGCCCGCGCTACTGATTGCGCGGGAGCTCTTGCACTACCGCCCGGTAGAAGATCTCTACGACGAGTGGCTCCACCGCATCACTGAGCTCGTCAACGTAGTTGGGGAAGCGCCTGCACCAACGCACTCTTCGCGTCCTCCGTCGCCACCAGCGGCGAACGAGGGCCGTGGGGTCCCGGCTATGCCTCACCCTCACCCCGCCGGCCAGGAGGGCCGGCGCGAGGCCCCTCGACGTGAACAATCACGCAGAGCCCACGCCCGCGACGAGGAGAGTTGCCAGGTGATCCCGCAGCCACATGCAGGGGCTCGTGGCCCCCCTGGCCCACAACGCCCAGACCGCGCGCCACAGTAGGTGGTGGCGCCAGGACCTCAAGAACCAGCGTCGCAAGTGCACGGGGCGCCTGTGATCATGAGCGTACGCGGGTGTGGTGCTCTAGCTCCCGAGCCACGGCGCCTCATCTGGCCCGGCAAGTTCAAGTCGGACCTGCCTCCGCGCTACGACGGCACCACCAACCCCACAGAGTTCCTCCAACTCTACGAGCTGAGCATCGAGGCGGACAACGGCACTGAGCAGGTCATGGCGAACTGGTTCCCCATGGCTCTGAAGGACGGCGCGCGTTCCTGGCTCCTGAACCTCCCGGTGGGATCCATCTCCTCCTGGGGAGAGCTTCGCAAGCGCTTTGTCGCCAACTTCCAAGGCACCCGCGACCGAGCCCCAGCAGCTGCTGACCTGCGTCGCGTGAAGCAGCACCCGGGTAAAACGCTGCAAAAGTACATCCAACGCTTCAACACCATGCGCCTCCGTATCCCCAGGGTCTCAGACGAGTCCATCATCTCTGCGTTCTCCGATGGTGTCGCGACGTCAGGATGAGGGAGGAGCTCGCTATTCACGAAGACCTGTGTATAGCCCTCGAGATGTTCAAGCTCGCGGCAAAGTGCGCTAAGGCGGAGGAAGGCTGCCTCTCCCTTCAGGAGCTGCCTGAGGTGGAGGCAGATGACAAGAAGACCAAGGCTAAGGAGTCGAAGCGCAAGGGACCCGCCGTGCTGGCTGCTAAGCCAGAAGTGAAGCGTGGCTGCGGCTACGATGACCTCCCCAGAGACAACCGACCGTACTGCGTTTTCCACAACTTTCACAGCCACAACACCAATGATTGCCAGGAGCTCGGTGCGATGCGCGGCTGGCGCGGCGGGTAGCACCCTGAGTGCGACAACCACGGCTACGGCCGTGGAGGAGGCCGAGGAGGAGGACGCTGGGACGGCAGGAAGTCGCGCCAAGGGCGGCGTGAGCAGCCTCGTGAAGACCACTGGCAGGAGCAGCCTCACGACGCCCCGTGGCATGACCAGCCTCGTGAGGGTCGCCCTCAGGGCCACAGAGGCCTGCCTCCACTGCCACCACCGCCAGGAAGGAACAACGACGACCGCCAGGGATACGGGGCAGGGGGCTTCCAGGAACCGCGTGTAGTCACGTGCATTCTGGGAGGAGCTCATGCCCCGGCTTCTCACCGCATCTTCAAGCAGTTCGCCCGTGAGGTGAACGCGGCGCTTCCTAGGCGTGACGCCGCGTGCAAACTCACAAGGACCAAGCAAGTCATCGCCTTCGACCCCAAAGACTAGCTCAAGTGTACTGTGGCCCCAGGCGCACTCTCGATGCTCTGCACCCCGACCATTAGCAACGTCCTCATGACCAAGACCCTCATCGACAGTGGGACAGGTCTCAATGTCCTCTCCGTCCAGACCTTCGAGACACTCCAGGTTCCCTACGATCAGCTCCACCCCACCAAGCCATTCTACCGAGTCACGGATGGCTCCACGCTCCCGATGGGGCAAGTCCGCCTCCCCGTTACCTTTGGAGACCGTGACAACTACCACACCAAGCTCATCGACTTCGACGTTGCCAACATCCACCTCCCGTACAACGCCATCCTGGGGTATCCTGCCCTTGCCAAGTTCATGGCGGCGACCCATCATGGCTACAACGTCCTCAAGATGCCCGGAAGCGACGGATTCATCACGATCACCTCCGACGAGAAGGAAGTGGTGCGTTCCCTGGAGCGTGCCTACCAGACCGCGGCGGTTGAATACCCCGATGAGGATGAGGCCGTCCTCGCCCTGCAGGCCGCCCCCAAGAAGAAGAAGAACCTACCCATCAACGGACCTCAGGACACGGGGGCTCCCGACGACCTGGCCTCAGTACTCGCGCTTGGTGATGAGGCGCCTTCCAGCCTCGCATAGGGAGGCGCACTTGGCGCCCCTCTCGTGACGGGCTCGGGGGCTCTCTTCTGGAGTGTCCCTGAACTGACCCGTGCCTCGAGGGAGGTGTTCGAGCACCACCTGCAAGCGTATCTTGATGCGCGTTTTTGTGAGCCCAGCGCGAGCCGTCCAGTGCTAGGGGCTCAGGACTTCATCGTCCAAGTTACAGAGGAACTTCAGTACGCTCGACTCATCCGTGGTGGGCGTAACCGCACAACCCCAAGTGCACCTGCTCGCAGCCCGAGTGACTGCTTCCGCATCTCCATCGACATCGCGGGTCTCAACCGAGCCGCTTCTCAGGAGCCCTTCTGGCCGACGGCGGTCGGCCGGAGGAGGGCCCTCCCCTGCAGCTACGTCCACACGCTCTTCGGCTTCCGCAACGCAGCTACCACGTTCCAGCATCTCGCGCAGCAGGCCTTGGGGGCTCGAGAGGCTTAGTGGCAGGCGGTCCGGACGGAGTGGGAGCTAGACCCGCGTGACCACTGAGAGCCTCAGGAGCCCCTGAGCCTCAGGAGCCCGATGATCCTCGGGAGGAACCCACACAGCTCGCGTCTTCAGCTACCCCAACTCTCCTTCGGCAAGTATCAGGTGACGCTTCAGGTATCTAAACGAGGGTGCCTCTCGGGCTGCATCATCCTCGGGCCACTTGGGGCTGTCCCCCGCGGCTGTCTCCCTTTTTGCATGATCAAGGCTAGATATTTCTTTCCATTCGCATTATCTATATGCTTGGCGTCCTCACCGCCATTAAGGTCATGAGCCCTTGTCAGCCCACTCGCGACCGCCCCATGATTAAGGACTGGCACGACGTCTATGCTTGGGTCCGTCCCTGCAGCGTCGATAAACCCAAGGGCTGAGCTCTGCTTATTGAGCCATTTCCGTGACGGCACCTCCCATGGTCCTTGGTGCCTTGTTCTCGCATGGGCTAATCGTGGATGGGTAAGCAGGGGCCCGTGGTAGGTGCTTCGCTCATGTGGGAACCGCACGCCGACTGTTTTTCTTTTGGATCGTGGCAATAGAAGACTGGGCACGACGTCTGTGCTCGTGTCCGTCCCTGCAGCGTCGATAAATCCAGCAACTGAGCTCTGTCTTACGGGCTGGCCCCACTAAAGTCACCTCCTGGGGTCACTGGTCTGCGACCTTCTCAAGCAATATCCCCTGGAAATGCACTCGGCGCAGGTCGACACAACACCTCTTTTTTCACATTTTGCAGAAGAAGACTCAGGCGCAACCCGCCTCAGGGTAGGGTCTCGTGAGTGATGCGTAAGCTCACGAGAACTTCCTCAGAGTCGTTCAGCTCGTCCTGAGGAGGGCCCATATACACCTTGGCTGTCCTACCGTGCTAGCAACGCGTCGGACAGGGCTGTACATGCCCCAGAGTCTCTCCTGGTGGGAGGCTCCCACCCACGGTCCAGTGGAAGTACCAAGCTCCGTGCTGGCAGATCCAACCGAGGAGCGGTTATGCCCACGTACCAGTGGAAGCACCAAGCTCCGCCCTGGCCGATACGACCGAGGCGCGGTTATGCCCACACTCCACACAAGTGTGGTAGCTCTATGCTCCGCGCTAGTTATAAACAACTGAGGGTGGCCCCCAGCGGTCGCACCAACCTCAGGGAGCTTTTCAGCTCACGACGCTCACAACTTCTCCTTGGATGGGTGTCGCGAGGGGGGCTAGTCACGGGGGCTATGCTCAGGTCACGCCTGGCAGACGCCACCCTACCAGGTGCCCAGACACCTGGCCTTCTCGTGCCCCCATCCCAGGTGAAGGCTCTTGGGCAAGGTATGGTGCTTGTTCTCCTTCATGAAGAGTCGTTCGTACGTCAAGGGGGACCTCTGGGCATCACGACCCAGGGGCCTAACTAGCCACGTAGCCCCTCATCCCTTGAGCCTAGTTATGACGATAACCCCGGTCCTTCGGAGGGCTCAATGTCGATCGAGGTATGCTCGGGGTTGGGCCCTGCCGACGCAGAACGTAAACGGGATCGCTTGAACGTCAAGGGGGGACCCTTTGGGCGTCACGAACCAAGGGCCTCACTGGCCACGTAGCCCCTCACCCCTTGAGTCTAGTTACTACGGTAACCCTGGCGTCCGGAGGGCTCAGCAACGAGTCTAGTTACTATGGTAACCCCGGTGCCCCGAGGGCTCAGCGGCGGTCGAGGTATGCGCGGGGTTGGGCCTTGCCAATGCAAAGCACCCAAAACAAACATGAAAGGAAGCAAGGATGGAATCATATAGCTATTACAATAACATCAAGTTTTTTCAAATCCAACCACGTCCTTACGCCTCCCCGAGGCACCTCTCTCACTAAACAGGACGGATCAAGCATCGCCGGGCGTAGCAGTGCTGGTCGTCTCCCCTTCGGCCGTGGTAATGGTAGACTCGAGGAACGCCTCCACCAGCAACGTGACCTTCGCCTTCAGGGCCTCGCTAGTCGAGTTCTCCATGACTGCGGTCACGGGCTCGGACAACGAGGCCAGGTCAAGGGTGGAGTCGCGAAGGCTTAGGTGGCTGCACAACTGCGTTAGGACCAAGGTAAGCAGCGCACGGCCTTCAGCATCGGTTAACTGGCCAATCGCAGCCGTGACACCACGCAGGGACTCCACGAGCACAGCAAGGAGCCCGACGGGGCCTCCCTCAGGGGTGGCCAGCGGCTCCTTGAACCCTTCCCCGTAGGCGGCATGAAGCGCCTCGCGGGCCTCGAGGTCAAAGGCGGCAAGGTCCTCAGGACTCACCGTCGCCAAGGCCGCGAGAGCTTCCTCCTGGGCACGAGCGGCTTGTGCCGCCCTGACCTGCTCGACCTCAACCTTCAGCTTTTCCAGGGCGGCGCGGTCCACAAGCTGCTCCTGCTGCAGCCGGGATGTCGCGGCCTTCTCCGCCTCGAGCTCCTTCTCCAACCCCTTGAGCTCCAGGGCACGCTTAATCTCTTTCTCACTGAGGCCCCCCAGCTCGCTCTCTGCCTTGAGGCAGCGCTTCTCGAAGGACGCGGCATCAGCGCGCGCGGTGTCGTGAGCCAGCGCAGCCGCCGCAGCTTCCTCACGCCCCTTGGCAGCAGCCGCCAAGGCCTGATCCGAGGAGGCCTGTGCAGACTCGTCTACCAGGAGCCACCCGTGGATCAGCCCCAGGCACCCCTCTGTCAAATGGCTATCATCGTTTTGCAGATTAACGCGGAGACAACTCAGCGCGGCAGAGGCAGCATCCAAAACCTCAGGACCAGACTGCGCCATCTGGCGCACGGACACCGAAAAGACTGGCTGCTCGGCCAGGGGCTCGGGGGCTCCGGCCCCCCCGCCAGAGCAGCCGGAGCAGAAACCAACTCCGCAACCTCGCAGGAGACAGGGACATCTTCGAGTGGCACCGTCACCACACTCGCGGTGGCCCAGCCAACCGAGGTGCCCAGCGCCGCGACATCCTTCCCCGAGGTTGCACCAGCAGCTGAAGGAGCAGGGCACCGCGGCAGGACATCCCCCTTCACCCTCTTCATCACGCCTCGTAGGCTGCAACATCAAAGGAGAGCGCATCAGGGGCACGACAAATAAAAATGAGTGAGAAACCGCACACTTACTCGTCAGAGGCGAGGTGTGCCCTTCTCTTCACCAGCGAATCTACAGCAGCCCCTGGCGCACTGGGCATGCCGACAGCCCGGGCCTGGGAAAGACGCGAGGCCACGGTCCTGGGCGTGGCCGCGGTCACCAGGTTCGCTGGAGTGGGGCCCTTCGGTGGGGTCGCCACTTTGGTTCCCCCAGACGCGGTGTGTCCGGACCGATGCAGAGTGGTCGCCTGGGACCGCCCGGCGGCACTTGCGCCTGCGAACACTTCGAAGGAGTCCCCATCGTCGTCCAGGGTATCCTTCGAGCCCCCGTCACCGCCCTCGCCGTCACCAGAAGACACATCGAACGTGGGCGAGGCGCCCACAGGCGCACCAAGGTCCGGCATGGCCTTCAGCAACTCGGCCATGTCAGGGCGGCTGTACAGCGGCAGGAAGACCCCAACAAGATCCTTCGGAACCATCCCCAGGAGGTCCCTCGAGGTGAAGTCCAGATCTTCTTCGGCCAGCATCCCTAGGTGCAGCCGGAGCCCATCATCGTCACCCATCAGCTCCCACCTGGGGCGTGAGTGAGCCTACAGCGGAGCCAGACGTTGCCTCAGGAACTCCTTCACGATCTGGCGTCCTTCGAGCCTCGAGCTCAGGTCGGCCTCAATCTTCGCCAAGACCGGCCCAGCGAGAGGGTCGGTGAGCTTCGCGTGGCGCCAGCTGTCAAGCTTCCCCGGATGGGCAGTAGGCAGCGCCAACAAAGGATGGGTGCGCTGGGCATCCAGATAGACCCACCTCTTCCGGTGGGACTCTACCTTCTTCCCGCCATCATCAGGCGACAACCCTGGCGCTGGAAGACAAAGGAAACGCAGCCCGAGTACGGGCCCTCATCGTATTGACGCATGGAGAAGAAGTGGCGGAAGAGGGCGACCGTCGGCCTCACCCCCACAAACGCCTCACAGTAGAAGGCGAAGAGTGACAAGACGAAGATGGAGCGGGGTTGGATATGGAGAGCGTGCACCTGGTAATGTTCCAGGATGGCGTAGAAGAACTTGGAGAAGGGGGAACGAGCCCCACGGAGATGCTATGGAGGAAGAAGGGGTGGCACGTCTTTGGCAGGGTCCGCGCCTTGGTGGATCCAGCCTAGATCTGCGTCGGGCCGTGCTCATTGTGAGAGCTCGACAGGAACGGCTGGACCTCTGAGTAGTCCTCCTCCCTGATGATGGAGGACTCCTCAAGCGCCGCGTCAAGATAGGAAGCAGATCCAGGCGCTGGCGCGGTGCCCTTGTTCTTCTTTGCCATGGTCAAGGAGGGCTGAAGGACGCAGAGAGGCAAGAGGCGCAGAGGGAAGAAATCCAAGCAGTAAGGAAGGAGGGCGATAACTCCCCCGGCGGAGAAGGCCCCTTTTGTCAAGTCACACGGTTACCGAGACAGCGTGAGGAGCGGAGTCGCTCGCGTCCCATCCAACCGTCACGCGCCAGCCTGGCCCGCAGCCTTTTTGGGGCCCGCGGTGCTTCGTCCTCAAATAAGGCTTCGCCCCGAAGCCAACTCCGCGCGCGCCTTGGTCCCGGGGGCTACTGTCGGCATCCTGGGAACCAGGGTACCCAGACTTGCCTGTTTGCGGGCCGCGACGCGCTCCTACAAGCGGCCTGGTACGGCCCAGCTGATCGACCAGCTGCTCAAGACCCTCGCGAGGGGCCAGGCCTCGCGAGGAGAATGACGCTAAGACCCCCTCGGGAGCGGCCTCGACAAGGCGTTCCGGAGGGGCGGAGAATCCAAGGCCAAGTGTCGGTGTACTAAGGTAGGGGTACCTCAGTACCCCAACTTGTGCACGGGCAGTTACAGCTCCCCGCGGCATGGTTCACCACACGCTTGCCGGAGACCTTCCTGCCCTTTTACTTAGCCATTCAAAAACAAAGTATACAAGACAGAAGATCGAGACCCCGGCAAGAGGAGCTTGCCGGGAAGGCCGTCCCAGGCTCAAGACTGCTTAATTAGCGCAAGGCCCTGGCAAGAGGAGCGTGCCAGGACGATTAGGAGATTTCATCATAGAAGATCCGGCAAGGGCCCGGGGAGCGACAAGCTTCCGGGCCCGGCAAGATCAAGGCCCCCGGCAAGGTGCTTGCCGGGAGAGGTGTGCTGTGTGCCCGCGCTCCAGCTCATCGGCCCACGCGTCGCCCTGGGGCCACTCCAGGGACGCGTGGCAGATGGCTGTGTAGCCTGGGGGACACGGTGGCACTCCACGGCGATGGATCCGTCGCCGTGGCGAACGGAGACGCAACGGCGGGAGCTTTTGGGGTCGACGGCGATGGGTATTAAATGCCCTTGTCCCCCACTGTCAAAGTAGGTATAGACCACTGTTCTGTACTGTAGCTCCACTGTTCCCGCACTGTTCCAACTACCACCCTTTTTACATTTTTACCCCTCCTCTACGGTTGACACCTGTCGGTGACCCCTTGGGCTATAAAAGGAGGCCCATGCACAACGTAGGGGAGGTTCGGAACCTAGAACATTCTCACGCTCGTGTAGCTGCTTCTTCAAGCTCCGAGCGCCCAAACTCAATACACAACTAAGCAGGAGTAGGGTTTTACGCATCCGTGCGGCCCGAACCTGGGTAAAACTGCCCGCGCGTCTGCCCCGATCTGCTCTCTGTGCTCCCTCCGCCCTCGTACCGCATAGACAAGGGGCTCCGGTCCCATAGGTGCTCGTGGCGGACAGTTTCCCCCGACATCTTTGGCGCGTCTGCCCCGATCTGCTCTCTGTGCTCCCTCCGCCCTCGTACCGCATAGACAAGGGGCTCCGGTCCCATAGGTGCTCGTGGCGGACAGTTTCCCCCGACTCAAGTACAACTTCAACCCGCCGCTTGAGCTCTATGTCTTGTACTACCTCAGTACCCCAACTTGTGCACGGGCAGTTACAGCTCCCCGCGGCAAGGTTCACCACACGCTTGCCGGAGACCTTCCTGCCCTTTTACTTAGCCATTCAAAAACAAAGTATACAAGATAGAAGATCGAGACCCCGGCAAGAGGAGCTTGCCGGGAAGGCCGTCCCAGGCTCAAGACTGCTTAATTAGCGCAAGGCCCTGGCAAGAGGAGCGTGCCAGGACGATTAGGAGATTTCATCATAGAAGATCCGGCAAGGGCCCGGGGAGCGACAAGCTTCCGGGCCCGGCAAGATCAAGGCCCCCGGCAAGGTGCTTGCCGGGAGAGGTGTGCTGTGTGCCCGCGCTCCAGCTCATCGGCCCACGCGTCGCCCTGGGGCCACTCCAGGGACGCGTGGCAGATGGCTGTGTAGCCTGGGGGACACGGTGGCACTCCACGGCGATGGATCCGTCGCCGTGGCGAACGGAGACGCAACGGCGGGAGCTTTTGGGGTCGACGGCGATGGGTATTAAATGCCCTTGTCCCCCACTGTCAAAGTAGGTATAGACCACTGTTCTGTACTGTAGCTCCACTGTTCCCGCACTGTTCCAACTACCACCCTTTTTACATTTTTACCCCTCCTCTACGGTTGACACCTGTCGGTGACCCCTTGGGCTATAAAAGGAGGCCCATGCACAACGTAGGGGAGGTTCGGAACCTAGAACATTCTCACGCTCGTGTAGCTGCTTCTTCAAGCTCCGAGCGCCCAAACTCAATACACAACTAAGCAGGAGTAGGGTTTTACGCATCCGTGCGGCCCGAACCTGGGTAAAACTGCCCGCGCGTCTGCCCCGATCTGCTCTCTGTGCTCCCTCCGCCCTCGTACCGCACAACTAAGCAGGAGTAGGGTTTTACGCATCCGTGCGGCCCGAACCTGGGTAAAACTGCCCGCGCGTCTGCCCCGATCTGCTCTCTGTGCTCCCTCCGCCCTCGTACCGCATAGACAAGGGGCTCCGGTCCCATAGGTGCTCGTGGCGGACAGTTTCCCCCGACATCTTTGGCGCGCCAGGTAGGGGGCGTCGAGGTTGTGCGGACCTGATCGAGCGTTCGCGCGGGCGCAATCTTCAACAACCTCTCCGTTTTCATCAACAACTTCATCAACAACTGCGTAATGGCCCCGAAGAAGAAGGCTTCGGAGGTTGCAGGCCCGTCTACGTCTCACCCGCCGCCACCGGAGCCAACGGTGGGCGGGGGAGATGTCGTCGGAAGGGTGGTCGCCGGCGAGGACACTCACGGCGCCACCAGATCCAAGAATAGAACGGACGACCGAACCTCGGTCTCCGTGGATGCGCCGCGTCCTTCTCAGCACACGACGACCCAGCAGCGCCATACCACAGGAGGTGGTATCCGCTTGCTGGAGCAAAGGAACACCGGAGGTTCGCGGGACGCTCCGGACAACCGTCCGAGCACCGGCAAAGCGAAGGCGCCGGCGCGGGACCCTGCTCCTTCTAACAATGTTAGAAGTCCGAGCATATCCCGCTCGTCGCACCGCTCGCCCCCGCTCCCCTCCACTCCGGCAGAAGCGCTCGCAAGGGCACAACTGCTCCTCGACTTCCCTCCAGCGGCAGACAAGGCCGAAGACTGGAGGGCCACCATCCAGAGCCTGATCGCCTTCGCCAACAACGACTCTCCACAGCAGCCGTCGACCTCGCGGCCGCGGCAAGCTGAGAAGACGAAGGCCGACGGCGACAAGACCGCCGGGGGTGCGACAAGCGTGCACTCCCCGCCGCGGAAGCAGAAGACGCCGCCCCGCCGGAACAACGCCGACGACGGCTCCACCGCCTCGTCGGATCCGCGGGCTCGTCGGGACCAGCGCCAAGTCCTTGACGAGCGGCGAGAAGAAGACGCTCGGACCACAATCGAGCGCCGCCGAGAAGCTCGACGACAGTTCGACAAGCGAGCTGGAGACGCTGTCGACGCGAACGCGCCCGGTGAACCAGGCGACTTGCCATACGCGGCAGGCTGCCCTGCGTTCACCCGCGAGCTGCGCCGCGTCCAGTGGCCCAGCATGAAGAACTTCAAGCCCGACGTACCGGAGAAGTACGACGGCAAAACGCACCCCTCGGAATTCTTAAGTGTCTACACCATCGCGGTACAGGCTGCCGGGGGGCGCGACGACAAAATTCTAGCCAACTACTTCCCGCTTGTGCTTAAGCCGAACGTCCGTTCGTGGCTTATGCACTTGCCGGAAGGCTCTATTTCTTCTTGGGCCGACCTGTGCCACCAGTTTGTTGGAGCCTTCACCGGCGGCCACAAACCCCACGGCCAGGAGAGTGATCTCCACATCCTGGCCCAGAAGGAAGGAGAGCCCCTGCGCAAGTATATCCAACGCTTCAGCAGAGTGCAGCATAACATCCCCGACGTCCACCCTGCCGCGGTTATCAGCGCGTTCCACCAGAACGTGCGTAACCGCCGCATGCGTGAAGAAATGGCGATGACCAAGATTCGGGACGTCAGTGAGCTTTACGCTCTTGCTGACAAGTGCGCACGCGCTGAAGAGGGGAGGAAACTCCCCGGGGAGGATGCTGGCGCAGGAGGAAGCGACAGCGACGACGCCGCCCCGGCAAAGAAGAGCCGGCGGCGGAACAACAGAAGGAAGGGCAAGAAGGAGGTGCTTGCCGTCGAGAAGTCCGGCAAGGAAGCCCCCGCCAAGCAAGCGCAGGCTGGCGGCTCCGGCAAGGAGCCTGCCCCTACAGCGGCGGCCGACAAGCCGGGCAACTCCGACAAGCAATACTGCAAGATTCACCACACCAAGGGCCACGATCTCTCCAACTGCAAGCGCGTCGAATACCTCGTCGAGCAACAGAAGCTTGAGTACGAGAGGCGCGACAAGGAGAAGGCCCAAGGTGACGGTGAGGAAACAAACAAGAAGCGGCCGTTCAATGGCCGGGGAGGACGCCGCGGCAAGGTTCACCACACGCTTGCCGGAGACCTTCCTGCCCTTTTACTTAGCCATTCAAAAACAAAGTATACAAGACAGAAGATCGAGACCCCGGCAAGAGGAGCTTGCCGGGAAGGCCGTCCCAGGCTCAAGACTGCTTAATTAGCGCAAGGCCCTGGCAAGAGGAGCGTGCCAGGACGATTAGGAGATTTCATCATAGAAGATCCGGCAAGGGCCCGGGGAGCGACAAGCTTCCGGGCCCGGCAAGATCAAGGCCCCCGGCAAGGTGCTTGCCGGGAGAGGTGTGCTGTGTGCCCGCGCTCCAGCTCATCGGCCCACGCGTCGCCCTGGGGCCACTCCAGGGACGCGTGGCAGATGGCTGTGTAGCCTGGGGGACACGGTGGCACTCCACGGCGATGGATCCGTCGCCGTGGCGAACGGAGACGCAACGGCGGGAGCTTTTGGGGTCGACGGCGATGGGTATTAAATGCCCTTGTCCCCCACTGTCAAAGTAGGTATAGACCACTGTTCTGTACTGTAGCTCCACTGTTCCCGCACTGTTCCAACTACCACCCTTTTTACATTTTTACCCCTCCTCTACGGTTGACACCTGTCGGTGACCCCTTGGGCTATAAAAGGAGGCCCATGCACAACGTAGGGGAGGTTCGGAACCTAGAACATTCTCACGCTCGTGTAGCTGCTTCTTCAAGCTCCGAGCGCCCAAACTCAATACACAACTAAGCAGGAGTAGGGTTTTACGCATCCGTGCGGCCCGAACCTGGGTAAAACTGCCCGCGCGTCTGCCCCGATCTGCTCTCTGTGCTCCCTCCGCCCTCGTACCGCATAGACAAGGGGCTCCGGTCCCATAGGTGCTCGTGGCGGACAGTTTCCCCCGACATCTTTGGAATTCTTGGCGGACTGAGCGCGCCGAAGAACAAGGTCGCCTTCCTCGAGACTCCTGGCCTTGACTTTGCGGCTATGGTAGCGGCGCAAAGCTTGCTGGTAGCGAGCAGCTCGTACAGCAGCCTGGAGACGTCCCTCCTCGAGGAGCAGCGCATCATCTTGTCGCAGCTGCTCTTGCTCGAGCTCATCATAAGCGAGCACTCTTGGAGATCCGTATACGAGTTCCGTGGGGAGAACTGCCTCTGCTCCATAGACTAGAGCAAAGGGTGTCTGTCCGGTGGCTCGACTTGGTGTCATTCTGATTGACCAAAGAGCCGCCGGTAGCTCCTCTATCCAATTTCTTCCGCACTTGCGCAGCCTGTCGAAAGTTCTTGTCTTGAGTCCGCGCAGCACTTCAGCATTGGCCCTCTCCGCTTGACCGTTGCTCCTTGGGTGAGCAACAGAAGCGAAACAGACCTTGGCGCCAAGGTCTTGGACGTACTGCATGAAGGTGCGACTAGTGAATTGTGTACCGTTGTCGGTGATAATCCTGTTAGGGATCCCGAACCGGCAAACAATTGACCTGAAGAACTTGACCGCTGACTGTGCTGTCACCTTTCTCACTGGTTCCACTTCTGGCCACTTTGTGAACTTGTCGATTGCGACGTACAAGTACTCAAAGCCCCCGACAGCACGGGGGAAAGGGCCGAGGATATCGAGCCCCCAGACCGAGAAGGGCCAGGACAAAGGGATTGTTTGGAGAGCTTGAGCTGGCTGATGGATTTGCTTTGCATGGAACTGACACGCTTCACACTTGGTTACTAGTGCAGTTGCATCTTGGAGGGCTTCTTGCCAAAAGAACCCTTACCGGAAAGCTTTCCCGACAAGTGCCCTTGCGCCAATGTGGTGGCCGCATATGCCTCCGTGTATTTCCGCCAACAGCTTCTGTCCATCTTCTCTGGAGATGCACTTCAACCTGACACCATTGAGTCTTCTTCTGTACAGCTCGTTATCCACGAACTGGTACATACTTGACTGCCTGGTTATCTTCTCTATCTCTTGAGGGTCGTCGGGAAGTTCTCCAGTTTGAAGAAAACGAACGATCTGCTGTGCCCACGCCGGAGCCTGAGGCTCGACGGCAAGGACTAAAGGCTCGAGGGCCGCTGCGGGAATCTCGGCTTCTACGGCAAGGACCTCTGGTTCTGCCGGAGCTGACGATCCCCCGGCAAGCTCGCCGGGACGAGACTTGTCGGGAACACTTGCTTCAACTGTACAAATCCGAGGATCTGCAGGAGCAAACTGTTCCTCAGCGTTCTTGTCGTTGATCTTGGTGACCTTGGCGGCGGTCTCGGGGAGGTCCGCCGGCAAGTAGTCACCGGAGACCAACTTTCTCTTCTTAGGCTGCCCAATGAGTGGTGTAACGGATGGTTGAGTCAGCTTGAGCAAGAAGGTCCCTGGTTCCACAGGTAACTTCATCGCAGCACACTTTGAAAGGCCGTCCGCAATTTCATTCTGAGCTCTCGGGACGTGCTCCATCTGCAGACCTTCAAAGTGCTCTTCAAGCTTTCTCACTTCATCGACATATGCTTCCATCAAAGGGCTCTGGTAGCTCTTGTTAACTTGCCGGACCACCAACTGGGAGTCTCCACGTACAATCAGCTTCCTGATCCCAAGTTCAGCCGCAATCCTGAGGCCAGCGAGCAAGCCTTCATATTCAGCGGTGTTGTTTGTCGCTTGTTCTCTTGGGAAGTGCATCTGGATAACATACTTGAGGTGCTCTCCGGTGGGCGCAATGAGTACCACGCCAGCACCGGCGCCTTGCAGCGAAAAGGCACCATCAAAGTACATTACCCATTCACTTGTCGCTTCTTGTACGGGCGCACTTGTTTCTTGAACTTCTTCGTCGGGCGTTGGGGTCCATTCTGCTATGAATTCTGCCAAAGCTCGGCTCTGAATAGTTGAAGTACTTTCAAACTTGAGTCCAAAGCTCGACAGCTCCAGTGCCCACTCCACGATCCTGCCTGTTGCTTCTGGGTTGTGCAATATCCTCTTCAGCGGAAAGCGAGTGACCACTGTTATCTCATGGGCTTGGAAGTAATGGCGCAGCTTTCTCGAGGCCATGAGGAGACCAAAAAGCAACTTCTGCACACCAGAGTACCTTGATCTAGCCCCCTGGAGAAGGGAACTTACAAAATAGACTGGGCGCTGTACCATCTTCTTCCGCACCTCTTCTTTTCCCTGCGCAGAGTCATCCTTGTCGGCGCCAGAGCTTGCCGGAACAGCCCCCTGCTTGTCGCTGGATTCGCTTGCCGGTGGTGTGACCTCCTCGTCGGACTCCCTCTCCGCTACTAACGCAGCACTAACCACCTGGTTGGTTGCTGCTAGGTACAGCAACAACTTTTCCTGTGGCCTAGGTGCGACAAGTATTGGAGGGGAGGAAAGGTACCGTTTCAAATCTTGCAGCGCCGCCTCCGCTTCCGGAGTCCACTTCATGGGACCTGCCTTCTTCAAGATTTTGAAGAAAGGTAGGGCGCGTTCTGCAGATTTTGAAACGAACCTACTGAGGGCAGCCACACAACCTGCAAGCCTTCTGACATCCTTGACTCGCTTTGGGGCTTCCATCTGCTCAATGGCTTTGATCTTGTCGGGGTTAGCTTCGATCCCCCTTTGTGATACAAAGAACCCGAGAAGCTTGCCGGAGGGGACCCCAAAGACGCACTTCTCGGGGTTCAACTTGAGCTGTATCCTGCGCAGATTCTGAAATGTCTCTTCTAAATCTTGAATCAGTGTATCCTTGCTCCTGCTCTTTACCACGATGTCATCCATGTACGCCTCCACATTTCTGTGGATCTGTGGCTCGAAAGCAGTATACACCACCCTTGCAAAAGTTGATCCTGCATTCTTCAACCCAAATGGCATGCGGATAAAGCAATAAGTGCCACATGGAGTGATAAATGCAGTCTTCTCTTCATCTTCTTTGGCCATGAAAATCTGATGGTAGCCTGAATATGCATCAAGAAAGCAGAGTAGCTCACATCCGGCAGTGGAGTCAACAATCTGGTCAATGCGCGGCAAAGGGAAGGGATCCTTGGGACATGCTTTATTTACATCAGTGAAGTCTATACACAGTCTCCACTTCCCGTTAGCCTTGCGCACGACGACTGGATTCGCCAACCACGTCGGATGGATCACACCTCTAACTAGACCTGCTGCCTCTAGCTTTTTGATTTCTTCGTTGATGAATTCTTGGCGCTCCACGGCTTGTTTCCTTACTTTCTGCTTGACGGGCCGCGCATGAGGGCAAACAGCAAGCTTGTGCTCAATCACCTCCCTGGGAACACCGGGGATGTCAGATGGTTGCCATGCAAACACATCGACATTCGCCCGCAGGAAGGCAACGAGCGCGCTTTCCTATTTGCTGTCAAGCGTGGCACTGATGGTGAAGGTACCACCAGTGCCATCCTCCTTGGCGGACACCTTCTTGGTTGCCGGAGGAGCAGCCATTCCTTTCTTGCTCTTGCCGGTGGAGCTCGATGGAACGTCCTCGACGGCAGCGCAGCACTCCGAAGAGGTGCGGTTGCCGGAGTGGGTCCCAGAGCATTTGCCGGACTTGGTCTTCGTCTTCTTCCCCCCGGGAGCTTCAGCGGCAAGAGTGTCCTTGTCGGCCGCAGCTGCTGCTTCCCGGTAGATCTTGTCGGTGCAGATAAGCGCATCCTTCTTGTCGCCGTGGACAGTGATGACGCTTATCGGCCCCGGCATCTTCAGTACGTTGTAGGCGTAGTGGGAAGCCGCCATGAACTTGGCGAGGGCGGGACGGCCGAGTATTCCGTTATATGGTAACGGAATATCAGCAACGTCGAAAGTGATGCGCTCAGTCCTGAAGTTGAGCTCCCCGCCAAAGGTCACCGGCAGAGTTATCTTCCCCTTGGGCTTGCTCCTTCCCGGGTTGATTCCTTGGAATGAACCGGTCTCTTCGAGCTCGCCATCTGGGATCTGGAGTCTCTTGATCACAGCAGAGGAGATCAAGTTCAGCCCGGCCCCGCCGTCAACCAACATTTTGGTGACCTTGAGGTTGCGGATGGTGGGCGAGACCAACATCGGCAAGCACCCGACCGCGGTGGTGCGATCAGGGTGATCCTCAAGATCAAAAATGATGGGCGTGCTGGACCATTTGAGGAGCCTGCGCGACTCCACGGGCGGCTCTGCTGCGTTCACCTCGCGCACCCACTGCTTAAGTTGGCGGTGGGAGGTGTGTAGAGAGGCGCCACCGTCGACGCACAGGACCTCCGTGGCCTTCTGGAACTCCTGCTCGCTGTTCTCCTCGTCCTCCATGTCTTCATCATCATCTTCGTCCTTGTCGCGGCCCCGGGGAGGTCGATCACCCTGCCGCTGTTTGGCCTTGCCGCGGCGTCCTCCCCGGCCATTGAACGGCCGCTTCTTGTTTGTTTCCTCACCGTCACCTTGGGCCTTCTCCTTGTCGCGCCTCTCGTACTCAAGCTTCTGTTGCTCGACGAGGTATTCGACGCGCTTGCAGTTGGAGAGATCGTGGCCCTTGGTGCGGTGAATCTTGCAGTATTGCTTGTCGGAGTTGCCCGGCTTGTCGGCCGCCGCTGTAGGGGCAGGCTCCTTGCCGGAGCCGCCAGCCTGCGCTTGCTTGGCGGGGGCTTCCTTGCCGGACTTCTCGACGGCAAGCACCTCCTTCTTGCCCTTCCTTCTGTTGTTCCGCCGCCGGCTCTTCTTTGCCGGGGCGGCGTCGTCGCTGTCGCTTCCTCCTGCGCCAGCATCCTCCCCGGGGAGTTTCCTCCCCTCTTCAGCGCGTGCGCACTTGTCAGCAAGAGCGTAAAGCTCACTGACGTCCCGAATCTTGGTCATCGCCATTTCTTCACGCATGCGGCGGTTACGCACGTTCTGGTGGAA
>LR738709.1:337154196-337172912 GCA_902687465.1 Secale cereale | reverse complement strand
GGACGCTCCGGACAACCGTCCGAGCACCGGCAAAGCGAAGGCGCCGGCGCGGGACCCTGCTCCTTCTAACAATGTTAGAAGTCCGAGCATATCCCGCTCGTCGCACCGCTCGCCCCCGCTCCCCTCCACTCCGGCAGAAGCGCTCGCAAGGGCACAACTGCTCCTCGACTTCCCTCCAGCGGCAGACAAGGCCGAAGACTGGAGGGCCACCATCCAGAGCCTGATCGCCTTCGCCAACAACGACTCTCCACAGCAGCCGTCGACCTCGCGGCCGCGGCAAGCTGAGAAGACGAAGGCCGACGGCGACAAGACCGCCGGGGGTGCGACAAGCGTGCACTCCCCGCCGCGGAAGCAGAAGACGCCGCCCCGCCGGAACAACGCCGACGACGGCTCCACCGCCTCGTCGGATCCGCGGGCTCGTCGGGACCAGCGCCAAGTCCTTGACGAGCGGCGAGAAGAAGACGCTCGGACCACAATCGAGCGCCGCCGAGAAGCTCGACGACAGTCCGACAAGCGAGCTGGAGACGCTGTCGACGCGAATGCGCCCGGTGAACCAGGCGACTTGCCGTACGCGGCAGGCTGCCCTGCGTTCACCCGCGAGCTGCGCCGCGTCCAGTGGCCCAGCATGAAGAACTTCAAGCCCGACGTACCGGAGAAGTACGACGGCAAAACGCACCCCTCGGAATTCTTAAGTGTCTACACCATCGCGGTACAGGCTGCCGGGGGGCGCGACGACAAAATTCTAGCCAACTACTTCCCGCTTGTGCTTAAGCCGAACGTCCGTTCGTGGCTTATGCACTTGCCAGAAGGCTCTATTTCTTCTTGGGCCGACCTGTGCCACCAGTTTGTTGGAGCCTTCACCGGCGGCCACAAACCCCACGGCCAGGAGAGTGATCTCCACATCCTGGCCCAGAAGGAAGGAGAGCCCCTGCGCAAGTATATCCAACGCTTCAGCAGAGTGCAACATAACATCCCCGACGTCCACCCTGCCGCGGTTATCAGCGCGTTCCACCAGAACGTGCGTAACCGCCGCATGCGTGAAGAAATGGCGATGACCAAGATTCGGGACGTCAGTGAGCTTTACGCTCTTGCTGACAAGTGCGCACGCGCTGAAGAGGGGAGGAAACTCCCCGGGGAGGATGCTGGCGCAGGAGGAAGCGACAGCGACGACGCCGCCCCGGCAAAGAAGAGCCGGCGGCGGAACAACAGAAGGAAGGGCAAGAAGGAGGTGCTTGCCGTCGAGAAGTCCGGCAAGGAAGCCCCCGCCAAGCAAGCGCAGGCTGGCGGCTCCGGCAAGGAGCCTGCCCCTACAGCGGCGGCCGACAAGCCGGGCAACTCCGACAAGCAATACTGCAAGATTCACCGCACCAAGGGCCACGATCTCTCCAACTGCAAGCGCGTCGAATACCTCGTCGAGCAACAGAAGCTTGAGTACGAGAGGCGCGACAAGGAGAAGGCCCAAGGTGACGGTGAGGAAACAAACAAGAAGCGGCCGTTCAATGGCCGGGGAGGACGCCGCGGCAAGGCCAAACAGCGGCAGGGTGATCGACCTCCCCGGGGCCGCGACAAGGACGAAGATGATGATGAAGACATGGAGGACGAGGAGAACAGCGAGCAGGAGTTCCAGAAGGCCACGGAGGTCCTGTGCGTCGACGGTGGCGCCTCTCTACACACCTCCCACCGCCAACTTAAGCAGTGGGTGCGCGAGGTGAACGCAGCAGAGCCGCCCGTGGAGTCGCGCAGGCTCCTCAAATGGTCCAGCACGCCCATCATTTTTGATCTTGAGGATCACCCTGATCGCACCACCGCGGTCGGGTGCTTGCCGATGTTGGTCTCGCCCACCATCCGCAACCTCAAGGTCACCAAAATGTTGGTTGACGGCGGGGCCGGGCTGAACTTGATCTCCTCTGCTGTGATCAAGAGACTCCAGATCCCAGATGGCGAGCTCGAAGAGACCGGTTCATTCCAAGGAATCAACCCGGGAAGGAGCAAGCCCAAGGGGAAGATAACTCTGCCGGTGACCTTTGGCGGGGAGCTCAACTTCAGGACTGAGCGCATCACTTTCGACGTTGCTGATATTCCGTTACCATATAACGGAATACTCGGCCGTCCCGCCCTCGCCAAGTTCATGGCGGCTTCCCACTACGCCTACAACGTACTGAAGATGCCGGGGCCGATAAGCGTCATCACTGTCCACGGCGACAAGAAGGATGCGCTTATCTGCACCGACAAGATCTACCGGGAAGCAGCAGCTGCGGCCGACAAGGACACTCTTGCCGCTGAAGCTCCCGGGGGGAAGAAGACGAAGACCAAGTCCGGCAAATGCTCTGGGACCCACTCCGGCAACCGCACCTCTTCGGAGTGCTGCGCTGCCGTCGAGGACGTTCCATCGAGCTCCACCGGCAAGAGCAAGAAAGGAATGGCTGCTCCTCCGGCAACCAAGAAGGTGTCCGCCAAGGAGGATGGCACTGGTGGTACCTTCACCATCAGTGCCACGCTTGACAGCAAATAGGAAAGCGCGCTCGTTGCCTTCCTGCGGGCGAATGTCGATGTGTTTGCATGGCAACCATCTAACATCCCCGGTGTTCCCAGGGAGGTGATTGAGCACAAGCTTGCTGTTTGCCCTCATGCGCGGCCCGTCAAGCAGAAAGTAAGGAAACAAGCCGTGGAGCGCCAAGAATTCATCAACGAAGAAATCAAAAAGCTAGAGGCAGCAGGTCTAGTTAGAGGTGTGATCCATCCGACGTGGTTGGCGAATCCAGTCGTCGTGCGCAAGGCTAACGGGAAGTGGAGACTTTGTATAGACTTCACTGATGTAAATAAAGCATGTCCCAAGGATCCCTTCCCTTTGCCGCGCATTGACCAGATTGTTGACTCCACTGCCGGATGTGAGCTACTCTGCTTTCTTGATGCATATTCAGGCTACCATCAGATTTTCATGGCCAAAGAAGATGAAGAGAAGACTGCATTTATCACTCCATGTGGCACTTATTGCTTTATCCGCATGCCATTTGGGTTGAAGAATGCAGGATCAACTTTTGCAAGGGTGATGTATACTGCTTTCGAGCCACAGATCCACAGAAATGTGGAGGCGTACATGGATGACATCGTGGTAAAGAGCAGGAGCAAGGATACACTGATTCAAGATTTAGAAGAGACATTTCAGAATCTGCGCAGGATACAGCTCAAGTTGAACCCCGAGAAGTGCGTCTTTGGGGTCCCCTCCGGCAAGCTTCTCGGGTTCTTTGTATCACAAAGGGGGATCGAAGCTAACCCCGACAAGATCAAAGCCATTGAGCAGATGGAAGCCCCAAAGCGAGTCAAGGATGTCAGAAGGCTTGCAGGTTGTGTGGCTGCCCTCAGTAGGTTCGTTTCAAAATCTGCAGAACGCGCCCTACCTTTCTTCAAAATCTTGAAGAAGGCAGGTCCCATGAAGTGGACTCCGGAAGCGGAGGCGGCGCTGCAAGATTTGAAACGGTACCTTTCCTCCCCTCCAATACTTGTCGCACCTAGGCCACAGGAAAAGTTGTTGCTGTACCTAGCAGCAACCAACCAGGTGGTTAGTGCTGCGTTAGTAGCGGAGAGGGAGTCCGACGAGGAGGTCACACCACCGGCAAGCGAATCCAGCGACAAGCAGGGGGCTGTTCCGGCAAGCTCTGGCGCCGACAAAGATGACTCTGCGCAGGGAAAAGAAGAGGTGCGGAAGAAGATGGTACAGCGCCCAGTCTATTTTGTAAGTTCCCTTCTCCAGGGGGCTAGATCAAGGTACTCTGGTGTGCAGAAGTTGCTTTTTGGTCTCCTCATGGCCTCGAGAAAGCTGCGCCATTACTTCCAAGCCCATGAGATAACAGTGGTCACTCGCTTTCCGCTGAACAGGATATTGCACAACCCAGAAGCAACAGGCAGGATCGTGGAGTGGGCACTGGAGCTGTCGAGCTTTGGACTCAAGTTTGAAAGTACTTCAACTATTCAGAGCCGAGCTTTGGCAGAATTCATAGCAGAATGGACCCCAACGCCCGACGAAGAAGTTCAAGAAACAAGTGCGCCCGTACAAGAAGCGACAAGTGAATGGGTAATGTACTTTGATGGTGCCTTTTCGCTGCAAGGCGCCGGTGCTGGCGTGGTACTCATTGCGCCCACCGGAGAGCACCTCAAGTATGTTATCCAGATGCACTTCCCAAGAGAACAAGCGACAAACAACACCGCTGAATATGAAGGCTTGCTCGCTGGCCTCAGGATTGCGGCTGAACTTGGGATCAGGAAGCTGATTGTACGTGGAGACTCCCAGTTGGTGGTCCGGCAAGTTAACAAGAGCTACCAGAGCCCTTTGATGGAAGCATATGTCGATGAAGTGAGAAAGCTTGAAGAGCACTTTGAAGGTCTGCAGATGGAGCACGTCCCGAGAGCTCAGAATGAAATTGCGGACGGCCTTTCAAAGTGTGCTGCGATGAAGTTACCTGTGGAACCAGGGACCTTCTTGCTCAAGCTGACTCAACCATCCGTTACACCACTCATTGGGCAGCCTAAGAAGAGAAAGTTGGTCTCCGGTGACTACTTGCCGGCGGACCTCCCCGAGACCGCCGCCAAGGTCACCAAGATCAACGACAAGAACGCTGAGGAACAGTTTGCTCCTGCAGATCCTCGGATTTGTACAGTTGAAGCAAGTGTTCCCGACAAGTCTCGTCCCGGCGAGCTTGCCGGGGGATCGTCAGCTCCGGCAGAACCAGAGGTCCTTGCCGTAGAAGCCGAGATTCCCGCAGCGGCCCTCGAGCCTTTAGTCCTTGCCGTCGAGCCTCAGGCTCCGGCGTGGGCACAGCAGATCGTTCGTTTTCTTCAAACTGGAGAACTTCCCGACGACCCTCAAGAGATAGAGAAGATAACCAGGCAGTCAAGTATGTACCAGTTCGTGGATAACGAGCTGTACAGAAGAAGACTCAATGGTGTCAGGTTGAAGTGCATCTCCAGAGAAGATGGACAGAAGCTGTTGGCGGAAATACACGGAGGCATATGCGGCCACCACATTGGCGCAAGGGCACTTGTCGGGAAAGCTTTCCGGCAAGGGTTCTTTTGGCAAGAAGCCCTCCAAGATGCAACTGCACTAGTAACCAAGTGTGAAGCGTGTCAGTTCCATGCAAAGCAAATCCATCAGCCAGCTCAAGCTCTCCAAACAATCCCTTTGTCCTGGCCCTTCTCGGTCTGGGGGCTCGATATCCTCGGCCCTTTCCCCCGTGCTGTCGGGGGCTTTGAGTACTTGTACGTCGCAATCGACAAGTTCACAAAGTGGCCCGAAGTGGAACCAGTGAGAAAGGTGACAGCACAGTCAGCGGTCAAGTTCTTCAGGTCAATTGTTTGCCGGTTCGGGATCCCTAACAGGATTATCACCGACAACGGTACACAATTCACTAGTCGCACCTTCATGCAGTACGTCCAAGACCTTGGCGCCAAGGTCTGTTTCGCTTCTGTTGCTCACCCGAGGAGCAACGGTCAAGCGGAGAGGGCCAATGCTGAAGTGCTGCGCGGACTCAAGACAAGAACTTTCGACAGGCTGCGCAAGTGCGGAAGAAATTGGATAGAGGAGCTACCGGCGGCTCTTTGGTCAATCAGAACGACACCAAGTCGAGCCACCGGACAGACACCCTTTGCTCTAGTCTATGGAGCAGAGGCAGTTCTCCCCACGGAACTCGTATACGGATCTCCAAGAGTGCTCGCTTATGATGAGCTCGAGCAAGAGCAGCTGCGACAAGATGATGCGCTGCTCCTCGAGGAGGGACGTCTCCAGGCTGCTGTACGAGCTGCTCGCTACCAGCAAGCTTTGCGCCGCTACCATAGCCGCAAAGTCAAGGCCAGGAGTCTCGAGGAAGGCGACCTTGTTCTTCGGCGCGCTCAGTCCGCCAAGAATTCCAACAAGTTGACGCTGAAGTGGGAAGGCCCTTATCGGGTGAGACAAGTCACGAGGCCCGGCGCTGTCCGCCTCGAGACCGAAGAAGGCTTACCGGTGAGCAACTCCTGGAACATAGAGCATCTTCGCAAGTTTCACCCATAAGGCGCGGTTGCCGTGATCCGCTCCGGCAACCACCTTTTGTACAAGCCTTGCCGCTGTTGCATGTAACCCTTTGTACAAAGCCGGGCGCAGACCCCGTGCATCAGTAAAGTTTTCGTGTTTTTCGCATCAATTGCCTTTTGCATGCTTTTCTTTGCTATTTGCATGTTTTGTTTGGCATTTGGCGAAACACTCAAGTATACGGTAAGCATTACTACGCCGAAAGGCCATACACTTGTTTCCCTTTCCCTTTTTCTTTCCTTTTAAGCAGAAGGAACGTTCCTCGCGCACAAGTTTACCGGGGAGGAAGGAGGTGGAGGAGGAACCAAGTGCTGTTCAAGAAAGAGAAGCCTTACCGGAAAACAAGCAAAATATGAAAGATAAGTTGATGGAATTTGATCAGTTCAAAATTTTAATTTTTAAGTTGTCTTCCTTGAACAATCACACTTTGTATGGAAAACCTGTGCGCGGAGGAACCTACCCGTAGCTTGTCGCACCCTTATCTTGTTTTCGAGTTCACTCAACGATTTAAGTGAGCTGCGACAAGTGTCGCGCCCTTGTTTCGTTTCCGAGTACGCTCAGCAAGCTAAGTGCGTTGCGACTAGCTGCGGCAAGGTTGCTTGCCGGTGAGACCTTAGCCTGCAGGCTGCTTCGAGTCCAGCACTCAGCGCTCGCGGCAAGGGCCCCTTGCCGGCAAGCTTCCCGGGAGCGTAGGGTGAAAAACGTACAAAGTCAAGGATTAAGACAAGGAAGATAACATTGCACTGATTGATTAAAATGAGATAAATATCTTACAAGAGATAACTTGTAGCAACGGGCTAACGAGTTCGTAACATAATGTGCAGCAACAACAAAAGAAGATAAAGATAATGGAGCCCTAATCTACGCGGTCGCCCTCTTTCCTGGAAAGCTTGGCCACCTTGGCGATGATATGGGCGACTTGCTCCTTCAGGGCCTCTGTATCCACATCGGCCGGCAAGCTGCGAAGAACGTTGTTAAGATTGATTCCCGGGTTGCGGTACACGATCTTCGTCAGCACCCGCTCCAGAGTTCCTGCGCAGAGCAGACGCGACTCCTCGGCCAGTTGCGCGGGGAGTTGGTTCCGGAAACCTGCAAGGGCCGGCGCGATGCCTCTGAAGAAGAGGCTGAGCTTGACGCTGTGCGGGAGATCCGGATCCGGCGAGTAGATGAGATGTTCGACCTTCAACGCCAGCAGCTCTTGGTCAATATTGGACGCACAAGACACCAGGTCTTCGGTCCACAGCTCGATGTTTCGGCGGAAGAGCTCAGATGCCTTGTTGGCGCTGTCCACCAAGGTCCGCTCCTTGCGGAGCTCCTCCTTCAGCTTGTCCTCTCGGAGCTTGGCAGCGTCAATTGAATCCCTCAAAGTTGAGACCTTCAGCTCCAAGTCCTCGATGGAGTCCTTGGCGGCCTTCAACTCGTCGCCCTTCTTAGACAGGCTCACTTGGAGCTCTGCGTTTGTGTGGGCGTCCTTCTCGCGCTCAGTAATGAGCGCGGCAACCTTCTCCGCGCTCACCTTCATCGCCTTCTCCAGCTGGATAACCTTGGCGGCGAGCTCCTTCTTGGCGTCTTCCGCGGCAGCCGCGGCGGCTTTCGCCTCCTTCAGCTCTCCGCCAAGGGCCGCCTCGCGAGCGGCAAGGTCCTCCTCATGGGAGTCAAGATCAACCTTCCGCTGTGCGAGCTCTCCTTCTCGCTGGGACATCTCCACCCCGGCGAGCCGCTGCTGTTCCTCAGCCTCGGCCTTTTCCAATAGCCATTCTTGGTACTCGCCGGCGAGGCGCTCGCGCTCCTCCGCCACCTCGCGGAGACCCGCTTTGTGGGCAGCGCTGAGCTCCGCCGCGCGCTTCTCCATTTCTGCTGCGGCCTTGGCGGCAAGGGCATCCCGGGAGGCAAGCTTCGCCTGCCTGGCCCGGTAAAGGGCCAGGAGCTGGTGGAGTAGCTTCTCCTCCTCGGGCCCGTCACCGTCGCCGGGCGCCTCGACGATCCTCAGACCCGCGGAGGCGAGGACTTCTCCGTCAAACACCTCGCCCTCCGCGGGAGCCCTTGATGAAGACCCCCAAGGCACCTGGATGAAGACGCCATTGGGGGCTCGTAGATAGTAACCGGTTGGCTCCTCGCCGGCGGAGGGATCGGCGGCCGGTGCAGCATCCGATGCTCCCGCCACCTCCGGGTCGGCGGTGCGGTCGCCGTCCCCCTCCCCGGCCGCTGCGTCAGCAGCCGGAGCGTTCTCCTGCGCGGCCGGCTCGGTGGCCTCGGCCATCTCCTCGGTGGCCTCGGCCATCTCCTCGGCGGCCTCGGCCATCTCCACGACGACAGGGGCGCCACCGCCGCCGCCCTGCGCGCCCTCCTCGTCCTCGACGTTGATGACCTCGGTCTCCATCGGCACGGGAGGAGGAGGGGGAAGATCTAGAAGAAGAAGAAAAAGAAGTTCAAAATCAAGCAAAGATCCAAAAAGAGACAAAGCTAAGAAGACCAAGTACAGAACATACCTTGGCGGACGTCCTCTGCGGCGGGCTCCCTTGCCGGGGAGCCCTGCCTTGGCGGAGTGGCCGCCCTCGCCGGGCTGCTCGCCCTTGGCGGGGTACTCTGCCTTGGCGGAGTACCCGCCCTTGGCGGAGCACTCTCCCTTGCCGGAGAGTTTTGCCTTGGCGGGGACGGCGGGGCCTGCAGCTCCTCGGTGACGGTCTCCGGGCGCTCTTCCCGCTGCGGCTCCACCTCTGCACAAGAGAAGATAAAGGAACCAAGATATTCAGATAAAACCGAAACCCCAAGCGCGCCCCGACAAGCGAAAGAATGAGTCTCAGACTTACGCTGGGGGCTGCGCTGGGGGCTGCTCCCCGGAGCGGCACTTGGGTCCGGCAGGCTCGGCTCCGGCGCGCTTTCTGCCGCTGCGGCGGCTGGGTCTTCCGTGACCTCGACTACGGGCACTTTGGCCCTCTTCGCGCGCTGCTCCAAGGTCCTGGAATCACAAGCGACAAGCAAAATTAGCGTCAACAACAATCAAGATAAAAAATCAAGAAGGAGTAGGATCTTAGGTCCTTACTCCTGGTCCTCCTCGTCGGACTCGCTCAGCGCGGAGAAATCGAACTCCACCGTGGGCGCGTCGGCGCGAGGAGCGGAAGATGAAGATTCCCTCGCGCGTTTCGGAGCCACTGGGGCTGGGGGCTGCGTAGGCCCAGCCCCTGTGGCCGCCGGAGCCTGAGAAGCGGGCGGAGCCGTCGCTCCGCTCCGAGAAGACCCTTGCCGGCTTGGCGCCGGCCTGCGGGACGTCTCCGTCGTGGTCCGCGCGCGGGGCGCCTCTGTTGTGGCCGGCACGCCGGTCGCCCTTGGCGCGGCTTGGCTCGCCCGGGGAGCCGCCCGGCGAGCTGGCTGTTGCCGGGGCGCCTGCGCCCTCTCCCCTGTCGCCGCCTTGCGGAGACGCCTCGGTGGGGACTGCCTCGGGCTTGCCGGGGGCGGGGAGCTCTCCGACGAGGAGAGGTCGTCGGCGTAGAGCTCCGTAGATCTGCCGGAGTCCTCGTCCTCCTCCTCCTCCTCTTCCTCGGCCGGCTCGCTGGGCCCAGCGCCTTGCGCTGCGGGCCCTTTCTTCTTGGCGGCCCCGCTCCTTCCGGCGCCTCCGCTCCTCGCGGCGCCCCTGTTCCCTCCGGCGGTGCCCTCCATTGCCGTGGCCTCCGCCGCGATCCCGTGGATCCCGGAGTGCCTCAGCGAGGGGACCCCGGCAAGCGCGTCGGGAGGGAGTTTCAGCAGCTTGCGGATCTCCTCCTCCTCCGCTTGGCTGGATGCATCTGCAACTTCCGCCTCAGCAGGCGTGTACCCGAAGTTTCCTGCCGCCGCAGCTGCGGCGACTTCTTCAGCTCGAGAAGCCATATAGGCAATCTCCTGGTCGGTGGTGGCTCGCGTGTGCAGCTTGAGGTCGTCCTTCTTCTCCAACACCTCCACAAGGTTGTCGTAGAAGTTGAGGACGTCGATGGGCTTGGGCGCGATCCACGTGCGGTCCAAGCCATGTGAATCGCACGCGGGCATCATGGCGACGATGCGATCCCGGGCGCTGCTGGCGCAGAGCGGCACCACTCCCCGGGGAGCTCGGAAGTACTCGGGGTGTGCCGGGTCGAACTTGAAAAGTTCCCGGACCATCCCCCGCAGCTCGAGTGTTGTGAAATTGAAATTGAGGCCGGGGCGCAGCCTCATGATGTCTGCCGGGCCGCCGTACTCCCAAGCCGGCCTCTTCCTGTCTTGGAGAGGGGCGATCCGGCGACGAAGGAAATCTGCGCCCACCTCAGCGACGGACAGCGGCGCCAATCGAAGACGAAGAATCCTGACGAGCGCGATATCCAGCTTGCTGTCGTCGGAGTCGAGCTCGCTCCAATCCCTGCCGCGCACAATGGGCGTTGTGCGCGGCGTGGTGAAGGCTTGCGGCCGGTCCTCGACAACCCAGCACCACTCCGCGCGCCACTCTTCCCACTTGCCGCGGAGCTCCCCCGGCAAGTAGGCCCCTTTCTTGTTCAACCGAAACACCCAAGAAATTCCTCCGGAGAGGGGGGCGTCTGCCTCCGCTCTAGGGATGAAAAAGTGTCTAAAGAGTGCTACATTGGGCTGAATTCCTATGAAGTTTTCGCACATGTGTGCGAAAACGGACATGGTGAGGATGGCGTTGGGGGTAAAGTCGAGGAGCTGGAAGCCGTAGGTGTTCATGATGTCACAGAAGAAGTTTGAGAAAGGAGGACACAGACCGCAGTGGAAGAAGGCTGCGAAGAAGTGATACCCGCCGGGGTAGTTGTCCTTGGCGACGGCCGGGTAGACGTGCGTGCGGGGGTGCGCCGGGGTCTCCTTGGCCCAGAACAAGTAGTACTTGTTCCAGAGCTCCCGCACGCCAAGCTTCGGCGGGAAGACGACATGCTGCTTCCGGTACGCGACGAGCTTCGCCGCTTGCTCTGACTTCTCCCGCTTGGACTTCTCCGCCTTCGCCTTGTCGGTCTTTGGGGCCATGGCGGATGCGGCGGAAGGAAGAGGATGAAGAGCTTGGTGGTGGCGGAGGTGTGGAAGCAGAGCACAGGAGAGATCTGAGGAAGAAGACGATTGCAATGAGTGCGCAGGGAGGGGAACCGCGCCGCTTTCTCAGCTTTTATGGGGAAGTGGGGGGCGTTTCGCCCTTCCCATTAAAGGAATCGTGGGCACGTCCCATCCCACGGCGCCGCGATCGACGCGTGCCGTTGCCGTGGGGTGCGGCGGATGCGGAAGTGGATTCGGCGCGTCACGGGCCGCGGGTGCCCGTGCACTGTTTTGGGCCTGGCCCAACAGCGCTCGGCATCGCGTGTGGCCCAGGCCCGGGGGCTCCTGTCGGTGTACTAAGGTAGGGGTACCTCAGTACCCCAACTTGTGCACGGGCAGTTACAGCTCCCCGCGGCAAGGTTCACCACACGCTTGCCGGAGACCTTCCTGCCCTTTTACTTAGCCATTCAAAAACAAAGTATACAAGACAGAAGATCGAGACCCCGGCAAGAGGAGCTTGCCGGGAAGGCCGTCCCAGGCTCAAGACTGCTTAATTAGCACAAGGCCCTGGCAAGAGGAGCGTGCCAGGACGATTAGGAGATTTCATCATAGGAGATCCGGCAAGGGCCCGGGGAGCGACAAGCTTCCGGGCCCGGCAAGATCAAGGCCCCCGGCAAGGTGCTTGCCGGGAGAGGTGTGCTGTGTGCCCGCGCTCCAGCTCATCGGCCCACGCGTCGCCCTGGGGCCACTCCAGGGACGCGTGGCAGATGGCTGTGTAGCCTGGGGGACACGGTGGCACTCCACGGCGATGGATCCGTCGCCGTGGCGAACGGAGACGCAACGGCGGGAGCTTTTGGGGTCGACGGCGATGGGTATTAAATGCCCTTGTCCCCCACTGTCAAAGTAGGTATAGACCACTGTTCTGTACTGTAGCTCCACTGTTCCCGCACTGTTCCAACTACCACCCTTTTTACATTTTTACCCCTCCTCTACGGTTGACACCTGTCGGTGACCCCTTGGGCTATAAAAGGAGGCCCATGCACAACGTAGGGGAGGTTCGGAACCTAGAACATTCTCACGCTCGTGTAGCTGCTTCTTCAAGCTCCGAGCGCCCAAACTCAATACACAACTAAGCAGGAGTAGGGTTTTACGCATCCGTGCGGCCCGAACCTGGGTAAAACTGCCCGCGCGTCTGCCCCGATCTGCTCTCTGTGCTCCCTCCGCCCTCGTACCGCATAGACAAGGGGCTCCGGTCCCATAGGTGCTCGTGGCGGACAGTTTCCCCCGACATCTTTGGCGCGCCAGGGTACCTTGATCTAGCCCCCTGGAGAAGGGAACTTACAAAATAGACTGGGCGCTGTACCATCTTCTTCATAAACAGCGCCTATGGGACCTCGGAGAGCTCCCCGCGGCAAGGTTCACCACACGCTTGCCGGAGACCTTCCTGCCCTTTTACTTAGCCATTCAAAAACAAAGTATACAAGACAGAAGATCGAGACCCCGGCAAGAGGAGCTTGCCGGGAAGGCCGTCCCAGGCTCAAGACTGCTTAATTAGCGCAAGGCCCTGGCAAGAGGAGCGTGCCAGGACGATTAGGAGATTTCATCATAGAAGATCCGGCAAGGGCCCGGGGAGCGACAAGCTTCCGGGCCCGGCAAGATCAAGGCCCCCGGCAAGGTGCTTGCCGGGAGAGGTGTGATGTGTGCCCGCGCTCCAGCTCATCGGCCCACGCGTCGCCCTGGGGCCACTCCAGGGACGCGTGGCAGATGGCTGTGTAGCCTGGGGGACACGGTGGCACTCCACGGCGATGGATCCGTCGCCGTGGCGAACGGAGACGCAACGGCGGGAGCTTTTGGGGTCGACGGCGATGGGTATTAAATGCCCTTGTCCCCCACTGTCAAAGTAGGTATAGACCACTGTTCTGTACTGTAGCTCCACTGTTCCCGCACTGTTCCAACTACCACCCTTTTTACATTTTTACCCCTCCTCTACGGTTGACACCTGTCGGTGACCCCTTGGGCTATAAAAGGAGGCCCATGCACAACGTAGGGGAGGTTCGGAACCTAGAACATTCTCACGCTCGTGTAGCTGCTTCTTCAAGCTCCGAGCGCCCAAACTCAATACACAACTAAGCAGGAGTAGGGTTTTACGCATCCGTGCGGCCCGAACCTGGGTAAAACTGCCCGCGCGTCTGCCCCGATCTGCTCTCTGTGCTCCCTTCGCCCTCGTACCGCATAGACAAGGGGCTCCGGTCCCATAGGTGCTCGTGGCGGACAGTTTCCCCCGACATCTTTGGCGCGTCTGCCCCGATCTGCTCTCTGTGCTCCCTCCGCCCTCGTACCGCATAGACAAGGGGCTCCGGTCCCATAGGTGCTCGTGGCGGACAGTTTCCCCCGACATCTTTGGCGCGGCTTTCTCGAGGCCATGAGGAGACCAAAAAGCAACTTCTGCACACCAGAGTACCTTGATCTAGCCCCCTGGAGAAGGGAACTTACAAAATAGACTGGGCGCTGTACCATCTTCTTCCGCACCTCTTCTTTTCCCTGCGCAGAGTCATCCTTGTCGGCGCCAGAGCTTGCCGGAACAGCCCCCTGCTTGTCGCTGGATTCGCTTGCCGGTGGTGTGACCTCCTCGTCGGACTCCCTCTCCGCTACTAACGCAGCACTAACCACCTGGTTGGTTGCTGCTAGGTACAGCAACAACTTTTCCTGTGGCCTAGGTGCGACAAGTATTGGAGGGGAGGAAAGGTACCGTTTCAAATCTTGCAGCGCCGCCTCCGCTTCCGGAGTCCACTTCATGGGACCTGCCTTCTTCAAGATTTTGAAGAAAGGTAGGGCGCGTTCTGCAGATTTTGAAACGAACCTACTGAGGGCAGCCACACAACCTGCAAGCCTTCTGACATCCTTGACTCGCTTTGGGGCTTCCATCTGCTCAATGGCTTTGATCTTGTCGGGGTTAGCTTCGATCCCCCTTTGTGATACAAAGAACCCGAGAAGCTTGCCGGAGGGGACCCCAAAGACGCACTTCTCGGGGTTCAACTTGAGCTGTATCCTGCGCATATTCTGAAATGTCTCTTCTAAATCTTGAATCAGTGTATCCTTGCTCCTGCTCTTTACCACGATGTCATCCATGTACGCCTCCACATTTCTGTGGATCTGTGGCTCGAAAGCAGTATACACCACCCTTGCAAAAGTTGATCCTGCATTCTTCAACCCAAATGGCATGCAGATAAAGCAATAAGTGCCACATGGAGTGATAAATGCAGTCTTCTCTTCATCTTCTTTGGCCATGAAAATCTGATGGTAGCCTGAATATGCATCAAGAAAGCAGAGTAGCTCACATCCGGCAGTGGAGTCAACAATCTGGTCAATGCGCGGCAAAGGGAAGGGATCCTTGGGACATGCTTTATTTACATCAGTGAAGTCTATACAAAGTCTCCACTTCCCGTTAGCCTTGCGCACGACGACTGGATTCGCCAACCACGTCGGATGGATCACACCTCTAACTAGACCTGCTGCCTCTAGCTTTTTGATTTCTTCGTTGATGAATTCTTGGCGCTCCACGGCTTGTTTCCTTACTTTCTGCTTGACGGGCCGCGCATGAGGGCAAACAGCAAGCTTGTGCTCAATCACCTCCCTGGGAACACCGGGGATGTCAGATGGTTGCCATGCAAACACATCGACATTCGCCCGCAGGAAGGCAACGAGCGCGCTTTCCTATTTGCTGTCAAGCGTGGCACTGATGGTGAAGGTACCACCAGTGCCATCCTCCTTGGCGGACACCTTCTTGGTTGCCGGAGGAGCAGCCATTCCTTTCTTGCTCTTGCCGGTGGAGCTCGATGGAACGTCCTCGACGGCAGCGCAGCACTCCGAAGAGGTGCGGTTGCCGGAGTGGGTCCCAGAGCATTTGCCGGACTTGGTCTTCGTCTTCTTCCCCCCGGGAGCTTCAGCGGCAAGAGTGTCCTTGTCGGCCGCAGCTGCTGCTTCCCGGTAGATCTTGTCGGTGCAGATAAGCGCATCCTTCTTGTCGCCGTGGACAGTGATGACGCTTATCGGCCCCGGCATCTTCAGTACGTTGTAGGCGTAGTGGGAAGCCGCCATGAACTTGGCGAGGGCGGGACGGCCGAGTATTCCGTTATATGGTAACGGAATATCAGCAACGTCGAAAGTGATGCGCTCAGTCCTGAAGTTGAGCTCCCCGCCAAAGGTCACCGGCAGAGTTATCTTCCCCTTGGGCTTGCTCCTTCCCGGGTTGATTCCTTGGAATGAACCGGTCTCTTCGAGCTCGCCATCTGGGATCTGGAGTCTCTTGATCACAGCAGAGGAGATCAAGTTCAGCCCGGCCCCGCCGTCAACCAACATTTTGGTGACCTTGAGGTTGCGGATGGTGGGCGAGACCAACATCGGCAAGCACCCGACCGCGGTGGTGCGATCAGGGTGATCCTCAAGATCAAAAATGATGGGCGTGCTGGACCATTTGAGGAGCCTGCGCGACTCCACGGGCGGCTCTGCTGCGTTCACCTCGCGCACCCACTGCTTAAGTTGGCGGTGGGAGGTGTGTAGAGAGGCGCCACCGTCGACGCACAGGACCTCCGTGGCCTTCTGGAACTCCTGCTCGCTGTTCTCCTCGTCCTCCATGTCTTCATCATCATCTTCGTCCTTGTCGCGGCCCCGGGGAGGTCGATCACCCTGCCGCTGTTTGGCCTTGCCGCGGCGTCCTCCCCGGCCATTGAACGGCCGCTTCTTGTTTGTTTCCTCACCGTCACCTTGGGCCTTCTCCTTGTCGCGCCTCTCGTACTCAAGCTTCTGTTGCTCGACGAGGTATTCGACGCGCTTGCAGTTGGAGAGATCGTGGCCCTTGGTGCGGTGAATCTTGCAGTATTGCTTGTCGGAGTTGCCCGGCTTGTCGGCCGCCGCTGTAGGGGCAGGCTCCTTGCCGGAGCCGCCAGCCTGCGCTTGCTTGGCGGGGGCTTCCTTGCCGGACTTCTCGACGGCAAGCACCTCCTTCTTGCCCTTCCTTCTGTTGTTCCGCCGCCGGCTCTTCTTTGCCGGGGCGGCGTCGTCGCTGTCGCTTCCTCCTGCGCCAGCATCCTCCCCGGGGAGTTTCCTCCCCTCTTCAGCGCGTGCGCACTTGTCAGCAAGAGCGTAAAGCTCACTGACGTCCCGAATCTTGGTCATCGCCATTTCTTCACGCATGCGGCGGTTACGCACGTTCTGGTGGAACGCGCTGATAACCGCGGCAGGGTGGACGTCGGGGATGTTATGTTGCACTCTGCTGAAGCGTTGGATATACTTGCGCAGGGGCTCTCCTTCCTTCTGGGCCAGGATGTGGAGATCACTCTCCTGGCCGTGGGGTTTGTGGCCGCCGGTGAAGGCTCCAACAAACTGGTGGCACAGGTCGGCCCAAGAAGAAATAGAGCCTTCTGGCAAGTGCATAAGCCACGAACGGACGTTCGGCTTAAGCACAAGCGGGAAGTAGTTGGCTAGAATTTTGTCGTCGCGCCCCCCGGCAGCCTGTACCGCGATGGTGTAGACACTTAAGAATTCCGAGGGGTGCGTTTTGCCGTCGTACTTCTCCGGTACGTCGGGCTTGAAGTTCTTCATGCTGGGCCACTGGACGCGGCGCAGCTCGCGGGTGAACGCAGGGCAGCCTGCCGCGTACGGCAAGTCGCCTGGTTCACCGGGCGCATTCGCGTCGACAGCGTCTCCAGCTCGCTTGTCGGACTGTCGTCGAGCTTCTCGGCGGCGCTCGATTGTGGTCCGAGCGTCTTCTTCTCGCCGCTCGTCAAGGACTTGGCGCTGGTCCCGACGAGCCCGCGGATCCGACGAGGCGGTGGAGCCGTCGTCGGCGTTGTTCCGGCGGGGCGGCGTCTTCTGCTTCCGCGGCGGGGAGTGCACGCTTGTCGCACCCCCGGCGGTCTTGTCGCCGTCGGCCTTCGTCTTCTCAGCTTGCCGCGGCCGCGAGGTCGACGGCTGCTGTGGAGAGTCGTTGTTGGCGAAGGCGATCAGGCTCTGGATGGTGGCCCTCCAGTCTTCGGCCTTGTCTGCCGCTGGAGGGAAGTCGAGGAGCAGTTGTGCCCTTGCGAGCGCTTCTGCCGGAGTGGAGGGGAGCGGGGGCGAGCGGTGCGACGAGCGGGATATGCTCGGACTTCTAACATTGTTAGAAGGAGCAGGGTCCCGCGCCGGCGCCTTCGCTTTGCCGGTGCTCGGACGGTTGTCCGGAGCGTCCTGCGAACCTCCGGTGTTCCTTTGCTCCAGCAAGCGGATACCACCTCCTGTGGTATGGCGCTGCTGGGTCGTCGTGTGCTGAGAAGGACGCGGCGCATCCACGGAGACCGAGGTTCGGTCGTCCGTTCTATTCTTGGATCTGGTGGCGCCGTGAGTGTCCTCGCCGGCGACCACCCTTCCGACGACATCTCCCCCGCCCACCGTTGGCTCCGGTGGCGGCGGGTGAGACGTAGACGGGCCTGCAACCTCCGAAGCCTTCTTCTTCGGGGCCATTACGCAGTTGTTGATGAAGTTGTTGATGAAAACGGAGAGGTTGTTGAAGATTGCGCCCGCGCGAACGCTGGATCAGGTACATGGGCATCACAAGTACATCAACGAGAAGAGGTCAGAATGAACCCCAATGCCCGACGAAGAAGTTCAAGAAACAAGTGCGCCCGTACAAGAAGCGACAAGTGAATGGGTAATGTACTTTGATGGTGCCTTTTCGCTGCAAGGCGCCGGTGCTGGCGTGGTACTCATTGCGCCCACCGGAGAGCACCTCAAGTATGTTATCCAGATGCACTTCCCAAGAGAACAAGCGACAAACAACACCGCTGAATATGAAGGCTTGCTCGCTGGCCTCAGGATTGCGGCTGAACTTGGGATCAGGAAGCTGATTGTACGTGGAGACTCCCAGTTGGTGGTCCGGCAAGTTAACAAGAGCTACCAGAGCCCTTTGATGGAAGCATATGTCGATGAAGTGAGAAAGCTTGAAGAGCACTTTGAAGGTCTGCAGATGGAGCACGTCCCGAGAGCTCAGAATGAAATTGCGGACGGCCTTTCAAAGTGTGCTGCGATGAAGTTACCTGTGGAACCAGGGACCTTCTTGCTCAAGCTGACTCAACCATCCGTTACACCACTCATTGGGCAGCCTAAGAAGAGAAAGTTGGTCTCCGGTGACTACTTGCCGGCGGACCTCCCCGAGACCGCCGCCAAGGTCACCAAGATCAACGACAAGAACGCTGAGGAACAGTTTGCTCCTGCAGATCCTCGGATTTGTACAGTTGAAGCAAGTGTTCCCGACAAGTCTCGTCCCGGCGAGCTTGCCGGGGGATCGTCAGCTCCGGCAGAACCAGAGGTCCTTGCCGTAGAAGCCGAGATTCCCGCAGCGGCCCTCGAGCCTTTAGTCCTTGCCGTCGAGCCTCAGGCTCCGGCGTGGGCACAGCAGATCGTTCGTTTTCTTCAAACTGGAGAACTTCCCGACGACCCTCAAGAGATAGAGAAGATAACCAGGCAGTCAAGTATGTACCAGTTCGTGGATAACGAGCTGTACAGAAGAAGACTCAATGGTGTCAGGTTGAAGTGCATCTCCAGAGAAGATGGACAGAAGCTGTTGGCGGAAATACACGGAGGCATATGCGGCCACCACATTGGCGCAAGGGCACTTGTCGGGAAAGCTTTCCGG
>LR738709.1:337116012-337148833 GCA_902687465.1 Secale cereale | reverse complement strand
CGCGCCACTCTTCCCACTTGCCGCGGAGCTCCCCCGGCAAGTAGGCCCCTTTCTTGTTCAACCGAAACACCCAAGAAATTCCTCCGGAGAGGGGGGCGTCTGCCTCCGCTCTAGGGATGAAAAAGTGTCTAAAGAGTGCTACATTGGGCTGAATTCCTATGAAGTTTTCGCACATGTGTGCGAAAACGGACATGGTGAGGATGGCGTTGGGGGTAAAGTCGAGGAGCTGGAAGCCGTAGGTGTTCATGATGTCACAGAAGAAGTTTGAGAAAGGAGGACACAGACCGCAGTGGAAGAAGGCTGCGAAGAAGTGATACCCGCCGGGGTAGTTGTCCTTGGCGACGGCCGGGTAGACGTGCGTGCGGGGGTGCGCCGGGGTCTCCTTGGCCCAGAACAAGTAGTACTTGTTCCAGAGCTCCCGCACGCCAAGCTTCGGCGGGAAGACGACATGCTGCTTCCGGTACGCGACGAGCTTCGCCGCTTGCTCTGACTTCTCCCGCTTGGACTTCTCCGCCTTCGCCTTGTCGGTCTTTGGGGCCATGGCGGATGCGGCGGAAGGAAGAGGATGAAGAGCTTGGTGGTGGCGGAGGTGTGGAAGCAGAGCACAGGAGAGATCTGAGGAAGAAGACGATTGCAATGAGTGCGCAGGGAGGGGAACCGCGCCGCTTTCTCAGCTTTTATGGGGAAGTGGGGGGCGTTTCGCCCTTCCCATTAAAGGAATCGTGGGCACGTCCCATCCCACGGCGCCGCGATCGACGCGTGCCGTTGCCGTGGGGTGCGGCGGATGCGGAAGTGGATTCGGCGCGTCACGGGCCGCGGGTGCCCGTGCACTGTTTTGGGCCTGGCCCAACAGCGCTCGGCATCGCGTGTGGCCCAGGCCCGGGGGCTCCTGTCGGTGTACTAAGGTAGGGGTACCTCAGTACCCCAACTTGTGCACGGGCAGTTACAGCTCCCCGCGGCAAGGTTCACCACACGCTTGCCGGAGACCTTCCTGCCCTTTTACTTAGCCATTCAAAAACAAAGTATACAAGACAGAAGATCGAGACCCCGGCAAGAGGAGCTTGCCGGGAAGGCCGTCCCAGGCTCAAGACTGCTTAATTAGCACAAGGCCCTGGCAAGAGGAGCGTGCCAGGACGATTAGGAGATTTCATCATAGGAGATCCGGCAAGGGCCCGGGGAGCGACAAGCTTCCGGGCCCGGCAAGATCAAGGCCCCCGGCAAGGTGCTTGCCGGGAGAGGTGTGCTGTGTGCCCGCGCTCCAGCTCATCGGCCCACGCGTCGCCCTGGGGCCACTCCAGGGACGCGTGGCAGATGGCTGTGTAGCCTGGGGGACACGGTGGCACTCCACGGCGATGGATCCGTCGCCGTGGCGAACGGAGACGCAACGGCGGGAGCTTTTGGGGTCGACGGCGATGGGTATTAAATGCCCTTGTCCCCCACTGTCAAAGTAGGTATAGACCACTGTTCTGTACTGTAGCTCCACTGTTCCCGCACTGTTCCAACTACCACCCTTTTTACATTTTTACCCCTCCTCTACGGTTGACACCTGTCGGTGACCCCTTGGGCTATAAAAGGAGGCCCATGCACAACGTAGGGGAGGTTCGGAACCTAGAACATTCTCACGCTCGTGTAGCTGCTTCTTCAAGCTCCGAGCGCCCAAACTCAATACACAACTAAGCAGGAGTAGGGTTTTACGCATCCGTGCGGCCCGAACCTGGGTAAAACTGCCCGCGCGTCTGCCCCGATCTGCTCTCTGTGCTCCCTCCGCCCTCGTACCGCATAGACAAGGGGCTCCGGTCCCATAGGTGCTCGTGGCGGACAGTTTCCCCCGACACCAAGCCTGCCTCAGGAGGAGGTAGTGGGGTCAGCAGTGATGCACCGCGCCAACGAGTGCCAGCGTCCGCCAGCGGCACAGTTGCCATTTCGGTGCAAAGGAGAAAATGCAGCCGTTGGTTCCCAAGGAGCGGGGCAAAGGTTTCCTCTTTGGTGCAACGAGACCGAAGACCACAAGGACGATAAGGAGGATGTCACCGTCGAGCCCACCACCGTGTCACCGCCTGATCCTTTTGCAGGCGGAGAGTGCTTTTGTCAGGGTAGGAACGTCCTTGTGTTCCCGCTCAAATATGGCCGTTGTGGAATCCCTTCCCGCCTAAACATTTCGGGGGAAGAGGATCGTGGCCGCCTATATAAGTAGCTAGGATTCCCACTGAAGAGTGCATCGACACACACACGCACTCGACCACCGCACAAGGAGCAAGAACACTAGCCTCCTGACCCTCCTGAGCTCGCCTCCTGAGCTCAGGAACCCTTGTACCAGTTCATACTCTAGCTCACCCGGAGCCAATCCACCAAAGCAGGAAGTAGGGTATTACACCTCGCGGTGGCCCGAACCTGGATAAACTCTTGTGTGTTTGATCGTTGTTTGCTTGAATCCTTCCACCGAGACGAGAGCGAGGCGCTAGGTAAACGTGAGTGGGAGAGATCTTCGTTCACGCCCATGTGTTTGAACTTAACGGGTTTTGTAGAGCCCTGAATTCGACATTATAGGAGCTTGGAGTGCCTCTGATGATATGTATCGTCTTTCACTGCAGTTGTACTTTAGCCTGGGCTTGTACTAAACTATGTATGGTGTGTATGACCAATGGTATATATATATATGGCAGTTTCTATATTACCATGTCATACAGATGAACATCTCTGCATTCCGTGTCATCCATTACATTCTGCACTCCTATGCCAAAGTTTTGCCATCCTTGTCTAAAACATTGTTTTGTTTTCCTAGGATGGTCAACACCCGCAACACCCCTGCTGCTCAGGAGCAGGGTGAAGCCAGTGGGGCTAGGGATGGGAATCTGCCTCATCCACCCTCCTTGGATGAAGTCATGTTGGAGGCAGAAAGGAATAAATGAGAGACCAATCGAATGATGGAACGCATAGAGCAGAATACTGCTTTTCGCCAAAAGAATGACGTGGTGTCTATTAATGACTTTATCAAGATGTGCCCACCAACCTTCCATCATTCCGCTGAGCCTCTTGATGCCGATGATTAGCTTCGCAGTATCACCCATAAGCTACATTCTACCCGTGTAGTCGAAGCTGATAAGGTTACCTACGCTTCCTACCATCTTGAGGGCCCTGGTAGCCTTTGGTGGGAAAACTATGAGGCTATGCGTCCCGCTGGCCAGATTACCAGTTGGGCAGACTTCAGCGAGGCTTTCCGTGAACACCACATTCCGGAAGGTCTTATGGATCGCAAGCGGGAGGAATTCTGCAATTTCACCAAAGGCAGGCTAACCGTGGATGCCTATATCCGCGAGTTTGGAAACTCGGCACACTATGCTCCCGAAGAAGTGTCCACCGATGCCAAGAAGCAGGCGAGGTTCCGCAAGGGACTCAGCCCCGAGCTTCACCATGATCTCCGACTGCACGAGTGCACCTCCTTCCAGAAGCTAGGGAACAAAACCATCAGTGCTGAGACAATTCAGACTGACTATGAAGCCACACGCAAGCATCCCCGCGATTTTGGTTCGTCATCCGGTTCTGGCTCTCACAAGCGCCAGGTATGGGTTCCAAACATAGCTCTGCCACCCAGGTTCACTCCGAGGCCATCCTATGAGGCGCCTCGCCCAACTAAGTAGTATGCACCGCCCAAGACTTACAGCGGACCATCTGCCAATACTGCCCCACGCACTGGCACTGTGACATGCTCCAAGTGCGGAGAACCAGGCCACTACACGCGAGAGTGTCCTCAGAACTAGCCAGGAAGATCTGTTGGCCGTGGTAAGCCAACAGGAAAGGTGAACTATGTCAAGCCAGTCACCACTGCACGTGACCATGTCAACTATGTCTCTGCTGAGGACGCTTATGAGGACCTAACGTCGTCCTTGGTACGCTCCTTGTTAACTGCCATCCGACATCTATTCTTTTCGATACTGGAGCATCTCATTCGTTCATATCTGAGAGCTATGCTCGAATGCACATCATGACTTTTTGTGACATGCCTACTTCCATGGTAATTCAAACTCCTGGTTCGAAATGGCAAACTTCTAGAGTAAGCCATGGAAATGAAATCATCGTCGATAGACATGTCTTTCTTGCATCTCTAATAGCTCTCAAGTCCTCGGACATAAACATCATCTTGGGTATGGACTGGATGACAACCCATTACGCTAAGATTGATTGCTACACTAGAACTGTTCAGCTTACACACCCATCGGGTAAGACGGTCAACCTTTTGACCCGAATTGCTGAGCGTCAGCTCTATTCTCTTAATGCTAGCCCTCTTCGAGAACTCGAAGATAGTTCATGACTTTCTGGATGTCTTTCCAGAAGAACTACCAGGTGTTCCACCTGACAGAGATGTAGAGTTCGTGATAGATCTTGTTCCAGGAACTGTCCCGATCTCTAGAAGACCCTATAAGATGGCACCCTTAGAACTAGGTGAGCTTAAGAAGCAACTTGATGAGTCCTTGAAAAAGGGTTTCATCCATCCTAGTTCCACTCCTTGGGCTTGTCCCATCCTCTTCGTCAAGAAGAAGGATGGAACGGATCGGATGGTTGTAGATTATCGACCCGTCAACCTGGTTACCATAAAGAACAAGTATCCGCTCCCCAGGATCAATGACCTGTATGATCAGCTCGCTGGATCCTCAGTCTTTTCCAAAATGGATTTGAGGTTAGGCTACCATAAAATCAAAATCAAGAACGGGGACATTCCCAAAACGGCGTTTGTTACTCGTTATGGCCAATATGAGTACACCGTCATGTCCTTCGGGTTAACCAATGCCCCGACCACTTTCTCTCGACTAATGAATTCTATCTTCATGGAGTACTTGGATAAATTCGTCGTATTTTACCTCGATGATATAATCATTTACTCCAAGAACAAGGAAGATCATGCCGAGCATCTAAGGCTGGTATTGACGAAACTTCGAGAGCACCGCCTTTATGCCAAATTCTCCAAGTGTGAATTCTGGTTGCCAGAAGTGACCTATCTAGGTCATGTAATCTCTGGTAAGGGTATTGCTGTCAATCCCGAGCGAGTTCAGGTTGTCCTTGATTGGACTCCACCTGAATCGGTCAAGCAAGTTAGGAGTTTCTTTGGCTTAGCGAGCTATTGCCGACGCTTCGTCGAGAACTTCTCCAAGGTTTCTAAACCTCTAACTGAACTCCTCAAGAAAGATAAAAAGTTCGAGTGGACCCCATAGTGCAAGTTCAGCTTTTAGGAACTGAAAAGACGCCTGACATCTGCTCCCGTACTGGTACCACCAGACTTCTCCAAGGTCTTTATTTTCTATTGCGACGCCTCACGACAAGGACTAGGTTGCATACTCATGCAAGATCGTCAAATGATTGCCTACGCATCTCGACAGTTGCGTCCACATGAGGATAACTATCCCACACATGAGCTAGAGCTTGCAGCTGTAGTCCATGCACTCAAAACATGGCGACATTACCTTCTTGGTACTCGCTGTGAGATCTTCACTGATCACAAAAGTCTAAAAATACATCTTCACCCAACCGGATTTGAATCTCAGGCAAAGCCATTGGGTTGAGTTGCTCACGGATTACGACTTAGGGATAACCTACACCCTTGGGAAGGCCAATGTCATGGCAGACGCACTAAGTCGTAAGTCTTATTGTAACAATCTGATGTTACAACAAGGGCAACCACTTCTCTACGAGGAATTTCGTAAGCTTAACCTTCACATTGTTCCTCGAGGATTCCTTTCTACCTTGGTGGCGAAACCTACCCTTATGGATCAAATCATAACTGCCCAGCGGTATGATAGGGGAATATCTCGGATCAAGAAGAACATTGCTAGCAGAGCTGCTAGATGTTTCTCTATGGATGATCGGGGTGTTGTCTATTTCGAGAATCTCTTGGTGGTTCCCAAGAAACAACAACTACGGTAGCTGATCCTTAAGGAGGCCCATGAATATCCTCTCATGATTCATCCCGGTAGTACCAAAATGTATCAGGACCTACGCCAGAGGTTCTGGTGGACTAGGATGAAGAGAGAAATCGCTTAGTTCATTGCTAACTATGATGTTTGCCGTCGAGTTAAAGCAGAGCATCAACGGCCTGCTGGCACCCTTCAACCTTTAGCTATTCCCGAATGGAAATGGGATAAGATCGTTATGGACTTCATTACCGGATTTCCCGGGACCAAGAAAGGGAATAATGTTATCTTCGTCGTTATCGACCGCCTCTCCAAAGTAGCCCATTTCCTGCCTGTTCGAGAGAGTATAACCGCTAGTCAGCTAGCAGACTTGTATATCTCTTGGATAGTATCTCTTCATGGTGTTCCATTGGAGATTAACTCGGACCGTGGAAGTCTCTTCACCTCTCGATTTTGGGAAAGTTTCCAAAATGCTATGGGGACTCGTCTCTCCTTTAGCACCGCCTTTCACCCTCAGTAAAGTGGTCAAGTAGAACGAGTCAACCAAATTCTGAAGATATGCTCCGAGCCTCTGTTATCTCATTCGGTATGGATTGGCAGAAGTGTCTTCCATTTGCCGAATTCTCTTATAACAATAGCTACCATGCTAGCTTAGGCAAGTCTCCTTTCGAAGTTCTGTATAGACGAAGGTGTCGAATGCCTCTTAACTGGTCAGAAACCGGGGAAAGACAATTATTTGGTCCGAACATGATCGAGGAAGCAGAAGACCAAGTTCGCATCATTCGTGAGAAATTGAAAACAACCCAATCTCGCCAGAAGAGCCAATATGATCACCATCATAAGGCTATGACTTACGAAGTAGCGATAAGGCTTACCTCCGGGTTACTCCTCTCAAGGGAACCCATCGATTCAGTATCAAAGGCAAATTGGCTCCTCACTACATTGGTCCCTTTCGCATTCTTTCCAAACGAGGAGAAGTTGCCAACCGATTGAAACTACCTCCGCATCTTTCCGGAGTTCATGAGGACTTCCACGTCTCCCGACTCAGGCGTTGCTTCTCGGATCCTATCCGCGGAGTGGACCATGAAACGCTTGATCTCCAGGATAATCTCACATATCGAGAATACCCCGTTCGTATACTTGATCAAACCGAGCATACCACTCGACGTCATAATATGAAGTTTCTCAAGGTTCAATGGTCACACCATTCCAAGAATGAAGCTACTTGGGAAAGGGAGGATCGTCTTCGACTTGAGTACCCCACCCTTTTTCCGAAGGACCCTAAATCTCGGGATGAGATTCTTTTGAGTGGGGGTGAGTTGTCACATCCCTAGTCAGTGCTTGCATTAGGACTAGCTAGAGTGAGCATCATGTTTAAACTTTTCCAGAAACCTGAAATGGGGATGACAGAAACCCCAGCACCCCTCTTAACTCAACTAGGGTTTAATAAAATCTTTTCCAATGTACCCAAAATGCCCTTCTAAAATGTTCATCATCTTTGCCTTGGTCTTAAACCTTTGACAAAAATGGTGCACAATTTTCTAGGACATCCTAAGGTCACTAGATTACATCATATGGTGTTTGCATTTGGGCATTTAAATGCTATAAAATATTTTAAATGCCCAAATAATCATAAACCAAAATGTTCCATGTTGGATATATAATATACAGTGGACATGAGTAGTTTCATGCTTATAAAAGTGTTCTAGCATTTTTAATAAAAGAAACACAGTTACAGAAAAACAGAAACAGAAAACAAAATAGAAAAAAGAGGGAGAGAAAGGCCAGAGGCCACTCACCTGGCCGTCCCACCTGGCGGAAAGCACTGTTCTGGCCCGCGCCACGCAGCTGCTTCGTCCCTGCCAGGCAGGCAGGTGACGCCGGCGCGCGCCAGCTCGCCACTGCGGCAGCCGCTTGCCGCGTGGCCGCCGCTTCGCCGCCCCTGGACGTCTGGACGACCTCCACGTCGTCGCCTAGACTGCCACGACACTCCACTCCCCCCAGCCCTCTCCCTCGCTCTCCTCCTCCATGGCCGACGCAGCCGCAGCCGTGCTGCCGTGAAGCTCGTAGGCACCGCCGTTCTGCTGTCTCCCCACCATGTCAAGAAGCACCGCCGTCGTCCGCTTCGTTGAGCAGGACAAGCCCCGAGTGCTCGCTCGCACCGGAGCCACCGCAACGAGCTCGTCCCCGACCACCATCGTTGGAGATCCCCTTCGCCGCACCAGCCGCTCAAGCCCCTCCCCGAGCTCGCCGACCCACTCGTCGTGTTCGCCGTGAGCCCCTGCCCCTTTCCCCTCTCAACCCGCGCTCGTTTGCGCCCTCTAGCCACCTCCTCCACCTGAGCCGAGATGCTCCGCCGTGGTTGCTCGCCACCGATGTGGCTCTGGCCACACAACAACCTCACCGCCATGTCCAGCACCTTCACGGCGCCGCGTAGATGTCGTAGGAACCCCGCACGCTCTCCACGAGCACAGCAGCCACAAGTTTGGCTTCGCACGAACTCCGGTAGCCGCAAGGCTCGTCGCCGGCACCGTTTCCGATGACCCCGAGCTCCAACTCGAGCACCACTCGATGAGGCTCACCCCCAGCTGCACGTAGGTAGCCTCTGCCGTCCATTTGGTCGCCGGAGGGCGAAACCCGCAACCTCCGCCGCGTCTGGATGTCGCCGGCGGCTAAACGCTAGTGAGTCAACCCAGTTTGACCGGGGATTTGACCCCCCTGGGTCACTGACATGTGGGCCCTGCCCGTTAGTCAAACCTAGTTTAATAGTTAAACTAATCCTAATTAGTAAATTAGCTAACTATGACACTGACCAATGGGCCCCACTGGTCAGGTTTGACCTGGGCCACCCAGTTGACCTGCTGATGTCACTATGACGCAGTGCTGACGCAGTAACTCTTTTCTGGATTTTAAATAAATCAGAAATGATTTATTTATTTCAAAAAATGGTTTAAACTTCTAAAAATCATAATAAATCAACAGTAGCTCACATGAAAAAGATTTATATATGAAAAATGATTAGAAAAATCCAATCTATCCATTAGTACTGCTTTCATGCATGTTAAATCAAGTTAACCTTGTTGTTCACATCAAAACATGATAATGCACTTTGAATATTAATAACTTGTGCTTGAATTTGAATCTTTGATTCAGATTCAAATAGGCTCAAACCATTCTGTTTGTAGTCGCATTAGCTCAAACATATTCATATTGCCATGTCATGAGCATGCATCATACTGTTGCATATTTTCATGTATTGATTGTGTTACCAGTGTGATCTCCGTGGTAGGTTCTGCTCCCGAGGATATTCACGAGTATCCAACTGAAGGGCAGTACCCCTCAACCAATCTGCTAGGCAAGCAACCCCATTAATCATTTCGATACAAACCCATCTTCTCGCTTCTGCTCTCTTTTACTGCATTAAGACAACAACATTTCAACTGCTATTTGCTGTGGTAGCTGAACCCCATTCCTTTGCATGACCAGTCATTGCCACAGTAAATAGTTGAAACCCACTAGCATGTGTAGGAGTTGATTGAGCCATGTTGATGTGTTTCCTACCATGCTATGCCTGCTATGCTTAGAGTTGTATCAGGTCTGGTTCATCTGGCTGATGGATCAGAGTGAAATGATTGTGTCTGGTAATGAGAGTGAAGTGTGAACATGTTTTGGTAAAGGTATCGATGGAAGGGTATGTAGGAGTACATGGTGGGTTGTTTCATTGGAGTCATCCCTAAGAACTGAGATCTGTATGTGCGATTTGAGATCAGCTACTACCACACATTGGGATCCTTAATTGACTCTCTCCACTTATTAACTGCCCTTGTCCTCTGTCCAGGAGTTGCAAATAGTTTCTGGTGTTTGTAATATACTGGTGGCAGTGCGCAGCGCTGACCCGCGGGGTGGGCTGTGACGCGGCATGTACGTGGCACGGTGTACCGAGTCGCCCGTTTGGTTTCTCGGGAACCCTGTACACATCGTTTGGGGTCGTGAGCGACACCCCGGCCGGATCTCCCCACGGATGGAACCCAAATAGGCGATAAACCTGGACTAGGGACTTGTGTGGTTATTCAAGTCGTGGCCGACACCCTCGCTGGGCTTCCGCTTGAAGGTTGCCGAGTACACGTCGAGTAAACGTCGATAAATGGTGGAAGCGTGTGTGAAGAAGTACACCCCTGCAGGGTTATCAATCTATTCGAATAGCCGCATCCGCGGTTAAGGACCACTTGGTTGCCTATACAGTACATAGACAACTTAATGGTTACTCATAAAAGACTCAAGACAAGTGTGCGTGTCATGGATGGCCCTTCCGTAGGATGACGAGAGAGGATCCACAGTAGTGTATTGTTTGCGGTGACTAGTGGACTCGTGTGCGCTGTCTCATCTTTGCAAACTACTGATAGACGTAGTACAGGTTAGCCAAGAGTCGAAGCTGGCTTGCTGCAATAAACTCCACTACCCTTGTTGATAATGTTGCATGTATGATAGGTTCTCATGTAAGTATTGATGAGTACCTTTGTACTCATGTTTGCTTAATAACTGTTGCAGAGGAGAACCCCGCCCCTTCTGATGGTTTCTACATAGACCTTGATGTCGACGAGTAGCTTGCTACCCAGGTGGCAATCTCAAGCCTATGAAGGGCCACTTTAGATAGTCAGGCTACACCAAGCCTTTTTCTTTCCAGTTGTCTGTACTCAGACAAGTTTAGCTTCCGCATGTGCTTGTATGTTTGTATGACTTAAGTATTGAGTCATGTGACCCCTACCTGTATGGATATGTTATGTATGGCTCTTCGTAGCCTCTTAAATAAAATACTTTGAGTCATAGAGTTTTGTTGTGATGCCATGTTGTATTTGCACATATTGAGCATATTGTGTGTATGTTATTGAAATGCTTGGTATGTGTGGGATCCGGCACCTAGTTGTTTACCCTTGGTAGCCTATCTTACATGGAAATGCCTCCTAGTGCTTCCACCGAGCCTTGGTAGCTTGCTAATGCTCCGGAACACATAGTCTAGCCGGCATGTGTCCTTCTTCATTCCTGTGTCTGTCCCGTAGAGGAAATGTCACACGTTGTTCCTTTAAGTCCTTGTAGCTTGCTACAACTTGGGTTCATACGTTGATGACCGACTCGTTCGTTGCTGGGTCATGTATGCCTGTCTCTGTAATTTAGTGCCACTTTTGGTTTATAACTAGCCATGTCGGCCCGGGTTCTCTGTCATATGGATGCTAACGACACTATCATATACGTGTGCCAAAATGCGCAAACGGTCCCGAGCCATGTAAGGTGGCACCCGTGGGGATGCCGTGCGTGAGGCCGCAACGAGATATGATGTGTTACATGCTAGATTGGTGTGCCTTAGGATCGGGGTCCTAACACTTAGGCTAGTATGAAGAGTTCCAATGATCTCCATATCAAAAGTAATTCTTTTTGCCACTTTAGGGAATAATCCTATGAGTCACCTTCTCTAAGGTGCCCCGTTTGGTGACATTGCTCACCATCTTCCTTAAGTGTGGAATTATTGCCTACCAAATTGAACCTCTGTCATCTGTTTCTTTCCACCCCCCTAATGTGTGTTTTGTGTCTTAACTCAAGATGTGTTCCTACATCTCAACCCATTAGTTTATCTTGAGTTGCTGAATCTTCGAGAAGATTGATTCCTGTAGAGTTCTTCCTATCATGATCGTGTTGGATAAAGATTCCGAAAGCAAAGACGTCAAGATCAATCTGAAGCAACGAATCAACATCCTCGAGAAGGGTAGTTGGATCATGAAGATTGTGTTAGCTTTGTGTCCCCTCTGTCTTCTTACCTCACACCTTGAATCTCAGGACGAGATTCTTGTTTAGTGGGGGTGAGTTGTCACATCCCTGATTTTGTCTTGCACTTGGGTTGGTCATGCATGTTGCATCATGTTTAAATTTCTTATAAACTTGAAATGGGGATTAACCAACCCTAGCACCCCTTTGAAAAACTAGGTTCAAACAAATTTGATTTCAATGAACCCAAAATGCCCTTCACAAAATGTTCATCATTTTTGGTCTTGGCTAAAACCTCTGCCAAAAATGGTTTCATAATTTTGGGAGCCATTCTGGATTTTCTATTTAAATCATAAGGTATTTGCATTTGGATATTTAAATGCTATAAATATTTTTAAATGTCCAAATAATCTTGAAAGCATTTAAGGGCTGTTGGAAATAATTTCAAAAGTGCCCACAATTATTTCCATGATTTTATAATGTGGTTTAGCATTTTTACTAAACCAGAAACAAATAACAGAAAAATAAAAAATAAACCTAAAACAAAAAGAGAGAGAGAGAGAGAGAGAGAGAGAGAGAGAGAGAGAGAGAGAGAGAGAGAGAAAGCAAACCTGGAGCCCACTTACTCGCCGGCACTGTAGCGGCCCAGCCCACCAGGGGTAGCGATGTCTTCTTCCTCCTGCTAGGAGGAGAAGCAGCTGCGTGCCAGGTGCGCTGCCAAGCCGCGCCAGCTCCTCCCTCCCTGCCTACCCCTCCCCGACCTTTCTAGCGATGCCACGGAGACGTTCAGAGACCCATCTCTCCTCTCCCTCGCCCGCTGCTCTCTATCCCCATGTGTGTCTCTCTCGCATGCACCCACCCGAGCACACCCATCTCCGCCGCTCGCTGCCACCGCACTCTCCGGCCACCCCTCGCTCCACCACCGTGTCCAATAGCACCGCCGTAGACCAGAGCTTCTCCACACCGTAAATTGCGAGTGCAGGAACAACACGTCGTCCTCCTCGAGCTCGCCATTGGCCTCTACATCCGACGACCGCCGTCCTCGATTCGCCGCCGTCAGCACCTCCCCTAAGCTGCTGAGCCTACCCGTCGATGCATCATGAGCCCCTCCATCTCTCCCCTCTCTTCTCGTGCTCGTTTGCGCCGTGTAGCCATCGTTCCCCATCGAGGCCGAAACCCACCACCGCCGGCCAACTCGCCGCCTTGGCCACAGGCGCTGCGCCTTGCATCCGACCAAGCCACTGTGCTCAGTGCTTCCCCAGGAGCCCGCAACACGCCTCATCTCGCCTCCCCGTGCCCCCTAGCGGTCGCTCGTGTCTCCCCCGAACTCCGTCCGCTGCGGACGAGCTCACTGACGTCAGCTCAGTCCACCCCAGCTCCTCCGGCTTGCACTGCCAGATGCGCGCGAGCCCCAGCTACGCGTAGCACCAAACCGCCGTCCAAATGGTCGTCGGAGGCGCAATTCTGACGCCCTCCGCCGTCTCTGGCTCCGCCGGCGACGAGCCGCTGGTCAACTCCGATGAGTTGACCCGGGTTTTGACCACTGTTTGACCTCCCCTGGCTGACTGACGTGTGGGCCCAGGCCCCTGTTTAATTAGAGTTAGGATTAGTTAGTGTTAATTAACTTAGTTAATTAGATGAGCCACTGACATGTGGGCCCAGCCCTGCTGACATTTTAGTTAGAGCTAGTTTAGCACTAATTAACTCAGTTAATTACCCGAGTCACTGACTAGTGGGCCCCACTGGTTAGGTTTGACCTGGACGGCCCTGTTAACCTACTCACGTCACCCTGACGCAATACTGACGTAATAAATCATTTTTTGGATTAAAAATAATCTAGGAAATTCCAGAAAATGTTTAAAACTTCTAAAATTCATAGAATTCAACCGTAACTCCAAATGAAATATTTTATATATGAAAAATCATCAGAAAAATCTAGATAACCTGTTTATGGCATTGCCATGCATATTTGAACAACTTATAACCACTGTTTATGACAGTTTGAATAAATGGCATTTTAAATGTCCGATGTGGAGTTTGAATTTGACCCTAGTGTTCGAACCAACTCCATTTAGATCCTTGCTAGTTGCATTAGCTCAAATCATAGCATATTGCCATGTCATGATCATGCATCATATTGTGCATTGCATCGATTGTGTTCTTCCTTGTTTGCCGGTATTTGTCCCCTCTCAGTGGACGTTGTTCCGATGATGTGATCGATGACACTTATGAAGACACAATACTATCTAAAGAAGTGCCAGGCAAGCAACCCCCATTGAACATTCCGATACAATACCACTCTCTCGCTCTTGCTCTCTTTTATTGCATTAGGACAATAACTTTTTGTTGTGGTAGCTGAACCCCTTTCCTCTGCATGACCTGTCATTGCCACAGTAAATAGTTGAAACCCACTAGCATGAGTAGGAGTTTTTTGAGCCATGTTGTGCCTACTCATTCATGCTTGCTTATTATGCCTGCTATTGCGTAGAGTTGTGTCAGGTCTGATTCATCGGGGATGAATTGGAATGTGGTCATCATGTCCTACTATTGAGAGCTAAGTGTGTGAACATGTTTTGGTAAAGGTAGCGGTGAGAGGCCATGTATGAGTACATGGTGGGTTGTCTCATTGAAACCATCCTCAGGAACTGAGTTCTGTGTTCGTGATCCATGAACAGCTACTAGCACACATTGGGCTCTGGGCACTCCAAGCTCTCTCGACTTATTAATTGCCTCGATCTCTGTCCGGGAGTTGCCACTAGTTTCTGGCGTTTGTAGGATATGTGTTGGAGGCCGTGCGTAGTGCTGACCCTAGGGGTGGGCTACGACGCGGTAGATACACCATGGCCTAGTGTACCGAGTCGCCCGTTTGGTGTCTCGGGAACCCTGTACACATCGTTGGGGCCGTGAGAGACACCCCGGCCAGATCTCCTTGCGGATGGAACCCAAATAGGCGATAGACCTGGACTAGAGACTTGTGTGGTTAGTCAGGTCGTGGCCGACACCCTCGCCAGGCTTCCACTTGAAGGTTACCGAGATACATGACGTGTACATGGCGGTAAGTGGCGAGACCGTGTGTGAAGAAGTACACCCCTGCAGGGTTAACATCATCTATTCGAATAGCCACGTCCGTGGTAAAGGACTTCTGGGTTGCCTGTACAGTTCATAGACAAGTGAAAGTGGATACTCTAAAATGCACAAGATAGGCGTGAGTGCTATGGATGGCCTTCTCGTAGGGAGACGGGAGCGGATCCATAGTGGTGGATTGGTTGGTGAATATGTGGACTCGTGTGCACCACCTCAAAAGAGTTACCAGCAGTCGTAGTACAGGATAGACACTAAGTCAAAGCTGGCTTGCTGCAGTTAAACCCCACAACCCCCTTTGTTGATAATGATGCATAGGTAGTTAGTTCTGATGTAAGTCTTGCTGAGTACCTTTGTACTCACGTTTGCTTAAATTATGTTTTGCAGAGAGACTTTAGTCTCACTAGTGGTTCCGCGTGGACTTTGACGTTTTGCTTGTTACCTCAGGTACGATCTTGTACCCTTGGGAGGGTCTTGTAGATAGTCAGGCTTGATAGCCTTCTTCCTTTAAACATGTCTGTACTCAGACATGTTTATGCTTCCCTTGCCTGTATGCTCTATATGCTGGGTCATGAGACCCACTGCTTGTAATAAATGCTATGATGGCTCTTCTAGTCCTTTATCTATATGAGTTGTTGAGTTATGTTGTGATGCCATGTTGTACAACACATACTTGCATGTTATGCATATGTGTAATGTGTATTGCTATGTGTTTGATCCTACACCTAGTTGTTTACCCTTGGTAGCCTATCTTATGGGGAAATGCCTCCTAGTGCTTCCACTGAGCCTTGGTAGCTTGCTACTGCTCCGGAACACTTAGGCTGGCCGGCATGTGTCCTTCTTCGTTCCTGTGTCTGTCCCTTCAGGGAAATGTCACATGTTGTTCCTTTAAGTCCTTGTAGCTTGCTAGGACTTGGGTTCATACGTTGATGAACAACATGTTCGTTGCTGGGTCATGTATGCATGTCCCTGTAATTTAGCACCACTTTTGGTTTACAACTATTCATGTTAGCCCGGGTTCTCTGCATATGGATGCTAGCGACACTATCATATATGTGAGCCAAAATACGCAAACGGTCCGGGCCAGGTAAGGTGGCACCCGTGGGGATACCGTGCGTGAGGACGCAAAGTGATATGATGTGTTACATGCTAGATCGGTGTGACTTAGGATCGAGGTCCCGACAGTACTGCCCATGCTTCCAGTACGAACCATCAACATTCATTTTTCTCTCTAAACCAACACCCTCTTTCCTTGGGTTTCTATTCAAAATATGTTTCTTGAGGACATCACATAGTGTCTGATGCCCTTTGACGCTTTTGTACATGTCTGTTTCAAGCAATGTCTTCAACCTAGCATTCTCATCAGCAATAGTACTGGTTTCCTCGGAACAGGGGTTAGTTACCACATCAACAGTTTAAGATATTGCAACTTCAGAAGCATTAGAGCATTGAACAACAGAAACAACATTGTCACGCTTAAGACATTTTAGACAAGGTGTCACAAAGTCTTCCTGAGCGGAACCGATCTGTTGAGCGAGTAGTGAATCATTCTCCTTTTGAAGACCTTCATGAGACGCTCCCGGTTTCTCTAGATCTTGCTTCCTTTGAAGATAATCATAGGAAAGCTTCTCATGAGTGGTTGAGAGGGTTTCATGACGACTTTCGTGCTTTGCGTACTTAATGTGAAGATTTTTTATGTCTTCAATTAAGGACTGAGTTCGATTCATTTCCGCGTCCAACAGATCATCGCATTTGTCTAGCAGCTTTTGAATATGTTCCATAGCATTTTGTTGTTTAGTTGTAATTTTAGAAAGGGTTTTATAGCTGGGTTTGGATTCACATTCTTAGTCATCTTCACTAGAGGTTTGAAAGTAGGCATCGCGTGATTTTACCTTTGCACCACGTTTCATGAACTAGTAGGTTGGAGCAGAGTCGTCCTCATCATCGGCTTCAGCATTGGTGGTGTGACCATTGTCTTTAGTGTTGAAGATTGACTTGGCGATGAATGCTGAAGCTAGAGCCAGGCTTGCCACGCCTGAACCAGACTCCTCTTCAGACTCCACCTCTACCTCCTCAGAAGCATGCTCCTCCTCTAAATCCATTTCCTTGCCAATGAATACACGAGCCTTGCCAGATGAACTTTTCTTGCAAGACAAAGACTTTAATGAAGTCTTGGAAGAATACTTTGAAGATTTCTTCTTCTACTTGTTGTCAGAATCATATTCCTTGCTCTTCTTATTTTTCTTGGATTCTTTGTCCCATTGAGGACATTCAGATATGTAGTGGCGAGGCTTCTTGCACTTGTGGCATCTTCTCTTCTTGTAGTCACAAGAGGAAGCCTCATCATTTCTTGAGCCGGATCTTGAAGACTTTCCAAAGTTTTTCTTCCTGGAGAACTTTTGGAACTTTCTCACAAGCATTGCTAGTTCTATACCAATGTATTCAGGATCATCAGAACTATAGTCAGATTCTTCTTCGGATGAGGACACGGCTTTTGCCTCCAAGGCACGGGATCGACCATAGTTGTGGCCATAGATATCTCCCTTCTCAGATAGCTGGAACTCATGTGTGTTGAGCCTATCAAGTATGTTAGATGGATCAAGACTCTTGAAGTCAGGGCGTTCTTGAATCATCAGGGCCAAGGTGTCAAATGAGCTATCGAGTGACCTCAATAGCTTCTTCATAGCTTCATGCTTGGTGATCTCAGTGGCGCAAGTGGTGTGAAGCTCATTTGTGATATTAGTGAGGCAATCAAACATGAGCTGGCCATTTTCATTGTCGTTTCTCTTGAAGCAATTGAAGAGATTGCAAAGAACGTAAATCCTTGAGTCTCTCTGGGTTGAGATGCCTTTGTTGACCTTGGACAACCAGTCCCATACTAGCTCGACGGATTCCAGAGCACTCACACGTTTGTACTGTCCTTTGGTCAGATGACCACATATGATGTTTTTGGCGGTTGAGTCCAATTGTGTGAACTTCTTGACATTAGCAGGGGTGACACCTTCACCAGCTTTGGGAACGCCAGTCTTGACGACATACCAGAGATCGTTGTCGATAGCTTCAAGATGCATACGCATCTTATTCTTCCTGTAGGGGTAATCAGTCCCATCAAAGACGAGGCATGCATCGGAGACTTTGATTATCCCTGCAGTCGACATAGCTAAAACTCTAGGTGGTTAAACTAAATCACATAGAACAAGGGAGCACCTTGCTCTGATACCAATTGAAAGTGCTTGTTATCGACTAGAGGGGGGTGAATAGGTGATTTTTACAAAAGTCTTCAAAACATGAGGTCTTTGAAGACAAACAGATGGAACGAACCTATTGATATGCAGCGGAAGATAGACTACACTAGACAAGCCATAGTCAAGTAAGCAGTATAGTGAATGTACAAAGACTATCAGCAACTAGGTAGTATGGAACAGAATGGAAGACATAATGAAGCCAAACAGTTAACTGTCTTCACACAGCAAAGTCAATCAGATCAGGTAAGCAAGCAATGACTTCACGAAGACAAACTGAAATGTAAGTGAGTTGGAAGATAGAACCTGTAGCTTGGTGACGATAGGAATTTGGTAGACCAGTTCCAATTGCTGTGACAACTGTACATCTTGTTACGGAGGGTGAGAATGAACTCAGAAGACCGTGTCTTCACCTTATTCCCCTTGAGCTAAGGACACCCAGTCCTCGCCCAATCACTCTGGCAAGTCTTCAAGGTAGACTTCCAAACCTTCAAAGACTTCGTACACTGGCAATCCACAATGACTCTTGGATGCTCAGAACGCGACGCCTAACTGGATGGAGGATACATAGTCCTCAAGTGTAACAAGTCTTCAGATCACACAGACATAAAGACTTCAGTGATGCCTAACTCTCTTTGCCTCTGGGTGTTTTGGGCTTTGTTCTCGCAAGGATCTTTCTCTCAAAGGCTTCGGAGGTGGGTTGCTCTCAAATAACAAAAGTCGTGCACTAACTCTGAGCAGCCACCAATTTATGGTGTAGGGGGTGGGCTATTTATAGCCTGGAGGCAACCCGACATGATATGTCTGAAATGACCTTTGGTCACTAAGGAACTTAGACGTGTCCAACGATCGGATTTCAAACACACGCGACAACTTAGCTTGGGCTACAAGCAAAGCTGACTCATCCAACTCTGGATAAGATTTGCTCTCATTGTCTTCGATGGAAGACATAGGATTTTGGTTGAGCATCACATCAGTCATCTGACTATGTTTACTTGGACCCCACTTAATAGTACGGTGGTTCCTATGACTCAAGAAAGAAGAAAAGGAACTACGAAAGAAACTATGTCTTCGCACTCCATAGTCTTCAAGTGAATGTTTTCACGAGTCATTATCTTCAAGTGAATGTCTTCACGAACCACCATTGTCTTCAATGTCTTCACACATTTTTAGGGGTCATCTCTGGTGGGTAAACTAAATCAGTGAGGGACTACTACCTGTGTTATCCTGCAATTCTCACAAACACATTAGTCCCTCAACCACGTTTGTCATCAATACTCCAAAACCAACTAGGGGTGGCACTAGATGCACTTACAGCGCCCCACCCCTTCATGAACTACCTGCCATGTTTGGCACAAAACTACCACGAGTCAATAGCTGAGGGAGGACAGGGGTGGGGGTGAGCACGAGCCTCCACCCAACGAGTCGCTGACGGCCTCCACAAAACCGCTTTGGGACAGCCAGAATGTATCGAACCAGAAGCGAGGTGGAATTGGAGGTAGCTCATCGGCGGAGGATAGGAGGATGGGTACGTAGTTGGATCCAGTCCTGGTGATGGCCCGGAGGGACGCTAGGGAACAGCGGAGGTCCCATTCCTGGGAGACTAGGACCTGGTCCAGGACGGACTGGGTCGGGGACACCTTGCGATTGGTCGAGGTAAACCTGACACCAATCCTATCAATCTCGCGAAGACCAAGACCAGCAATGCAGTCATTAAACATTTGCATCCGCGCAAAGTTGACATGCGCATTGCTCTTGTCTTTCGCAAATCGAAGGAGGTTAAAATCGCCCCCGACAACCATGGGAAGAGTGGCGGCCGAAACCTTCTGGTGGAGCTCCTCAAGGAAGGTGGCAGACCTACTATGGTCTTCTGGACCATAGACGATGATAACCCCCACTTGGAGTTAAGATCCCATTCATAATGCTCCATGCTAACAAAGAACTGGCCCCGATCCATACTATGCTCCTCAAAGGTGGCATCCTTCACACCTAATAGGATGCCACCAGAATGGTCGGCACTCCCACTAGAAGGGAGCCAATGCTAAGCAAAGGGGTGCTTCGACATAGACAATTCAGTGTGCATGGTTTCCTGGATGGCGACTATGTCAATGTGTTCATCTCGCATGTATTAAAGGAGCTAGCGGCATCAACCATCATGGCCGAAGCCTCGGATGTTCTAGAAAAGGGCACGCATTAAGGAGCCATTGGGGGGCTGCTTGACCCTAGAACATGAGACGCGCTTTGGGTATGGAGAGCGGCTGTCCGAGAGCGTGTGCGACCACGAAGGTGTGCCACCTCCAACGGAAGGCGGCCATCGGTTCTGCGAGGCTGATCCGGAGTGGCTATCTCCATAGAGGCCCGGGGAGCGGGAGGGGTGAGCAGAGCCGCGCGGGCTTCCACCAATCTACCGTTGAGAATCTCACGGGCCCAAATGACCTCGATCTAGACTAAGGGGGGAGCAGCCTCCTCCTGAAGATGTTCGCGGAGTCTTTCGCTACCTTCGCAAAGTGACCAAGAGGAGCCGACTCAAGCGCAGAAAATGAGTAAGTAGCAGCAGAGGGGGGAACGACATGGGTACCTGGCTCCATATTCCAAGCAGTGGCCCAGAGCTCCGCCCACTCGAGGATGGGTAATGCTGGGCTGCTGTCCGGCCGGGCTGTGTCGAGCTGAGCGCTACCACGGGAGGCCATCACCGGGGAGGAGGAAGACTGGCCGCGGTGGGAGTAGGTAGCGGACCACGGAGGGGGAGGCTGGGAGGCCACTCGGATGGTCACCTGGGTCTCCCCATCCGCGGCGGGGTCTGTCGCGGGGATGAGCAGGAGCACTAGCCCAGAGCAGCCGAGGAGCAGTGGGGCCGGGAGCGGAGATGACGGCGTGGGGTCGGAGGTGGGGCCACCGGGGCCGTCAATGGCAACGGAGATAGAGGAGGGTCCGCTGCCGGAGGTGGAAGGTCGCCTGCGGGGACCACCACAGGAGGAAGCGCGCACAGAGGAGGGACCGAAGCAGCCCCAGGCGACTCGACAGGGAGGGAGGCTGGGGGAAAATGCCCGCGATGGGTCCCGCCGTGGCCGAGGAGGATGCCGACACATCTCCCAAGGCCGACACGGTGGTCGAGAGGTCCATGGGGGAGCGCGGTGAGGAAGCTGGGCAGACAATCAGGCCGACGCTAGAGGCATCACTCCCCTCCGAGGTCTCGGCCGCCGCGTCCGCTGGGGCATCCGAGGGGTGGCGCTGAGTGGGGGGGGGGACAATGGGTAGAGCGCGGCTTGGCGACCATGACTCCCAGCGGGAGGAGGTGGAGGCGAAGGTGACGGAGAGTGGGAGGGCGAGTCGTCCGATCCCCCTCCTCCACAGAGCGGTGGGAGCGTGGGTGGTGGCATCCATGGTAGTCCCCGCCAGTCCCCGGGTTGCCATCGGGCGTACCATCATCGGAGAAGCGAGGATGGCCCACATCGTTCGGGGGACTCAGGAGCGATCCGGAGGTTGAAGCCCTGGTCATTGGAGAACACCCGGACGTTGTCGCGGAGCTTGGAGGAGTCCAGACACTTGACCCTTACCCGGACCTCCTCCTCTTCGCGAAGGGAGAGCTCGTCAACCACCACTACCTTGCCCAGGATCCAGGACATTTGGCGGATGACAAGCTCAGACCGAGCGATGTCGGGGAGTCTGGCCACGAGGATCTAGGCAGTGTTCAGGACGGCCACCGCCTTCACGTCGGGGATCGGCTCGCTGATGTCGACGATGAGCTGGTTGAGGGCGAGGGTGATCTGGCCACTGCGGGTGGCGTAGCTGTAGCTGATGGCATTGGGGAAGATCACAGTGAAGAAGTTGCCAGCGGTAGGAGTGACCCCCCAGTCCCACTGACGATGGTTAAGGTGGTTGAGCTCGGCCTCGATCATCTAAGGGGAGGCCACCCCATCAACCACGGTGACAATCGCCTGCAGCGTGGGGTTGCGTGGAGGGATGTCGGGGACCTCGAGGTGGAAGAATCCCAGCCCCTCGATGCTGTGGCCATACATCATGAGCTCAGAGGTCACCATTCTATCCGGACACAGAAGGGCAGGGTGGCCCAGATCCTTGCAAATATAGCAGCACCGAGGGTGGACGCAATTGACTTGCGAGTGACCCACCACCCCACAATTGAAGCACGGGGGGCGGGGAAGGCCGAAAACGGGACCCGGGGTGACAGAGAAGCCCGGGGCAAGCGAGGTGAGCGCAACCTGGTTGCCCTGGCCTTGGCAGCGATGCTTCTTCTTCTTGGCAGGGCCTTGGCGACCACGAGACGGACCGCCACCCGGGGCAGCAGAAGAGGCCGGGGCCGACGGGGCAACCGCATGGGGCGGCACATACTTCCGGGTCGAGGAGGCGGGAGCTGGAACTTGGGGACGGGGCGAAGGAGGACGGGCCGTGCGGGACGGGGAGGGGCTTCGGCCGTGGCGAGGCCCGGGGAAGGGTGAGCGGCGCCGGGGGCACCAATCGCATGAAGCAGCCGGGCGGGGGGAGCAGGACTCGGCCCTACCTCCAGGGCAGCCCGAAGAATGCCGGTCATCCTTGCGACCGTCCCGGAGCTCATGGAGCTCGCAGGGCAGCACATCTAGAGAGGGGCAGGGAGGGTCGCGGTAGTCATCGACATGCCGTCTGCGCTAGGCCTCGCCATCGTCCCACTCGCGGGTCATGGCCGGCCGCGGCGAGGTAGGAGGGGGAGGGGCGGCTACGCAGAGCAGCCGAGTGGGAGGGGGGAGCGTCGGGTCGGCCTGGAGAACATGAGAGCAGCAGGACGAAGCGGAAGTGGCGGCGGGATGGGGAGATGGGGCACGAGGGAGGCCACAGGGTAACCAAATCCTGGGCGTAGATGGGGTTGTCCTAGGGCACGGGGGGAGCCCAGCCACATGAGGCTGGTCCAACCTAGGAATGTTAGGCCCATCCAATGCTACGGGTTGCCAGGCCGAGCTGCGGCCCAGTATGCCACGGTCCAGCGGGGCATAACCCAGGGAGCGGGACGGCACCGCTACCCGTAGGGTTTCCCCTCGACGGGCGGGAGCCGCCTTCGTCGCCGCCGCCGCCAGCAGAGAACCGCCAGAAAGGGCCATCTAGGGGATGGATCGCTTGGAAACGGAGGGAGGAGGATCTGAATTCTCCTATGAACAGACGGAAAGGGGAGGCACGAGCTACGGGGGACGAAACATCGGTTGCACGGCGAGCCGCCGGCGAGGACGGGGCCAGAGCGGGGCAAGGGCCAGCCAACGGGTGGCGCCTCGACACACGGGCCCGGCCCAGGTCAGAAAGGTCGACCATACCCCAGGCATGCTTGTGGCGATGGCGCGCAACACTTCCCTGCAAGGGAGCACCTTGCATCCTAGCGGCTCGAGCAGAGCTCGGCAGTGACGTCGTGAGCAGCGGCTGCCGCGATCCGGTGACAGAACTCCGCGCATGGGGAGCTGAGCCACCGGCCACACCGGGCGGCGCAGCACAACAAGGAGCCGGGGAGGGAAGGGGAGGGAACGCGACAGAGGGGACGACCAAAGGGGGGGGACTCAGCATCTTCGTCGGCGAGGTCAGACCACCAGAACCGAGCCGGGGCGGATGGGGCGGATGGAGATGGCGCATGCGAGGGCGACACAAGCGCCGGGGGAGGCGGTAGGGGCTCCGGCAAGGCGCAGAGGAGGGCGGGTGCGGCATACACCACAGGGGGGGGGGGCGTCGCTAGCACCATCGCCAGAGCACTCCATCATTGTAGAGGTTTGGGGAAAACATCACATTAAACTCACATTTAGGAGGGCTTTTGCCCTTGCCTTACTGGAGGAGTGGTACTTTCTAGAGCAGATTTTCAAGGGGACTAGTCTTTGTGAGGAGGAGGAGGCCATGATTTGGCAATATGAATCCAAAGGAGTCTATTCCAGTAGCTCAATTTATCGTATTATTAACTTTAAGGGGTTCAACCCATATACATATTCCATCTATGTGTTCAATTGTTGTACCACCTAGGGTGCATGTTTTTCTCTGGCTTCTATCTCATAACATGTTGATGACCAGGGACAACTCTCTTAAGAGAGGCATTGATAAACCACCAAATTGTGTTTTCTTCTTTGAGACAGAAACAATTAATCATTTATTTTTGATTGTGTGGTTGCTAAGCAAATTTGGGAGGAAATCTCTATTCTCTTTGCATGTGATTTAGAGAGTAGCTATATTTCTATTGCCATATATTGGCCTGCTCAAAAGAAATATGAGGCAATGAATATTGTGTGTGCTTGTGTTTGATCGAGCACATGGAAAACTAGGAATTCCCACACTTTCATAATGTTAGGCTGACATGAAACAGATTTGGTGACTTGTCCTAAAGACAATCAAAAAGTGGATGGTTATATACAAGGGAGAGACCTTGGAAACAATGATAAGAATCAAAACAAGGATCTCATGCATCCTCAAGGAGCCTTTCCTCTTGACAGTGGGGCGATGGGAGATGGTATGCACACAGAAGGTGTCCTACACCATTTTCCTCTCCAGAAACTGTCCCTGGGATTGGAATTTGGGAATCTGGGAGATGGCCGTGACTTCTCTCCCTGGAGTTCTACATGGAAGTCCCCCAAGTTCGCTGCAACAAGTCCAACCTCTCCGCTAGATCTCCCATGCCCCAAGCAACCTCTCAAGAAGTTAAGGGATGACATACTGGAGTTGACGCTGGAGGCAAGAGATAGAGTCATTCAAGCTGGAGCTCAATTCCAGTTAGTGTAATAAAACATTGTTCTGGGGGTTTGAGGGTTTTTCGAGAGTAGACCTCTCGTGGCTATAGATGAGCCCGGGCTTAGAAATGGACATTCGACCGTAAATAAACCACTAAAACAAACAGAGATTTTTTACAGTACCTTGGTACTCCCTGGAGTAGGGTAGGAGTACCGACAAAATCCATCCGTCTGTATACAAGGTTAGTTTACTCTTTTCTTTTCATAAAAAAATATGTTCAGTCTTTTCACATGACCAGAAGAGTATATTTCATGTCTTTAATCTAACTAGAGAGTCCAAATCATACCTTAAGATGGTTGTTGACTTGATCCATAGTTGCACTCACACTATCATGCCCCGGAAGTTCTATTTATTTTTTGAGTATTGTCTCCACTAAAAAAACAAAAGTATGCAAGTCGGGTAGAGTTTAGGGTTTTGGAAAAGTCAATATGCATCCATGTATGTGATCTGTTAATTTCAGGCCTAACATGCTTAATTTGGCCTAACATCTTGGCCACACACCCATGTTAATTGTTAATTGTAACTAGTAGAACATCTCTACTTGCTATGTGTTACAATGCATATAAATGATTAATGTCATTTTGGAAGTCAAAGCTCATTTCTACCTCATCTGGCTAGGCCGGTTTGAACATCATACATGTGCCCAACTAGCTCCCAATATTCAACCGTCTAGACAACTCGGGCTCCCTTAAATAATTCTCATATGTGGGGTAGAAATGTGGTTGTTCGAACTATCTGCCATGTTATCTCCAACACACGACCCTAGCACAAGAAACCCACCCCACGATGCACCCTACCATTTTTTGCCGGACCCTCCCTCCCTGCTTAGTTTCTCGCCGTAGTGGGACATTTCTTGCTGGAGTGTTGTCCTTAAAAACTAGATGGTGCCCACCTCACATTTGGCATCGAGCCCTCTCTCCTGCACACCTATACTTCCCCATAGACCACTGATGGGCCTCGAACCCCTCGTTGGATTACCCCAAGTGGAAGGTGTAAGATGCAATAAGTAGAAGTGTTTTCCCCTAGCAAAGATGCCAAGGATCGAATCCCCAGAGACTCCTAGGTTCAACAGGTAGGTGTCAACCGCTAACGGCGCAATTAGCAATCAACGTGGACCTGCACACAGATACAAATAACTTTGCTCCCAACGAGTACAGAGAGGTTGTCAATCTCTCCGGCCTTGTAGTTCACAAAGGGTTAAAAGCAATATGATAGTAGTGATAGATAGTGTTTTGCAATAGTAAATAAAATAGCGGAAAGTAAATAGTGTATGTGATCAATGATGGTAATAAGGACCGGAGTCACATGATGTTCACTAGTGATGTCTCTCTCCCAAAAGACGATAAAACAGCTATGTGAGGTAACAAATTACAGCTGGGCAATTGACAAGACCACGAACGCAAACCAATGCTGATTACATTGCAAGAAAGGTTGAGGTTCAAAGCATGGGCGGTACGCCAAAGTAAGTAGACCGAAATCCATCTGCATCTACTACTAATCATCCACCTTGAGATATCTATCCAGAACATCTCGCTGGTATTAAGTTGCGAGTCCCACCCATAGTGTAAACTCAATGCAACAGACAACTGCATTAAAAGAACTTTGCGTAAAGTAAACAATCCTTGCACCCGCGGGCACAAGCACCATTGTTTTCCCCCTTGTGGCAACAACACATCCCCTAGACTCATGTTTCTGTCACTCAAGCTAGTCATCGGGGGGCATGAACGCACAATCGAGCATAACGTTCCCTCTTGGAGTCACTACTTACTACTTGGCCAAAGCAATAAATAACAACGGAGAACATGCAAGAATTACTTATGAACTAAAATATAAAAGAGGTGAATCAAATATATTACTCAAGATCAATCTGAACATAATCTCATAATTCATCGGATCCCAGCAAACTCAACATAGCAACAGCATAAGGATTACATAGGTGCCTCGATCATGTAGGGCAGCTCACGAGGACTAATTAGTGAAGCACAAGAACGGGAGTAGAACATCACATAGCTACTGGTCATGGACTCATGGTCCAAGGGAGACTACTCACGAGTCATCCGGGAGGCGTCCATGGTGGTGGAGAAGCTCCCGGTGGTGATCCTCCCCTCCGGCAGGGTGCCGGGAAGAGTTCTCCTGGTGCTCCCGATCTTGGAAGCGGCGGCGGCGGCGGAACAGAGATGGGATCGCGAAAAGAAGTCCTCTTTCAAGGGTTATGGGGGACCCTTTAAATATCTGCCAAAGTAGGGCACCGGGGGGCTCTCGGGGGCGGAGCCCCCCCCCCCCCGGCGCGTCCCAGGGGGGGCGCCCACAGGGCGCCTGGAGCCCCTGTGCCCCCCAGGCTCCCCTTCGGAAGCAGTGTCGTTCCCGGGACGCTGATTTTTTATATATTTTTTGTTTATTTTTCTGGGCAGTTCTCGAAACGTGAAAACTTGAAATACAAAAACAGCCGAAAACAGAAACTGGCACTGGGGTGCACTGGATTAGTAAGTTAGTCCAAATATGATCAAAAGTGTATGGAAGTGTATGAATATCATAGCAATATCACCCAAAAGTGGCATGGAGCAAGCAGAAATTATAGATACGTTTTGGACGTATCAACATCCCCAAGCTTAATTCCTGCTCGTCCTCGAGTAGGTAAATGATAACAAGAATAATTTATGTGGTGACATGCTATTAACCATATAAGACTTTCTCATAGTCATATGACAAAAGCTTACTGAGATAATGATTTTAAAGTAACTAAGTTGTCTCAAGAGAAAATCACAAATGACTGAAAGTTTTACAATATGAAACTGAAACATCAAAAAGGTTTGCAATGAACATGATGTGCAAATATGATCAAGTGATATCTAGCTTGCCCCTTTTAGTGATGCAAAACATAAATGCAAGGGCACCTTCAAGGTTTAAGTGATGACTAGATACAATCATTTCAGAATAAACGATATCACAATCATGCAAAAGACAATGCTACTTTGGGACAATGCACATTACACTCAGAATGACAATCATGCTCTCAGTAGTTGATGCTTGAAGTGCTAGAGCTTTTTATTATGAAACATGGAAGCAATTGTGTCAACGGTAGTAGTACTTCATATGTGTCATGTATAACACATCTTATAAGTTGCAAGCCTCATGCATCGAATACCAATAGTGCTCGCTCCTTGTCCTAATTAGCTCGGATCCCCATGGGTTATCATTGCATTGCATATGTTTTTACCAAGTGTCACAAAGGGGTACCTCTATGCCACCTGTACAAAGGTCCAAGGAGATAGATCGCATTTGATTTCTCGTTTTTGATAAATCTCAACTTGAGGACATCCATACCGGGACAACATAGAAAATAGATGATGGACTCCTCTTTAATACATAAGCATATTCTCATGAGAGATTGAGGATTAAGGTCCAAGCTAAAACTTCCACCATGATGCATGGCTTTGGTTGGCGGCCCGATGTTCTTCTCTAACAATATGCATATTAATTCAACCCACGGTAAATCACCCTTACTTCAGACAAGACGAACATGCATAGCAACTCACATGATATTCAACAAAAGTGTGACAGCTGATGGCGTCCCCAGAAACATGGTTACCGCTCAGCAAGCAACTCATAAGAAATAAGATACATAAGCAACATATTCTTTACCACAATAGTTTTTAGGCTACTTTCCCATGAGCTATGTATTGCATGGTTAATTTGCTTAGTGTAGGTGGAGGTTAGCAAAAGACTGGGAGCGACCAACTAAGAGAGCAATGACTGTCATAATCATGCAGAGCGACAAAGCAATATTGAATCAGGCATGGTAGTTATATCGCTACTTAGAAACAAAAGATCATCAAGGCTTGACAGACTTTCTTTACAGTCTTGAATATGCGTGAGCATACGCCAAGTCAATCAAAATAAATTCTCGGAGGAAGATATTACTAAACCATACAACATCATAGGCAAACAAACCAAGTTGGTACTCCAATAACACATTGGGAACCCCCCAGCTATCTGAGATTAACCCAAAAGAAAACCTGAACTACTAAGCACCATCATGAAAGTAGCATATTTATATAGACACATTAACCCATGCAATGGAAGCAAACTCTCTTAATAAGGTGAGCATGGTAATTAAAAAGAGTTCAAGCAACCAACTAAATAAAAGCTCTTTGAAAAGATAAGCATGAATACTAAGAGCAAAGCACGATAGTAGCTAGTTAAAAGACAAAGAACACACACAGCATAGATAGACATGAAAATTCTATGTAATGTTCTAGGTAGAGGTGGAGCGTGTTTCTCTCCCACATAAAGGAATGCTGGGTTCCGACTCGTTATGAAAAACTAAAAAGAAAACTAAAAGCAAGACGCTCCAAGCATAGCACATAACATATGAAGTGATAAAAATATAGCGGAACGAAAGACGAACTGATAATGTTGATGGAGAAGGGGATGCATGGGGGGCATCCCCAAGCTTAGACGCTTGAGTCTCCTTGAATATTTCTTGGGGGTGCACGGGGGCATCCCCAAGCTTGAGCGCTTGACACTCCTGAATCTTTTTATCATCTTCCCTCGCACACTTGAAAACTCCCTTCATACATAACTCATTCATAATCTGATTAGCGAGGTTAGTACCCTTAATAAAATAATTATACCTTGCTGGAAATAAGGATATTCTTGAAGTTCTACTGTTTCTCAAGATTGCCAAAAGGTTTTTGCAAAGAAAAAGCAAGTTCTTAATTTGCAAAGTGAAGGTAAGGCAAAACAGGACAGAATCTGTGAAAAACAGAACAGCAGGCAGTAATTGACCTGTTCGGGATACTTCTGCAACTCAAATCAAAAAACTCAGAACTGACGCACGAAAGACAATTATATAGAGAACGCTGTCGAAAAATTCAGACCAAAAAGATGATCTGGTGATTTTATACGAATTTTTCTATCCAAGGACAGAATCTGTTTCCTGGACAGCACCTCACAACTTTTGAACTTTCTAGCAATCAGAAGCTATACTTGGCACAAATATGAAAAGCAAAGATACAATGATGATGCTACAGCAGTAAACAACATCAAGACACAACAAAAGTAAAAAATTTATTCATGTGGGCTGCCTCCCAAAAGCGCTTTCTTTTATGCCTTTAAGCTAGGCATAATGCAAAGATCAAGTTGTATCAATTGAACCATCATCAAGATCATCAAAAAGCTCTTCAATAATACAACTAGTCTTAAGAGGACTCTCAAATAAAGGCCTCATAGAGATACTTCTAGGTAGAAGACCAAAAGGATAAAAGTCAAGGGAAGATTCATTTATAAATTCATCAACGATAGGTGTTTCTTCCAAAGTCTTTACAGTTTCAACCCCTTTGGCAATAGGTGGATTGCTTTTAGAACGGGGAGCCTTTGGAACGTGAACGAACTTAGGCTCCCTCTTTGCCGGAGTTTCTACCTTTTCGGTTTTGATCGACGAGAAAGTAGTTCCTAAGGTATCAAATATTTCCTCAATCTTGTCCATCCTAGAAGAGTCAGAATCATGGAATTTGACGGTCTCCAAAATTTTGAAAATTTTATGCATGGAGCTATCAAGTCTATTCAAATTCCCTTGGATCTTTCGATCCAACTCATTCATCTTATTAGTGCTTGGCATCTCTAGCTCTATTTTTTTAAGTTTTTTCATAATGTGAGCTAGGGTGATGTCCTCTCGAATGCTAACAACAGGGGGACTCCCAACAAGATTTTCAATAATACTAAGAGACTCCCAAACTGGGGCCTCCAGGAAATTCCCATTGATAGCAGTATCTAGAATAAACCTATTCCAAGAAGTGATTCCAACATAAAAATTTCTAAGTAAGATAGTAGTAGGTTGCTTCTTGGTGGCTCTTTTTTGTGAATCATTAATTCTATACCAAGCATCTTTCAAACTTTTCCCACCTCTTTGTTTAAAGGTGAGAACTTCTGCCTCGTCAAAGGCAAAAGGACCCGACATAATGATAACTAAAGAACAAGATAACTACTTTTGTGATTTTCTATAAAAGGAACTAAAGCAAAAATGAAAAGTAAACTAACAAGACTAAAAAGCAAAGGTAAAAGATAGCATGCAACTCCCCTATCCTGAAGAGTGGAGTCCCCAGCAACGGCACCAGAAAATACTCCTTGATGGGCCTCGAACCCCTCGTTGGATTACCCCAAGTGGAAGGTGTAAGATGCAGTAAGTAGAAGTGTTTTCCCCTAGCAAAGATGCCAAGGATCGAATCCCCAGAGACTCCTAGGTTCAACAGGTAGGTGTCAACCGCTAACGGCGCAATTAGCAATCAACGTGGACCTGCACACAGATACAAATAACTTTGCTCCCAACGAGTACAGAGAGGTTGTCAATCTCTCCAGCCTTGTAGTTCACAAAGGGTTAAAAGCAATATGATAGTAGTGATAGATAGTGTTTTGCAATAGTAAATAAAATAGCGGAAAGTAAATAGTGTATGTGATCAATGATGGTAATAAGGACCGGAGTCACATGATGTTCACTAGTGATGTCTCTCTCCCAAAAGACGATAAAACAGCTATGTGAGGTAACAAATTACAGCTGGGCAATTGACAAGACCACGAACGCAAACCAATGCTGATTACATTGCAAGAAAGGTTGAGGTTCAAAGCATGGGCGGTACGCCAAAGTAAGTAGACCGAAATCCATCTGCATCTACTACTAATCATCCACCTTGAGATATCTATCCAGAACATCTCGCTAGTATTAAGTTGCGAGTCCCACCCATAGTGTAAACTCAATGCAACAGACAACTGCATTAAAAGAACTTTGCGTAAAGTAAACAATCCTTGCACCCGCGGGCACAAGCACCGTTGTTTTCCCCCTTGTGGCAACAACACATCCCCTAGACTCATGTTTCTGTCACTCAAGCTAGTCATCGGGGGGCATGAACGCACAATCGAGCATAACGTTCCCTCTTGGAGTCACTACTTACTACTTGGCCAAAGCAATAAATAACAACGGAGAACATGCAAGAATTACTTATGAACTAAAATATAAAAGAGGTGAATCAAATATATTACTCAAGATCAATCTGAACATAATCTCATAATTCATCGGATCCCAGCAAACTCAACATAGCAACAGCATAAGGATTACATAGGTGCCTCGATCATGTAGGGCAGCTCACGAGGACTAATTAGTGAAGCACAAGAACGGGAGGAGAACATCACATAGCTACTGGTCATGGACTCATGGTCCAAGGGAGACTACTCACGAGTCATCCGGGAGGCGTCCATGGTGGTGGAGAAGCTCCCGGTGGTGATCCTCACCTCCGGCAGGGTGCCGGGAAGAGTTCTCCTGGTGCTCCCGATCTTGGAAGCGGCGGCGGCGGCGGAACAGAGATGGGATCGCGAAAAGAAGTCCTCTTTCAAGGGTTACGGGGGACCCTTTAAATATCTGCCAAAGTAGGGCACCGGGGGGCTCTCGGGGGGCCGAGGCGCCCCCCCCCCCCCGGCGCGTCCCAGGGGGGGCGCCCCCACAGGGCGCCTGGAGCCCCTGTGGCCCCCCCCAGGCTCCCCTTCGGAAGCAGTGTCGTTCCCGGAACGCTGATTTTTTATATATTTTTTTTGTATTTTTTGTTGGAAATATGCCCTAGAGGCAATAATAAAAGAGTTATTATTATATTTCCTTGTTCATGATAATCGTTTATTATCCATGCTATAATTGTATTGATTGGAAACTTAAATACATGTGTGGATAAATAGACAAACTTTGTGTCCCTAGTAAGCCTCTTCAGGACTAGCTCGTTGATCAAAGATGACCGCGGTTTCCAGGTCATAGACATGAGTTGTCATTTGATAACGGGATCACATCATTAGGGGAATGATGTGATGGACGAGACCCAAACGTTAAACATAGCTTTTGATCGTATCAGTTATCGCTATAGTTTTCTGCATGTCAAGTATAAGTTCCTATGACCATGAGATCATGTAACTCACTGACACCGTAGGAGTGCCTTGTGTGTGCCAAACGTCGCAACGTAACTGGGTGACTATAAAGGTACTCTACAGGTATCTCCGAAGGTGTCTGTTGAGTTGACATGGATCGAGACTGGGATTTGTCACTCCGTGTGACGGAGA